>CAWUFW010003360.1:1200000-1846956 GCA_963921515.1 Calotriton arnoldi
TACTTCTCTTAACTACTCATAACTGTTAATTCTGTTTTATACTTTAAAATGACGAACAATAGTTCCTAGTGCTGGTGTAAGTAGATACCCTTGGCCGCAAAGGCACAGAGTAAATGTAAATCTGGTTTCGAAAAGTACAGTACAATGATGTGATTTGACACTTAACCGATGTAGCCGGTTTTATGACAGCAACTTTACCGAATAGGGAAAAAAAAGAAACAAATGTACGGGCAGTCAAGCAGTGGATCTAGAAAGAGGAATCAACAACCTTGCCTAAACATAGTAAAACAAATGTATAAAATACATCCAAAGAGAATGATTCATAGCCAATTTAATTAAATGTGCACTAATACAAAGTATTGCAGGCACTGGAAAGGTTTGCACACGGCAGAAATAGCAAATGCATCAGCTTAATTGGCGGAAATAGGTTGCTAAACAGCACTTAAAAAGGAAATCGTACAGGAAATACAATTGGAAGGCAAGTTCCACATTGTGCAAAGTAGACTACTGCAGCAGCGAGGCAAATGAATCTAGTCACGCACCGCACAGGCATTCTCATAGGAACACCGCTGAAATGTGTACCTTGTGAATAGGCATATGAGGGTCACCTTCGCACAAATATCAAGTACATTACCTAAGGGGTGGTCTGTACCTGGAGGCCCAATGTGGAATGCCACAAAAAACACCTTCCCCACTTTCAACTCTATGGCTACCAATGAGTGATTGAAGCGTGACCTCCCAATCCCTTCAAGGAAGGTCCTCAGGATATGTTTCCCCATTTAAAGTTTCCTTCCTTTTTTCTTTCCTTCTCATTTCCCTTTACATTTTTCTTTTGTTCCTTATAACCTTTTTATCTTCTATCTTTCTTTCCCTCTTTGCATTGCTCTTTTCTCCTTCTGTACTCTCATTACATTTGCATCTCACATTTTCGTTGAGATTTTCATCATTCCTCTTTCTCTTTGCAACCATAATTGTTTTTTTGTCACCCCACCCCACAACTGTCTCGTGGTATCTCCGTTCTGTTATTTATTAGTTTCTGCTTCTGTCTTGTGACCTGGGAGTCACATCTCAAAGTTAAAAAGAGCCATAAAAAACAATTTAATCTGTTGATTGGCAGCACCTCTCAAGCTGGCTTAGCGGGTGATTCCCTACGCCCTTGGTAACATGCAGGTGTTATGTTAGTGCTGGTCCATCTCAGCATGGCTGTCATACTACGGCTACAGTAGCACACGTTTCACCGGGGCCCCTATACTTGTAGTAGACAGTGCCAGCACTTCACAGCAGAGAAGCTATACGAACAAGCATTTGCAATGCAATAGGTCTCATTTGCGACAGTTTAAGCTATTGGCATTGTAAATACCTCTTTGTATGTGAGGGGAGCAGTCTCTCACAGCCCCCCTCTCACTTGGGCGACCCTGTAATCCATTGAAGCCTTTAAACTCCAGTTCTCCATAAATTCTCCCAAGGAGATAGCAATTTTGTAAAATTAGAAGGGGTGGGGGTTAAAGATTAAGGTCTCTGTCAGTGGTATGCTATTGGTGGCGAAAAATATGCAAAACTGATGGCTGCACCAGCATGCCATTGGCATCTACGAAAGAGAACCCTCCCTGGCCAGGGCATTGGCGCACCAAGAGTGTGAGCACACTTGGGATTGTGCTTCCAAGCTTACTGCCCATATGCTGGATCAGTTCATAACAGGACACACAATGGTTGCACACCATCAAGTGCTTGGTCCATGCTTGGTAGCACAACCCCCTGAGCGGTCTGGACAAGTTTGCGGTGCTGTAATGGTGGCATAAGGTTTCTAAGCATTTTTTAATTTATATTACTTCTGCACGCGTTGCATTTTATTCTGCCACAATTGTTTGTGTGGCTTGTTGCTCTGCTGAAAGGTGACTCTCAATTGGTGCATAACCAAAGGGACAATGTTCTGGTAGCACACCGTTGTCTTGGCAACATCATTGCTCATACTCATATTCCCTTTTTCACTGTTTTCACTTTGATAACATTTGATTTTTAAAACACTGGGTTTCTTTGACAAGATAAAATAGTTATTAACTCAGCAGCAATGTTCGGAAAGGAACACCAGTGAATCTTTAAAATGGCTGATTTAATCGCGTCACATTTTGATTAGATCTGCAAGCCACTATCATGAAGTCTGGGTGATAGGGGCTCTTTCCCCAATACTTTTTCAAAATAGGAGTAATATTGTTCAAGTTAGAAAGACTTTTCTTCCAATTATTGTAGCAAAACATTTTGAAATTGAAAGATGTGACTGCTAAGAGGTTTAGTATGGTTCCAGTTGGCCTCATATTTTCACAGTTTTCTAGAGGGTGAATCTTCCCGAACACCTTTGGGGTTCACCCTAACCTGCTCCAATGCAGGCCAGTAAGACCTCAACTTTGAACCAGAAACAGCACGAGGCTTCAGTGACAAACAACTCTGGTTATGCCAAAAAACAAATATATTTTGGACTTGTCACAAGGCAGAGAGGCCAGTACAGTCAAATGCTTCCAAACTATTTAACATGACTGTAGATTATACTTTGCATATCAATGAATCATCAACCATGCACTCAGTAAGACCCAAAAATACAACACCCCAGAAAACCGACAGCATCAGGAGAACTTACCGATGGCAGATAGTAGACGTTGAAATATACTATTACACTTTATTGTAATACCAGTGTTTAAGATACTTTCTTTTGGAAATGTGTCACAGATACGTTATGAAAGTAGGAGAGTTGGATAACTGGACAGGATCAATAACCCAAAGGCAGCCAACTCATTACTCTTGGAAAAATCACAGAATTGTCTACAGTACTGTAGTGTGTAATGTACTGTGAACAGTAGTGTCTAATGTATCTCCAGGAGGACCAGATCCGTTTCAAAGTTTCAGAGTATGCTCTATTTTTAATTAGTAATTAGCATCTGGGTAGCAAACAACATGCCCTTACTACATAAAATCCATTTACATTTAAAGAATCTAAATTTCAGTGATTTACAGAGCCTGGGGTTATTTTGAAAATATGTCATGGATCTGGCCCTCCTGGACCTAAGCCCCTATTGCAGTATGTATGAGATATCTGCCCGTCTCGGCGGCGCTTGGTAGCCTCTGATATAATCACAACAATAAATGGACTGAAGAGATTGGTCATCTTGAGAAACGTCATTGACCAGTTCTACAGTCCATTCACCTATGAAATTGTTGCTTTACATGAGAGAGCCTGTTGAAAACACGAGAACAGATATTGCAAAAGTATAAATATCATACTTTCCCAACCTTTTTTTTTATAGTTTAATCTGCATATCTACAGGGCAGTGGCGGTTGGCATGTCCCGAGGGTGGTGGGCGGTGGGGCACATAAAAAAAGTAAAAGGCACTTAAATTTTTTTAGGAGCACGACGCCCTCCTCGATCCTTCACTCCTCAAGGCAGGCCGGCTTCCGACTCCCAAGCCAATCCTGGTGCTGCTCTCATGCAGCATGAGAGCAGCATTTGAATCGGTGGGAGCGGCCTTTGTCAGCGCTCACAGGAGCACTGGAGGCCTTTGCTTTCTCTAACTAGAGAGGTTTAAAATGCGCATGCCTGGCTGGCCGTCGCAAGATGGCCAGGCAAACAGACGTGCACATTTTAAACTCGAGAGCACAAAGCTCCCTGCTCCCACTCAGCAGCAATGGCCCGCCCTGTCCTGATGCTCAATTCGGGACGGGTCGGTTGCTGAAAAATAAAATGGTAATAAACAATATTACAATTTTATTTTACAGCTTGGCCTGGGGCTTTTGTTTGTGGGGCGACGATCCTCCACTCAAACGGAGGAGCCGCCCCTGTGTACAGGGGCACTGTTGTATACAAGTACAGCAGATGGATTATTAGTGTGCGAAAACCTTGATCGTGCGCTACTAACTATTTACTGAGCCTTTATGCGTTTAGATTTTGATTATTTACTGGGTGTATAAATATTGTTCCTAGATTGCAAACATTTCCTTCTGCAGGTCTGCCTTAGTCAGCTTCACTTGTGGGCCTCTGTGGATAACTCGGAGATTCTGTTTCATGGGCAGAAAAAGCTTTCCCAAGCAGTTTAGTTCTCACTTCAAGCTTCGGATTGTATACTCATGATCTCAATCAATCAATCAAAATTACTTTATTCGATTAATACAGAATTAATCATAAAAGTGCAATTATACATCGTAGATAAAAACTTTTAAAAATAGCAATTCATCAGTATCAGCCAATAAATGATTTCCTGGTTTTCAGACACATACATAAAAAGGAGGCAACACTGTAACAGGTTAGGGGGTCAGGCAGCATGCGTAAAAGTAAAGGGCCGGGCGACATTGCCTAAAATTATGCTTACCTAAAAGTGGGATTAAGAACCTTTTCCGTTGATTACAATAACATTTACAGAAAAAGAAAATATGCAAATCAGTCTGTCGTGAGGAATCATCACATGGGCAACAAGGAAGATCATTCGCAGAGAAAATACCAGCAGGGTGGCCCAACATGCAAGAAATATAATTAAGACGAAACCGTAACAAGATAAATCTGTGCTGTGGTGTTGTTACAAATTCCAAATAGGAGGGTATCCCCTCAACCTGCAAAGGGCCTTCAATGTATTCCCTGACGGTCGGTTTATTATGGTATACTTCTGTTCTCCCCTCATTAGCTGCGGTTATAAAACGGGTCTTTAAAGCTTTTTCCGAGACAGAACCACATTTTTCTGGTGAAGCAAATAAACTCCCTAAATCCAGAGTATGTAAGGTGTCTTTCACATACTTTAACCATTGGATGTTCTCTTTATGTCCGAGGGACAAGCAATCCTGTATTATTTGTTGGGTAAGTGACACAGTGTCTCTGCACCATATTGAGTGCCTTAGGAGAATCGGTGCAACGTTTATCAGATCAATTTCAAGAACGAATCCTCTATTATTTGTATCCCCTTTGCATTAACATGGCCCCACACTCCTGCACCGTACGTAGCTACTGCACAAGATTTTGCCCCATAAACCTTTCTTAAAATATCTGGGTTTCTTGTTCCCAGCTTTTTTGAGAATGAACGTATAGCGTTTGTACTTTTTTCAAGCATGGTCCCACGATTCTCTACCATACTCCTCCATGATGCCCTATAATCAAAAGTTACCCCTAGATATGGAAATGACTCTGCCTGTACCACATTGGGACTTGAGATAAAAAAGGACGGTGGCTTACTCAACTTTTGACCTGCAATTAAAACAAATGACTTAGATTCATTTGTATGGAGATCCAAGCCTTTCATAAAATCTACATAGGTGTTTAATAATTTCTGAAGGGACCTTCCTGTTCGCGCAATTAAAACTGCATCGTCTGCATATAATAAAATTGGGATGCACAACTTCTTTATTCTGGGCACATCTATGGATGATTCTAACAATTTAGACTCCACCCCATTTGTATACAGCGAGAACAAAAAAGGGGCGAGGACGCACCCTTGACGAACTCCTCTAGTAACTGGAAACCATCTGGTGCACTTTCCCTGTAACCCGTACCTTACACATGCTTCGGCTCTTTTGTACAATTATCTTATAAAGGTAATCACTGCCTGGTCTACCCCCATTTCCCTCATAATCCTCCATAACTGTGGGTGAGATACGCAATAAAAAGCAGCGCTAAGGTCCATGAATGCCAGATATAAATTACCTTGCTTAGCGTGGGTGTACTTTTCTATAAGCAAACTCAAATTCAGACATTGATCTTGAGTACCTCTACCTTTTCGAAAGCCATACTGTGCTGGGATCAAGATGTTATTTGTCAGTGCCCATGTCTTCAATCTATTTAATAGCACTCTGCCCATAAGTTTTGCCGTGCTATCAAGGAGAGAGATTGGTCTATAGTTTCTAGGGTCGTGCTTATCTCCTTTTTTAAAAATTGGTACTAAAATGGCTTTCTGCCAGGAGGCGAGAGGTCCCTCTTTTGCTATAGCATTAAAAGTGTTAGTAAGCAAGGGGCCCCAAAGATCAGGGCAGTCTGTAAAAAAATCGATTGGGGCACCATCTATACCAGGTGCCTTATTACTGGTACATTGTGCCAGTGCTACACATATCTCCACATTATCAAAAGTAAGAGTAACACTAGAGGATGGAACAGGCTCTTCTTCCATTAACCCGGGACTCACTCGTGGAGCGTTAAAAAGTTTGCTAAAATGCGCCACTCATGAGTCCTCAACCACGTGCGTGTCCAAGTTAGGCTCGGAGTTCGATTTTAAAAATAGGGCATTGATCGTTGACCAAAAATCCCTTGCATTATTTGTGATAGATGCTACAAGTAATTTTTCCCAAGCTTCTTCTTTCAGTGACTTTAATCTGTTCTTCCTCGCCATAGAATAAATTAGGCGGGCTTGTTTCACAAGTAAGGGTTTTTTTGGTACAGACTTAAGTGATCGGTGTAGGTCAAAAAGTGCTTTAGTGCATTCATGATCAAACCATTTCGGTCCCTTAGATTTGTGTGTCCCACCACTCTTAAAGAGATTCCTTTTCACCTCGCGCAAAATGGTTTCAAAGGCCTCAGTAGTAGACTCCGGCCCCTGATTTGTGTCAAGACATATTGCTATTTCATTCTTTCTATTTGTAACTACCTGAGGAATAAGAACAGTCTTATCAATGCCCCCCCACTTAAGTATTATCCCACTCTTTCTTGCTAAAGTGGGTTTTATATGTGAAAAGATAAGGCCATGAATACCTGGCCAGTTCATATGCCAGGTTAAAGCTGCATGGTTGCTAAAACCCAAAATTCAGCTTTCCTATTGTTAAGAGTTCCTCCCAAGCTATTATAAAATCTATTGAGGAACTATAAGAGGAGAAACAAAAAGTTTCTAGCGGGAGACCGGTAGATTCCGATCGAGGGTTCATGACCTCCAAATCGTTTATAAAAATAAGTTTGTTTAGGGCATTCCCATAGAGGTTATGAGTGAAGTGAATATTTGGGCCTCCGTCCTCATCTAGGAAACCACAGATTGAGGTTAGTGCAAAGGGACAAGGATGTACATTAAAATCTCCTATCCAGAGCACCATCGGATCTTTCTTACTTAAACCAATTATCCTATTCATGTTTTCCTCTACTATTGCAACAACTTTATACATTTCACTCCCAAATAAATAATTATAAAAATTGATCAATAACATGGTGTTGCCTTCGGGACCTTTAAGAAGTAACATATTAAAATATTGACATAGGATAAAACTTCAAATCTCAGGGTGTTCTTTAAAAATGTCGCAATCCCACCCTTCGCCCTTCCAGCGGTTGAGGCAATTGCAGGGGTGTGGTATGACCTATATCCGTCTATGCTAACAGGACCTCCTACCCAGGTCTCTTGCATACATATTAGGTCATAGGTGCAAATGTATTTTAACCAATCCGGGTCCGACAATTTCTGTCCCAATCCTGCAATATTCCATGTGATTGCTGTGAAGGTATCCATATCCTTTGGGGGAGAAACTTTAACGACCAGGCTTTCCCGGGATGCAGACCCCGCTACATTCTGAGCTTCCTCCCTATTACACAGTCAATCACAGGCCTCCATATCCGGCAATGCCATAAAACGATTTGAAGTAGGTAGTAAAGGGGTAATTTTTCCACTGTAGTGTGAGTGTGACTGAAACACCGCTCTGTTGAAGGTGGAGTCTTGGGCCCTATTTCCAGTTATGCCTGGATGGTGCAATGGTGGTTTATAAAAGAAACCAAGGGGTAGAGCAAATATTTGTGTACATTCTGAGGGATTATTGGGTAACAATTGTAATAACTTTTTAGCCATAGCCGGGGATTGCAAAGTTAGAACCACACAGTCCCCTGCAATAGATTTCGATTGCTTCCCAAGCCAAGATACTCTACGCGCCATTAAGATATTACAGTAATCCTCGACCCGACCATTCGCAGTTTTATTAATCCAATGGCGTGCCTTATGGATTAGTTGGATAGTAGTTTCTGTTTGGTCTTTTTTTAAGGTTGGGGTGTTTGCCAGAATGACTATATAGGGACAAGCAGCTGGGGGGAGGTCTAGCCTTGTCCCTTCGTCCAATCTTTGTGAGAGATTAGGGCCTTCCCCCCTTATAGCTAGAGTCTCATGAACCATGGCCCTTTGGTCTGAATGAGAAAAAGGCACCGTTTCTGGTCCTTGATTTTGAGTCACAGATGGGACGGGGGAGGACGAACAACATTGCCCCAAGTAGACGCCCGGGTTACTAAGGGCACGCTATGAGTTTGGTGGGTTGCTTCATGAATTTTTTTACTGCTAGCACCTTCTGCATGATTTTGCGACTGCCCTTGGCCTTTTTCCGTAGTCACACCCTCTCCCAATGGCATACATCTTAATGTTGGTAATTCCTTTATTGCTTTTTCAATTAAATCTAAGTGCCGGGTTATAGGAGCTAAAAGTTCCTTGAATTTTTCCAGAAGCACATCCATATTCGGGCCATACAGGGGGCGACTCTCTCTCGTTGAGTTTTTTCCATGTTACCACCTGCTACACTTTCTGATATGATTTGACTTTTTTGTGGTCTCTTCGAGATACTTATCGATGGATTTTTCGAGGAACCCTTTTTTCTCTTTTGCACCAGTACCACATCCGTTGGAATTAGTGCCTCTAATGGTGGAGTACAAGTGCTTGCAGTGGAGGGAGGTGGAAAAGAAGGGCTCGTCACACCCATGTTTGTCCCCAGCAAGTTTGATACCTGACTCTCACCGGTCTCACCGGTCAAACTAGATGGAATATCTTTATTTAATACACTATCTGCACCCAATGATAGTCTCTTCTCCGCTCGGTCAATTTCTAAGACAATCGCGGAAGAAGCCTTTGCTAAAAAGCTATCCAGACAAGTGAAATTTACCTCCTCTGTCAGTGTTTGCGCTGCTTTCTTTCTCCCCAAACTAGCTACATTCTTTTTTACCATCTTGAAGCCTTTACCAAACGTCAGACGTCAGAGGGGGGGAGGGGGGGCCCAGCCCGGCCTCCTCCGGGCTCCGACGGGCGTGGACGGGCCCGCCCTTGGCGTTCCGCTCAGCGGGAGCCCCGCGATGTTATATGCGCCTCCAGGCGCGGGAAAAGCTTGTCTGCGCCTCCTGGCGCGTTGATCTCTGGGGGCTGAAGTCCCCCGGGCAGGCTGGCAGGTTGGCAATGAGGCAATAGGGGCTTCCGCGCAGCGGGAGCCCCGCGATGTTATATGCGCCTCCGGGCGTGGGAAAAGCTCGTCTGCGCCTCCTGGCGCGTTGATCTCTGGGGGCTGAAGTCCCCCGGGCAGGATGGCAGGCTGGCGATGAGGCAATAGGGTCTCATTTCGGGCAGATGTGATTAGGAGTAAAACAAACTTAATGAACTTTAATGATTAATGGAGATAACACATGCAGCATCCAGCAGAAGCCAGAGTGGCAAGAAATGCTTCTTATATGCAATATGCAATATCGAGTAACACAATATAGTTGGGCAGGATAGCAACTATAACATATCGTGTATCCCGTATCACTATGGTCCCGATTATGAGTTGCCTGGTACTGGTGGGGTGAAAACTCCACACACGTCATTAATGTTACTGTGCGGCAGGCGTGGCCGGTACAGGTAAGAGCGCTGGAGCAGGGCGGGATGGAGGGGAAGTTGACATATGATGGGATAGGGAAAATAAAATACAAAAATCAATAAAACCACTTACCTTGCGCTCACCTCATCGCCGACTCGGCGATGAGGCGGGCGCAAGGTAAGTGGTTTTATGAATTTTTTTATTTTATTTTCTCTATTCTGTCATCTGCTGACTTCCCCCCTTCCCTGTCCCTGCCCCGCCTCACCGCTCTTACCTGTACCGGCCGCTCCTGCTGTGCGGTAATACCCCACCAGTATGGTGATATTACAAGTTAAATGCCCTGGAATGGGAAATAGCTGTGTGGACACGGGATGTAGTATTCCAAAAGGAATTTCCTATTTTGAGGGGTTTAATGCACATATTTCACACCTACTCTAAGCAGGGTGTATATGTGAGCAGTTGCTTCTGTCTCAGGCATGGGTGGCTGTAAGGGCAAGGAAGGATAGGTCAAAAATAGTTTTGGCAGAGAAAAAGTTTGGGTAGGACTGGGTTCCGAAGTCTGGATGCTGTTGCAGTTGAAACTTCAATTGATTTCAAAAGTGAGATTTTCCGGCCAGTAAAATTAGGTCACCACTCAGATTTACCGTCCGGTAAAATCAGGTCCTGTGTTCCCACACCTGGGAAAGCTGGGTGTGGGAAAATGAGGCTAGTAGAGATCAGGTGGAGCGGAATCCCACATGAGAATGCCATTCCTCCTGACTCGTAAGCAGGGCCTATATCATCAAGGTAAGTGTGTATGGTATGTATAGATTAGGTATTCTTAACTCCACATCTTTGTAGCTTGAAGGTCTGTATGTCATCAGTATACTTAAATCCCCAGCATTACACCTGGTGATCAGTAACTCTTGGGGAAGGAGGAATAATGGGCTGAAACTTGTTGATATATTATGCCGTATCATACTGTCTTGAGTATTTTCTGTTGGGGTACAAGAATAAGTTTTAGAAAAGTAAACGTTTTTGCAACAAACTAATGATAAAATGAATGAAATTAACTATAACTGTTGCTGGTTTCATTAATTACTGAATAAGGAAACATAGGGAACCCTTGTGGTATGAATTTTCTTAAAATGTTTCCCAGTGTCCATGGTTGTGGTTTACGTGCTACCTATGCAAGCATGTTCTCCTCTACGCCTAGGCTATTGAGGTGTCAGCGGAGGTCGTGACTCAAATTTGAATGCAACTCGACTTTCCATACTTATGAGGTCAATAATTTAAGTACTATTAAATTGGGTGATAACAGCACTGGTTATTTCCAGTTCTTATACTTAGCATTACGTGCTATATATATATAAAAAAAGTTACTATTATTGTTTTAGTTTTTTTGTTTTGGTAAAACCACTGAAAAATGTTAATAAACTCAAATGAAAGGGGAAAAAATAAGGCACCCCCACCACCAGTGCTATAGATAATAAGGAGATGTGAAGTGGCCTTTAACTCACGCAGGCCATCGGCCAATAGCGTTTTGCCTCTGAGAAAGAGAGGATAAACAATTATGTGCAAGTCTTACAGCACAGTATCCCCTTTATCACAGAAGAAATTATCCTTGACAGTTCAAGATCCCCAGACATCTATCTATGCAATACTCTTTAGTGACTTGCAATAGCTTGACTACATACAAATGGAAATCTTTTGCCCTATATTTATCTTGGAAGACTAGTCTGGGAGTTAAGCTCTTGATAAGGACAGGTGCAGCCTGTGGGTTGCAGGTTCAAATCAAAATGGGCACTGGTCATTCTTTTAGGCTTTTGTGGTCATTATGCACTTTAAAAGGTTTGTCAAAACATAATGACATCCACCAAGATCAAGACTACTGTGATCAGCCAAAACTCACCGGGTCCACTGTAAGGATCTGCGGACGTCCCCCCTCCCTCAGTGCCTTGAGACCCGTTTCGGGTGAGAAGCTAGCGCTTTACAAACCCCTGATTGATTGATTGATAAGCTACTGTACTAATAAAACATACTGCGCCCAGCTCCATGAGTGTGTCTTTCCTGCAGAGGTCACAGTTGATGTTGATGTATGATGTCTATATATATATATATATATATATATATATATATATATATATATATATATATATATATATATATATATATATATATGTTAGAACTGGGGGTCTCCAGTTGGCTGAGGTAGGTACCTTAGTCCAAATAGGGACCCTTGCTTCTAAGTCAGGGAAAGGAAGGACACCTTCTCAGATCGCCCCTGCTCACCCCCTCGGTAGCTTGGCACGAGCAGCCAGGCTTATCTCCAAGGCAAATGTGTAAAGTATTTGCAACCACGCTCTCAGTGACACAGTGATAACACCACAAATGGACTCCACACGAGTTTCATAAAAACAATTATATGTTTATAAAAGAAAGATATACGATGAGACCACACGATAAAAATCCAACATATGCGTATTTGTAATATTTCACCTTGACGGTTATTAGGCCAGCAAGCACTGGTAGGTTCTTGCAGTATTAATGAGCAATTCTCAATGATCTAATGCAGTCCTAATGCAATGCTATGCAGTTCATAATGCAAGAATCAGGCAATTTGTAATGCACCAATCAGGCAGTTCGTAATGCAAAAATAATGCAGTTCGTAATGCAACAATCAGGCAGTTCGTAATGCAAAAATAAGATACTTCAGCACCGATCGCGGTGCTCTGGACGGTCTCTATGCCACTTTTACTGACTCGCGGTCAGCTACTGCCAAAACATGTCCCCAACACTGTTATGATGGAAAACAAAGTGCATCTCCACACTCCGGCCCCGGTACTGCCACTCCTCGGCAAGTACGGGCCGCGATACGGACTTGAGCGGAGGCTCGCGCTGCAAAGTGGGGAAAGGCCGAGAGCGTTTCTCTCGGAGCCCGCACCCCGCCCCAGACGGCGACACACGCACGCTCGCTGAGCGTTACCTGGGGGGTGCGATCTCACTCTCCTCTCCTCTCCTCGCAACTTGGGCCTCCGGTGCGACTTCGTTGATCTTTGGGCAGTGGAACTCGGGCCCCCCCCCCCGATGGGGATGGTTCAAGGTCCCTCCTTGGCAAAGGCAGGCTCGGGCCGGCGGCACAGCTCCTCTGGGGATGCCGGTCCGGGCCGATGGCAATGACGATCGTAACAGCTCTGGTCACGCTGCTCGATCGACGCAGAGAACAAGACTGCTCCGGGACACACAGTCACGGGGCAATTCTCACGAAGGTCTCAGGCTGCAACAGGGCACACGCACACAGCGTCGCTGAGACTCACTTGAGCTCCGGGTGTACACGATCACAGGGCAATCCTCACGAAGGTCTCAGGCTGCACGAAGGACATGCACACAGCGTCGCTGAGACTCACTTGGACTCCGGGTGCACACGATCACAGGGCAATCCTCATGAAGGTCTCAGGCTGCACGAAGCACATGCACACAGCGTCGCTGAGACTCCCTTGGACTCCGGGTGCACACGATCACAGGGCAATCCTCACGAAGGTCTCAGGCTGCACGAAGCACACGGACACAGCGTCACTGAGACTCACTGGGACTCCGGGTGCACACGATCATGGGGCAGTTCTTACGAAGGTCTCAGGCTGCAAAAAGCACAAGCACACAGCGTCGCTGAGACCCACCTGGAAACTTTTATGTTCCTGAGTTTCCACAACAGGGAGCCAGCTCTCCTCGGGCCCTTGGGGACAAGTTACTTTAGGACACAGCACACAGCAAAGTCCTCTCAAGCAGGGGGACACAGCACACAGCAAAGTCCCTTAGCCTCTCCTTGGTTAAATCAGCAAAAGTGCAGGCCAGCCCCAGAACACACAGCAAGGGTCAGTCCTCTCCTTCAGTCTCTTCAGCTGTTTCTTCCTTGGCAGAGGTTCCTCTTGACCACGAAGTAGTTTCAATCCTTTTCAGTCTTGATCAGTCCTTTTCAGTCTTGGACAGTCCAACGTTCAGGGGTTTCAGCTCTCATAGTTATACCCCTAAATGTCTTTGAAGTCTTTGTGTTCAGGGGGCACTGACCCCTGTCTAAACCAGTTCTGGGTGTCTCCCTGCCAGTGACATCTTTTTCCTTTGATAGTGGGGTCTGGGTCTTCAATCACTCAGCAGGAGATGGAGCCATTGTTTTATGGCGGCAGCCCAGGCCTCTTCACCTCCAGGGGCTACTCCTCCCCCCTACACTCCAGATGCAGGTCAGCCTGTTGCTGTCTCACCTCCTCCCTTGGGTCAGGACATTTCCCAGATCCTATCACATTCAAATCCAGACAGTCAATCCACAACCAGGCAGAGACACACAGAATTGTTAGAACAAAAAAAACAGCCACTTCTAAAAGTGTGGTTTCTAAACACACAATGCAAAAACCACCTTCAGAAAAAGATGTGTTATTTAATTGTGAATTCAGGCACACTAAACTTCACCTCTCCATCTTAAGCCTATGGGAAAATAGGCTGGAAACATATTACTCAGCCTCCCCCATTCTGTCCTATGGGCAAGATGGCCTTGCAACAGTGAAAAACGAAATGGAGAGTATTTCACTGTCAGGACATGGTACACACCATAGTACATGTCCTACCTTTCACATACACTGCACCCTGCCCAGGGGGGTTCTTTGGGCCTACCATAGGGGTGTCTGATGTGCATAAAAAGGGAATGGTAAGGCCTGGCAAGTGGGTGCACTTGTCAGGACAACAAGGCAGTTTAACAAACTGCGCGCAGGCACTGCAGTGGCAGGCCTGAGATCTCTCTTTAAGGCTACTGGTGTGGGTGGCACAATTAGTGCTGCAGGCCCACTAGTAGCATTTGTATTACCAGCCCTGGCACACATAGTGCACTTTACTAGGGACTTTACTAGTAAGACAAATATACCAATTATGGACAACCAATTACCATTACACTTTATACAGGGAGCACTTGCACTTTGACACTGATCAGCAGTGGCAAAGTGCCCAAAGCATCTAAGTTGGCAACACCATGTCAGACAAGCATTGGCATAGCCAATAGGTCTCGCCTTTGGGACCTTATAAGTGTTTAGTTATCCAGCACAATATCCTTGGTGCAACAACATCAACTGTTGCATAGCTAAACACTTATAAGGTCTCAAAGGCGAGACCTATTGACTATGCCAATGCTTGTTTTTTTTGCGATTGCGCTGCTGCACTGTTGCACTGTTGCACTTACCCCAGATCCAGGTCTTGGCTCTCGCTGCTGCCCTCTACTGGGAGTGATAGAGACCAGCGGTGCCACTAGTTTGACGGCCTCTCATCTATCCTGGAGGCTGATGCGATGCAACTAACAACCATTGACAAAGCCAATAGTCCTGACTTGTTGTAGGTATGATGTTACTTGTTGTATCATATATCTGAATGCAATGACAGAAACAGCAAAATACTAGTCGGGCGGCACGCTATGCTAACCACAGATTTTTAGCTTAAGTGTTTTTAGCCACGCCCTTAATTACATTGACCACGCCCCTTTGAGAGACCCTCCAGTTTTTTCTTCTTACTTAAAGCCCTGGGTAACCCCTGCCTGATTCGGGGAGGAGGTGAGTGTTACCCTTGTGCTTTCCACCCCTGGACGCTACATCTCTGGCAGCTGCTGCTCTCAAAATTAGGAACAGGGAAAAGACAGACTGATGCCACAAAGCAAGTGGACACAGTGAGACTGCCTGTGTTTGTTTGAAAGTAGTGCTGTTTGGATTGGATGAGTCTTTTTAATGGGCTGGTAAAGTAAGTGTGCGTGCGTGCGCGTGCGTGCGTGTGTGTGTTCCACAAGGATGCTTCAGGTTTTCCCTTAGCACCAGCAAAGGTACAGAAGTCTGCGCCTGCTGTTACTGTAATTCTCAACACTTATTAAATGATGGGTGAATGAGGGAGATAAACTAAACATCCTAAAACTATTATGGCCACGGGCAGGTCCGGTAGAGTAGGAAATACCTCCGCAGCTCGAGCAAACCCATGACTTTAGAGCCATTGGGTGTATTTTGCAATGTAATGTTGTTTGTGTTCATCGAGGGGGCGTCCTGGCATGGTACCCCAGTAGAAATGTCTGGACCGTTATCGATGTGGCTCTTACATTGGCGCAGCATGATTAGTAAAGTGAAAATGCTGGCTACAGTCTGCGAAAATCAAGGGGGGTTCTGAACAATTTACGCCTTACTATTACTAAACAATAATGGGTCACGTATAGTGAAAAAACACAACACTCACTGTGGGTTTGCACAGTGACAATTTTGTTTAAAAAGTACTTTGTGGTGCAATTTGTCACACATTTTTCTAGCTACTTAAGTAAAACGGCAAGATTGTGTTCAGACGTTTATTGTGAGCGCATTCCCTATTTACATAACACCCAGGTTCGAATAGCCCCCGAGAAACAACAGTCGGAGGGCCCCCTCCAAGGGTCATTTACATACAAGCTACGTCTTCATTGTTCTTTTATGATGCGCTGCTGTGCAACATGCCTTAAGAACAATGAAAGGGCTAATGGATCTCGCATAGGCGATGCCTATTGGCTTTGCCAATGCTTGTTTCCATATGCTTCAGTTTTTTAAATTAGTGGGGCCTTTACAGGTGCGTTTTCAACCGCTGAGGAGGTAGTACAGCTGCTTTCAACACAGACTCATGGGAATGGATGTCGACAGTGCAGCAGGTGCAGTGGCACCGGGACCAAGGCTCTTAGAGGCCCACTGAAGCCTAACTGTAGCTGTACTTTACTACCCAACCAATGGCCAGCGGGTGGGGGGAGGCATTTCCCTTGCCTGCACCAGGGCACCCATGCTGCGCCACTGCACAGACTCCCAGTACAGAGTGTACTGTATCCCTGATGGCACCCATGTGAATACCTGTGCAGACAGACAATACCTCTTTATTTGGGCCTGTGGAGGTCGGTGAGCCGGGCGACCTCTCGGGTGACCTCATTCCGAAAGCTCGGGACAGTTGATCCGGGCCATGCATTACAAGGTAACAACACACTGCTCCCACAGCCACAGCCCCGCTTCCCTGGACCGACCAGGACAGAATGTGCTGCCAGTTTATTTCAGTTTTCAGACTTTGCAACTTTCAGTCAGACCCAGTCAGGTGCCAAACAAGCCGCTCCAGAGGTCTTGTGAGTGCGGCTGTACCTGCACCCAGCTAGCCCTGGGTGGAGGCCACATTTCCTAATGATAAGCTTTTATAGAACCACCAACATAAGGAGTCAGTCTGGTATAAAAAGAATAAGTGATAACCGCCTTGAATATCGGAGAGTGTTAAAAACCTTCCTCTTCTCACTACCATTATTGGAAGAAACAAACCACTTCTACATTTAAAACAAGCGCGCGCGCCTCGCACGGCAGCAGGGGGAGGGGGAGAGGAGGGAGCCTGCGCGATTCACTTGCGGGAGCGAGCGGCGCCAGGAGCGATAATTGTACCATATGGCGCCATCTGCTCGCTCCCGCAAGTGAATCGCCAAACGTGCACGCGTTGCCATTGAGGGCAATGGAACGCGTGCACGTTTTTGGCTGAAAAGCCGAATCAATTGCAAAAGGTCTTTTTTCCTAAGCAGCGCATGCGCGCTGCGTAGGCGAGACCTAAAAAAAGGTCTAGGGGGAAGGCAAAAAGTTTAGGGAACTTTAGCCAAAAAGGGCCAAATCCAACATATATATATATATATAGGTGTGATGAAGGCAGGAAGTGCCGAAACGCGTTACAGCGTATTTTGAATTAAAGCGAGACAGAATTGCTAAATGCTACCCCCGTGTCGGTGTCCGTTTCATTATTGAGGATTCGGAAGTGGTGTTTATATATATATATATATATATATATATATATATATATATATATATATATATATATATATATATATATATATCTAGAGGGATATCCTTCAGGGATATTTTTCTCTCTCTATTTCTCTCTCATACACACACACACTCTCTCTCTATATATGATGTGTTACAAATGTCACAATGCACGCACACACACACATGCACAGGATATTTCACTTCCCTACACAAATTAAAAAAAGTTAAACACAGCATGTTGTCTTTTATTCAATGCAGGTAAAAATAAACGCTTCTACGGTGACAATCACGGTCTTAGAAAATTTATGAGCATTACTGACAAGCCTCACCCTTGCAGGCTTATCTTTGATGCAAACATCTACCAATGAATACTCCTCAGTTTGTGAAAATAACGGTTGCAAACCTTGTCAGCAAAAAGTTACACTGCCATACATTGCACTTCATATATGTCTTGTTAAACCTACTCTATAGTGTTAATGTACTGCAAAAGAAAAGCACACTTTAGAATGCATGTTTTTAATTTCCATTCATTGCACATTGATTTTAAAATGTGATTAATAATAATAAACACATTAGTATAAAACACACTTTAAATATTAGCACATTATCCCCAGCAAAAACACACATTTCTCAAAACTTTGCCAGATAACTGCAGTCTCAGGCAAACGAATAGTAAACACATAATGTCCAAATGCTCTAAATGTATCAAAAGAGTACTAAAAACATTAATAAACCATGTGATATAAACAACACCTAATGAGTAACTTGAAATATTGACCTCTATTGCCGTCTTGGGGTTCAGGAGACATTTATAAATGTGTATAAGTAAACAAGAAAGCATGACTGTGAAATCAAGATGTATCATGTAAATGTTTTGCAGAATGTACAAGTATGACGCAAAAATACATTGAAAAAATAGTGTGAAACTTGCACTATAAACTGTTTGCCAATTATAGTACTTTGCTTACTGTTCTAAAGCTGCCAATACAAATTGCCATACTTTTCCCACGTCACCTTCACCCACACTTGTTTTACTGAACCGCATATGGCCTGTAGGCAGTCACAAGAAAGGTGTTGCAATATTTACCCAGCACGATGCTGTATTTGCACACACTGGGATTAATATGTTCAGCTACTAGGCTGAGGTGGCATTGATTCAGCACGACTCTCAGCTGGCCTTTGTAGACTAATTACATGCTCGATGTAAATAGATAATAAGCCACCTGAAGACAAATCATTTAAACATCGTTTTAGCTTTATTCGACTAGACCCTTCTTTTATTTAATTAAGCCATGCTTTTTACAGATTTTGCCTACTCACTATATAAACACAGATATACAAAGCCAAAATGACGGCTTTTTTGTAGAAGAATTTGGTTTCTGTAGTTTTTGTATATTATGAAACTGTTAACATACATCTGAAGTTGGTTGTACAAACGTAAGCATGGTAAACTTGTGGGATTACATTTAGTGAACATTTGTTTGTATATATTTGCTATTGCTATAGAGTAGTGGTGTATAGTAAAGGTAGTGTAAGATACTTCAAATGCTTAAAATGAATGGCGAGGGCCTAACTGCTCAAGATGTGCTATCTAATATTTTCTTAGTTTCAGGTAGCTTGAGAAAAGAAGTGAATCTAGTGAAGTGTGTGGAAACATATTCTTTGACTGTAGTGCAGTATGGTGGGCTAGCATTTAGTGTCCCTATGATGAAGTGTAGTCTGGTTTATTTCCGGTGCAAAAATACAGTTTGGTGAGTAACTGCCATTAGACTGCAACACAGTGTGGTCACTCAGTGTTTTGTGGTTACACTGCAATGTAATATGGCAGTGTTGCTTGGGTGCAGCGTAGTTAATTTTCGAAGGATGCTGTGCAGTTTGGTGGTTAGAAGAAGGCCAGTGCATGTCTGGTTATAAAACAATACAGTGGGTTGGTGTCCTTAGCATAGAGTGCAGTGTTGTGGATTATTGCTGCCTTGAAGTAGTGCAGTGTAGTATAACCCTTGAATGCACAGCCCTGTAGTGGGTTGGAGTTCGCATGGTTCAGTTCAGTGTGGTGGGTTAGTATTTCCAGAATTTGGTATAGTATCTAAGGGCCATATGTATGAAAGTTTGGTTTTGCGATTCTCAAA
The DNA here is from genome assembly GCA_963921515.1 of Calotriton arnoldi. Taxonomy (NCBI): domain Eukaryota; kingdom Metazoa; phylum Chordata; class Amphibia; order Caudata; family Salamandridae; genus Calotriton; species Calotriton arnoldi. The sequence goes on from CAWUFW010003360.1 coordinate 1,219,469, forward strand.
TAGCGAATTTTAGAGAATCGCTATTTGAGAATCGCAAAACGAGATGTATGTAGGATTTGCAAAAAAATTGCGAATCCTACATATTCCTTAATTGCGAATCGCAAATTGCGATTCGCAATTAAGGAAACCCTCCCCATTCATTCCTATGGGCCTAGAGGCCCATAGGAATGAATGGGAAGAGATTCTCAATTTGCGATTAGCAATTAGAGAATCGCAAATTGAGAATGCAATTTCAAGGTTGCAAGGGTGTCAAAAGGACACCCTGTTGCACCCCTGAAATAAGCATGGGTGCACATGTGGCGCACATACATGCCCTAAGGGCATGTATGTGCGCCACATTGCACTTTGAAAATGCAAAAAGTGCATTTTAATAAGAAATCGCATATTACCACCAACTTGAAGTTGGTGGTAATTTGCGATTCCTTAAGGCCAAATTGCACTTTTTTGGTGCTTCTTACATTGCATTTAAGGAATCGCAATTTGCAATTCCTTAAATGCATTCGCAAAATAGAGAATCGCAAATTTTGCGATTCCTTATTTTGCGAGGCAGTTTTTCCTTCACACATACCACTAAGCCAAATTGCGATCACAAACGCTGAAATTCTGTGAATTTCAGCGTTTGAGATCGCAATTTTGTTTGATACATATGGCCCTAAGTCTCCGTAGGAGGCAGTGCTGTACTGCAACATTGTGTCTTGTTGTCTCTAGGATGATGGTTTTGGTCTTCCTTGCATGCAATGCATTGTTGTGGGTATTCCTTGGACACAAAACCTTGTGGTGGGTATTCCTTGGATGCAATGCATTGTGGTGGGAATTCCTTGGATGCAAAGCATTGTGGTGGGTATTCCTTGGTTGCAAAGCATTGTGGTGGGTATTACTTGGATGCAAAGCATTGTTGTGGGTATTACTTGGATGCAAAGCATTGTTGTGGGTATTCCTTGGTTGAAAAGCATTGTGGTGGATATTCCTTGGATGCAAATTATTGTGGTGGGTATTCCTTGGATGCAAAGCATTGTGGTGGGTATTCCTTGGTTGCAAAGCATTGTGGTGGATATTCCTTGGATGCAAATTATTGTGGTGGATATTCCTTGGATGCAAAGCATTGTGGTGGAAATTCCTTGGATGCAAAGCATTGTGGTGGGTATTCCTTGGATGCAAAGCATTGTGGTGGGTATTCCTTGGATGCAAAGCATTGTGGTGGGTATTCCTTGCATGCAATGCATTGTTGTGGATATTCCTTGCATGCAATGCATTGTTGTGGGTATTCCTTGGACACAAAGCATTGTGGTGGGAATTCCTTGGATGCAAAGCATTGTGGTGGATATTCCTTGGATGCAAATTATTGTGGTGGATATTCCTGGGATGCAAAGCATTGTGGTGGGAATTCCTTGGATGCAAAGCATTGTGGTGGGTATTCCTTGGATGCAAAGCATTGTAGTAGGTATTCTTTGGATGCAAAGCATTGTGGTGGGATTCCTTGGATGAAAATCATTGTGGTGTGTATTCCTTGGATGCAAAGCATTGTGGTGGGTATTCCTTGGATGCGAGGGCATTGTGGTGGGTAATGTCTTAAAAATGCAGTGCAGTTTGGGAAGTTAGTGCTTCTAAGATGGAGCGTAGTTTGCAAGGCTATTATACACCTGACACTGTGTGGAGGGCTGGTACCCGTAGGATGCAATGCAGTGCACTTGGTCAATGTCTCTAGTATACAGTGCGCCGGTATGGTGCAGCATCTCTGCGATGCAGTGCAGTGTGCTTTGTTAGTGTCCCCAGGACCTACTCCAATGTGCTGGGGATGCACATACTAGACGCTGAGCCCCTAGCAACCACAGCCCCATTTATAAAAATATCCCAATGTAAGGCATTTAACACCAATTACATGTCAGAATGCGCATTATATTAATGCAACATCCCATCAAACTATGTCAGTCATGGCGTTTGCAAGGCAGGAATGAGCACAAATCAAAACACTCCTTTTCTAAAAGCAAAACATTGACGCTACGCTACGAACTGAAACTCTTTCTGGCCAGAACTAAAGATAAGCCATCAGTCCACAATGTGGCATTTTTACTGTACCGCGAACACTATCTGTGACGGGATGTGTGTAGCGGGTCAAGCTCTCGGAAGCTTCTTTTGTTCAATAATTGTGTATTATTTCCTTTCTATTGTTTTCCAGCTTTGATGAAGCTTGAATTGCTTCCTATAAACAACAAAAGGCGACCCCTCTTTCATCACTGTAAAATATGACTACCCTGCAAAGCATGCCTGTGTTCCCAGCGTGAACGGGGTCCGTGTAAACAAAGACATCCATCCTCTGTAGGCCAGATGTTCCAGTGCAAAGGACAGATGAGCAGAAAGGGGGGAGGCAGGGGGCTCATGTTTCTTATAGCATTAATCACTAGCCTCACAGGGGTGGGTTCAGTCCCCTCTTGACTCTGGGAGGTACAGATTGGTGCAGGCCCGGAACATTGACAACAGATGCTTAGAGATACACAGATCCTTGTTGACTGCAATCTATAACATTTAGATTAATTGCGTGTAGATGTATCTTATGTGGATATATTTAAAGTATTGCATGGATCCTGCCTTCCTGGACCTTCATTGGACATCTCTTTCCTGTGCAAGCCAAGGCCAAGGATGATGTCTTCAAGTGTGTGCAGGAATTCTCAGGAGCTAAGCAGACCTCATTTGAACTCCTTACAAGCTTGAGGCACCTCCACGGCTATCTTCCATGAAAGGCGTGGGCCATGAGATGAGGCCACTAGGACACACTGTGGTTGCCACCCCATATTCTGCTATGCATCCTTAAACTGGCCATTATCAATGTTTTACAAAATCTGAATACAGTATATTGCAGGTACATCTTGCCACACAGGTTGAATTTGAAGACAATTACGGCAAGAAATAGTACGTTTTATTCGTATTTTTCAACACTGACTGCTAAAAATGCAAAAACATAAGTATAGGGACTGGAATGATAGCGAGAGACAGAAAGATGGAGGGAAGTGAGACATGTCGAGGGGAGAAGGCAAAAGTAACAAACAAATAAGAGAAAAGGATAGAAAGAGGCAAGAGAGCCAACGACAAATACAAAATAGGCAGGAAAGTCCAAACTGACTGTAAGCAAAATAAATATGGCAGATGCACATCTTGCAGACATTCGATTACTTAATGTCTTTGAGCTTTTCAAGAAAGTATTAAATATGGCCTACTTACAAGCCTTTGGTTCAATATAGTCTGATAATTTCTGTTCTGGGACAATGACTTTCCTGACAAGGAGCTGTGCGTGCTTTGTGCTTTCTCTCTTTTTCTTACTGACGATGAAGTTTTGGGTCATCTCGACCTTTGATGCAATGATTTAATGTCCCACATTTAACAAAGAAGAGAAAATAAGTTCTTTGATCATGAAGGGAAATTCGAAAGTATTAGCTCACATTAAAATTAATAGATAAATCATGTAAATGAAGGCAATGGGTGAGCATGTGATTAGAGGCAGGGAAAAGACAGAGCAAGAAATATAGAGAGCGAGCCACAGGTGTGCCAATCAATGGTGCAGCTGGTGCAGTGGCACCATGACCCAGGGAGGTCAGGGACCCAAGTAGCTCATTGCCTACTGCAGTTAGTAAGCAGTCTGCCTGCTCTCAAAAAATGTTGCAGCCTTACTTCTAAGGTTGGTTTTCAGGGGATTGGAGCAGACTGGAGCCTCAGTTCAGCTGGTGCTCACCCTGGTGCACAGACACCACGGCTAAACACTGCCGGCTCTGCCTGTGGAGCACGCATGACATCTAGATGTTGGTGGCTGGCCACTCCCACGGGGGCGGGGGGAGGTGCACTGGACGGTGCACTGGACGGTGCACTGGACGGTGTGGTGATGATGAAGTGTCTCGAGTCTGGGATGGCACAGCAATAGGTCCTTGGACTCAGAACAGAAGACCTGAACCCTCCCCAAGCCCTGCATCATGATCTTTGACAGATGACAGACAGTCTAATGAGGCATTCTCAAAACATCAGCTGAGTGTTGCTGTCTGCCTGAGTCCATCTGAAGTCTGGTTTCTTTGGGGCTCACCACTGCTTCTGTGAACCTGGGAGTGAGGCAGAGGCGGCTGGCAGGGAACAGGGGCAGGGGAGAACAAAATATTTTTTTTAAAACACACCCCCTCACGCCGCGGCCGCCTCCATCTCTCGTTGTTGCAGGGTCCAGAAGCATAGCCAATCACAACGCTGCAATGCAGCGTTATGATTGGTCTGAGCGCCGTGGATCGGCGCTCAGATGGGGACTGGGGGCCTGGGCATGTTCTCCACGAGACTGTGTAATGCAGCCTGGTGGAGAACATGCAAAGTGCGCAAGACAGCCGGCCAAGCAGTCATGCGCACTTAGAGTGCACAGTCCACTCCTTCTCCCTGAGTCACCAGCCCTGCCCCGCCCTAACCCAGCCCTGCGGCAACAAAAAATAGAATGATAATAACCTTGTTATTATCATTTTATTTTTTCCCTTTTCACTGCTCTGAGAGCAGTGGGGTGACGCTCCTCTACATTAGCAGAGGAGCCGCCCCTGGAGTGAAGACCTGACACATAGAAGCTGAGGTTACAAATTGAGTAAGTGCTTTGATTCTGAGAGTTCAACTCCCACCTGCAGTGACATTCGCCACCCTGCTGTCGTTTCGGCCTGCACTTCAAAGTGCTGTAGAAAGTAGAGCAGGGTGGCAAAAGGTCATGTGATGAAATTAAAAACTGCATTAGAATAATGTTTTTACAAAATAATATTTTTATAACATAAAGTATAAAAACACAGTAGACGTGCTATTAAACTAAAATATGACATTTCACACCACTGTGAACGTACTAATGAATATAACATCACACCAACAGGTTTGAATTTTATACTAGGTTTATTACAACCCCCTATTCTGAATTCATTGGAGATGTAACATATGCCGTGCTTCTCGCATTGCTTGATTAGTAAAAAAAAAAAAAAAAAAACGTGCCAGGGCCCAAATATATCCCAGGCGGCCACTATAGTTTGCACCACACACTGCCCCTACCAGTGGTGCCAAATGTGAGTACCAGCGCTGCCAAATGTGAATCTCAGTGTTACCTACTAACCATCACACTCCTAAAAATGTTACAATTTAGGCTAAAAAATAGGCATATAGGACCACATGTATCAACTTTAGGAATAGCGATTACCTAATTGCGACTTTCTGGGAATCGCAATTAGGTAATCGCTATTCCTAATGTATGAAACTCCAAGAGTTTCACTTAGCGATTCCTAGGGGGTCGCAAATCGACCTACCTCATTAATATTAATGAGGTAGGTCGCAATTTGCGACACCCTAGTAATCGCTATAATCACGGGGATGGTGGCCTGCTAGGGTCAGCAGACCACCATATCCAAGATTGCTTTTAAATAAAGCAATCATTTTTTTTAAAATGCAGCCCATTTTCCTTAAAGGAAAATGGGATGCGTTTAAAGGAAAAAAATGAAGCGTTTTCTTTTCATTAGTTCGAGCCTATAGCGGCAGAGCGCGTGCGCTGCACGCTTTGCGAGGCATGCAGTATTCAGTATGGAGTGGAAGCTCTGTGGAAGCTCCGCCCACTCTCCGCCCATCTTTTTCATTGGCTTGTGTCTTTGTCCTTTCTAAATGTTGCCTTCCGATTGGTTTATAGGCTGTTAGTCCCTCCTTATGACGGCCATGTCGTCATTTGTATCCTTCCATGGCTACTGGCACCTTTACTTCGAGTGTGCATCAGCACTATTTGCTACCCGTGCCTTCTCCCCCCTCCCGCTGTCCGTGCCTTCTCTCCCCCACAGCCCCCTCATTTTGTCTGTGATTAGAAGATAAGTTTTGTGTCGTCCCTTTTCTGTTTCAATTCTGTCTGTCTGTTCTTATAGCGCACTCGGCAAGGAGCTTCTGCTGTCGACCAATTGCAGCGTGTTTTGTTGAGGGGCGGCGGCCGGCCGGCGCTGAGCCATGGGAGCGCTCCTCCTTGTTGTCTGGCAGACACAGACGGCTTGGTGAGTTTGTTTAGGTTTCTACCGAGAAGGTTGAGGACGAGGAGGCGGGTCTGAGCGCAGAGCGGAGCTCACCGAGGAGAGATCGAGACAGGTATCGGCGGGCAGGAGGGAGGTGGGGAAGGGAAGACGGCGCAGTGACCACCTGCCGTAACGGGGAGATCTGCTACCCATGGATCAGCAGTGAAACCCTCCCCACCTCGTGTGACAGCCTTATTTGTGCCATGCACAAGGTAAACGTATGGCGTGTCGTGCAGAGAGACGTGTACCCTGCAGCTTGTAATGTCAGGCGCTCTTTATTAGTGAGAGATGTGCAACACCCTAGGCATGCATACCAGCACTCACTATTCGGAAGGAAGCCTCTCTTATTTATCCAACATTTTCATTTTTTTAATACTTTTCTTAAAGGGTTTGCATTTGATGCAAGTTAGTTGACAATATATTTTTCTTCAGTATTTTCTCCCGTGCTTAAAAACCAACATGCGTAGTTTGTTCCATAATTTATTTGATTTTTGGCTAGCGCGAGCGTGACTAACCAAGGGTGCCATAGTGCTTTATTTATGTGGTCCATACAGTATTTGTGACAGACGGTCTCTGTCCTTTTTCTGCTGATTCCAGTTGGTTATTCGGACGCGTGGGGTGCGTGTTCTTACTTTTACTAGCACATGTTTTTCTGTCCAGATTGTTATGTCACATTTTCTACGTATGGATGTGCTATTGTTGCTGAAAACCGTGGAATTCCCCTAGGACTCTGTTGTCACTGGCTGATATGTGCCCTTTTTTTCCTCGAGGGGGTGCAGTGCACGCAGGCAGATGGGGAGGGCACATGTAGACTGAGGTGTTTGACGACTGTTGGTGTCCTCTGTCGGGTATTGAGATTAGATATGTTGGGGACCGACCTTATTTATGCACGCTATCTGGGAGATCTCTGTGGACTGCCTGTGCTGCAGGGATCGGGAAGATTGCTGAATTATTTGGCACTGTGGCTGGAGTTTTGGGCCTTGTGGAGGAAGGTTGGGCGTTGCTGATGGGAGAGTCCTTGCACGGGTAGGGGATTTCCCTGACCCGGAGCCGTGCTTGCTTGTAGTTTGGAGATTGACCCCCGTAATTGGGCTTATTCTGGATATGGGCGTACCCAGGGTGAGCTCCAGTTTGACACACAGCTCTCTGTTATGTTTTACTTTGTCCCTGTTCATTATTACCCTCCGCCACAGTTTGCAGACCACCACGTAATGTACACTCACTGACACTGCTACTAAACTGTACTTGGTAGCTCCACGTCCACTATACCAGCTAAAGTTAAGCCACAACATTTATTTAAACTGGGCATATGCTCCAGGTCACTGCTGCTGGAACGGCAACCATATCTAGGTTGTATTTACACTAAGTTATGCTGCTTACCATTGTATTTAACCTTTAACAGTCGATACAAATGGTTATTCATACTGTATGTGTCCATGTTGTTTACCGAAAACGAATAAAACAGATTCAAACCCTCTACAGTCCCTAATGGCAGGAGGACAGACTAAGAGTCTGGTTTAAAGACAAGTACTTCTGAACCTTCTGACACTTCCACCACAAATCCAAGTTTTGCATTAAAGTCCCCTGCAAGGGTTATATTCATGCCAGTTTTTGAGTGTTCAAGGTCCGCAATAAAAATAACAAGCATTTGCAATGCAATAGGTCTTGCATTTGCGAGAGTTTGAGCTATTGGCATTGTAAAGCACAATTTCTTTTGTGTATTGGTGGTTTTTAAAACATAAATAAAAGACATTGTCATTTACAATGTTAATAGCTTAAACTCCCACAAATGCGAGACCTATTGCATTGCAAATGCTTGTTTTTTAAGAGCAGGCAGTGGTCCGTGGAACTACTGCCCGCTCTTAAAAAACGTTTTTGCCACCATTCCCCTTTGGGAATGGGTTACCACCTATTTGAAGTTGGCGGTAAAAATGCGAATGTTTTGCAACCGCATTCACAGTTACAAAACATTCATACATACTGCTGCGATTCGCTATTTGGAAGGGACGCCCTATACATGCCCCTTCCGAATACCGAATCGCAAACCCATTTTGCGATTCGGTAACAGGATACCGAATGCAAAATAGGGAATGATACATGGGAAATTCCTATTTTGTATTGGCAAATGGGCCGATTCTACGAATCGTCCCATACATGTGGCCTATAGCACCACCATGTAGTGAGTTGTCATAAATAAGTGCTTGTGTTAATAATTACGTACTGGTGCCAGCTCCAACAAACACCGGCACAAATTAAGCACTGGCAGCTTGACAGCTATATGTGTTCTACCAGATGAGAGTATTAGCTTAGGTGAACAGACCCAGACCTTATCCCATGGTAGGAGAGACATAATAGTGACATTTGCCCACCTACGACCCTGGAAGCACCAGCCATATTTAGCAGCTGCATTATCAGTAGATTGTAGCTGAGCAGACTTCACAGCTGAACCTGGTGTGTGGGTTGGAATAAGCAGCAAATCTGTAGTGGTCACACAGTCCGGTACCTTCAGGGGTTCGCGATGTTCATGACACCAAACACACAAGGAATTCATGCTCTATGGATATTCTGTTTATGGGGATAGGATAACGCAGAGCCCAGTGAAACCAGGAGTTCTCTGTTTTGCGTGGGATTGGGACGGGGTGAAGAAGAGTATCTGAGGGAGAGAAAAGCGACCCCTGACCTTGACTGGTAGGTCGCTCCCCCACCACACAGCTCCGTCTGTGTGCCCTGCTGCTGCCCCTGATTGTGCTCGTTTTTTCCTTTCTGTGCCCCCTTGCTGCCCCTGATTGTGCTCGTTTTTCCTTCTGTGCCCCCTTGCTGCCCCTGATTGTGCTCGTTTTTTCCTTGCTGTGCCCCCTTGCTGCCCCTGATTGTGCTCGTTTTTCCTTTCTGTGCCCCCTTGCTGCCCCTGATTGTGCTCGTTTTTTCCTTTCTGTGCCCCCTTGCTGCCCCTGATTGTGCTCGTTTTTCCTTTCTGTGCCCCCTTGCTGCCCCTGATTGTGCTCGTTTTTTCCTTCTGTGCCCCCTTGCTGCCCCTGATTGTGCTCGTTTTTTCCTTTCTGTGCCCCCTTGCTGCCCCTGATTGTGCTCGTTTTTCCTTTCTGTGCCTGTTTCCCGCCGCTGCGCCCCTGCGGCCCCGCCCCCTCACTGCCCATTCGCTGCCCCATTCCCTGCTCCTCCCTCCCACCTCTCCATTTATGGCGGCCGCTGCGTAGTGAAGAGAGCGACCCCTGACCTTGACTGGTAGATCGCTCCCCCACCACACAGCTCCGTCTGTGTGCCCTACTGCTGCCCCTGATTGTGCTCGTTTTTTCCTTTCTGTGCCCCCTTGCTGCCCCTGATTGTGCTCGTTTTTCCTTCTGTGCCCCCTTGCTGCCCCTGATTGTGCTCGTTTTTTCCTTTCTGTGCCCCCTTGCTGCCCCTGATTGTGCTCGCTTTTTCCTTTCTGTGCCCCCTTGCTGCCCCTGATTGTGCTCGTTTTTCCTTTCTGTGCCTGTTTCCCGCCGCTGCGCCCCTGCGGCCCCGCCCCCTCACTGCCCATTCGCTGCCCCATTCCCTGCTCCTCCCTCCCACCTCCCCATTTATGGCGGCCGCGCGCAGCGGGCGCGCCGCTGGCGCGCCTAAGGCAAGCCCGTCTGCGCCCGTCCGCGCCGTGACCGCGCCCAGCGCCAGACCCCCTGGTCCGGGCATCCCCCGCGCCCGCCACATCAACAGACGCCGATACGACACCAGCACCCTCCACGCACTCAACCCCGGAAAAGATCACGCCTGCTACCAGGCCACCCCGAAGCGCACCCAAGGGCCCTTCACCTGCCGGAACTGCAGCTCCGCCAGCACCCGCCCCGCCAAACCACCGCCCAGGAAAGAACCCAACTACCTCAGATGCATCCTCCTCAACACCCGCTCCGCCCGCAAACACGCCATCGAACTCTGGGACCTTCTCGACTCAACCTCCCCAGACGTCGCATTCCTGACGGAGACCTGGCTGAATCCCGCTTCAGCCCCCGACATCGCCATTGCCATCCCGGACGGATACAAGATCACCCGCAGGGACCGCACCAACGGAGTCGGAGGAGGCATCGCCATCGTCCACAGGAACACCCTCAGAGTCTCAACCAACACCGACGACACCCTCAGCACCGCCGAACACATGCACTTCCAGATCCACACCGATCCCAACACCACCCTCAGAGGAACCCTCATCTACAGACCCCCGGACCCCGACCACAGTTCAGCGATTCCATCGCTGACTTCGTCAGCACACACGCCATTGCCTCCACGGACTACATCCTCCTCGGGGACCTGAACTTCCACCTCAAGAACAACAAGGACACCAACTCCACCACCCTGATCGACAACCTCGCCACCCTCGGACTCAGACAGCTCGTGACTACACCCACCCACGCCGCCGGCCACACGCTCGACTCCATCTTTTCCGCAAGCCCACACGTCTCCTTCAACCACACCTCCGAACCCCACTGGACTGACCACCACTGCATCCACTTCACCTACAGGAAGCCCACCACGCACCACCGCACCGAACAAATGCCTCGCCGCTGCTGGAGCAGAGTCACGGAAGACCAGCTAACCACAACCCTCGCCCTGAGCCCACCCGCCGAACCCTCCGACCCCGACACCGCCGCCCGCAACCTCAGACAGTGGATCGACGACTGCGCCAACACCCTCGCCCCGCTCAAGAATCCGCCCAACAGCCACACCAGCAAGAAAGCCACCTGGTTCACCGAAGACCTCCAGGCCTCCAAACGAACATGCCGAAAACTGGAGAAGATCTGGCTCCACGAACGGACAGCGGACAGCTACGCCGCCCACAAGAGCGCCACCCGCAGTCACCATCACCTCATCAGATCCGCCAAAGGGCCTCACTCAAAGACCGCCTAGACAACAACGCACACAACAGCAAAGAGCTCTTCAACATCGTGAAGGAACTCTCCAACCCCAGCTCCAACACCAACGACATCCAGCCGTCGCGAGACCTGTGCGACTCACTGGCCACCTTCTTCCACCGCAAAATCGCCGACATCCACGACAGCTTCAACACCACGACCGCCCCGGCAACTACCGAGACCACTTCCCCCACAACCACCAACCGCCTGCTCTCCTGGACCAACATCAACGACGAGGACACCAGCGAGATCATGAACACCATCCACTCCGGTTCACCGTTAGACCCGTGCCCTCACCACATCTTCAACAAAGCCAGTACAGCCATCGCGCCCCATCTCCGGAAAATAATCAACATCTCCTTCGAGACAGCAACCTTCCCGGAAAGCTGGAAGCACGCCGAGATCACCGCCTTACTCAAGAAACCCAAGGCAGACCCCAAGGACCTCAAGAACTTCCGACCCATCTCTCTGCTCCCGTTCCCCGCGGTCACCGAGAAAATCGTCAACAAACAACTGACCCGCTACCTCGAGGAGAACAACATCCTGGACCCTTCCCAGTCCGGCTTCCGCAGCAACCACAGCACCGAAACCGCCCTCATTGCCGCCACCGATGACATCAGGACCCTGCTAGACAACGGAGAAACAGCAGCCCTCATCCTCCTGGACCTATCAGCCGCCTTCGACACGGTCTGCCACCACACACTACGAACACGCCTTCACGACGCCGGGATCCAAGAGAAGGCCCTGGACTGGACCACATCCTTCCTTTCCGGCAGAACACAAAGCGTCCGCCTCGCCCCTTCCGATCCATGGCCACCAAGATCATCTGCGGCGTACCCCAAGGCTCCTCCCTCAGCCCAACGCTGTTCAACATCTACATGGCACCCCTCGCCCACGTCGCCCGACAGCACAACCTCAACATCATCTCCTACGCCGACGACACCCAGCTGATCCTCTCCCTCACCAAAGACCCTCACACCGCCAAAGCCCACCTCCACGAAGGAATGAAGGCCGTCGCCGAATGGATGAGGACCAGCCGCCTGAAGCTGAACTCGGACAAGACGGAGGTCCTCATCCTTGGTTCCAACCCTTCAGCCTGGGACGACTCCTGGTGGCCAACATCACTGGGAACAGCCCCGCCACCCACCGACCACGTACGCAACCTAGGGGTCATCCTCGACCCCACCCTCTCCATGACTAAGCAGGTCAACGCCGTTTCCTCATCCTGCTTCAACATCCTCCGAATGCTCCGCAGGATCTTCAAGTGGATCCCCACCGAAACAAGAAAAACAGTCACCCAGGCCCTCGTCACCAGCAGGCTGGACTACGGAAACGCCCTCTACGCAGGAACGACGGCTGAGCTCCTGAGACGGCTGCAACGCATCCAGAACGCCTCTGCACGCCTTATCCTCGACATCCCCGACGCAGCCACATCACACCCCACCTGAGAGACCTGCACTGGCTCCCTGTCAACAAGAGGATAACCTTCAAGCTCCTCACCCACGCACACAAAGCACTCCACAACTCCGGACCAGCCTACCTCAACAGACGACTCAGCTTCTACACCCCCACCCGCCAGCTCCGCTCGACCAGCCTCGCCCTCGCCACAGTCCCCCGCATCCGGAAAACGACCACCGGCGGCAGATCCTTCTCCCACCTCGCCGCCAAGACCTGGAACACCCTCCCCACCAACCTCCGACAGACCCAAGACCTACTGGCCTTCAGAAGACTCCTCAAGACCTGGCTCTTCGATCAGTAGCAGCACCACCCCCTCTTCCCCCAGCGCCTTGAGACCCTCGCGGGTAGGTAGTGCGCTTTATAAGTGACATGATTGATTGATTGATTGATTGATTGATTGAAAAGTGCCTGAGAGTGGTGGAGAATATCTGAAGCCAATGATTAAAGTTCATGATATGTGAAATGTTCCCTAAAAACGCACATCAAATTTGATGTTGCACATATGCAAAATGAAAACTAGTCCTGCACCGATGCATTAGGGAATCTTGCTATTCCTGACCTGTTATCAGTGGCGGCTCCTTCGTTATGGCAGAGAAGCGTTGCCCCAGATGCCAGCAGCTGCAAACACGAAAAAATAAATGATAACAAAACTATTTTATTATCATTTTATTTTTCTTCAGGAGCTGAGTCTTAGGGTTGGGGCCATCACGACGAGAGCACTGAAGGAGGAGTGGTGGACACTGCTGCAAGTGCGCATGTCGGTTTGGCCATCTGTCTTAGGATGGCCAAACCGACATGCGCACTGAGATCTCGCCAACCTGAGCTGTGTTGCCGGGTGGAGAGAACAGCAGGCACAGGCTCCCAATCCCCGTGGGAGCGCAAAACCAGTCCGCTCAGGCCAATCCCTGCGCTGCTCTCATTCTGGGTAATAGTATTGCCAGCATGAGAGCAGCGTCTGGATTGACTCTAGGGGAGTCTGGGAGCTTGAGCTTTAGCAGCAGAAGAGCACCGAGGCAGCAAGGCAGCGAGCGGCAGGTAAGTGCTTTTATTTATTGTTATTGTCCCCCCCGCACTGCTTACCACTTTTGTCAGATAGCAGCTGCTACTGCCTGTACTAGTGCTTCAGAGAAGCTTTTTCAGTCTGCGCTGCGCCTTTTTTTATGTAAGCCTACTTTCTCTGCCCTGCAACTAGGATTCAGGGACATTTGCTATACCTGTCCTGCACCTATGATTTAAGTTTGCCTCCGGTTTAGAGAACTTGCTTTACCTCTCACATACCTATGATTTAAGAAAGCTTATTCTACGTGTCCTACACTCACGGCTAAGTGAAGCTTGCACTACTTGTCCTGCTCCAGTGGTTTAGGGAAACTTTGTCTCCCTCCCCTACTATGATTTAGGGATAATTGCTCTGCCTCTCCCTAACCTGTGGTTTATGGAAGCTTGCTCGACCTACCCTGCACCTATGCTTTAAGGATGCCCGCCCTGCTTCTCCTGCACCTTTGGTTTAGGGAAGCTTGCTCCTAGGGAGGGTTGCACAGTTCTTGACATTGAGGCCAGCGGGCTCTTCCTGCAAAGTGGATAAGAATAAGAGTAGAGTGTTGGTCTATAGCTGAAACCTTGCTCTCTGGGAGTTTAACAACAGGCTGTGACTCTGTGTGTTGGAATGACCGGTTGGCAGAATGTAACAACAACAGGGATCGTAAACTTTCGTCCACGCTGTTTTTCATAGGAATGAGCCTGCTGCCTGCCAAGAGGAATTCAACACTGTGTGTTCCCTGATAACAGATAAAAATAAATAAAAAGCTGATTCCTGGTTATCTTTCTCTGTGCCTTGTTTCCCGCTGCCCTCCCTGCACCTCTGCCAAGCCTTCTCCTGTGTGTCTCACTCAAACCTGTCACAATTTCTGTCCTTTTTCAGAAGCATAACAGAGAGGGGTCCTGTCCTGGAGGATGGATGGGCCTGGGCGGGTAGAGAGCACAGGAAGATAGGCAGAATAGGGTAATGCAGAGATTCACAACATGCCAGAGCCTTGAAAGGCCAGTATGGTGAGTGCAAAATTCCAGGACGTTCATTGCTACAGGCTTGTCACGAATTTTTCAGTTTTACCCTACAGACAAGTGCGTGGCATTCATTAGTGCAGCAGGTACAGTGTCGCCATGGTCCAGGGTTGTGAGCTCCAACAGTGTATGTCCTTTAGTAGCCCTCCAGGAGTAGGGCCTTAAGTTCCTTGCTTGCATTAGGCCCATGGCATATAGGGCCAAAATACAAAATAATTTTGGCTGCTGCAATTTCATGTCCTCGGTGGTAAGTTAAAGCTATACTTTCTCCAAACAACATATTTAAAAACAGGATTAAGGATGTGGTAATGTGTGAAAAGAACATTTGTGTATATTTGTAGAGTGGTATTTTATTGTGCTGGTGACGTGCAGGCTTGTGTTTTTGTGAGGCATTGTTTCAATGTTATTTTGTTTGTGTTGTAGTGAAGTTATTGTGTGGTGTTCTGACTTGTTGTGATGTGACCTGTTATGTTTTAATTGTGTTGTTCCGTTGCTTTGTGTATGCTATGCTGTTATGTTCTGTTGTTTACTTTACACATTCCAACAAATGCTGCTACATTTGCAGCCACATGCCTTGAAAGTAGAAGTTCCCATGACACGCAGCTATTCACCACTAAGATGATAAAATCATGCTCCTCCAGGCAGTTCCTCAACTACTGAAGATAACATCCAGCTCACATCTGTGGCAGAAAGTCTGTTTGTGTGATATGTTAACTTTCAAAAAGTCTGTGTTCATGCAAGCCATGCTAATAATGTATTATTGAACTGAAGTGAGTATGGAAAGAGAAAGGAAGATGGGAGAGAGCGAGAAAGCTTAAGAGACAGAACGTGGGAAAGAATGAGAGAGAAAGAAAGTGAAAATGAAAGGCATAGTGGCGTAACAAAGGAGCCCGCAGCACGGGGGGCCCCGAGCACCAGAGCCCCCCCTCAGCGCAGTACCCTGGCCTGAGAGCTCCTGAGTGTGGTCGGAGGGGGCCCTATACATGTACTGTGCAGAGGGGGAGAGGGGGGGGCTCTCAGGTTTCGTTACTCCACTGATGAGAGAGAGTCAGAGTGTGAGGGACGAGTAGATAGAATGAGCTAGAGCAGAGGTCTTCAAACTTTTTGATGCCGAGACCCCCCTGTCAAGATTTTTTAGGCATAAGGACCCCCTCCTGACAAACATTTCTAGAACTTGGTACTCCTCATCATTGACAACTATCGACAACCATAAACACCCCCAATTCCCATAGCAAATCATTTTTACAGTGGGGAAATAATATTAAACAGTGTTTATCAAACCAAAGGTCAGTGAGCGTGGAAGCGTTGTCAAAGGTGTGGCTAAAAACAAAGGGCCTCATTTATGAGGAATTGGCATAGGGCAGCGCCGCAAGTCTTCTTCCTACGCTGGCCTACGCCAATGTGAAAGGGCAGGAATGCAACTTATTTATGAAATATGGTGCATTCCTGTCCTTTGCCCCTGCGTTGACGCACAAATTGCTGCCTAACGCCAATGTAGGCAGGATTGTTTTCGTGCAGGAAGGGGCACCATCCTGCACAAAAACAATCCCGAGAGGCGTTTTCCTCTTTCTATGTGAGCTGCAGAATACAACACACATAGAAAGAGGAAAAACGAGGAGAAATGAAAACATTTCTCCTCGTTACGCCTGCTGTGGGGGAGGTGTAAGGTTTTGGCGCTCCTCCAGGTTTACATGGTTTTGTAAATCTGGGGCAGCGTCAAAATCCATGGGTGTTGCGTGGGAACACCCACCACAATGCCCATGTAACACCTACTTGACAGACTAAGGCAAGGCAGCGACTTGCGCTGCTTTGTCTTACTCCATATCTATGAGGCCATGTAAAGCCATGCAGGGTGACTTTTCGTTGCCTCATGGATATGATTGAGACGCTTGTGCCACCGGAGCTTAAAAAAAAAGTGACACTCCGGCAGCGCAAGCCTCTCATAAATCAGCCCCAAAATATTTTGCACGGTTTTTTAGGTCTTTCACCATGAGATCGGCACATATAAAATAATGGGTAGCTTAAATGAAAAATAAAATTTTAAAAGTTGTTACTCAGTAGGAAATGCACTGTAGTACATTATGAAACCTTTATTAGTTAATGCACTGCAGAGGTCTGTGTGTAACCAGAGAGCCACAGAATTAAATTTGGTTGGCGCAGTGAAGAATAGTGACGTGTAATTTTAGTGCTACAAGGTCACAGCCTGTGACAGAAAGCACTGTTAATGTGTAAGTTATTATTTTATTTTTGCATTACACACATTATAAGATAGACTGCTACAAACTGCAAATAGTTTTAGGATAAAATGGAGCATCCAAAAATGTAAATATTAGTAATACAGGCGCATAAGTGATGCATTTTTGTTTTTTGCATAACTGTCCGTTCAACACCTCCTCAAGGGTACTAAGCGCTGTGTAAATTATGATTAAGAGCATGCACTTCACAGCCCAGTTGTTAACTCTTCCTACTACCACTCAAAATAAAACCAAATATTTGCCATCGCAAAGCAATTAAGGCCAGAATAGCTCCCAAGCACCCTTTACATTTGCAGATTAACTCATAACACACAATTGCATTTCATTCAGGCAACCTGGCATGAAGGATTGTTTTACCTATCTGCCCAGCCTCTTCCTTTCACAGCACAGGAGACACATTCAACTTCAGCTGAAGCATTTTAAACACGGAATGAAGCGTTTCGGTTTCGTTTCCACAAGGAAGAGCACATGTTTTAGATTCCAGGCAGAAGTGAGGCCTGGAAATGCGCGACCCCCTTCCCAGGACTCCACGGCCCCCCTGGGGGTCGCGCCCCACAGATTGAAGACCTCTGAGCTAGAGAGAGTTATAAAGAGAGACAGAGATGTAAGAGGGAGACCTTGGTAACAGAAAGATGGTCTGGGCCTCGGGAGGTAGGAAGAGAGTACACTAGCGCTGAACACTGGGTAGAATATAAACTTGAAAGGTGTCCGACAGCTGGCATTTGCGGGTTTGGCACAAGTCAAGTGCAGGACAGCATGAACACATACACCACAAGCCCTTTGAAGTCAATGTGGCGTAGCTCAGCCATCGCACTTGACTGAATCAGACCCAAAACAAGCACAGCTAAAAGGTACAAATAATAAAGCTGAAACAATGGGGTCATTTAGCATTTTCAGGACAGGGTTTATGCCACGGGATAAGAACTGATATTTTTTTTGGAGAAGAAGCTCCTACTCCTTGCGTCTGCGATAGTCAACAATGCAGTTACCGACGAACTGAAGCTACCGGCCCTTGCTGCGCTTTGAACTGCACTGTAGATCCTTGAGCTTCAGCGTCTTCAGTGGGGACTATGTCCCCTATGTCACGGAGTGGTATGTTTACATTGCAATGCAGATCTCTCCAGGTGAAATCCTACCAAGCGCGCTCCACAGGATTTTAATATCAAACAGCAATATTGCGTTAACCTATTCATTTGTGCTGTTTAATTTTCCAATGTGGCACTTAACCACTGGCCATCCAGGTTTCTGCATCTGTCCACGTGCCACGATTTCACCTCCTGCCATTCTCCACGGCAAGGGTATTCCTCTAATAATCTAGCCTGCTGCATCTCTATTCGGATCAAAAGTTGCCTTCTAAATTCCCTGCTCTGCAGTCCTTGTGTGTTTGTATGGTTCATACATCTCAAAGTTATTAGAGAGGAAGAAAGCATATAGGGTGGAAACTCAAGGAGAACCTACACATTATTACAACTCTTGGTAAGCAACTGGGTTTTACACTAATATCTTACCACTGTGCGAAACTGACTATTAGCTGAAACTGACTAATGCTGGATGGGCTTGGCAGCATTAGAGGCTCTAGCGCCACTGACCTGCTGGTCCCAGGAAGCTTTATTGAAGGAGTGGACATTCCTCCTTACTGGCATCTGACACTGTATCTCCAGCCTTACTCACCTTGTAGACAAACTCTGCTCCCTCTAAGGCACATGCAGACAGCTTATGTTCACAATGTGCAGGACTGTAATAGGACGGACATCCAATTGAGAAGCTAAATGCATCCTACCAGACTGCTGGAAATGTCCCTGTTTGCCACAGTTCCCAATCAGGCAGAAACTCATAGACAGAGTGCTCCACACATTAAAGACCATCACTCTAAGGAGGTTACTTAGAGTTTGAGGAATGCAAAATAGTGGTGGATATCCTGTCTGCACTATTTATAGTGTACACCTGCCTGTACATTCTAAATGAGGGGAGGGGTTGAGACATCCACAAATCAGAACGTTTGATCTTTATCCCCCACACAAATTGTAACACATTTTCATTCACCCAGCTTTCCAGGCATTAATGAATTAAAGCATTTAAGCCAAAAAGCATTTGCTTCTTTAGATTTATCTACCTATATCTAACCATAGCATTTTATGGGACAAATGCTAGTCGAAAGTTAAATCAAATACTTATGGTATTTGCTGTGAAAAGGATAGATAAACCATCTGAAAGATGTACTTCTTTAAACTAGATCAGCCAATTCTTTCTTTTATACTGGCCAATAAGTGTTTGATCTAAACAGAATAGATTCTCTTGAAAAACCTTGCCAGGATGCCCAAGAGTAGACCAGGGAGATGTTTGAGAAGGACCTCTAGGTTAAATTTATCAACCACTAACTATGTAGTTGGTGCAACCTTTAGGAATGTTAGTTCCTTTATTATCATTATTATCTCATCAATGTCAGGCCAAGGTATTTGAGTGGTCTTTTTTCTTTTTTTATATTTTCGGTACAAAAGGGGTAGGCCATATCTTCATACATTTCAAGTTATGTGTTTCTGCGTAAAAATATAAACACTGTTTTATCGAACTCAACTATTAAAATATCTATATGTAAATAAATATACACTTTCATATTATTACGTTAACGTTTTGTCTCAAGCGTCTGTGTAGTATTTCCATATCCTAAAAGATTTTGATTGAATCAATTCTTTTTGCATGTAAAAATTCAATTTATGTTTTTGCTTACTCATATCATAAAAATAGTTCTTCAGAATTCATCTAAATTTGGGCAACTCCATGCCATATGCTTCCAATCCCAAATAGCCTTATTTTGACTCCTTGGAGAATAAGGTAAAATTCTAGCATTTCCTTTATTGAGAAACTAAGCAGTATAACAGTTCATCCATTTTAGTGAAAATATTCATGCATCCAACATTGGTCCTTCAAATGGACTCAGTGTTAAACTGCAACATTTATCTCCACATTGTGCTGGAGATCTTCAACCCAACCTCCTTTTCCCATTTATTAAGCAACACGTCAATGCAACTATCCTGTCTTCCTTCTTCTAGGTTATTATACCATAGGCTTATGTCAGTCACAGATGACTGATCCATAAACAAGTCCTTAGCTATATCTTCTAGATAGCTGCTATGATTTTGTAAATTTGAGTATAGACATGTTTCTATTTGCTGGGCTAACAACCAAAACCACAATCTGTTCTCCAAGCATTGTGTATCATCTTGGTCCCATGTGACCCATTTCCTGTTAATACAAAAATCCACTGTGTGACTATATCCCACATTTTCCACTTTTTAATCAATGAAGTATCACCACAAAAACCAAAACCTCTACAGTTCTATGGACTTGTTCTAACACAAATAGCCGATGTCCTAAAATGAGTACAGAAATCAGTGTTTTCTCTTCATCAGAGCAACTGTGGTCTTAAACTGATGTCATCATTATATTTTAAGTAAGATGGGTGGATAGAGAGCATCAAACATTCTGTTAATTGCAGAATTATCTATGCATCCAGAATGATGATATTTAGAAACAATATTGAAGAATTATGTTAGATAATATAATTTGATTCAGGAAGGCTAAGCGTCCATCTTATTTGTCGAGTATGAGTGGTGTCACATTCATTTGTGGTCCTTTATTTAACCATATGAAGGTTTTAACAATTCATTTAACCTGTTTATAAAAAAACCTTTACATGGCATATTCTGAAACAGAAATCCAACTGACGGCAAGACTGACATTTTAATTAATGATACCCTGCCTGTCTTTGAAAGAGGGGGAACTGCTGTCTCCTCAACAGGGTTGTCATTTTGTGTAAAAGAGGGATATAATTTATATTTATGCGATTTTATCACTAATCTGGTGATAGCTTCATTGTAAGATTAGTTAAAACCCTCTTACCCTGGGAACAGAATCCAAATTGCTCTAAGCTAAGAAATAAAAATTCTCAGCTCATGAAGTCAAACACTTTCCCAACATCCAACATGGTAGCCCAGAATGGTCCAATGAGTTGAAAAAATAATCTAAAACTTTGATAAGTTAGCGTTTGCTACCAACTGTCTCCCTAGGACAACCCTAGGACAACCCCCAATTTATCTATTCATAGTTTTTATTTACTATTGTGTCTGATTGAGATATATATATATATATATATATATATATATATATATATATATATATATATATATATATATATATATATATATTATCTACTGGCGGTCGCCAGTAGATAGTTATAGTTAGGACCTATTTTCCATAGGAAATCCGCATCATTCTATTTGAAATAACTCTTGCGTCGGTTGACGAATCTTCGCAAAATTTTCAAACTTTATGGCTTGCTCCGGTCCGCTCCTACCCTGAAAGTTTCGGGGTGATTCGTCAAGCGGGGGCCGAGAAAAAAGGGGGGTCCCAAAACGTGTTTTCCCCATTCATTTTCCCATAGGAAACTTTAGCCACGGCTACAGCCCGAACTGCTGAACGGAATTACACCAAATTTGGCAAAGAGGTAGTTCTTGGTTCAGAAAGAACCCTTTTTGTTAAATGGTGTAAATCCGTTCAGTAGTTCCTGAGAAAATCAAAAGTAAAGACACATATATATCTAGGGCCGAGTAGGGTCCGCGTACCCTCCCGATCACGAGCTGCATGCTAATTGGCTGTCAACACTCCAAATCAGGAAGTGTTGGCAGCCATTTTGTCCCTCGGTAGAACCGAGGCACAGAAACAAGTGCGCAAGACGCACAAAGGGGGCAGGGTAGAAACACCCTGACCCCCTAGGTCTGCTCAGGGGGTCCCACAAGGACCCCCTGGGCAGAAACAAGCATTTAAAAAAAAAAAAATTAAAAAACGATTGTGCCGCAGGCCCCGCCCCCTTCCTTTACCACTCTGCAAACGCGCCCCCTGGCGCATTTGCAGAGGGGGAACGAATTCCCCTTGAATACTGGGGGTCCCTGGGGGCCAACTAGCCCACCAGGAACTTCCAGTATGCACCAGGGGGCTGTGTTGCAGAGAGGTGTACAGAGGCCACGCCCCTTTTTACACCTCTCTGCAATGCAGCTCTGTGGTGCTTTTTGGAGGTACATGGTGGGCTAGTTGGACTCCAGGGACCCTCAGGATTCAAGGGGACTTAATTCCCCAACTTAAAACGCGCCATGGGGCGCGTTTGCACAGTGGTGAAGGGAGGGGGCGGGGCTTCAGGTGACATGTGTGCAAACAGGCCCCATTGCGCGTTTTAAGATGGGGAATTAAATCCCCTTCAATCCTGAGGGTCCCTGGGGGCCAACTAGCCCACCAGGTACGTCCAGAAAGCGCCACAGAGCTGCGTTGCAGAGAGGTGCAAAAAGGGGCATGGCCTCTGAACACCTCTCTGCAACGCAGCTCTCTGGCGCATACTGGAGGTATCTGGTGGGCTACTTGGCCCCTAGGGACCCTCGGGATTGAGGAGGATTTAATTCCCCATCTTAAAACGAGCCACGGGGCCTGTTTGCAGACATGTCACCTGAAGCCCCGCCCCCTCCCTTCACCACTGTGCAAATATTCCTCTAAAATCAGCCGAACTACGAATTCCGATTTACTCACCTGTTATCAGGAGAGACCTCAGTGCTGCATCTTTGAGCCCAGTACTGATCCTGAAAAGTAATTTTAACCGTACTTACCAGTAACTTGAATTTCCTTCCATAGGATATCATTGCCTGCTTTTTGCTGAAAAAGTTTCTAAGTGTCGATTTTTGAAACATACAAATATTCCTCTAAAATCAGCTGAACTACGAATTCCGATTTACTCACCTGTTATCAGGAGAGACCTCAGTGCTGCATCTTTGAGCCCAGTACTGATCCTGAAAAGTAATTCTAACCGTACTTACCAGTAACTTGAATTTCCTTCCATAGGCTAACATTGACTGGTTTCACTTGGAAATTCTTCTAAGTGTGGAGTTTTGGAACTTTATAATATTCCTCTAAAATCAGCCGAACTACGTAATTCCGATTTACTCACCTGTTATCAGGAGAGAACCCAGTGCTGCATCTTTTAGCCCAGCACTGACCTTGAAAAGTAATTCTAACCGTACTTACCAGTAACTTGAATTTCCTTCCATAGGCTAACATTGACTGGTTTCACTTGGAAATTCTTCTAAGTGTGGAGTTTTGGAACTTTATAATATTCCTCTAAAATCAGCCGAACTACGAATTCCGATTTACTCACCTGTTATCAGGAGAGAACCCAGTGCTGCATCTTTTAGCCCAGCACTGACCCTGAAAAGTAATTCTAACCATATTTACCAGTAACTTGTATTTCCTTCCATAGGAATCCATTGTCTGGTTTTCAGCAGAAAAGTTTCAAAGTGTCGATTTTCACAAACTACAAATATTCCTTAAAAATCGCCTGTATGACTTAAACGCATTCTTTCAACTGTTTACAGGAGATGCACCAGTGCTGGATCCAGGATCCACCACTGAGTAAGAAAAAGTAACGATAACACTACTTACCTGCTAAGTGAATTTCCACCCATAGGATAACATTGGTGATTCTATGTGAAAAAGTTTCTAAGTGTCAACTTTTAAAATACAATAATATTCCTTAAAAATCACTACTGTAACCAAAACGCTTTTACTCAACTGTTTACAGGAGATGTCGCAGGACTGAATCTAGGATCCAGTCCTGTGGTTAGAAAAGTAATCCATAAAGTAACTAATTGCATTTAACTAGAAATTCACATTGAGCTCAATGTTGCATTGTGTTTGAAATTGTGTTGCCCATTGCAACAACTGTAACTACTGTACTTAAAAGTCTATTGCCTATTTGCAAAGTATTTAAACTAAAGTAATTCATTCTGAGAAAGTATATTTTGTAATGTAATGTATAATGTAATTACAATGTAATTTAAAAAATAAAATATCTAAAAATAAATAGTTTAAAAAAATTTAGTAAATCAGTATCACAAAAATAAATATAACAATTAATACATTTAAAAATTGTCATTTACAAAACCTTTGAAATTCACTGAAAAAAACCATAGGTTTCAGACATGTTATAGTTAGGAATTAGCATTTAAAAAACCTTTGAAATTCACTGAAAAAACCATAGGTTTCAGGCACGTTATAGTTAGAAATTAGCATTTAAAAAACCTTACAAATTCACTGAAAAAACCATAGGTTTTAGGGACAGTTATAGTTAGTTGGACATTGCACTCGTACAAAACACGTGAAATTCCCCCGTTATAGTTAGTTCAGGTAACTATAACTCGCGCCCCCGCAATGCACTGCTGATGACGTCACATATTACATCACTCATGACATGGTCAGTGACATCACTGATGACATCACTGATGACATCTCAAATGACATCACTGATGACATCACTGATGACATCATCCATGTGATAATTTGATGCATCTTCTCAAACCCTAATATAACTTTTGATACACCCACTGTAAATTACAGACTGCCATTGTCAAAACCATAGACACTCCAACACCAATTACTATATACACACTCACTGATTCTTAGGTCTACACACACACATCTACTCACTCACCCGTACAGTCACTCATACTTATAGTCACTCAGTACAGGACTATTATATGCACTGATACACCTATATAAACACTCACACACCGCCACTCATCCAGAGAGGTACTCACACACCTAGTCAGTCATGCAAAAAATTAAGCACACACCCATTTACTCACCTATACAGTTATACACACACCAGCTCACTTACTCATACAAATACTAGCACATTCTTACGCTCTTATACAATCTCTGATACAAGCACACACTCATCCATACAGTCACTCTCACAATCACACACTCTCGCTTATAGCTATTTATATACTCCAACACACATATATAATGCCTTTCACATATGTAGTTACTCACACATGTACCACTGGGACATACATTCACTCACTAACACACTCTTACACACACTTACCCGCCCATACAGTCTATCACAGATGCACTCTTGAAATCATCCACCCAGTGAATCACCCACTCACTCATCTATGCACAGAGTCGCACACACCCCACCCACACAAACACTCAGGCACCCATTCAGATACTCAGACAACCAATCAATAACTCATATAGACACTCATGTAGCTATTCACAAACCCATGCAGCCACTTACACAGCAACAGACAGACGGATACAGACATTCACCCAGTTTAGTCACTAACCCATGCATTCAGTAAGATACGTTTAATCACTCACTTATAGAGTTAGTCACGCACCTACTAAATCATCCATTCAGACACTTATACACCCACTCATTCATCAATACGCCTTTCCCTATATGTATTAAACATATTTAAACTTTACAGAAACACACAGTCACTGGATGATGTCATCAGTGATGTCATTTGAGATGTCATCAGTGATGTCATCAGTGATGTCACTGACCATGTCATGAGTGATGTAATGTGTGACGTCATCAGCAGTGCATTGCGGGGGCGCGAGTTATAGTTACCTGAACTAACTATAACGGGGGAATTTCACGGGTTTTGTACGAGTGCAATGTCCAACTAACTATAACTGTCCCTAAAACCTATGGTTTTTTCAGTGAATTTGTAAGGTTTTTAAATGCTAATTTCTAACTATAACGTGCCTGAAACCTATGGTTTTTTCAGTGAATATATATATATATATATATATATATTATCTACTGGCGGTCGCCAGTAGATTGTTATAGTTAGGACCTATTTTCCATAGGAAATCCGCAACATTCTATTTGAAATAACGTTGGCGCCGGTTGACGAATCTTCGCAAAAGTTTCCAACTTGTTGGGGCGCTCCGGTCCGCTCCTATCCTGAAAGTCTCGGGGTGATTCATCAAGCGGGGCCGAGAAAAAGGGGGTCCCAAAACGTGTTTTCCCCATTCATTTTTCCATAGGAACCTTTAGTCGCAGCTACAGCCCGAACTGCTGAACGGAATTACACCACATTTGGCAAAGAGGTAGCCCTTGGTTCAGTGTCGTGCCTTTTGCTTAAATGGTGTAAATCCGTTCAGTAGTTCCTGACAAAATCAAAAGTAAAATCACATATATATCTGGGCGGAGCCTAACCACACATGTCATTGTGAGATCTGATTGGCTGTCAGCACTTCATCCTGGAATTGCTGGCAGCCATCTTGAGACCAATATACATGATAGTACCCCATTGAAATGCATTGTAGTGAATCAAAGATTTTGAGGGTTACCAAAAGGAGAACTATAAAGGGTGATAACAGACTTTAGTTACATTAGAATTCATTTGTTGATGGTACCATACTAATTTCAGGAATTGTGGTGTGTTCTAAGGTGATTTTACCCTGTGAAAAACCTTCTGCTGGGATATCATGAATCATGTTTGAGAGAAAACTATTTTCACATGCTTGTCCCATAGAGTTTTGGAAGGTGCTCCAGAAGCTAAAATGAGGGCATATTTTCTGTAAATTCACATTATCTTTCTCAGTCATGTGAGAATGAAGTCTGACATTCTCAGTAAAACATGTACATCCAACAAGGGCAGAGACTGTCAGTTGATTCCTTTGTGTTCTACTGCAGCTTCCCAGAGTGTTCTAAATAACAACTAGAGTGCTAACAGCCTTACTTATGACAAACGTATGGCACACCTGAAGCCATCTTGATTGGAATAAACTGGTAACACTTAAAACATTTAATTTAAAAAGGAACAAAATGATGGGGTTCATTTTGTCATAGAAATTATGGTTAGTGCTGTAGAAAGAAAAATTAGGACATGTTTCAAGTGTGATCTCAAATATCTTCCTGTTATATTTCAACAGGAGCAGCCTGCCAGTTGATGCCTTTGTGTTCTACTGCAGCTTCCCAGAGTGTTCTAAAGAACAACTAGAGTGCTAACAGCCTTACTTATGACAAAAGTATGGCACACCTGAAGCCATCTTAATTGGAATAAACCGGTAACACTTAAAACATTTAATTTAAAAAGGAACAAAATGAGGGGGTTCTTTTTGAAATAGAAATTATGGTTAGTGCTGCAGAAAGAAAAATTAGGGCATGTTTTAAGTGAGATCTCAAATCCTCTTCTATTTTATTAGAAAATTCTGACATGCAGACTGAAACAATCACTTTCAATACCAGCAGCAGACTTCCAGTTAACTCCCTGGTGAGCAGTAGCTTTACTACAGTGATCTAATGAGCAACTAGAGTGCTAACATTCTGAATTTATGGCAAATGTGAGACACATCTGAATGCCTTCTTGATGGAATCAAAGTAAAAAACTGAAAGCATTTCCTACTGAGGAGACTGCAGTAAATGAGGAAATTAGGAAACTTCATAACAAAGAAGTCTTCCAAGATGGCCACCAGTGAAAAAAGAGCCCAAATGTAGCACAAATATTACCCAGATGTAGCCCACATATAGCCCAATGACAAAAGTGTGCAAAACACTTTTTATTTTTAGTTTTTTTGCAGTTTTATGTAGTGCAGACTGGTCAGGTATTGGAGCGTTGCATCTTAAAACATGACCCCCCTTCACTACAAAAACACCACTGCACTACCCTAAACCCTAAAACACTACCCCCAGCACGACCCCCTACACTACACAAGCACCACTGCACTATCCTAAACCGTAAAACACTACCCCCAGCATGACCCCATACACTACACAAACACCACTGCACTACCCTAAACCCTAAAACACTACCCCCAGCATGACCCCCTACACTACCCAAACACCACTGCACTACCCTAAACCCTAAAACACTACCCCCAGCACGACCCCCTACACTACCCAAACACCACTGCACTACCCTAAAACATGACCCCCTACACTACACAAACACCACTGCACTACCCTAAACCCTAAAACACTACCCCAGCAAGACCCCCACACTACACAAGCACCACTGCACTAACCTAAATCCTAAAACACTACCCCCAGAACGACCCCCTACACTATGCAAACACCACTGCAATAACCTAAATCCTAAAACACTACCCCCAGCACGACCCCCTACACTACCCAAACACCACTGCACTACCCTAAAACATGACCCCCTATACTACAAAAACACCACTGCACTACCCTAAACCCTAAAACACTACCCCCAGCACGACCCCCTACACTACACAAGCACCACTGCACTATCCTAAACCGTAAAACACTACCCCCAGCATGACCCCCTACACTACACAAACACCACTGCACTACCCTAAACCCTAAAACACTACCCCCAGCACGACCCCCTACACTACCCAAACACCACTGCACTACCCTAAACCCTAAAACACTACCCCCAGCACGACCCCCTACACTACCCAAACACCACTGCACTACCCTAAAACATGACCCCCTACACTACACAAACACCACTGCACTACCCTAAACCCTAAAACACTACCCCAGCACGACCCCCACACTACACAAGCACCACTGCACTAACCTAAATCCTAAAACACTACCCCCAGAACGACCCCCTACACTATGCAAACACCACTGCACTAACCTAAATCCTAAAACACTACCCCCAGCACGACCCCCTACACTACCCAAACACCACTGCACTACCCTAAAACACTGACCCCCTACACTACACAAACACCACTGCACTACCCTAAACCCTAAAACACTACCCCCAGCTCGACCCCCCTACACTACACAAGCACCACTGCACTACCCTAAACCCTAAAACACTACCCCCAGCACGACTCCCTACACTGCCCAAACACCACTGCACTGCCCTAAACCCTGAAACACCAGCCCCTGCACGACCCCCTACACTGCCCGAACACCACTGCACTGCCCTAAACCCTGAAACACCACCCCTAGCATGACCCCCTACACTGCCTGAACACCACTGCACTGCCCTAACCCCTGAAACACCACCCCCTTCACGACCCCCTACACTGCTCGAACACCACTGCACTGCCCTAAACCCTGAAACACCACCCCCAGCACGACCCCCTACACTGCCCGAACACCACTGCACTGCCCTAAACCCTGAAACACTACCCCCAGCAAGACCCCCTACACTGCCCGAACACCACTGCACTGCCCTAAACCCTGAAACATCACCCCCAGCAAGACCCCCTACACTGCCCGAACACCACTGCCCTAAACCCTGAAACACCACCCCCAGCACGACCCCCTACACTGCCCGAACACCACTGCACTGCCCTAAACCCTGAAACATCACCCCCAGCAAGACCCCCTACACTGCCCGAACACCACTGCCCTAAACCCTGAAACACCACCCCCAGCACGACCCCCTACACTGCCCGAACACCACTGCACTGCCCTAAACCCTGAAACACCACCCCCAGCACGACCCCCTACACTGCCTCGAACACCACTGCACTGCCCTAAACCCTGAAACACCAGCCCCAGCACGACCCCCTACACTGCCCGAACACCACTGCACTGCCCTAAACCTTGAAACACCAGCCCCAGCACGACCCCCTACACTGCCCAAACACCACTGCACTACCCTAAACCCTGAAACACCACCCCCAGCATGACCCCCTACACTGCCCGAGCACCACTGCACTGCCCTAAACCCTGAAACACCAGCCCCAGCACGACCCCGTACACTGCCCGAACACCACTGCACTGCCCTAAACCCTGAAACACCAGCCCCAGCACGACCGCCTACACTGCCTGAATACCACTGCACTGCCCTAAACCCTGAAACACCAGCCCCAGCACGACCCACTACACTGCCCGAACACCACTGCCCTAAACCGTGAAACACCAGCCTCAGCACGACCCCCTACACTGCCTGAACACCACTGCACTGCCCTAAACCCTGAAACACCACCACCAGCACGACCCCCTACAATGCCCGAACACCACTGCACTGCCCTAAACCCTGAAACACCACCCCCTGCACGACCCCCTACACTGCCCGAACACTACTGCACTGCCCTAAACCCTGAAACACCATCCCCAGCACGACCCCCTACACTGCACGAACACCACTGCCCTAAACCCTGAAACACTACCCCCAGCAAGACCCCCTACACTGCCCGAACACCACTGCACTGCCCTAAACCCTGAAACATCACCCCCAGCAAGACCCCCTACACTGCCCAAACACCACTGCCCTAAACCCTGAAACACCACCCCCAGCAAGACCCCCTACACTGCCCGAACACCACTGCACTGCCCTAAACCCTGAAACAGCACCCCCAGCACGACCCCCTACACTGCCCGAACACCACTGCTCTCCTCAAAACCCTGAAACACCAGCCCCAGCACGACCCCCTACACTGCCCGAACACCACTGCACTGCCCTAAACCCTGAAACACCAGCCCCAGCACGACCCCCTACACTGCCCGAACACAACTGCACTGCCCTAAACCCTGAAACACCAGCCCCAGCACGACCCCGTACACTGCCCGAACACCACTGCACTGCCCTAAACCCTGAAACACCAGCCCCAGCACGACCCCCTACACTGCTCGAACACCACTGCACTGCCCTAAACCCTCAAACACCAGCCCCAGCACGACCCCCTACACTGCCCGAACACCACTGCACTTCCCTAAACCCTGAAACACCAGCCCCAGCAAGACCCCCTACATTGCCCGAACACCACTGCACTGCCCTAAACCCTGAAACACCACCCCCAGCAAGACCCCCTACACTGCCCGAACACCACTGCACTAATCCCTGAAACACCACCCCCAGCAAGACCACCTACATTGGCCGAACACCACTGCACTGCCCTAAACCCTGAAACACCACCCCCTGCACGACCCCCTACACTGCCCAAACACCACTGCACTGCCCTAAACCCTGAAACACCACCCCCTGCACGACCCCCTACACTGCCCGAACACCACTGCACTGCCCTAAACCCTGAAACACCACCGCTCAGCACCACACCCTACACTGCCCGAACACCACTGCATTGCCCTAAACCCTGAAACACCACCCCCAGCACGACCCCCTACACTGCCCAAACACCACTGCCCTAAACCCTGAAACACCACCCCCAGCAAGACCCCCTACACTGCCCGAACACCACTGCACTGCCCTAAACCCTGAAACACCACCCCCAGCACGACCCCCTACACTGCCCGAACACCACTGCTCTGCTCAAAACCCTGAAACACCAGCCCCAGCACGACCCCCTACACTGCCCGAACACCACTGCACTGCCCTAAACCCTGAAACACCAGCCCCAGCACGACCCCCTACACTGCCCGAACACAACTGCACTGCCCTAAACCCTGAAACACCAGCCCCAGCACGACCCCCTACACTGCCCGAACACCACTGCACTGCCCTAAACCCTGAAACACCAGCCCCAGCACGACCCCCTACACTGCCCGAACACCACTGCACTGCCCTAAACCCTCAAACACCAGCCCCAGCACGACCCCCTACACTGCCTGAACACCACTGCACTTCCCTAAACCCTGAAACACCAGCCCCAGCAAGACCCCCTACATTGCCCGAACACCACTGCACTGCCCTAAACCCTGAAACACCACCCCCAGCAAGACCCCCTACAGTGCCCGAACACCACTGCACTAATCCCTGAAACACCACCCCCAGCAAGACCACCTACATTGGCCGAACACCACTGCACTGCCCTAAACCCTGAAACACCACCCACTGCACGACCCCCTACACTGCCCAAACACCACTGCACTGCCCTAAACCCTGAAACACCACCCCTGCACGACCCCCTACACTGCCCGAACACCACTGCACTGCCCTAAACCCTGAAACACCACCGCTCAGCACGACACCCTACACTGCCCGAACACCACTGCCCTAAACCCTGAAACACCACCCCCAGCACGACCCCCTACACTGCCCAAACACCACTGCACTGCCCTAAACCCTGAAACACCACCCCCTGCACGACCCCCTACACTGCCGGAACACCACTGCACTGCCCTAAACCCTGAAACACCACCACTCAGCACGACATCCTACACTGCCCGAACACCACTGCACTAAATCCTGAAACACCACCCCCAGCAAGACCACCTACACTGGCCGAACACCACTGCACTGCCCTAAACCCTGAAACAGCACCCCCTGCACGACCCCCTACACTGCCCAAACACCACTGCAATGCCCTAAACCCTGAAACACCACCCCCTGCACGACCCCCTACACTGCCCGAACACCACTGCACTGCCCTAAACCCTGAAACACCACCCCTCAGCACGACACCCTACACTGCCCGAACACCACTGCACTGCCCTAAACCCTGAAACACCACCCCCTGCACGACCCCCTACACTGCCGGAACACCACTGCACTGCCCTAAACCCTGAAACACCACCCCCAGCCCGACCCCCTACACTGCCCTGCCCTAAACCCTGAAACATCACCCCCAGCAAGACCCCCTACACTGCCTGAACACCACTGCCCTAAACCCTGAAACACCACCCCCAGCAAGACCCCCTACACTGCCCGAACACCACTGCACTGCCCTAAACCCTGAAACACCACCTCCAGCACAACCCCCTACACTGCCTGAACACCATTGCTCTGCCCTAAACACTGAAACACTAGCCCCAGCACGACCCCCTACACTGCCCGAACACCACTACACTGCCCTAAACCCTGAAACACCACTCCCAGCACGACCCCCTACACTGCCCGAACACCACTGCACTGCCCTAAACCCTGAAACACCAGCCCCAGCAAGACCCCCTACACTGCCCGAACACCACTGCACTGCCCTAGACTCTGAAACACCAGCCCCAGCAAGACCCCCTACACTGCCCGAACACCACTGCACTGCCCTAAACCCTGAAACACCAGCCTCAGCATGACCCCCTACACTGCCCAAACACCACTGCACTGCCCTAAACCCTGAAACACCAGCCCCAGCACCACCACCTACACTGCCCAAACACCACTGCACTGCCCTAAACCCTGAAACACCAGCCCCAGCACAACCCCCTACACTGCCCGAATACCACTGCACTGCCCTAAACCCTGAAACACCAGCCCCAGCACGACCCCCTACACTGCCCGAACACCACTGTACTGCCCTAAACCCTGAAACACCAACCCCAGCATGACCCCCTACACTGCCCGAACACCACTGCACTGCCCTAAACCCTGAAACACCACCCCCTGCACGACCCCCTACACTACCCAAACACCACTGCACTACCCTAAAACATGACCCCCTACACTACACAAACACCACTGCACTACCCTAAACCCTAAAACACTACCCCAGCACGACCCCCACACTACACAAGCACCACTGCACTAACCTAAATCCTAAAACACTACCCCCAGCACGACCCCCTACACTATGCAAACACCACTGCACTAACCTAAATCCTAAAACACTACCCCCAGCACGACCCCCTACACTACCCAAACACCACTGCACTACCCTAAAACATGACCCCCTACACTACACAAACACCACTGCACTACCCTAAACCCTAAAACACTACCCCCAGCTCGACCCCTACACTACACAAGCACCACTGCACTACCCTAAACCCTAAAACACTACCCCCAGCACAACTCCCTACACTGCCCAAACACCACTGCACTGCCCTAAACCCTGAAACACCAGCCCCTGCACGACCCCCTACACTGCCCGAACACCACTGCACTGCCCTAAACCCTAAAACACCACCCCTAGCATGACCCCCTACACTGCCTGAACACCACTGCACTGCCCTAACCCCTGAATCACCACCCCCTTCACGACCCCCTACACTGCTCGAACACCACTGCACTGCCCTAAACCCTGAAACACCACCCCCAGCACGACCCCTACACTGCCCGAACACCACTGCACTGCCCTAAACCCTGAAACACTACCCCCAGCAAGACCCCCTACACTGCCCGAACACCACTGCACTGCCCTAAACCCTGAAACATCACCCCCAGCAAGACCCCCTACACTGCCCGAACACCACTGCCCTAAACCCTGAAACACCACCCCCAGCACGACCCCCTACACTGCCCGAACACCACTGCACTGCCCTAAACCCTGAAACACCACCCCCAGCACGACCCTCTACACTGCCCGAACACCACTGCTCTGCCCAAAACCCTGAAACACCAGCCCCAGCACGACCCCCTACACTGCCCGAACACCACTGCAATGCCCTAAACCTTGAAACACCAGCCCCAGCACGACCCCCTACACTGCCCAAACACCACTGCACTACCCTAAACCCTGAAAAACCACCCCCAGCATGACCCCCTACACTGCCCGAGCACCACTGCACTGCCCTAAACCCTGAAACACCAGCCCCAGCACGACCCCGTACACTGCCCGAACACCACTGCACTGCCCTAAACCCTGAAACACCAGCCCCAGCACGACCGCCTACACTGCCTGAACACCACTGCACTGCCCTAAACCCTGAAACACCAGCCCCAGCACGACCCACTACACTGCCCGAACACCACTGCCCTAAACCGTGAAACACCAGCCTCAGCACGACCCCCTACACTGCCTGAACACCACTGCACTGCCCTAAACCCTGAAACACCACCCCCAGCACGACCCCCTACAACGCCCGAACACCACTGCACTGCCCTATTCCCTGAAACACCACCCCCTGCACGACCCCCTACACTGCCCGAACACTACTGCACTGCCCTAAACCCTGAAACACCATCCCCAGCACGACCCCCTACACTGCACGAACACCACTGCACTGCCCTAAACCCTGAAACACTACCCCCAGCAAGAACCCCTACACTGCCCGAACACCACTGCACTGCCCTAAACCCTGAAACATCACCCCCAGCAAGACCCGCTACACTGCCCGAACACCACTGCCCTAAACCCTGAAACACCACCCCCAGCAAGACCCCCTACACTGCCCGAACACCACTGCACTGCCCTAAACCCTGAAACACCACCCCCAGCACGACCCCCTACACTGCCCGAACACCACTGCTCTGCTCAAAACCCTGAAACACCAGCCCCAGCACGACCCCCTACACTGCCCGAACACCACTGCACTGCCCTAAACCCTGAAACACCAGCCCCAGAACGACCCCCTACAGTGCCCGAACACAACTGCACTGCCCTAAACCCTGAAACACCAGCCCCAGCACGACCCCGTACACTGCCCGAACACCACTGCACTGCCCTAAACCCTGAAACACCAGCCCCAGCACGACCCCCTACACTGCCCGAACATCACTGCACTGCCCTAAACCCTCAAACACCAGCCCCAGCACGACCCCCTACACTGCCCGAACACCACTGCACTTCCCTAAACCCTGAAACACCAGCCCCAGCAAGACCCCCTACATTGCCCGAACACCACTGCACTGCCCTAAACCCTGAAACACCACCCCCAGCAAGACCCCCTACACTGCCCGAACTCCACTGCACTAATCCCTGAAACACCACCCCCAGCAAGACCACCTACATTGGCCGAACACCACTGCACTGCCCTAAACCCTGAAACACCACCCCCTGCACGACCCCCTACACTGCCCGAACACCACTGCACTGCCCTAAACCCTGAAACACCACCGCTCAGCACGACACCCTACACTGCCCGAACACCACTGCACTGCCCTAAACCCTGAAACACCACCCCAGCACGACCCCCTACACTGCCCAAACACCACTGCACTGCCCTAAACCCTGAAACACCACCCCCTGCACGACCCCCTACACTGCCGGAACACCACTGCACTGCCCTAAACCCTGAAACACCATCCCTCAGCACGACATCCTACACTGCCCGAACACCACTGCAGTAAATCCTGAAACACCACCCCCAGCAAGACCACCTACACTGGCCGAACACCACTGCACTGCCCTAAACCCTGAAACAGCACCCCCTGCACGACCCCCTACACTGCCCAAACACCACTGCACTGCCCTAAACCCTGAAACACCACCCCCTGCACGACCCTCTACACTGCCCGAACACCACTGCACTGCCCTAAACCCTGAAACACCACCCCTCAGCACGACACCCTACACTGCCCGAACACCACTGCACTGCCCTAAACCCTGAAACACCACCCCCAGCACGACCCCCTACACTGCCCAAACACCACTGCACTGCCCTAAACCCTGAAACACCACCCCCTGCATGACCCCCTACACTGCCGGAACACCACTGCACTGCCCTAAACCCTGAAACACCACCCCCAGCCCAACCCCCTACACTGCCCTGCCCTAAACCCTGAAACATCACCCCCAGCAAGACCCCCTACACTGCCTGAACACCACTGCCCTAAACCCTGAAACACCACCCCCAGCAAGACCCCTACACTGCCCGAACACCACTGCACTGCCCTAAACCCTGAAACACCACCTCCAGCACAACCCCCTACACTGCCTGAACACCATTGCTCTGCCCTAAACCCTGAAACACTAGCCCCAGCACGACCCCCTACACTGCCCGAACACCACTACACTGCCCTAAACCCTGAAACACCACTCCCAGCACGACCCCCTACACTGCCCGAACACCACTGCACTGCCCTAAACCCTGAAACACCAGCCCCAGCAAGACCCCCTACACTGCCCGAACACCACTGCACTGCCCTAGACTCTGAAACACCAGCCCCAGCAAGACCCCCTACACTGCCCGAACACCACTGCACTGCCCTAAACCCTGAAACACCAGCCCCAGCATGACCCCCTACACTGCCCGAACACCACTGCACTGCCCTAAACCCTGAAACACCAGCCCCAGCACCACCACCTACACTGTCCAAACACCACTGCACTGCCCTAAACCCTGAAACACCAGCCCCAGCACAACCCCCTACACTGCCCGAACACCACTGCACTGCCCTAAACCCTGAAACACCAGCCCCAGCACGACCCCCTACACTGCCCGAACACCACTGTACTGCCCTAAACCCTGAAACACCAACCCCAGCATGACCCCCTACACTGCCCGAACACCACTGCACTGCCCTAAACCCTGAAACACCACCCCCTGCATGACCCCCTACACTGCCCAAACACCACTGCACTGCCCTAAACCCTGAAACACCACCCCCTGCACGACCCCCTACACTGCCCTGCCCTAAACCCTGAAACACCACCCCCTGCACCGCCCCCTACACTGCCCGAACACCATTCCCCTAAACCCTGAAACACCACCCCCTGCACGACCCCCTACACTGCCCGAACACCACTGCACTGCCCTAAACCCTGAAACACCACCCTCAGCACGACCCCCTACACTGCCCGAACACCACTGCTCTGCCCTAAACCCTAAAACACCACCCCCAGCACGACCCCCTGCACTGCCTGAACACCACTGCACTGCCCTAAACCCTAGAACACTACCCCCAGCACGACCCCCTACACTACCCGAACACCACTGCACTACCCTAAACCCTAAAATACTCCCCCAGCACGACCCCCTACACTACCCGAACACGACTGCACTGCCCTAAACCCTCAAACACTCCCCCAGCACGACCCCCTACACTACCCAAACACCACTGCACTGCCCTAAACCCTAAAACACTCCCCCAGCACGACCCCCTACACTACCCGAACACCACTGCACTGCCCTAAACCCTAAAACACTCCCCCAGCATGACCCCCTACACTACCCAAACACCACTGCACTGCCCTAAACCCTAAAACACTACCCCCGCATGACCCCTACACTACCCAAACACCAATGCACTACCCTAATCCCTAAAACACTACCCCCCGCATGACCCCCTACACTACCCAAAGACCACTGCACTACCCTAAACCCTAAAACACTACCCCTGCACGACTCCCTACACTACCCAAAGACCACTGCACTACCCTAAACCCTAAAACACGACCTCCTACACTACACAAACACCACTGCACTACCCTAAACCCTAAAACACTACCCCTACACTACATAAACACCACTGCACTACCCTAAACCCTAAAAAACTACCCCCAGCACGAACCCCTACACTACCCAAACACCACTGCACTACCCTAAACCCTAAAACACTACCCCAGCAGTACCCCTACACTACCCAAACACCACTGCTCTACCCTGAACCCTAAAACACTACCCCCAGCAGTACCCCTACACTACCCAAACACCATTGCACTACCCTAAACCCTAAAACACTACCCCCAGCAGTACCCCCTACACAACCCAAACACCACTGCACTACCCTAAATCACTACCCCCAGCACGACCCCTTACACTACCCAAACACCACTGCACTACCCTAAACCCAAAACACTACCCCCAGCACAACCCCCTACACTACCCAAACACCACTGCACTACCCTAAACCCTAAAACACTCCCCCAGCACGACTCCCTACACTACCCAAACACCACTGCACTACCCTAAACCCTAAATCTACCCCCAGCATGACCCCCTACACTACACAAACACCACTGCACTACCCTAAACCCTAAAACACTACCCCCAGCACGACCCTCTTCACTACCTAAACACAACTGCACAATTTGTTACAGGCGTTGCAACGCACGCCTGTGGTGCTTACTGGAAGTACCTGGTGGGCTAGTTGGGCCCCAGGGACCCTCAGGATTCAAGGTGACCTAATCCCCCAATTTAAAACGCTCCACTGGCGCGTTTGCACAGTGTTGAAGGGAGGGGGCGGGGCCTCAGGTGACATGTGCGCAAACACGCCCTGTGGTGCGTTTTAAGTTGGGGAATTAATTCCCTTTGAATCCTGAGGGACCCTGGGGGCCAACTAGCCCACCAGGTACCTTCAGTAAGCACAACAGAGTTGCGTTGCAGAGAGGTGAAAAAAGGTGCGTGGCCTCGGAACGCCTCTCTGCAACTCAGCTCTGTGGTCCTAACTGTAGGTACCTGGGGGGCTAGTTGGGCCCCAGGGACCCTCAGGATTCAAGGGGACTTATTCCCGCAACTTAAAACGCACCACGGGGCGCGTTTGCACACATGTCACCTCAGGCCCCCCCTCCCTTCACCACTGTGCAAACGCGCCCTGTAGCACGTTTTAAGAGTTAGTTTTAATCCCCCTGCCCTATTATGTACTAGGGACATGCTAATCACAGGGGTACCCCAACGCATAGTGTTCCCTAGTGTATGTAGGTGTTTTCACTGTATTCTAAGTGTCTTTTAGCATAGCACTGGCTCTGGTTAGTCAGAGTCAGTTACCACCAGTACCCGTCTGAAAAAGTTGTGGGCACAGGATGATTTTGCAACAAGGCCTCTTTCTGCTCCTCTGTTGGTTCTTTCTGCACATCTTTTGCTTCTTTCTGAGCGTTTTTCTTCTTTCTTCACATGTCCTACCTCTTTAGGCATAGTTAGAAACTAGCATTTAAAAAACCTTTGAAATTCACTTAAAAATCATAGGTTTCAGGCACGTTATAGTTAGAAATTAGCATTTAAAAAAACTTTGAAATTCACTGAAAAAACCATAGGTTTCAGACACGTTATAGTTAGAAATTAGCATTTAAAAAACCTTTGAAAATCACTGAAAAAACCATAGGTTTTAGGGACAGTTATAGTTAGTTGGACATTTCACTCGTACAAAACCATAGAAATTCCCCCGTTATAGTTAGTTCAGCTAACTATAACTCGCGCCCCGCAATGCACTGCTGATGACGTCACATATTACATCACTCATGACATGGTCAGTGACATCACTGATGACATCACTGATGACATCTCAAATGACATCACTGATGACATCATCCATGTGATAATTTCATGCATCTTCTCACACCCTAATATAACTTTTGATACACCCACTCTAAATTACAGACTGCCATTCTCAAAACCATAGACACTCCAACACCAAAAACTACATACCCACTCACTGATTCTTAGGTCTACACACACATCCACTCACTTACCCGTACAGTCACTCATACTTACAGTCACTCAGTACAGGACTATCATATGCACTCATACACCTATATAAACACTCACACACCGCCACTCATCCATAGAGGTACTCACACACCTAGTCAGTCATGCAAAAAATTAATCACACACCCATTTACTCACCTATACAGTTATACACACACCAGCTCACTTACTCATACAAATACTAGCACATTCTTACGCTCTTATACAATAACTGATACAAGCACACATGCATCCACACAGCCACTCTCACTATCACACACTCTCACTTATAGCCATTTAAATACTCTAACACACATATATACTGCCTTTTACATATGTAGTTACTCGCACATGTACCACTGAGATATACATTCACTCACTAACACACCCATACACACTCACCCACCCAAGCAGTCCATCACAGATGCACTCTTGAAATCATGCACCCAGTGAATCACCCACTCACACATCTATGTACAGAGTCACACACACCCCACCCACACAAACACTCAGGCAGCCATACAGATACTCAGAGAACCAATCAATAACCCATATAGACACTCATGTAGCTATTCGCAAATCCATGCATCCACTTACACACCAACAAACAGACGGATACAGACATTCACACAGTTTAGTCACTAACCCATGCATTCAGTAAGATACGTTTAATCACTCACTTGTAGAGTCAGTCACTCACGTACTAAATCATCCATTCAGACACTTATACACCCACTCATTCTTCAATACGCCTTTCCCTATATATATTAAACATATTTAAACTTTACAGAAACACACAGTCACTGGATGATGTCATCAGTGATGTCACTGACCATGTCATGAGTGATGTAATATGTGACGTCATCAGCAGTGCATTGCGGGGCGCGAGTTATAGTTAGCTGAACTAACTATAACGGGGGAATTTCTATGGTTTTGTACGAGTGAAATGTCCAACTAACTATAACTGTCCCTAAAACCTATGGTTTTTTCAGTGAATATATATATATATATGTATTTAGTTTTATAGTGATCCAAAAAAGCCCTTGAGGTTGCTGTGTAATAATTTTTTTAATATTTAATTATTATTGGTGTGGACTGTGATGAGCTAGGCTGAAGGCATCGGCTTTCTAGTTTAACCATGTTTAACTGGTTAAGATTCCTCTGTATAATTCACAAAAGAGCAAACTGTCTTTATACACTTCCAGCTTTAGTTAAACATTCCCCACCTTCACTATTTTTTGTTTGGCAACAAGCAGGTGTACTAGACAAACGTTGAACAACATGAGGACCACGCTGAAGGTTTGGTGACTCACAAAGGCAAGCTCAATAAATGCCGATCACATACTGGTCGGAATATATACACGTTTACCTTGCTGTAGAGATTTGTAACCAATTTTTTTCAACCTCACCAAAGCCATGACATTTTAGTCTCTTGCAGAAATGCCATTTCACCTAATCAAAGGTTTATGTTTGTCAATGTGCACCTAGTCTCTTTCACTTGTTTGACAATTCTTGTCATTTAGAATAGAAAAGATCAGTCGGTTTTGGCATTAAGAAGACACTGAGATAGTCCGTTTGAGTGTGGTGCATATGTGAAAGGGTGGAAATCTGATTTTTGTTGTTAAGCAGCTTGGGTAATGTGGTTTTACTACATCAGCACCCTGGAAAAACTGTGCCACACAATGTAAAAATTATTTGTTATCACTGCTAGCAAGAGCCTTGTGGTAATTATGCCATGAATAATGTGCAAAACAGAGTGCCAATGGTCTTCCCAAGCTTTTTGTCTAATTTTTCCTCTTTTAACTGAAAAATGGGTGGTAAAACCCAGCAGTAATTGTAACCACAATGGTAAGTATTACCTCCTGAATATGTATTTTAAGAAAAATTGTACAATCATCTAGGTAGCATTTTCAATTTTATATTGAGTTATCAGGCTTCTCAAAAATTCTCCTTCTATTCCCAGTCTATTATGGAGAGAAATGTCTTTGAAGTAGAATCTAAATCAGGAGTATTGACCTGTGAAATATACAAATTATTGTTTAAACTAGCAAATTAATTTTTCGATATTGTCCTTTTAGAAGTTTCATGTGAAACAGACATTTTCTTGTTATTTGGCTCTCCTGTAAATCCAGGAAGAGGTCACAGAGGTACCACATTCTTACTTTGATTTTCAGCTTTGTTTGCAACTAGTTACATTTGGAATATGGCATAAGACAGAACAAGACATTGTTTCATATAGGATGCAACTTCTAAGATAATCGTTGTTTTTTGGCAGCCCCAGTAAATTCCAAAGAGGATTCAATAACGGCTTCATGTTAGGGATGCCTCTGTATGTTAAGTTGATCCTGCTTTCATAACTTTTTTACAGGATGTAGTTTTAGCAATGATTAATGTCAGTAACCAGTTGCCTTTAGTTGTTGGACCAAGACTAAAGGTCTGAGAAGTACTGAGATGGGTATGTGCTGGTGCACTTTGATCTCCGAGTACATCCATCATCTGAGGAAGGATGGTTGACAAATAGCTGCTTCACTTAATTTGCTAACTTTAGGTTAATGGTCAAATATTTCAATAAAATAAATATGGACTCAATGTTGTATTCAGTGTTCCTGTGAAAGAACACTGGCTTAGTATTTGGAATTTTCATACTGTCTGACACTGCATCTGGAAAGAAATACCAAAGAATAATATTTTT
This sequence comes from Calotriton arnoldi, assembly GCA_963921515.1. Classification (NCBI taxonomy): domain Eukaryota; kingdom Metazoa; phylum Chordata; class Amphibia; order Caudata; family Salamandridae; genus Calotriton; species Calotriton arnoldi. The sequence goes on from CAWUFW010003360.1 coordinate 1,261,609, forward strand.
AAGTAACAAAATTAGAAAAGCCTTTTGAAATAGGTTTTGACTGTTCTATATCCAACATCAGAATTAAGTACACCACTATATTGACCACAAGAATTTAAAAGTATATCATCTATTCACCGCAATATGTGAATTATGGCAGTAAATGTCATGCCTACAACTAGTTGTCATGCCTACAACTGAGCACGGTGTTAGGCTTAAATTATATGCCTGAAGAAAGCAAATGGACATTTTGGGTGGATCACTTGGGCTCAGGAGATGCTAGTCACACGAAAAATGCCCAAAAACTAATTTTTTCAATTACTTTCAGCATTGATGCACCATTTTCTCACATTTTTTGATTATGTACACAGTCTCCTAATGATGTTTGGATACACTCTTAGCGCTTAACATGGGCCTTGCTAAATGTTTTTGATCAAATTAAGTAGTCCTAGGAAACTCCTCTCCCTCATTTTTGGCTGCCTATCACACATGCAGGCACCCTTGTATTATTTATGTTGCAAAAGTGCTTGTGTTGTAGGCAGGATTGTTTTGTGCAGGAAGAGACACCTTCCTTCACAAAAATAATCCTGAGAGTCATTTTTCCCTTTCTACGTGTGCTGCACAATGCATCACACATAGAAAGAGGAAAAAACGAGGAGAAATATCTTTATTTCTCCTCGTTATGCCTCACCTGGGGAGGCGTAGCATTTTGATCCATTCCCAGGTCCACCCCTAATGGTAAATCTGGGAATGCGCCAAAATCCATAAGTGGATGCTTGGGAACACCCATGTTCCACCCATGGAACTCTTCCCTGCCGCAGAGTAACGCAATAATATCAGACAAACATATATATTATTGTAGTGGTCCAGTCCAGGTAGTTATAGGACCCAAGCCTTACTTGTTTACTAAGCAGAGTAACGCAAGGCAGCGATTTGCGCTGCCTTGCGTTACTCTGGATTTATTAAGCCATGCAGGGCCACGCAAGGTAGCCTTACGTGGTTTGATAAATCTCACTTAGGTTTTGCGTTGCCCTTGCGTGGCGCAAGAGCGACACAATACCTTGATAAATATGCCCTACAATATGGAAACACTACCCTGTGACTCATATTAGCATAATTTCAGTAACTTTTGTTGAAGTTATTACAGTTACGAATGAAAATGTAAATGGTCTTGTATCCTCTCATAATTGGTGATTTGCTAACCAATTGAATATGATTCTTTGAGTATTTTTCTGGGTGCAGACTTCACATCCATTAGGTGAAATTGACCTAATGCCACCCAAATATTAATACATTGAATATTTTCCAAAGGGCTGATATTTATGATTTGGAAAACGTGAAAGATGTGTAGAACGGAAGCGTTAAGTGCATTTGTGCAACACGTCCTCCTATTTCTACAGTCCTGTAATGCATTTGCAATCTGGGAGCCCTTTTTTAGGCTAGGAATTTGTTAACAGGAATCAAATTGCATTTGTTCTTAGTTACTGTTTAGGAGTGAGTTACATAGAGGCTGGTCAAGCAAAATAAATAAGTACGTTGTTTCATGGTGAATTTTGTAGTACATTGGCTGGCTACATGATATCAATGTTGTCTATGAAGAATTATGTTTATGATGTGTAGGCCAGAGGACACAGCATTCTGGTTTGTTATGCTCGGTTGTACTGTTGCCCATGGCTTGGTTTCGGGTGGATATTATGTTTTGTTTGCTATATTGTGGACTGGGTGTAGTGGCTTAGGGGACTAATGCATCCACTGCAGGGGCCTGTGTGTGACCTCATGGTCACAGGTTCAATTCCTGGCAGGTCCACTCAGCCTTTCTGAGGTTGATAAAATGAGTACTGTTGGGTAACAATAAATGTCTGTTGTATGGCGCCAAGATACCCCTTTGGAGTAAACGTGTGCTTTACAAATGCACATGTTATGTTAACTAATGAATCGTATGGAAAGTCATGCAACAAAGGACTACATAGAACTTCAGGCACTAAGTTACTCTGCACAGTGCTGCCACGTATAATGCAGTTCAGTAGTATAAAATGTGTTTACAATGAACTTCTAGAAAAGTAAACGTGCTATTCTTCATATAATGTGTTGTATGTTTCGTTTTCTCTTGTCTCCAGTAGGGCCCAGAAGCCTGTCCATGTGAAAGAAAGGCCTACGTAAACACTGCTATGTCTTTGTTATTTTTAAAGTTCTGAGATACCGTAAGAATGTTTCGAAACTGTTAAGGAACTGCTTGAAATTGTAAGACTTTTGTATAGCAATTTGCCCTTTTTAAAAATTAAATGAACTCAAAACTGCATAACTTCATGGGCAGATGTTTCCTTTTGGGAAGTATTGACTCAATTCGACAAACCAGGAGGTGGAATAGTGATAGAGCGCCATGTTCTTGTGAAATTTGTAGGGGTGCATCATAATCACTGATAGTTCGCACCCGCATATATCCAGCTATATATCCATGAATGGTTAGCAAAATGAAGTTATAACCCAGTTATCAGAATGAATAAGAAATGTAATTGTGCTATTTTAATCATGCAAATGAAATGCTTAACTGAATCATGTATAAACCAATGCATAAGATGAATCAGCCATGTGTAATTGAGCTGCCGTAGTTTAAACGTGTACCATATAAGTTGTACGTGTAGTTCGCTTTTGCATATGAAATATAATGAACCATTGCTTATAGACGTGATTAAGATTTTCGTGTTTAAATTGTATAAAGGCCTGACTGCATATACGACAGGGAAAGGCCTGTTTGTTCTTATGTTAGCTTATTTTGCAGACAGAGAAGGTTCTCTTGGAAAGGCTCTCTGGGCACCGAAATGAGATTTAATTAGCACGAGTAGAAGGTTTCTGTTGAACGTATCTTTTGTTGCAGGTGCAAGGACACATGCCTCGTTAGTAAAGACTGGCTCTTTGTTTCATAAGTTAGAGAGATGGGAGGCATGAAGATGGGAGTGCAATGGAATTTAGGGATGATACTTTTCAGCGGAGAAGGTGCCTGGGACTCAAGGTCATCTCAATCGTCCAGGATGAAGTAACCGTTTCGATGGAAAAGTACAAGAAAGAAGACCTGGCCAAAGAGGCGTGACAAAAGGCGTGTTCAATTGTATTGGGTTTTGTATTAGGGATAGTGCCCCGAGGGTGGAGGCCGGAGAAGAGGTAGAGGAGAGCAGAGAGGAGAGCAGAGAGGAGAAAAGAGAGAGAGATTTGGTGAAGGAGCATCTAAAATCTGAGCTTAGGTACTATGTGAGTGTACTTCTCAGGAAGTCTTCACAGCTGACACCTTTTCTTTTACTCTTGCCTGGGGATATTCGTTAAGTAGGTATTCCACCTTAGTGATAGAGTAGGGACAGTTAATAGGTTTTCCTTATTTAGGTAATGAAGAATAATATAGAGATTGGAGCAGTTATCGCTTGTCTAATACTTCTGGAACTAACGATTCTTCTTGTCCTGAGTCGGATGAGACTCCTGCGTAGGATGCTATTTGTATTAGTGCCCATCTATTTCTTTAACCTCGTGTTGAGGTGCTTGCATGTGCAATTATTCTTGGCTGTAATAAATCCAGAAAACTGAATTCGGAGTCAGTGGTCTTTTGAGGTAAACTGGATTCTAGAATTTGTCGTATAACTGAAAAGGATTTTCTTCCCTTCACACTATTCAGCAGGTAAAAAGATCCTGGCGACCTGAAGATTCTTAAAAGAGATAAGATAAGAATCTGCGTTAACAGTTGGTAGCAGAGTAGGATGGTTATCTCTGATAGTAAGGGGAGATCTAGATTAGGATAAGAGATTAGTTGCCCCATAGAACCCCAGTGATGGTGATCCATTGGATCGCAAAAGGAGGACGTCGGCGGTCGCTGAAAACTGACGGAGAGTGGCGGTGCGGCGGAAGTAGCAGTTCGTGGTAGAGTGAGTATGAAAAGAGTGATGGTTGTTAGATTGCGGTGTTTGCTCGTTGTGTAATGTTTTGCGGAGTTGGAATGAGAGTTGTGTGATTGAGGATCGGACCGTGAGCGCGCGTGGGGCCGAGAGATATTGTGGTGTAGAAGACACCCAGAGCTGAGATTGTTGACCAGAGGTTGTGGGAGTCATGAGACGTCGTTGATTAACCCACTGAAGATAGGGAGCATATGTGTGAGTGTGTGAATAACCGACGCTGGTCGTAGGTTGTTGGGTGCAGAACATTGAGTGCTTGGATCCTATCAATTGTGTCAGAGGTGATTGTCCGGTCGTTCGCGGACAGACGGTCGCCAGATTGAGGTCATCAATTTCGAGAGGCTGATCGGTCATTGCTGGACCGATAGTCAGAGAGGTGATTGTACAGACAGTTACTTCAGAGTGTGATTGGGACGCATGCGAGCGAGAACGAGTGAAGTAGGAAGGAGGGGAACTGCTGCGAGCGGAGGAAGAGTGACGTCAGTCGGTGCCGCGCTGTGATAGGCCGGTTGGCGTGAGCCGCGCTGGCATTGGTGGATTGAAATCAGGAAGTAAAACGAAATCTTGTGCGCGAAAAGAAATCTGCTTTACCATGAAATGTTTTAAAGTTTTACGAGAACTGTGCAGAGGTGACAGACATGTGGTTACTCGGGGTGGAGAGGAAGCCCCTCCCGAGGATACGCCGGCACATTATATGGCTACGAATGTAGGATTGCATACCATAATTTGGCTTGAGAACTGGCATAAAATGACAGAAGGGGAAGGAGAATTGACTTTCCCACGCTATGGCACTTTCAGGTTAGAGGTATTGTACCAGCTAAAAACTATAATGGCTTCTTTACGACCACTGCCTAGACCGACACAGTTCGAGGCGATACACGCATGGATTAGGGCAGCGTATGACAGGAAAAGAGAAAAGAGCCAGGAAAGGGTGAAGAAATCGATCAGGGCCTTTCAGGATGTGAGGTGGGATGCACTGGAGAAAAGGTGGAGAGTGGAAACGATCGAAGGAGATAGGTTGTACCCACTGTTAATAAAAGGTGGGAAGATAACAAGGATTGAAGAAGAAGACAGTGATACTGATGACAGTCTGTTAGATAGGTTGCTGGCAGAGAGACCACCTCCATTTAATCCAGACTTAGAAGAGGGAAAATCAACTTCAGCAGTGGAACGGGGTGAAACGCAGAATCAGAATAACATGAGGATAGTGGGGAGAATTTCCACAGGAACAGAGGGAGGGGCAACACAGCCTCCCATAGGGAATAACCGATTACCAGACTCCCTGACAGTACCGGTTACCATTGGCCCTATAGTACCGGTATATGATCCAGACCGAGTAAGAGAAGGAAGTTCAGTACAGACGAGAGGAGAAGAAGGAACTAGTGCTAGTGGGAATGGGTTCGGAGTACAAGTGATTCACTTCCCAAGGCCACTAGACACAAGTATGCCATTACCAGCCACTGCAGACTCCTCTTTTAGACAGGAGGACGAGAGACCAGCCAGACCAAGGTCTTTGCATGAATCTCAGTCAGCTGTGAGGATGTGGACACCGACAGTAAGGAATCAAAGTGATAGAATGCCAGGTGACAGGGAACGAGAAAAGTCCGAAACCAGATCAAGCTTTAGGAATACCATAGAAGAGACCAAGTCACAAGAACAAAGTGGTGACTATGATGAGCAGAATGGCGCAGCTTGTCGAGAAATACTAAGAAGTGCAGTACAGGCAAGGTTGCTGGACGTAGTAAGGTTAAAAGCAGAAGTAGACGAAATGATAAGCGGAAGTCTACCTTTGGAAAGAATAGAAATTTATGGGTCAGATGAGTTGCTTTTCATAGCAAAAGATGTAATTCGGAAAGCAAGGATAGCACATGAGAAATTGACGGCATTGGCCAGGAGATATGAGGTAGACTTGAATAAAACAAAAACATTGCAAGGACCACATAGGTTGCAATATAGTGATCAGGAATTAGAGGAGAAAAGGATCACAGGATTAAGGACGCACACCAAAGATCTGATTGTAGGGATGCGCATATGGAATTTGTTGGACAAATGGGAGGAGAGGTGGTTAAAGAAGAAAATAGCCAAGAGAATTGAGGGAGAAACGCCGCCTCCAGGAGGGGGGGCGACGGGCGTTGGAAACTTTCCTTTACGGGAAGTACAGAACGGAGGGTACGTATATGTACCGTGGAGTAGAGGTGACTTGGCTGCGTTTACAAATGACTTTCCTCGGCTGAGGGAGAAACCCGTAGAGTGGTACAAACAGGTTGAGCGGTTTGTTAAAATCTCAAAGGTGCTATGGACTGATTTGAACACCTTGTTTGACATAGTGGTGCCGGGCGTTTGTGGACAGCTTGTAAAATTGCCGTTGAGTGGCCGATTGTTGAACCTGAAAGGGATGCTGTCACGAATGGTCCGTCACCCCTTGTTATGAAAAAGTTCGAGCAAGTGATCACGTGGCTGAAACTGAAGATTTCGCCTCAAGATATAGATTGGGTTAAGATAGACCGAACCGTGCAGGAACCTAAAGAGACGGTGCATGAATATTATGAGAGACTCTTACAAGCTTTTAAACAATATAGCGGATTAGATGCATTAGATCCCAAGGATATGGGACAGTTTGTTTCAAAGTTTGTGTTAGGATTGAGACCAGAAGTCAGCCTCATGATACAGCACCATTTGATCTGTTGGCAGAACAAGCCGGTGGATGAAATCTTGCGGTATGCGAGGTACTGTAGTGATGAAGTGGACTCGAAGCATCGTAAGCTGAAGGACAAATTGATGCTCGTCCAGATGCAGACAGCACAGGTCCAGCCCAGTGGAGGGACCTTAGGAAGAAGACAAGGGAATTACCAAGGAAACCAGAATGGCCAAGGTCAGGGAAAAGGGAAACCTATCGATCCCAAGACAGGGATGGATGTGGCGACACTGAAGAAGACCACTGCGTGTCATCTTTGTCACCAGATTGGACATTGGAAGCGCGAGTGTCCCTTTAACCCAGCCAACCAGGTGCAGCAGGAGGTAGGAGTGGTTCAGGCACCTGCGCCGGAGGTAGCCAATACTGTGATGAGGCCCAGATCAATGAAAGGGGGAACGTATAACCAACAAGTACAGCTCCCCCAGCCACCGAGAATTCCGCAAGGAGTGCAGACTTACCAGCAGATGCCCCTTTTTGAAGGGTATGATGAGTACAGCCCAGACCCGTTATCCTGACGGTGCCTGAGGGGGGAGGAAGACTGCACCCTTGGAGCAGTCTTGGAGGTAGACCAGAGAGGACCTTTTGTGGAGGCAGACATTGATGGTCATCCTACCACACTTTTGGTCGACACTGGTGCTACCCGGTCTACTGTAAGATCAGCAGTAGTCCCCAACCTACCCCTCTCGGGACAATCGATCCAAGTTGTCGGAGTAGCGAACAAAAGAATAAACAGTCCTCTGACCGAACCGATCCCGGTAAAGATAGGAGCTTTCCAAACTAGACATCAGTTTGTGGTATGCGATACGAGCCCAGTTTGCCTTCTGGGAAGAGACCTGTTATGTAAATTAAACTGTACGATTTATTGCACACCAAGGGGAGTGGAGGTTCAGAGAAGGGATGATGATGCTACCTTTAAAGTTGCAAATCAGCATCTGTGTGTAGACTTGTATCCAGTGGTGACTGTGGAAGAACTTCCGCCAGACTTGAGAGACGCGGTGTCACCAGAGGTGTGGGATTTTACCGGAAAAGAGATAGGATTGATAAAGGGGGTTGAACCTGTGCAGATTCAGGTTAAGCAAAATGCAGATTTCCCTAGAACGCCCCAATACAATCTGTCGCCTGAAACGATAGCAGGAATCAAGCATGTAATAGAGGCTTTCATCGAACAAGGCATTCTGAAGGAGATTAGAGGTAGCCCATGTAATTCACCTATGATGGGACTACAGAAACCGAGCGGGAAATTCAGGATCGTGCAAGACCTGCGAAAGGTCAACACGATAGTTGTTCCTTGTTGTCCAGTGGTACCGAATCCATCAGTGATACTGTTTCAGATCCCATGTGAAGCCGAGTGGTTTACTGTCATTGATTTGTGTCAAGCATTCTTCTCGATACCGCTCCATGAGGAAAGCCAATTTCTTTTTGCATTCCGGCTGGAAAATCGTGTGTTAACATGGTGTCGTATCCCTCCTGGGTATACAGAAAGTCTGTCAATCTTTAACCAGATCCTGAAAAAGAATCTTGAGTCTCGTATTGCCGCAGAACTCAGTTCTTGTGCAATACATAGACGATCTCCTTGTTGCCTCGGAAATGGAAGATGCTTGCAGAATAGACACGGTAGCCCTGTTGAACCACTTAGCAGAGAACGGGCACAAGGTGTCCCCAAATAAGTTGCAGTACTGTTTGAATGAGATACAGTACTTGGGACACAGATTAGAAAAAGGCAAGAGGAAGGTATCACCAGACCGAATTGAGGCAATAATGAACATGGCAATGCCTACCACACAGAGAGAAGTCAGGATGTTTTTGGGAATGGTCGGCTATTGTCGGCAATGGATACCTAGTTTTTCCTTGAGAGCAAAGCCTTTACAGAGGCTTACGCACAAGGAGGTGAGTGATCCGGTACCATGGGACGAGGAGTGCTTGATGTCATTCCTAAAACTGAGAGAGGAGTTGTGTAGTGCCCCAGCTCTGGGAATGCCTGATTACAACAAGGCCTTTTCACTGTTCTGTTGTGAAAGAGAAGGATGTGCATTAGCAGTCTTAGCTCAGAACCATGGAGGTGTCCGTAGACCAGTTGCCTACTTTTCAGCTACTCTAGATCCAGTAGCTTCTGCGTTGCCCGGATGTCTAAGATCCGTTGCTGCAACAGGTGTCAGCATTGAAAGATGTGAAAGCATTGTAATGGGTCATTCTTTGACTGTACATGTGCCACACTCGGTTGAATTGTTGATGACCAGGACTAAGACGCAGCACCTAACGAATAACAGGTTAACGAGGTATGAGCAAGTCATACTCGCCGCAGAGAATGTGACGCTGAAAAGGTGCTCTGTCTTAAACCCTGCGATATTAATGCCCGTACCGAATGCGGACGATGAAGATTGTGCGGACCATGATTGTCTTGACGTGACTGAACTTTGCACCAAACCAAGACCTGACATTGTCGATGAACCATTGACTGACCCAGATGAAATTTTCTTTGTCGATGGTTCATGCCTAAGAGACAGTGTTGGCCAACTAAGAGCAGCGTTTGCTGTATGTACCATTTCAGGAGTGGTTGAGGCGGCCTGCCTAGAAGCAGTACGCTCCGCGCAGGTAGCTGAAATTATTGCTTTGACTCGTGCCTGTTTGGCCGCTGATCAAATTCGAATCACGATTTATACTGACAGTCAATACGGGTTTGGTGTAGTTCATGACTTCGGACAGCTGTGGTCCCAGAGGGGATTTTTGACATCATCTGGTTCACCTATTAGGAATGGAGAACATGTAAGACAACTGTTAGATGCATTGCAATGTCCGAAGGAAATTGCTGTCGTGAAATGCACTGCACATGGGAAGGGGGAGGATTTTGTGTCTTTGGGAAACAATTATGCGGACGAAGTTGCCCGCTTCTGTGCAGAACAGGGATGCATATTTACAGAGGGTTACACAGGAGAGAGCCAAGAGAGAACCGAACTCAACATGATGTTGGCCATGGCAGACACTTGGGAGGAGCTCAAGCGACTGCAGGATGAAGTCTCAGATCAGGAACGGAACGGATGGATCAAAGCAGGGTGCGAAAGAGGGGATGTAGATGTTTGGGTCTCAAGTGATGGGAGAGCTGTATTACCAGAGAATCTGCTGAGTCCGATGGCGAGACTGATACATGGACCGGTGCACCTTGGTAGAGATGCAATGATGCGTGTGTTTAGACAGACGTGGTTTGTCAGAGGTGTGTCACGTGTCAGCAGATGAATGCTGGAAAGAAAACAGTAGTTACCTTAAGTCACATTGGGAGGTCAGGAGGGCCCTTCAATAGGATACAGTTAGACTTCGTAGAAATGCCTAAGTGCAATGGGTTGAGATACATCTTGGTGCTGGTATGTGTATTCTCACGGTGGGTGGAGGCTTACCCAACACGCAGGTGTGACACTCTCACTGTGGCTAAGTTATTGTTGAGGGAGCTCATCCCGAGATTCGGGATCCCAACCTCTTTGGAATCAGATAGAGGAAGACACTTCCACAGTGAAATCATGAAGTTACTCTGTGCCGCATTGAATATTGATCAGAGACTCCATTGCAGTTACCGACCAGAGGCTTCTGGGATGGTGGAGCAAGTTAATGGGACTTTGAAAGCCCGGATGGCAAAAATGTGTTCGTCAACGTCTTTGAAGTGGCCGGATGCACTGCCACTCGTGCTGATGAGCATGAGAAGTGTCCCAGATAGGAGAACTGGGTTGTCCCCTCATGAGATCCTGATGGGGAGGGCAATGCGGTTGCCAGCAGTACCAGCTACAGCTTTGATAAACATCACTGATGACTTGATTCTCGATTACTGTAAAGGACTATCTGATGTGGTCCGTTCTGTATCCCAGCAGGTACAAGCTGCAGCTGTTCCGGCCTCGAGTGATCTGTGCCACGACCTGTGTCCAGGCGACTGGGTGCTTGTTCGAAAGCACGTAAGGAAGAGCTGTCTGGATGTTCGGTGGCGAGGCCCGTACCAGGTGATACTGGTCACGAACACAGCAGTGAAGTGTGGAGGATTGCCGAACTGGGTACATGCCTCCCATACCCGCAGAGTTTCAGCACCCTTGGAAGAAACAGCTCCTCTCGTAACTGAAAATCCAGCTGATGTGGCAGGGCCACATGAGAGGACAAGTCAAGCTGTAAGGGTTGCCGACACAGCTGGTGGTGCACCTGAACAAGCTGAAGGGGGTTTTGACAAACCAAACCTCGACTCTGACTCAGAAGACAGAGGTGGTGCAGAGGGGGGAGTAGAGTCAGATTCAGCAGAAAGAGGAAGTGGTGTACTGGGTATAGTAGGGGAAGGCGGAAGAACGACCAGAATCAAGGAAGGTTGGCCTGAAAGACAGAGGCGACTGAATTTGAGGTTGGCACCTGAAAGGAATCTTGCTCCAGTGTCTGAAGTCTCTGAGACGGAAGCAAGTGACGAAGAGCAGACTCAAGAGGGCAGGCGAAGGTCAAAAAGAACGAGAGTACCCTGCCGGAGATACTCTACCCCTGAGTGGACTTACACAGTGACTGATGCAGGGGGTAGTGAGTACGGCGAGACTGAGGTCTGTGCAGGTGGTCAGCAAGAGCCCGAATGTGGTAGTGAAGGTGGTGCTGTTGTTGCCCGGGCTCGAAGTCGAAGGAATACTGACCCTCACCGTTCCGAATCCCCCGCTTCTGAGTAAAATCCGACAACTGGTTTTGCATCGAGTTGAATTTCCGTCTTTTGGGTTTGAGCCGTCTTCACACGAAACGATAATCCTGCGTCTTGAACTCTTGTATCACGTTCTGGAAGTGCTTACTAATGATCTTATTATGGATGAAATCTAACCTGTTGTAGATAAAAGTCTAAAGAAAGAAGATAACCTAGATCCGAGTGGAAGAAGAATAAACTTAGCGACTTTCCCCAGAAGAGGAACGAAAACCTAGGGAAGTCTTTTTCTGGACTATGTAAATAAGAGACTGTTGTTGAAAGGGGATTTCCAGAGGTTTCAAGTGTTGTTTGAACTGGTTAAACAAGACACGAGTGGAAGAACAAAGACTTTTGAGTGTTCATTGTTGAAACCAAGAACTTTTGAGAAAGATCGAAATCATGGAGGTTGGAGATCCGAACCGTAAATCAAAAATGATTGTAGGCATACTCATAGGGGTTGTGATATTTTTTATAATCGTAGTAATTGTAGTTTCATATACATTTCCACATGAGCTAGCAGTGCAGGGGGTGCCAGGGACTCCTACACCTACTACACCTAGCCAAAAAGGGGTAACCATAGGAGCTAACAAGGCTTTGCTGATAGAAGAAAGTCGTAGATTGCATGTAGATTTGTCTAGAAGTGATTTCAAGCTTAATGCCTACGCCAAGCTGCTATACGAGTACGTGGATGCGATGGATGCGAAAGATTGTTATGTGTGTATGCAGTTGCCTGCTTCGGTGGATGAGGGTATTAGATATCACCATCTTCCACTGACGTATGGAATTTCATGTAGTCTGTTACTTAGTTTATTCTATGAAAGAGAGCAGTTTGAGTATTTCTTTTCCAATTTCGATGCAGTACTTCCTGAAGTTCCCGCTTATAAACATTTGAACAAGTATGATTATTATAAGACGGAGGATAGACTTAGGAAGTTCTTCATACCGTCTTTGGAATTGGACAAAGCTTATGCCCACCGACATAATTTGACGTGCTCATTATCAGATGTAGAAAAGAAGTTTGTAGATCAGGTAGAAGATAAGTATAGAAAATTGACACAGACACGAGACACGGGGCATAGTAAAGTGGATTGGACAGATGAGGAAAAATTGCACCGGACGAAAGGAAGTTATGGTCCAATAGCGTTGGACAAAGAGCAGAGGGGACAGCTGTGTGTGCGACGATATCAGACCTACTATGAAAAGGTTCCTGTGGGACAGAGTACGTGTGATCATGTTTTCACTATGGCTGATGTGGCTAAGAATTTCCTCCAGGGCCCTGTACAAGTGATACCTACGGTGTATTTTGTGTGTGGAAGGAATGCTTATGTGAGATTACCTGCGAATTGGTATGGTACATGTTACTTGGGAATAATATTTCCAAAGATTTACCATACAGAGGATTTGGAACTTCTGGAAGGTGGAAAGCATTCGAGAGTGAGGAGAGGTGCGAGTGCAGGGGTCGTAGTGGGAGATATCTTTGGTGCCATGATACCAAGTTTGGGAGTGATCTTGAATGATGTGAAGATCCGGAGACTGGCGACTGTGATAGACGAACTATCGATGAATACAGCAAAATCGTTGGTACTGGTGGAAGGGGAGATGTTGTCGATAAGGACGATGGTTTTGCAAAACCGTCTTGCTTTGGATGTCTTACTGGCAAAAGAGGGCGGAGTCTGTAAATTATTGAGGGTTCAAGAGTGCTGTACTTATATACCAGACCACAGCAAGGATCTGGAGAAATATATAAGTAACATCACTACTATTCACACGAAGATAGCGGACTTGACTGAAGAGGGAGCTTGGGAAAAGGTTGGAAATGGGTTTGGTCAAGTGGGAAGCTGGTTTGCGAATTTGGCAAAGGGATTCCTTGGCTATGTTCTGAGACCTCTTCTGATCGTAGCGGTTTGTGTGGTTTGCCTGTGGGGTCTGATTAAAGCTTTCAAGTGGTATCGAGCAGGCCGAGTTGAAAGAGCTCTGAGAGAAAATGAGACGAGAATGGCTAGACTGCGGGACAGTCAATATCAGAGGCTCAAGAGAATGGAGAATCACAAATCTGGAAAAATGGCAACGAGTTCTGTTTAGGTCGGTTCTTTCTCCAAGGGAGTTGAATAAAATGTGATGACAGGTGTCATCAAAGGGGGGAACTGATAGAGCGCCATGTTCTTGTGAAATTTGTAGGGGTGCATCATAATCACTGATAGCTCGCACCCGCATATATCCAGCTATATATCCATGAATGGTTAGCAAAATGAAGTTATAACCCAGTTATCAGAATGAATAAGAAATGTAATTGTGCTATTTTAATCATGCAAATGAAACTCTTAACTGAATCATGTATAAACCAATGCATAAGATGAATCAGCCATGTGTAATCGAGCTGCCGTAGTTTAAACGTGTACCATATAAGTTGTATGTGTAGTTCGCTTTTGCATATGAAATATAATGAACCAATGCTTATAGACGTGATTAAGATTTTCGTGTTTAAATTGTATAAAGGCCTGACTGCATATACGACAGGGAAAGGCCTGTTTGTTCTTATGTTAGCTTATTTTGCAGACAGAGAAGGTTCTCTTGGAAAGGCTCTCTGGGCACCGAAATGAGATTTAATTAGCACGAGTCGAAGGTTTCTGTTGAACGTATCTTTTGTTGCAGGCGCAAGGACACATGCCTCGTTAGTAAAGACTGGCTCTTTGTTTCATAAGTTAGAGAGATGGGAGGCATGAAGATGGGAGTGCAATGGAATTTAGGGATGATACTTTTCAGCGGAGAAGGTGCCTGGGACTCAAGGTCATCTCAATCGTCCAGGATGAAGTAACCGTTTCGATGGAAAAGTACAAGAAAGAAGACCTGGCCAAAGAGGCGTGACAAAAGGCGTGTTCAATTGTATTGGGTTTTGTATTAGGGATAGTGCCCCGAGGGTGGAGGCCGGAGAAGAGGTAGAGGAGAGCAGAGAGGAGAAAAGAGAGAGAGATTTGGTGAAGGAGCATCTAAAATCTGAGCTTAGGTACTATGTGAGTGTACTTCTCAGGAAGTCTTCACAGCTGACACCTTTTCTTTTACTCTTGCCTGGGGATATTCGTTAAGTAGGTATTCCACCTTAGTGATAGAGTAGGGACAGTTAATAGGTTTTCCTTATTTAGGTAATGAAGAATAATATAGAGATTGGAGCAGTTATCGCTTGTCTAATACTTCTGGAACTAACGATTCTTCTTGTCCTGAGTCGGATGAGACTCCTGCGTAGGATGCTATTTGTATTAGTGCCCATCTATTTCTTTAACCTCGTGTTGAGGTGCTTGCATGTGCAATTATTCTTGGCTGTAATAAATCCAGAAAACTGAATTCGGAGTCAGTGGTCTTTTGAGGTAAACTGGATTCTAGAATTTGTCGTATAACTGAAAAGGATTTTCTTCCCTTCACACTATTCAGCAGGTAAAAAGATCCTGGCGACCTGAAGATTCTTAAAAGAGATAAGATAAGAATCTGCGTTAACAATAGTCTTTACTTTATCCCCCGTCATTCTACTGCTCTCCATTTGCAGTGTTTCCTATACAAGAAGCATTTTTAAAAATTAAACATAAAAATATATTTAAAAAAAAGTATAAATACATTTATTTTGTGTCGTTTTATGTTACTTTGCTCTTCCTCACATATGTTAGAGCTCATCTGAAATATCGGTTTGTTCTTTTATATCAACACTCGGTTCTCAAGTGACTTCCATTTCAAAACCTCCCCCAGAAAAATAGTTCAAATTCAGTGCGGAATAAAATGTGAACGCTTTTACAGAAGAAATCCTTGTGTTGAATGCTCTGGCCCACTACAAAGAGGCACCCAAGAGATCTTATGCTAAACACAAGAGATGAACTATTTCCTGTGCACTTCACCCCAGCAGCATATCTAGTTCTGCCTCTAGGAGGAAGTATCTTCTTCCTGTGCAACAAACTGGAAAAATAAAAGTGTGCGTGGGCTGCCTGTAAAGACTCAACAAATTGCAACCATCGTTAAAAAATCGAGGATATTAATTCATAACATCTTTCTTCAATATAGATCTGATGATATCAATCAAACAATAACATATTTATTGCAAAGTGATTTAACCTCCCACAGAAAGGAGAATAAAAGTAGAATTTATTGTTCAATATTAAAGTTTATGATGTGCCAATGTTATTGTGCTTTTTAAATAAGGTTTGGTTTGATATTTAGTAGAACAGTGCATTACAAATGACACAGTGTAGTGAAAATGTGCATGTTCTAGAATGGGATTTACATTGCAGAGCATGTCCCTGTCGAAACCGCGTGGTCCAAAGGACAGACCATGTTCCATGATTCGTCTGTTGGTGAAGGAATTGTGCTGTCTGTGTGTGGCCGTGTGGATATTTGAACCGAACACTCTTAAAGTGTTTGCTAAAATAGAGGAGGTTTGGAAAGTATTGGAGGGGTGAGGTATGGGGTTCCAGAAACGAGGATATCTGACAAAGAACTGCAACAGAAGCCTACACTAGCATGAACATGCTACCAGTAACAGTAGATGTATAGACTCTACCTGTTTTGTATTGCAACATCTCTATAGCACATTCCTACCTCCTCCTCCTAAGGCTCAAAGGTGCTTTCCCGTTTGTCAAGTTAGTTGTTAAACCATCTGTAGAGCTTCAATGGAATGAGGGTCTTGGTTGAAGTGTTATCAATTAATGTTCTGTTTTCATGTTGTTGTTTGTGCGTCCCTGAGAGTGTGCTCCAGGCTGGAAGAGGTGGCACGTAGGAGCGCCTTATATATGGTGCTGCAAACCTGTCAAAGTTGTAGTGTGAGAGCAGTGCTTAATTTGTAAAAAATTAAGTGCAAGTGCCCAACTGCCAAGCCATGTCCTTCCTGAACCGGAAACAAGCATTCTGGGACCGGTTTCGGGGTATTACCCCTCATCAGCCAGGCTAGCTTGAATCCAATGGCACAGTGAGCAAGGGACCCACGCCTGGGCATACCCATCCCACTTAGGACGAAAAGTGCTACGGAAACAAATAATGGACGGAAGGCTGAATAAATCATGCATTCACCCCCAGTCAGGAGATCTGGGTTAAATCCATTGTTCTTTTGCTCACCATGCCACCCCAGTTTAGACCCAGCCATATGCAAATCAGTCTTGACCCTGTTCCTCATGGGAACAGTCCAGCCCGAACTGCCAAGCCAGGTCCTCCCTGGACCGGAAACAAGCATTCTGGGACTTTTTTCGGGGTATTACCCCTCATCAGCCAGGATAGCTTGAATCCAGTGGCACAGTGAGCAAGGGACCCACGTCTGGGCATACCCATCCCACTTAGGACGAAAAGTGCTACGCAAACAAATGATGGACGAAATACTGAATAAATCATGCATTCACCCCCAGTCAAGAGATCTGGATAAATCCACGGTTCTTTTGCTCACCATGCCACCTCAGTTTAGAACCAGCCATATGCAAATCAGTCTTGACCCTGTTCCTCATGGGAACAGTCCAGCCCGAACTGCCAAGCCAGGTCCTCCCTGGACCGGAAACAAGCATCCTGGAACCGGTTTTGGGGTATTATCCCTCATTGACCAGACTAGCTTGAATCAAATGGCACAGTGAGCAAGGGACCCACGTCTGGGCATACCCATCCCACTTAGGATGAAAAGTACTACGCAAACAAATGATGGATGGATGAATAAATCATGCATTCACCCCCAGTCAAGAGATCTGGGTTAAATCCATTGTTATTTTGCTTACCATGCCACCCCAGTTTAGACCCAGCCATATGCAAATCAGCCTTGACCCTGTTCCTCATGGGAACAGTCCACCCGGAACTGCCAAGCCAGGTCCTCCCTGGTCCGGAAACAAGCTTCCTGGGACCGGTTTCGGGCTATTACCCCTCATCAGCCAGACTAGCTTGAATCCAGTGGCACAGTGAGCAAGGGACCCACGTCTGAGCATACCCATCCCACTTAGGACAAAAAGTACTACGCAAACAAATAATGGACGGATGTCGGGTGGCGAAGTGAGCTAAAGAACGATGATAGTTTCAACCTAGATCTGTGACTAGGGGTGAGTGTCTGAAAAGTTTCAGTGCTCCGTCCATCATCTCCTTGTGTTTGCTAGGATATTTTAAGGTGCACTCTTCAGGAATAATTGATTATTTTACGTTAATGTTTATGTTTAATATGAGCCACTTGTATATATATTATAATAAAGTGTTCATTACATTTCATGCAGAGGAAGCATTTTTAACTAAAAGAAATGCTTTCAGAGCATTTGTGATAGAAGCAAATGTTGGTAACAAACATTTCTCCGGGTTCCTCCCACCATTGGGCATAGTCTCTCATCCTCCATCAGCCATCACCCTGACAGTAATCCAGCTCCGTTTGTGAATTGATTCCAACAGTCTTCCCTTTTCCAGACCCTCTTCTTCCTCATTTTCTCTTCTTACAAGCACCCAGTCCTAAATAGTTTATTATCCTCTGACCAGCACTCAATTCCTTCATTGCTAGGCTAAGCACATTATAAATACCTCTACATGCTTGTTCCAGAGCACTGAGATCTGCATAGAGAAAAAGCTCCCTCTCTGTCATCATTTCAACAGGCAGACATTTTCAATGAAAACAGACCTGCGGTGCAGAGAGTTGCGATAGCCACATACTGCACAATCCATCAATGTAGACTGTTTACAGCATAGCCATATACTCATTTATAGAAGACGCAGATTCTTTGATTAGTGATTCATGCATCTACTGCATAGATTTGTTCTGTGCTCTGGGTGTGGTACAGATCCAGGCAGAGTGTAGAGTTGTGTGTCTTGTTTCTGCACCAGGAGGTCAATATGTCTGACCCAGGAAGGTGTCAGTGGGCATAAAGACAGTGAATATAGTGACTGAACACTGCTCCTAAACACCCATATCCCCAACCTAAACCCAATGAAAATATGTAGACAGTAAGAAATGGCAGAAACTACAACCCTGAAAATGTGATTCACGTTATGTGATGCATATGCAAACTCACACAGGGGACCTCTATTAAATGTATTATGCTGTGCTGGGCATAGATATTGCCTCTGCACCAGCCACACTGCATCTACTTTATGCACAATATGGGTAGCTGAATTGATACATACTGCATTAGTGTGGACCTGTACAGGCCAGGGCTTTACGCACCCTCACAATACAGCCTCCTTCCCTGCTACCAAAAACCTCCCAGAGGAAACGTGGACAGTTGACCACTTAGTGGATTGTCAGCATCCTCCACCTTCATATGGTGGTGCATGGTCTACCACGTTTCTCAGACAGGAACATGATCTTGGCTAACAAGGATTACATGTATTGATTCCTTTTTCGAGCTCTCCGTGTTGCTCCCCAACCCTCTCAGCTCATCCACACAAGCACAGCAATAGGTATACCCTTGGCCAGGTTTGCTTAAAGAAAAGACTTTATGGAGTTTGTTTTCTTTTAGCTCCGGTATTCCACATGCTGCATTGAAGCCCGGGTGTTGACACACTCACCCTGCATTTGAGGCAGAAGCTTTACTTAATGTGACTGGATAGGAGATGTCTCTTCGGTAGGTCATAGAGATGCTCTCTGGGCTGCTGCGAGTACCGAAAAGCCAGAGCATTTTTTCCAGTAACAAGTCATGTGAAAAGTAAATAAAAAACATTTACATTTAAATTATGACAATCTTGACACTTCCTTAGACAGCTGTAATGTTGAAAGTATTTTCTATTTCTACTTTATGAGCTGAATAATATGTAAAAGGCTTTTTAAATGTTGGTCAGTTTCCAGCGTGAAGTTTAAAAAATAAACAATTACATTTAAAAAGAATGAAAATATTGAATTCAAGGTTCAGTTTCGAGATACCTTAAGATATGTGTTTGCTTTTACTCCAATAGTTTCATTTTCTTTAACTTTTTTAAACAATGCTTTATAAATAAGCATGGGCAAAGCCAATAACTTAACACTCACATTATAAAGGTGCGTCCTATTGTCTTTGCCAATGCTTGCTTACAATGTGGCCCTGGCAGTAAACAGGATCTACAGTGCGTAATGGCACACCTTGACTCACTGTTTTCCAGATCCAGTATGAATCTCACAATTATTGACCCAGCATGTGGTGCACACACATCTAGGGTCATATAACAAGTAACAGGGACCAAAATCATTTGTTATACGTTGTAGGGAAAGGCAAATACATAGCAGTGTTTGGGATTTTTCAGAGTCCACCCATGGTTGATTAAATCGAATCATTCTTTTACGTCTGACACGTGAAGATTTGAGCAGTGCTTGCAAATGCAGCATCAAAAAGTAGAAAAATATTGTAACACCACCTGGCTTGTGATGAGATGCTGGGTGGAAAGTTGAATGCACAAGTACTCTCAAGACACCCTTATATCTGTGCAGATTTGCATCTAGGGTTTGTTGTTCCCGGTGGCTCTTTAGCAGGGCCGGACTGGCTGTAGCGGGCACCGGGCGTTTCCCCTGTGGGCCACCAGGGTGGGGCCGGTTTTGGACCCCTGGGGGCCGTTTTTGTTACTGGGGGCCAGTTTTGCAGAATAGCTGCAATATCGGCCCCATGTAACAAAAGCGGCAGCGGTGAGGCGGTAGTGGTGCTTTCCACTAGCACCCAGCATTGCCCCCTCCTCAAACCGGGGGGTCGGCCGAGCTGTTTGCCAAGGCCGGTTTTGGTTCCCAGTCCGGCCGTGCTCTTTAGCTTCGTTTGTGGTTCTTTTAATACATTTCATACAGTGCTCCCTGGTTCTGGTGGCTCAGTGGACTAATGCATCCCCTGCAGGGGGTTCTATTTAACCTCATGGTCACAGGTTCGAATCCCGGTGGGTCCACTCCGCCTTTCATCCATCTGAGGTCGACAAAATGGGTACCCTTGGGTAACAATAAACATCTGCTATTCAGCTCCAAGATACCTACGGGTGAACGTGCGCTTTACCAATACACGTGTTATGTTTATGCTCCGAAAGAGTGAACATTGCTTTCTTTCCCTTCTTTAAAAGATAAAAGAGGCCCTAAAAGCAAAAACTCTTGTTTTCTGGCTATGATTTGCCAAAAGAATCCTTCAAGCCCTGCCGAAATGTCTGCTCGTTTCCCTGCCCACATGTACAAAGCTCTTCTGCAGATTTTCCACTATTGAAATACAAGACACTGTCCGGAACTGGAAGCGGTAAAGTAGTTAACAATGTGTCCACTCACTGACAGAGGCGGACAATTAGAAAACCAGCTCTTTCTGAAGGACGTTGCATATTTGTAGATGTTTTGATGAACGACATCCTCGAAAAACTCATCTCAGTTTCCCAGACATGAGTACATATCAGATAGCGAGTGGGTGAACAGTCACCAGTAAAGGTTTGTGCTGCGATGTAGAAAGTTTCTGGTTTCTCTCTTTACTATTTCCTGTATGGCTCCTTGGCTTGAAATAGCCTGTCTTGCTCCAAGAGATTCCGTATGAATCTCAGAAAGTGGGAGTAAAGCAAAATACAACCATATTTTTTTCTGGCAGGACGCCTGGAGTCTGGGTGGATGACAAACTCTTTAGTTGTGGTTGCAAAAACCCCATGTAGTCTATTGCAGAGAGCCCTGCACTTCTCGCCCCTGCCAGCAATATGGTTCTCAGAGTTATTGCTCATTACTGACCTCCCCTGGCTACAAGTCCAAATCTGGCATAGTCTGCGGAGCCTTACACCTTGTTTATAATGATGTATTTTTAGTGATTTTGAGCTCCGCAATTAGAACAGTGGAACGTGCTGCAGTCAATCATGCACAACCATGTTCTTTTATGTCTAGAATTTAAATCTCTATTGGAAAAGGGTCAAACTATTTGCAATTACTCTATCCAAGAGTGAAACTGCTTTTTTCCTTCAGTATGTTATAATAATCCTTCACCATGGCAATATCAACAACAACCGTAACAAGACGCCAATTTCACACCCTAAACTCTCCTCCAAGCCTACTAAAACAGTTATTATGCAGACCACTAAAGAGTAATCCTATTTCAAAATCTTATCCCTTTTTCCGTTAACCCTGCCACGCAACCTCACAGATCAGCAAAGCACTTCCATCAATGTGGCAACTGACCGTGCGAACCATGAATCATTCAAAAAAGCAAAATTCCAGTCTTTTAGCATCTTGGAACGCAATCGCTCTCTCTACTTTCCAGCAGAAAGATGCTGGAAAAATTGACCACCAGCCCCATTCTTGAGATCCTTCACATCATATACCAATCCACTCCATACTTGACATCCTTCACACCCCATACTGATCCGCTCCAGGTTCCCTATCCTTCTCACCTTATACCGATCTGCGTCAATATTCACATCCTTTACTTCCAATACTGATCTATCTCATTCTAGACATCCTCTACCACCTATCAAGGGTAGTCCCCTACAGGGGCTTCAGGGAACAGCCCTGTGCGGTGCCCCAGAATACCTTGAGCCGCAGCACTCACTTTCCTAATTTTTTGACTTAGCAGTGTTCCTGAAAACACAACTTTTGTGTTTTCAAGAACACTGCCAGTGTGCAGGTCAGCCCTCTCGACCTTTCTCCAGGCACCTGATGACAGGAGGAGGAGGGGGCTGATGGGGCTGAGCAACGATCCATCTACAAAGTGTTGTTTAAAAACACAGAACTCTGTAGGTGGATGCCTGTATTGCGCTTGTTCGAGGTGTAGTTCAACTATGATCCCCTCACATAAACATAGTCCATTTTATTTAGCAGACGTAGTGCGCATACCTCCAACAACACAGTATATCTGCTCAAATGTGACTATCAGGGTGCACATCAGTGCGTCCCTGAGGACAATGAGGAGCTAGACAGAGCAGCAGGGGTAGTATCCCAAGCACTGTCCCGCCTTCTGATAGGGCTGTGCTTCCAGTCCTGTCAAGAAGCTGAGAGAGGGCTTGAGTTGTGTCTTCCTCTTTGCAAAGCTGGCCTTGGTGTTCTGTCTGATCCTCACAAGGAATCCTACTGTTATGGCTCTGATGTCCAGCACTGGATTCCTGCCCTGCTGCTGCCACTAAGCCTCTGAGTTGCCAGCAAAGGAAGAAAGGTAAGAAAAAGAATTTAATATTGTGTTGTTTTTCTATGGGTGTGTGAGTGAATGTGGGTTTGTGAGTAATTGAGAGAGAATGATGGTGTGCGTGTTAGTTTAGTGTGTTTGTGAGTAATTGAGAGAGAATGATGGTGTGCGTGTTAGTTTAGTGTGTTTGAGAGTAAAAGTGAGTGGGGATCAATAAGTGAGTGAGAGTAAGTATGAATACGAGAAATTGTGGTTGAGGCATTGAGTAATGGAGTGTGTGAGTGAGATAGAATAAGTGAGTGAGAGGAGATTGTGAGAGAGAGTGAGAGTTAGGGACCCAGCTATAAATGGTGCAGCAGCTGCAGTTGCACCAGGGCCCATAGGGCTGATGAGCCTACTGAAACCTATGTATTAAAGCAGAATATCTGTTCACTAGAAATGAGCCCCCTGTGCACCAATTGGATGTGAATGCGTGTCACTGATTGAGAAAGTGTAAGTGTGTATAAGTGCATTTGTGGGTGAGAATGAGAATCAGTGATTGTGAGTGTGTGGGTACATTTGTGTATGATAGTGAGTATAATTCATAATGAGTAAGGGAGAGAGTGTGTGTTATAATGAGTGAAGGATAGCGAGTGAAAGAAATAGGGAGTGAGTATGAATAAAAATGAGTGAGTGCGAGTGTGTTTGATAACATGTTTTATGCGTGTGAGTCTGCTGGTGGCCATGGCATACTAAAGATAATTATTGGATCATGGGGCTCCCAAGGTTTCTCGCTGTCACTGGAGGTAATTCTTGGCATGAAGGAGGACACCTGTTGAAAAATGCAGGCTCTGACATTCTGTAAGTAATTCTTGGCATGCGGGGGACACCTATGGGACAATTATGGTGGCGGCATAGTGGAAGTAATACTCAGCAACCATGCGGGTGCGAGGTCTGCTTGAGAGAAGCAAACCATGCGAAAATAAAATTCTGGCTTTGACATACTGGAGGTCATTTAGCCAGACGGGTGTCCGATGGTAGCGACGTTTGGCAACAAATGGCTCCGCTGGACAAGCCCTGAAAAAAGTTTAGCATGACTTCTAAAAAATGTAGTGCAATGAAGTGGCTTCAAGTCACAAGCTAACATTATGCAAATCCATAACATAAAATATTTAAAGATATGTTATGTAGGTAATACTGCTACCATCTCCTAGCTCTGTATACTTCATACAGATGTAGCTTCTACTGTGCTGCTGTTTCTGTACACCTAGCTCAGCTAGTATTACTCCTTCCACAATTTCCAGCCATTTCCAGAAAGCTAATGCTATTCTCTGCTACATAACCTACACGCCTTTGTGCAGCAAATATTTTAAAGTGTCCATCTGTGCATCTGAATTTCCTTGTCTAAAAGAAACAAGATTTTTAAAAGGATCTTTGGCACCCCATAAAGAAGCCTGGCTTTGACTTTTGTTACATTTTTGGATTATTTTGAATTGTATTTTCCACCCCGAGTACAGAAAAAACTGCGTCATTTTATGTTTCCATTTGTTAATGCGGCCATATGGCTGGGGCTTTGGGTTTATAACAATTCTTTTGTTCATATGCTTCAATATTTGCAGTGATAACCCGTGATAGCGGCAGATAAGGGAATGATTCGCAGGGCTCCTGTGTGTAAACGGGCTTGAGTGACTCTATTTTAAACTCAGAGATAATATTCAGCGTGTTCCGTGTGTCTACATTCCACAGACTGTAACCCAGCAATGCGCGAGTGTCGGCCAGTGTGCGCTGTGAGGACACATGCCGGAAAGCATGACAGGCTCACTGACAGGCCCCGCTCACTGATTCAGAAACTGTAGAGCTGTGAATTAGAGACCACAAGCGGGGCGGGGGAGGGGGAGGGAAAGTGGGTATTAGAGGCCACAAGCGGGGCGGGGGTCCTCCTTGGAGACCATCCAGGGTGAGTAAGCAGACGCGGCAGGTCCAGGGATGGGGTTCAGCCACCCTGGTGAGCAGGCTTCCTGTCCAGGCTTCGGAGTATAGTATACTGGACCTATGCTTGTAGTCACGTGGCACTGACTAAAGCAATACTTAGCAAAGTGTGACTCAGACAAGTATAGTGCTTTAGAATGGAAAACACATTTATTAGAATGCGATGGCTGTGTGAATGGCCTTGGGCCAGGGAGTCCTGGGTTTAGCCCTGGATTATGCATTCGAGCAAAAATGGTGTCATTCTGGGGAAATCACTTAATCTCCCTGTACTTAGAAATTATAAATGTGTGCGATATAAAAGAGTCCTGTGGCAACATGTGCAAGAGAAATGTGATTGTCCCTGCCACACTTCGCTGATCTCTATGACCATTTTGCCTCCACGTCTATGGTAGAAATAGTGGGGCAGATTTACAAGCCCCTTGCGACATCTTTACGACACCGTTGCGTCACTTATGTGACGCAGCGGCGTCGTAAACAATGCGCCACTATGCGACAGATTTACAACGTGACGCATCTAGTGAGATGCGTCACGTTGTAAAGCCCTGCGCTACATTATACCTGCGTCAGGTATAATGTATGCAGGGTGGGCGTTACG
Source organism: Calotriton arnoldi (assembly GCA_963921515.1). Taxonomy (NCBI): domain Eukaryota; kingdom Metazoa; phylum Chordata; class Amphibia; order Caudata; family Salamandridae; genus Calotriton; species Calotriton arnoldi. Next base: position 1,286,474 of record CAWUFW010003360.1, read on the forward strand.
TCGCAAGGAAGCCCCGTAAAAGTGATGCAGTGAAATCTACAAGATTTCACTGAGTCACTTTTACGTCCCCGCTGCGTCAAAACCTTACGCCTGCTTGTAACAGGCATAAAGAGTGACGCAGCATTGCAAGTATAGGATGCCCCTGAGCAGTGCTGGAGTTGCGTCGCGCTTGCGACACAACTCCAGCACCGCGTCACCTATAGGCTGACAGATGCGTAACACATCTGTCTCTCCTTGCGCCACGGTGCGCCACATTGTAAATGCGGCGCATCCATGGTGGCGCAACGGGTTCCTAACGTCACGCAAAATAACTGGCGCATCCCTGCTGATCTGCAGGGATGCGCCAGTTATTGTAAATCTGACCCATTATGCTTACAAAATGTTTTTTGACGAAAGTCGGGCTTATATAGTGTGGTTAACAAAAGCAGAAGCTTTAAGTATTACAACATTAAAACTCCATCAAGCAGACAATTGTGATACCTTGTGAAAGATTCTAAGCATGTCCTAAGCACTTGGGGTCTTATTTAGACTATGAGAAGGTACAAACCTGGCGTTGTCCCCTGGCTTCTGTTTCATTGCATTATAGCCTATGTCATTAATAATGTGGTGGATGCGATATCCTCCAAGTTTTGACAGAGTATGCCATCCACCAAACTTTAAATAAAGCCCTGCATTCTTGTTTTATGCATAGGATTGATTCTGTTTGTCTATGTTTCTGGATTAACGTCTTTTAAACAGAATTTGTATGAACACTTCACATAAATCAAAGTAAGAGAGTGAAAGGAAAAAGAAAGAAAAATGGAAAGAAAGGCTACAAGAAAGGAAAAAGAAACTAAGAAAGAAAAAGAAACAAACAAACAAAGAAAAGCAATACAGTGTAGGCATTTTAAGGAAAGAAATATGGATTGAGTGACTTTCTGCCAGGGGCACTCTGTAGAAAGTTGCGAGCGTGCTGCATTTCAAGGCTGAGAGCCTTCTCTGGAATGCAAGCCATATGTTATTCTGTTCCAAAGTGCATGGAACTTCCTGAAGTGCAGCGGTTAAACTCACTAAGCAGCGGCCAGCTGTGTTGTGACTAAGACTGTTCGCAGAACACTGATCTATTGTTTGTGGGCTGCAGATAGTTACAGATAGGCAGCTCTTACCCACAAGCAGCAGAACCACAGAAAATACGCTTGTGGCCGAAACAGAGAGTTCATAAACTTGCAATGCTCAATGCTGATTGCGCCACAATTCATGCACACATTGAGTTACAAATTATATGTTCAAGAAAACATTTCTCCAATGTCTCATCATAGCCAACATCCATGACAACCTAAGAGCGCTGGACAAGGAGCCACTTCAGGAAACAAAGGTTGGGAGATATTTGTTACTGCAAAAGTAATTTGAGGAATTATAAAGCTTCCAAAGGGAGAAATAAAGCTGTGGAACAGTAACTGTAGAAATATTAAGTGAAATAAACTTTAGTACAGGGGAGGGTAATGTTACCTTAAGCAGTCCTTAAGTTGGTATAAAAAACTTCCGATTCCATGAAAACAACTTAGGCCGTCCTTATGAGGGCCAAGGATATTCAGAGGGTTACTGGAGTTACCATCTGACTTGGCATTATGATACATGTGGTCATTCCTCACCCTTTTACATTTCTGCCAATGCATTTTCTCCGGTAACACCTGGCGGAATGTGTTCTGGAACACAGCCCATATCCATGGGTACATCTGTGCAGAAACATCGATGTTCGCTGTGATCGTGTAATAGTGCGATATTTTTTACATGCAGAAATAACTGGAACCTGTGGTACAGGCATATACCGCATCAGAGTCCCATGACACTCATTGGTGTAGGATTGGTATGATAACAAAACACAACTTCGAAAGTCCGCGAAGACATTAAAGAAGTTAGACAATCTTCATTAACCCCAATACATTGTTTATGGCCCCACACATGCCATTGTCACTGATGAGATTACATCTCATGACATCAATTGCATCACTAATGACCCCATCGTACATGCTGTTGCGTCACTAATGAGGCTACATACAATATCAATCAATCAATCAATCAGGGGTTTGTTAAAGCGCGACTACTCACCCGTAAGGGTCTCAAGGCGCTAGGGGTGGGGGGGGGTGCAGGTTCCATCCATCAAGGAGGGGGTCTGTCGAAGAGCCAGGTTTTGAGGTTTCTTGCGAAGATGGGGAGCGATGTTGTCTGTCTGAGGTGGAGCGGAAGGGCGTTCCATGCTTTGGCCGCGAAGAAGGAGAAGGAGCGGCCTCCCGATCTGGTCTTTCTGGTGCGGGGGACCACGGCGTAGGAGAGCTGGGCTGATCGTAGGGTCCTTTGGGGTGCGTGCAATTTGAGTCGGCTGTTCGGGTATGCTGGTCCGGTGCCGTGGAGGGCCTTGTGTGCGTGGGTGAGCATCTTGAAGGTGATTCTCGCCTCGACAGGGAGCCAGTGGAGTGTGCGCAGGTGCTGGGAGATGTGGCAGTGTTTTGGCAGGTTGAGGACCAGTCTTGCGGTGGCGTTCTGGATGTTCTGTAGCTTGCGGGTGAGGTTTTTGTTTATTCCGGCGTAGAGTGCGTTGCCGTAGTCGAGTCTGCTGGTGACCAGGGCGTGAGTGACGGTCTTTCGGTGTTCGAGGGGGATCCATTTGAAGGTCTTACGAAGGAGGCGGAGGGTGTGGAAGCAGGAAGACGAGAAAGAGTTGATCTGGCGGTCCATTTTGAGCTCGGAGTCCAGGATGATTCCCAGGTTGCGTGCGTGGTCCGTGGGGGTTGGCGGGTTTCCGAGGGCGGGGGGCCACCAGGTGTCGCTCCAGGCATCGGGGTTTGAGCCCATGATGAGTACTTCTGTTTTGTTGGTGTTTAGTTGTAGGCAGCTGTTTTTCATCCATTTGGCGACGGCTTCCATGCCTTCTCGAAAGTTGCGTCTGGCGGTGTTGGGCTCGTTGGATAGGGAGAGGATGAGCTGGGTGTCGTCTGCGTATGACACGATGTTGAGTCCGTAGGTTCTGACGATGGGGGCGAGTGGAGCCATGTAGACGTTGAAGAGCGTCGGGCTGAGGGAGGAGCCCTGGGGGACTCCGCAGGTGGTAGGTGTGGGGTCCGAGAGGAAAGGGGGGAGTCTGACCCACTGCGTCCTGCCGGAGAGGAAGGAGCAGATCCAGTCGAGGGCCTTGTCCTGGATTCCTGCGTCGTAGAGTCTGCGTATTAGGTTGCGGTGGGAGACTGTGTCGAACGCCGCTGATTGGTCGAGGAGGATGAGGGCTACTGTTTCTCCTTTGTCCAGTAGGGTGCGGATGTCGTCTGTTGCGGCGAGGAGGGCGGTTTCCGTACTGTGGTTTTTTCTGAAGCCGGATTGGGAGGAGTCGAGGATGTTGTGTTCTTCAATGAATGTGGCGAGTTGGCTGTTGATGGCTTTCTCGATGACTTTCGCTGGGAACGGGAGCAGGGAGATGGGTCTGTAGTTTTTGAGGTCGGTGGGGTCCGCTGAGGGTTTCTTTAGGATGGGGTTGACCTCGGCGTGTTTCCAGTCGTCGGGGAACGAGGCGGTCGCCAGGGAGCGGTTGATGGTGTGGCGGAGCATGGGTGCGATGGTGTCGGCGGCTCTGTTGAAGATGTGGTGGGGGCAGGGGTCCGTGGGGGCCCCTGAGTGGATTGACTTCATTGTCTTCAGTGTGTCTTCGGTGGTGAGGGCTGTCCAGTCGTCAATCGCTGGTTTCCGGGTGTCGGGGGTGGTTGGTGAGGGTTCAGTGTGTTGGTTGTCTCCGTCGAAGTTGTCGTAGATGCTCTTGATTTTGTGGAGGAAAAAGGTGCTGAGTTTGTCGCAGAGGTCTTGTGAGGGAGGGATGTCGGTAGACTCGCTAGTGGGTTGGGCGAACTCCTTGATGATGCTGAAGAGTTCCTTGCTGTTGTGCGCGTGGGTGGAGATTCTGTCTTCAATCGCTTTTTCCTCGTTTCTCTGATGAGTTGATGGTGGGCGTTGGTGGCGGCTCTGAAGTTGTCGTGGGCTTCTGTGGATTTGGTGTTCCTCCAGGCCTTTTCGAGGCGGCGGCATGTGCTTCTGGACTTTCGAAGTTCGGTGGTAAACCATCTGGCTTTCTTGGCGCGGGTATTGTTGTTTTTCTTGAGGGGGCTATGGTGTTGGTGCTGTCCGAGATCCATCTATGCAGGGTTCGGGCTGCGATGTTGGGGTCGTCGTTTTCCGCGATGGTTGGGGTGGAGTTGTTGAGTGAGGAGGTGAGCTGGTCGTCGGTGATTTTGGTCCAGTTTCTTCGTGGAAGCAGGTGCTGGTGTGTGTGGATGGTGGGTGTTCTGAAGGTGAAGTGGACGCAACGATGGTCGGTCCATGGGAGTTCGGTGGTGTGGCTGAAGGTGATGGAGTTTCCTGTAGTAAAGAGGGGGTCGAGGGTGTGTCCTGCTGAGTGCGTGGGCTCGGTCACGATCTGGCGCAGTCCAATGTTGTGGAGGTTGTCCAGGAGGGATGTGGTGTTGGGTATCGTGTATCGTCAGCTATATCTCTGATCCCACATCACGCATGCCATAACATCACTAAGGAGATGACATATGACATCATCAGTTACATCACTACAAGCCACATCACACCGTAACGGTCCAATAGTAGGGTAAGGGAGCTGTGTACACTCAAACCTGACAGCCATGTATTATTTATGCAAATGCCACCACGTGTGTGCTGTCTGCACTCATTTAGTGCACTTCTTTCCATACACATGACTGAAAGATACTGACGTCCTCTGAATACACTCTGCTGCCTTACGTGCCATCCACCCACTCACTTGGTAGCTAGGTAACCTCTACACTCACCTCCTAGGTGAATATTGCCTATACATCGGGACTAACAAAGACTATTCTGCTACAGTATATTTATGGTGCCCATGTACTCTAACCACACGCAGGGTGCATGCGCCCTCCATTTAAACTCGTAACAGCCATGTGCCTTCCAAGACTCTGCTAATCTCTCCATTTTATACATACACACTCCTTACATCCTTGTCAGCTGCGGCCCATGCAGGTAAGAGCGGTGGGTGGAGATTCGACAGACGACCACGAGGGAAAATTAAATAAATAATTAATTTTCCCTCGTTGTCATCTGTCAAAATCCCCCCCACCCGGCCCCACAGCCCCATCGCTCTTACCAGCACGGACCGCGGCTGATCCTTATGTTTTGTTTACACTCCTACTACGCAAATCCCTAAATACAGGCCTTTTATATACAGAATAGCTATACATTGCTATCCTTGCAAATAGAATTGTAGGGCCTCATTTACTATATTTTGACGCATGGTAGCGCAGCAAGACTTCCTGCTGTGGTGCTGCACGTCAAAATAAAAGGGCAGTAATGCTCTGCATCTACAAGATACAGCGCATTTCTGTCCTTCTCCTCTGCACCGGCACACAAAGAGCAGCCGTGTGCCAACGCGGACACCCTTGCGCCTTGAAGCAAGGGCGACTGCATTGCAGGGATGATTTTTTATTTGTAGAAAGGGAAACCTTTCTGCACATAAGAAATCATTAAAGGTGATTTGCTCCTTCCTGGTGTGCTGCGTTCTACAGCACAGATAGAAGGAGCAAAAAATAAAGGTACTTCTCGTCGTTGCGCCACTCTTATGCCTCTCCTGGGGAGGCGTAGAATTCTGATGCATTCGCAGATTTACGATACTTTTTATATCTGGGAATGTGTCAGGTTCCATGGATGTTGCGTGGGAACACCCACAACAACACCCATTGAACGCCCCTTTCACACAGAGTAATGCGTGAAAGGGGCCTATATTTACAAGGCCATGAAATGTCACGTAGGTTGACTTTACGTGGCCCTGTAAATATAGTCAGGCACACTACCTTGCCCGTGCGTCTAAAAAAGTGACGCACTGGCGGCGCAATGGACTTGTAAATGAGGACAGTAATATGTGAAAAATCTAATAATCCACTCCCTCGAAACCACTAGCGCAGTCAATATTCGAAAACCAGACAGCAAATCATGATGAAGCAATCGCAGAACTGACACGAATGCCCTAAGTTTAATAGTGATATAAATACTGAGAATGCAAGCAATGAGCAGAGCTGTGTCAGTTCAAGAAGCCTTTTTGAATCCTTGCTGATTACACCATCAAATATACATATCATTGTCCTGCCAGACAAGCCGGCAACCAATCCTTCTGAGACATCACATCCTTGTATTTAAACAGGGCAATGCTATCCGTCACTCAATCTTCCAATGAGGGCTTACTTTTGGACTTCCAAATCTTTAACACCTGTTTTATCATCACTTTTAGAGCTCCTTGCAGCCATATGGGTTTTGCCTGCAGAAGTCTACTAACGTTTTAAAACTCATAAAACAAATTGCAGTGTTTTTTCCAGGAGAACTCCCGCTACCAAATACAGTAAAGTATGTCTATGATCGGGAAAGTGTGCCAGTTGGCTAAAACCACAAAAGTGATTTGGTGTGCCAACACTATCCCACATGCCCAACTTTTAGCACTGGATTGCTTGGGGAGGGAGCTGGTCCTTGTGCGTCTGTGTTATTTGTGTTGGTTGCTGTTTGACTGTATTTAATGTTATAGATAGACAGAAGTAGATTATGCTTAGTGAAGGAGGTTGTAAAGGATCCGAGTTCGAGGGTAATTTGTTGAAAAATATGTATTTAAGACTGATAATCATGTGAGTTGTACATTTCAGTTTTCAGTGTTTTCATTAATACCCTAAATTAGTATTTTACAGAAAAGAATCACCAATGATGGCATAAAGACCCCTAAGAAAGAGAACTACAAAACCAGGCAATTCAAAGCGGCAGACGATGGACCTTTAATTTCCAGAAGAGGATGAGAGCGATTCAGGTATGTCCAGCGTCTGTGCTGCGCCTGAGCACATGTGTGCAAGGAGTGCATTTGACATACTCAAGAAATGTGTTGTTTTTGCCACAGACATGTGAACACCATACATTACTGTTGTGTGCGAAAATGTCATATTTTGATTTGTAAACGAGGCCTTCTTACAATTGGGAGGCAGATGCCTATTATTCAAGTACGTTTCTAACTATCTGGATTTCACAAAGAATTTCAGGAGTATGCTGTGACTGTTACGACTTATCTGAAGTACTCACACGTTAGTATTCGCACATATGTTAATGTTACAGATGTACATTTGCACATGCATAAAATCTTTGCAGAGTTGCATTTGCACTTTCTTTTTTCTCACTTTCTTCACCTTCAAAGCTGGCACCAACTATAAAAATAAGACCCTCAGACCTACTCTTCAGTTCACTTCTGGGCCTGCGGAAGGACTGTCAGAGGACTGCCCAGCTGTCTGTTGCCTGCTCTATACGTCAGAGGACTCTTGCAGCACCAAGAGGACAACCCTGCTGCCTAAAGCGCCCTCAGAGGATTTACCTGCTGCCTGAGACCTGCTTTCCTGCTTGAACCAAAGACTTCCAGAGTGACTCTGAGGGCTAGTTGGCAGGCCTCCTGATCAGAGCCTCAGGGAGAGAAAAAGCTCCAACCATTTTCAACCCGCACCTGGATCCACCTTGAGTGTATCCTAAACCTTCAGGTGGTGCCCCTCTGCACCTGGACCCTTGGAAGTGGTGCTAAAGGTGACCAGATAGCCCAAAAAGTGCTATAGGAGCTGAGAGGAGACTGATACCTAACTGCTCGTCAATCCTCCTGCCCAGACTTGGGTCCCATTCACACTGTGTCACTGAAACCATGCTGTATCCAGTTGATGAGCCAATAACTAGGGTGAAACTGGTCCTGGGTTGTTTGTGTTCCGGTTCAGGCAGGACCTGACTTAGCAATTCGGGCCGGAATGTTCCTATTGAAACAGGGTCGAGACTAATTAGCTTATAGCTGGGTCCAAACTGAGGTGGCATGGTGTGCAAAATAACAATGGATTGGCATGTGGCTCAGAGTGATTACCAGTGGCTGAGCTTAATTCAAGCATTCCATCCATCAATGTTTTGTAGACTTATGAAAATGTTCATGGAATAGTAAACCTTAACAGGAGTGCAACTCCTTTGGAGTCTCATTGTAATCAGATTCGAGCAGACATGGTAGTTTTCACCTTAAATCGCTTTAAAAATCATGCGGAATTACTATGCACTTTCAGCATGCATATTCCACTAGGAAAAACCTATAAAATGAGTTCGAAAGAAGAAAAACAAATGGCGATCTCACGTGCAAACTAAAATAACGTATGTTATGACCCTTTCAACCCTCCCCAGCTTTTAATGAAGAAGAAACAACACCCTATGATCATAATGCGCCCCAACAGTAGTTTCCTCTTTGACATATTACTTCATAATTAGGTCGAGCCTATAGCGGCTGCGCGCATGCGCTGCTCGCTTTGCGAGGCATGCAGTATTCAGTATGGCGTGGAAGCTCCGCCCACTCTCCGCCCATCTTTTTAATTGGCTTGTATCTTTGTCGTTCCTAAATGCTGCCTTCCGATTGGTTTTAGGCTTGTTAGTCCCTTCTTATGACGGGCATGTCGTCATTTGTATCCTTCCATGGCTACTGGCCCCTTTACTTCCAGTGCTGCACAGTATGATTTATTTAGATTGTGAGCACTATTTTCTTCCCGTGGCCCCCCGCTCCCGCAGTCCGTGCCTTCTCGCCCGCCCCCGTGCCTTCTCACCCGCCCGCACTCCTGTTTCAATGCAATAGGTCTCTCGTAAATGCGAATCCTATTGCATTGCAAATGCTTGTTTGCATTATGATTCAATTCAGGCTTAAAGGGCCCCGTGTGCCTGCGCCCCCTTATCGGAATCCGAGATCGGGACTGCTCCTGGGACTGCCTAGAAGGGGATCGGAGTGCTCCTCTCGGACTGAGGAGGGACTCGGAGCGTCCGTCCCTGGGGCGGCTTGGAGTGGAGCGTAGTGCGTGCACAGCTTGGATCGGAGCAGGGACTTGGTCATACAGCCGGGGCCGTGGTCTTCTTTGAGGAGGTCAGAGAGTTCTTCCCTTCGGGACCTCTCGGAGTGAAGCTCACTCTGCCGTGTCCTGTGGGAGGACCAGTACATGGAGGAGGCTTGGGAGCACAGGCGCCCCGGGGATCTCACCCGCCGGCAGCGATGTGGTTCTGTCCTGAGGGGCAGCGGCGGCTGCTGGGAATACCGTGGCCCGGCCTGCACCTCTGGGTGTTCGCAGTACTGCTCTGCAGCCTGTGCGGGGCACGCGGTCGCGCCTGCCCGGCATCTTGCCGCTGCTTCGGGGACCTGGTGGACTGCAGTCGGAGGAGGTTAGCCCAAGTACCCGACGGACTGCCTGGATGGACCGTGCAGCTGTCATTGCGAAGGTGCGCTGCAGTCGGTATTTCGAGACAGACCCGGGACTGCTGTATCCGATGGTGGAGGGTAGCTGGGAGTACAACAGGAACTGCAGTAAGCACCTGATGGGGTAGCGAGCAGCTGTGAGTATGGTGGGGGCCATTGGCGTGAGGTGTTGTGTCTTATGGGGCGTGGGTTGCTGTCGTCAAGGCCGGGGGATGATAGTTTTGAGTATCTAGGGTGTGTGGACAGGTACGTCTTATCGATGGCAGCTGCATGGAAGAGGCAGACTTAGGGCCTTGTGAGTATCCGAGGTGAGACTGGGGCTGTTGGAAGTATCTGAGAACCAGATGCGAGTGTCTTCTCGAGAGGGTACACCTGGTAGTAGACGAGGGAGCTGCAAGGTGGCATGGTTTGGTAAAGTCCAGGGGTTTGGACGCGCCCTAGGAAAGGCCTTGTTGGAGTCTTGAGCATGTCTGTGGGTTTATGTGTGGTACATGGGCTGAAAAGTGAGGGGGTACCACCCACCTGTATCTTATGTATGGGTGGCACAACCCGAGTGTCAGGCGTGTGTTGCATACTTCAACTGCCCTCTCGGGTCTGTTGACACACATCTCCGAGTGTAAGTGCCATAACCCCCTTGTCATTTGTGTGTGTAGAAGAGAAAAGGTACTGCGCCCATACCATTCTTCAAGTAGCCATTCACGGGGGTGGTGGAGGGCCGCATTAGAGTTGGGAGCTCAGCTGAAAGTGGCTGAGCACACAGTTTTTCTATTTTATTAGATGGGTAAAGTGGATCTCTATTGTGATTATTTGCACCTTTTATTGCTTGCAGTTACATCTTATCCGGAGGCTTGGTTGGAAGGAACTCTGCAGCTTGCTATTATGAAGTATATTGTAACCACGAAATGAGTGAAATTATGTTTTTTTCCCAGAGAGGCGGTGGTTTAATATCGGGGAAATTGGTCCCCCATAAAAAAGTAAAACTTCTATGACAGGGGTCTGGCTGGCAGCAGCAGAGCGATGATTGTGTTAGGACTGGGCTGCAATACCCCCAACGCGGGTCATATAGCTACAAAGACATGCGTGCAGAACTCGAACTTGGGCCCAGACCACGAGCAGAGACAAACAGTAAAAGCAAAGTTAAAGCCAAGGCGGCATATCAGACCCCTGCCAGGGGAGAGAGTGCGGGTGGGATGATCCATACCAAGGCAATGAGCACATGCCAAAGGCAGAGAGCCAGGCCCACCTGTTCCACTCACAGTCCATTGCTTAGGCAGGATATGACGTGGCCTTAAGTATGTCCACTGGGTGGGCATACGTGGATCCTTCACTCCTGATGTAAAGCCACCAAGGTGGCCACGGACTTGCTACATAACATTGAATTGGGTCCGGTGCGCATGCGGGGGACAAGCTTTGCACTAAGCTGTGCAGTGCAGAAGCCTTGAACCCAGGATAGACTCGGGAAAAGGCAGAGTGGCACAGCAGTTGTGCCCTTTACTGTGCTCTCACTCTGTAGCTCTCAGGGGTAACCACAGGTATTCTACAGTGTAATGTGCACCCTGACACACAGTGCATTGCTCCTTACATTCCCCAAACCGTCCATGTTCGGCCTTATGCATGTACAAGAATGTTACACAGAGTTAGAATTCTGGCAACAAACAGAGTTAGAATTCTGGCAACAAACACACATGGAGAGCAATACACAAATTCTTGTTGCGTTTATTGGTGTAGATGTCCACACGGTAAAGTGGAGTGCTTCTGGCCGTGGCCCGTCGCAGCCCCGTCTCTTGACTGCGCACCACAGCCCGTGGTGTGTATCATTGTTTTGCGGTGCGAGTTCCTGAAACTGTGAGTGATTCTGGGGAGGGGCCCTTCTACTCCCAGTGAGATAGGCTCTTCAAGGGTCCGGTGTCGGATTGTGTTGGGTGTCAGGGAGATAATCTCCTCTTTTCACAGTCTAAGGGTTCCTATTGTTCCACTAGAGATCCCAATCTGCAAAGCAACAACACCTTTCATGGTTGGCGCAGATATTAACACTTCCCAGGCCGGGCGGGGGCGCCCTGTGTGCCGTCCCACTCCGGGAAGATCATGACGGCGATAACTGCCTCGCCTGATCCCATATGGGCAATCCACAGCACAAGTCTCAAGGGAGTTTATACTGGCTTTAAAATTACATCTTTCAAGGCCCTCCTCTCGGTGGTTCCGCAGCTGCACATTTGTGGTTTGCAGTGAACCAGCACCGCCAATATTTCTCTCCATGTGTTCCCATACCTGGTGTGTCACGCAGTTCGGTGCTTACTATTCTTCCATGTTAAAGAACAGTAGATGTTTCAGCACCCAGGCTAATGTGCTGCATAGCTAAATACATATAAGGTCCCAAAGGCGAGACCGATTGCATTGCAAATGCTTGTTTTTATAACAGGACTGGTCATGGGCGCTGAGTATCTCCGACTGAGTACTGAGTCTACGCAAGATGCAGTAGGTCACTGCTTTTTAACCATATATTTTCCAGTTAAGTATTTCAACAAACCTTTCACTGTGAAGCACAAAATATTTCATGTTGCGTAATTCTGAGATGAATCTACTGCTGCAGCTGCATAGGTATATGTAGATATACATGTAACGTGAAACCCAACCTTCATGAAGGAATACTATGCGAGGTCTTCAGAATTATTGTTGAAAGACAAAGAATGCAGATATAGAATTCCTGACTGGCTGCCAAATCTGAGAATCTGGGCTTCACAAGAAATATTTTCTGACTCATTGCCGAGTCATTATCCAGGTGTTTCATTTAGCAAAACCACAGCCTGGCTTTAGGTTATTGCCTATAATGCCACATACCTTTGAATCCCTGCTCAACGCAATGTAAGGATTTGAAATGCATCGCTCATACAACTGCTAGAGTGAGTGTCTGCTCCTGGGCACTGCTGTGGTCAAAAATTGGGTATTCTGAATGCTCTCAATGGCTTTCAAGACCTATTTTAATTGAATATTAATATTAATAGGTCTGAATGAAGCGCAAGACAATCCTTGGAATTCGTGCATGTTCCGGTAGTTCACCGTACATAAGTAACGTAGTCACTTTACACCTGATTCATGTGGAACTGATGCAGGCATAGAAGTTTCGGTAATTTGAAAGAAAATCTATTGGTGTTTGATTTCCTGTGTGCCGAGGTGGATTAACTGTGAGGTGTGAGAGACGCAAGTGACATCTCTTGAAGCTGAGACACAATGTTCTGGAAGGAGGCGCAGGAACTAACTGAACAGGCTTCAGAGTAGAAAGATGCTGAAAAAGGCTAGCATCAAGATGCTATCGGATTTTAAAAAAAAGTATATATATATACAGCAATTCATTGGGGTTGTTTTTCCGGTTCCGCAAATAAAGATTCAGCTGAATCATCCTTTGTTGGAGTGGCGTCCTTGAGATCTGGGGCATTTTGATGGAATATATATATATATATATATATATCCGAAATCCAAATCGCGGTAAACTGGCGTGCTGCCAGATCGCTGGTGGTGCACAAGAGTTAGCGCTACCACTAGCGCTGTAAATGTGAAAAAGAATTTCCCCAACCTTCTATGATTAAGGAACCGGCACTCGTAGTCATGGGTTTTCTCCCGTTTATTGCATAGGCTGCATCACACACACAAACATCACAGGGGCGCGTTTCGGCAGTCTCGCTGCTTTTTTCGACCTATCATGCGCCATATTGGTGCTTCTTTTAAAGATAAAAAATAATAAAAATGGAAGATGCCCTTTCCTCAACACTGATTGGCTATGCATTTGTATGTGGGAAATTAACTATACAAAGCAAAATACAAAACTATAAATGCTCAGAAAAAGTCGCAACAGGGTGAAGCTTACAGATAACATTACTTCACAGTTCTTTTACAACCTGTATAACCACCCTTCCGATGGAGCTGGACACCGTAAACGGCACTGGCCGAGGAAGCGGTGGTGTCATGGGACCTTACTACTGCTTATTGGGACTGGCTGCACTGAACACACGGATTTGAGTTCTAGCAGCATGAAGTCGTCACCGTGAGTCATCCTCCCTGGCAACGTGATATTCTTGTATTTTCAAGTGAGATGTTTCCGAGTGAAAGAACAAGCTGTCATTACAAACGGAGACATGTGGGAGAAGTTGAGAATAATATACGGAGCGACTATGCTGGAAATAATTCTGTCTATATTGGCAGAAATGCGTGACTTTTTGGGCTTTTAAAAAAATATTATTGTGATGCCATCTTTCAATTCAAGGACGTGGAATAATCCGGTCCGGGTTTTGCGAGTGACATAGAAATGCATGATGGGACTTTTTAGTACAAAATGAACTAAAAGACTTTATTCTCAGTAGCACAGGTGGTAAAAGAACTGTGAAGTAATGTTATCTGTAAGCTTTACCCTGTTGCGACTTTTTCTGAGCATTTATAGTTTTGTATTTTGCTCTGTATAGTTAATTTCCCACATACAAATGCATAGCCAATCAGTGTTGAGGAAAGGGCATCTTCCATTTTTATTATTTTTTATCTTTAAAAGAAGCACCAATATGGCGCATGACAGGTCGAAAAAGGCAGCGAGACTGCCGAAACGCGTCCCTGTGATGTTCGTGTGTGTGATGCAGCCTATGCAATAAACGGGAGAAAACCCATGACTACGAGTGCCGGTTCCTTAATCATAGAAGGTTGGGGAAAATCTTTTTCACATATATATATATATATATATATATATATATATATATATATATATATATATATATATATATATATATACCTACTGGCGGTCGCCAGTAGGTAGTTATAGTTAGGACCTCATTTCTATTCAAAAAGCGTTTTTGTTTTCCCAATAACTTTGGTGTCGTTTGATGAATCTTCGCAAAATTTTCAAAACTAGTGGCCCGCTCGGGTCAACTCCTGTCTTGAAAGTGTCGGGGTGATTCGTCAAGCGGGGGCCGAGAAAAAAGGGGGGTCCCAAAACGCGTTTTCCCCATGTTAATTTCCATAGGAAACTTTAGATATATGTTATATATATATATACTGTAGAACAGAAGAGAAGGAGAGGATTATAGACCAGGAACAGAAGACATTTCTTAGAGCAATAGGGAACATAAAGCACCTCAAATTGCAGGAATCCAACAGCTTCAGATGCGGTTGCGAAGCACTATGTATGGAGGTTGACTCTTCCTTTGACTGAATATCAATGAAACTGAGTTCGGAGTATATGTGAGAAGGATGGGTAAAAACGGAGCATTCGTGGGCTCTAAACACTTCTCTCCTACATGTGCATACAGCTGAGCCATGTGGCATTCTGGCTGTGCCAATGCCATTAATGATCTGCTGACCCTGTCTCTCCATTCACTCTCAAGACTGCATCTCCCTGCATCGCCATCCATCTCCCAGTGTTATCTAAGACATGCTGCCTCCTGCCTCTCAGGACCACTTCAGGGCTGCACCACTACTTCTCTATTGAATCCCTGTGGCAAGGCATGTCTCCGCGGCATGGCGTATCTCTATGGGCCCTGCAGCATGCCACTTCTCATGCTACCCTCAGAGTCGAGTCCAGCTATACAAGGTAGGTGGCAGAGTCCAAGGTACATGACAGTAGCAGTCAGGCACCACGCTAAACAAAAGGGAATGCTTGTTTGGGAAAGTACTGAAAAGCGGTGTGGCCTTTGTTTAAAATGTTTTGGTGTTGTGCATGATTGACTTGTGTGGTGCTCTTATGATATAGACCATGGTAGCTAAGCTTGTGATGAAGGAAGAGATGAGAGGGATAGAATACTTGCTTTGTGTTATCGTACTTGATACAAAGGGTGGAGGTTATGAGTGTGGACTATGTGAGCAGAGTTGTGATGCTGTACATTAGGAGTAGTGGAATGTACTCCTCGTGTCTCTGTGATAATGCAGCTCGCTTATGCCTGAAGCTCATAAACCTCCAGTTAAGCACCGCTCAGAAGCACATACATATTGGTTGTGGGCAGTTCAGGAACAAACACACATTGGTTAAGTGTATAATGGCTATTATAGTGTATTGTGATGTACGGTATTGCAGCATGTGCATAGTGTTTTAAACCCCTTGAATTGGCGCCAAAGCACTTCAAGGGTATCAAGTAAGAGACTAGGTTGTTGTGCATGACTGGCAGAGTGTGGGCTTGTAGTGAGGACCATGTGGGAAGTGTTGGGTGTTGTGTATGAAGTGGGTGGGTGGCCATTAAGTAACAGAATTGCAAGTTTTGCAAGTAGGTTTTTTGATTCAGGCCCATAAAAAGGTTAAAAAGACATCTCCCTGTAGGGATGGGAACTGAAAGGGAAGTCCTGGCATCAGATCAAGTCTTAGAGAAAGGTGCAATCCCCGATTTTTGGGGAAGAATCAGAGCTACTTCTTCATATTGGGGCCAAATTGGTCTAATATTGAACTTCAAACATTTAATGTCTGGGCTATTAAAAGACCAATTGCCCATTTTGGGGATTGACCTATATTTATGTTGGGTTATTGCGTGCATATTTGGTGTCAATTTCCACTTACTTGAGGAGATTTAGTCCTGATAACCTTGCATTATCTCATAATTGCTGAGAAAACACCTTTTAAATTGCTTGAAGGGTACATAATTTTTATCTTCCTTGTCAGATATTTAGATGTGAAATCCAGTGATGTAAAAAAATGCCCACACTTAACCCGACATGGAGTTATACGTTTATTTTCAGACCGAACATCTCTGAAACTGAAAGAGGCAAATCTTGCTCACAGTCGAGGCCGCTGTGTGCCTGTTCGCCAGGTCACTGCCCGTATCTGCTCCGTGTGTGCCTGTACTTTTGCCTTGACTCTGTTGTGATTCTCTGTCTCTCAATCCCATTGCCTTGGTTTTTGTTTTGTTAGTATTGTGATTCTCTGTCTCTCAATCCAATTGCCTTGGTTTCTGTTTTAGTTTTGTTATTATTGTGCCCGGTCTGTTTTGTTTTCCCTGCGTCCCCTTCCCACCACTGCTGCCCCTGCAGCCCCTCCCCCCTGACGGTCCTCGCTCCCGCCTCCCAGCTGCTCGTCCCTCCCCCTTCCCTACTTAATGGCGGCCGTTGCGGGGGAGCGCGTGTAGGAGAGTAGGATCTGCTTCACATGGGTACCCCCACTTTTTGCTGATGCTTCACTGTTTTTCGACCTTAGTCTGGCTGGGGCCCTGCTAATCAGAACCCCAGCCTAGCTGCTTCCTCTTTAAAATGGTTTCCATGTGCCTTAGGCACATCTCTGATTGGAATCTGGAGTGCCCTTATAAGTCCCTAGTATATGGTATACTATGTACCCAGGGCATAGGTACATCAGAGGCCTACCAGGGGCTGCAGCATGTATTGTGCCACCCCTGGAAGGCCATCCAAACTGACACCACAGGTCTGCTACTGCAGCCTGGGTAAGGTGGTGCATGCACCCCTTACTGTGATATAGGCTACCTATATCACTACATACATACACACATATAAACCTATAAGTCACTCCTATGGCAGGCCTTATCAATCCTGAAGGCAGAGTGTGTGGTTCCTATGTGAGAGGGTGCCCCTGCATGAGCTGGGCCCCTCTGCAGCGTTCGGAGACCCTTCTCTGATGCTGTTTGTAGTGCAGCCCGACCATATACTCTTAAGCGCATTATAACCTCGCGTTAAATGCTAACTTTGGGATGGCTGCACGGAAACATGTCGTGTTTGGTGTGAAACATCTTGGAATACTACCCCCCCCGCCAGTTCTGGCAGCGGGGGTAGCATTCCACCCTTCTAGAGGGAAAGACATGTACACACCGGTATACCCGGTACTGACTTTCCAGAGCCCTGGCATCACAAAATGGATGCCGCTGCCACAGACACGAGTCTGGCCTCCTGCTGCTGACCGAAACTCCGGCAGGGGAGGCCTGGACAATAGGTTTCCTGTCCCAGGGAGGTGTGACCACCTCCCCAGACAGGATAGTGTGTATTGGGGCTGGGCGGGAGCACTCTCGGGTGCTTTGAAGTCCTGCACTGGGGGCACACTTGGTGTCCCTGTGCATACCCCAGTTCAAACCGGCTCAGGGGCTTCCAGCCCCTGCTCTGGCGCGAAACTGGAAAAAGGGAAAGGGGTGAAACCACCCCTCTGCCCTGGCCCTCCCATAGGTGGGGCCACAGAGTATGTCCAACCCCCTACCTTAGTATAAGTAGGGGAACCAGTCCTTAGGACTTTAGATTTACCTGGACGAAACTCTGATACAGAATACTGGACCTTCGACGCTCTACTTCAAGATTAGAGGACTGAAGAATCTCCCTTGGGGTCAAGGAGTGACTCCCCTGCTTGGCAGGCACCAAAGAAGCAATTGTCCGTTCTGCATCGCTGAAGCTCCCGCCGGACGCCGAAGTCTTTGCATCACCAGAGGTAGATTTCCAGACTTCCCCGAGGCTGCCCTGAGTCCCCAGCAAAGCTGAGGCCCGTAGCTGTCGTGGGTAACGTGGAACCGTGACCCCTGGACACCAAACGCATTTGCAAGTGCATCCTCTTCTGGGTCTCCCACGAAGTCGTGCTTTGGGCTCTGAGTAGCCCCAGCCTCCAGCACCAACTGCACTGAAGATCACTGGCCTCCACTCCACGAGTGTCCTGTGAGCCAGCTCCACGTGCATCATCTCGAGGCTCCTTCGCGGTCGCTAGTCCGTTGGCTAGTAGGCCCTCCCGAAGGCCAAGCTTTTTCTGCATTGGCTCCCTGGTTGCTCCAGGCGTGCCCTGACTTATCCTCGCTGGGTGAGTCCCCCAGACCTTGCTGGTCTGCAACATCATCCTTCTTCCATTTCCATGAGACTTGCCGTTGCCAAGGCTTGTTGGGTCCAATCCGGTCGCCAACACCCCTGCAATCGACAGACGTCATGGGACAGCTCGAATCCAGCTCCTGGTCATCGTCGACGCCTCCTGGACCTCGTGGCTGAAGAGTCAAGACGACCGTCAACCTACCTGAAGCACTCGACATCGGTGGGCATCTGCTCATCGCCTTCCTGGTCACTGGCTAGCGACCCAGACTCTGTCCCCTCTGCTTTCAGGTTCTTCAGATCTTCGATCCACCTTTGGATCCACCCGAACACTTTCGACTTGGCCGCCAGCAGCACTTTGCAGCAGATCGCCATTGAAAGCGACGACGAAACCCGACCCCGAAAGACACCTATGCACCCGGCTCCCCTGGGTGAGGTAACTCGAGTACTCCAGTGCTCCCGTGGGTATTGATACTAGAACGGCCTAGTTCTCAAAGGGTTTGCTCCAAGTCCTCCTCTAAGTGTCCCTTTTCTTTTAAATTCTAATCGCGACTTTCCCCATAGAAGTTAACGGTGGTTCGCGGCTGTGTTCATACACTGCACGCGTCCCCCGTGGGTCCCCTGTGTCACTGCCTTGGGTGGTTCCTTGTGGTCCAAGCACTTCTACAGGCTCTCGGCCTTGTGTCTAGCTCAGTCGTGGTTCTTATACCACTTTTTTGGTATATGGTTTGGTACGCCCCTGGGGCTCAAACGTGTATTTGTGCTATTACTGTAGATAACTAACTTATAACTTATGTACTTCGAACTCTAGCCTCATAAAGAGACTAGAGGGGTGTGTTTATTAATAAATACATATATTTTGAATATATACCTGGTGTGGTCCTCTTTCATTTGGTCACTCAAGAGATTATAGACTGGTAAAACAAGCTGCTTTACATTCCTTCAAGACTTAGCCTGAAGGCTGCTCTCCATAGCTACCACTAGGATAGCTTTCAATAAAGGTTGTCTTTAACCTATCTCCAATAAGGGGTTGTTTGGACTGGTGCAAGGTGCCCGCTACAATTAGTGGACAGCATATGCCAGGCCAACTTCTCACATTGGTGTGCAGCGTGTGGGATTCCAGCTTGCTATTGTTTTACCAGATAATCTCAATTGAATTGATCAACTGAAAACCACTAAGGGTACCTAAGGTACATATAAATCAAGCTTAGTAATACAGTAAGTTCTACTGAACTTAGAGTTGTGTGTTAAGGGACAGCACACCCTTTCTACAACTCAAGAGAGTTTAGTAGGCCATACTAGAGTAGGTAGTGCATACACCACACCTCACTAGTAATGTCTTCAAAGCCAGGACCCAGTGAGTCCTTGCCAGAAGCCCGTGGGCTTCTTCCCTCCAAGTATGATAAACTCCCATTCTTGGAATTGAGAGCATTATGCAATACTAGGAAGTTGAAGGCAGGCAAAAGTGCCAGCACCCAACACCTCAGGGAGGTGTTACTAGCTGATGATCTCAGCAGGCCCCTAGGGTCTGAAGGGGTAGGCAAAGAGGGTGGGGCAGAAGATGAGGAAGGGGCCAGGGGTGAAGAAACCCAGGCCCCCCCCCTCTGAAACTGGCCAGGAAGGTGAAAATGACCTTGTCCTGGAAAACCCAATTCCTCCTGTGGAGGAGGAGGAGGAGGATCAGAATGACCTCCCCTTTGTCTCCCCAGGAAGAGTTCTGAGTGTGCCCAGAAGGTCTAGGTCTCCTTCTCAGGAGTCTAACCACTCTGACACCTCAATAGGGACCTCTGTCTCCTCTCATAGGAGGGAATCCTCTCATGAGAGGAGAAAGAGACTGATTCAGTATGAGCAAACTCAGCTTGAACTCAGGAAACAGCAATTGGCTATAGACAGGGAGTCCCTAGATCTCTATAGAGTGAGACAAAAGTTGGGACTAGAGTCCCATGGTGGCAGCAGTTTCCCCAAAGATAGGGAAAGGTCTTATGACCATAGAAACCTGAGCAAGATTGTCCCTCCCTACCAGAGTGGGGATGACATCCACAAATGGATAACTGCACTGGAGAGGGCCTGTTAAGTACAGAGGGTCCCTCAGGAGCAGTGGGCAGCAATCTTGTGGCTCTCCTTTGCAGACAAAGGTAGAGACAAGCTCCTCACTGTTAGAGAGGAGGATGCTGATAATTACAAAGTCTTGAAGAGTGCTCTAATTGATGGGTTTGGCCTAACCACTGAACAATACAGGTTAAAGTTCAGGGATACCCAAAAAGCACAGACTCAAGACTGGGTGGACTTTGTTGATTGTTCTGCCAAGGCTCTGGAAGGTTGGTTATTGGGCAGTAAGGTATGTGACTTCACAGGATTGTACAATCTGATCATGAGGGAGCAGATTCTTAATAACTGTCAAAATCAGCTGTTGCATCAGCACCTAGTAGACTCTGATCTGACCTCTCCCCAAGAATTGGGAAAGAAGGCAGACAAATGGGTCAGAACCAGGGTGAAGCAGAAGGTACAGAACCAAGGTGGTGACCCTAAGAAGCAAGATTTGAAAACCTCTGATAAGGGTGGGGAGAAGGGTAAAGATCAAAAGTCTTCTCAAGGCCCCCAAAAATCTTCTTCAGGTGGGGATTCACAGTCTACCAAAGGGAAAGGCCAAAGGAAACCATGGTGCAAGGTCTGTAAGCAAAAGACCCACTGGACCAGTGATTGCACCAAGTCCAAAGACTCGACTCCAGCCCCCACCAATGCCCCTAAGGCACCTGCTCCCCCTAGTGCAGTTACAGTTGGTGGTGGGACTACACAAGCCAAGGGTTTAGTAGGGTTGACCCTGGGTAAAGAGATGAGCTCTGACCTAGTCAGAGAACTCACTCAGGCTGTCCTAGTCTGTGATGGAGGCATGGATATGACCTCCTCTGTGAGTCCCAGTAATCTGGGCAAGTACAGACAACAGCCCTTAATCAATGGAAGAGAGGCTTTGGCATTTAGGGACACAGGGGCAAGTGTCACCATGGTGACACAAGACCTTGTGAATCCTGGGCAGATTATACTTGGTGAAATGTACCAAGTGACCAATGCTAGCAACGTCAGAACAGACCATACTCTGGCAGTTGTTAACTTCTCCTGGGGAGGGGTAACTGGCCTTAAGAAGGTTGTGGTAAGTGCAGACCTACCCGTTGAATGCTTGCTTGGCAATTACTTAGAAACTTCAGCTTGGGCAGAAGTGGAGCTCAGGACCCATGCAGAAATGCTGGGCATCCCTGCAGATGTGTTTGCTGTGACCAGGTCACAAGCCAAAATGTCTAACACTGAACAGGCCTTGGATTCTGGAATAATGGACCAAGTGCCCTCCAAGAAGAGGAGTAGTAGGGTAAAGGCAGTGCCTTCCCCTTTGGCTCAGAAGGAAGATCAGTCCCTTGAGGGGGATGATCTCACTCCTGAGGAAGGAACTGTCCCAGAGGAGCTTGAACCTGACCAGGTTGAGTTCTTGGGGACAGGGGCCCTTCCAGGGCAGATCTGAGCCAGGAGCAGCAGAGCTGCCCCTCTCTTGAACCCCTCAGACAGCAAGCTGCTGCTGAGGCTGCTGGGAAAGCTAGTGGTCCCCATACTGTGTATTGGGATGATGGACTCTTGTACTCAGAGTGTAGAGACCCCAAGCCTGGTGCTACCAGGAGGTTGGTTATACCTCTGAAGTTCAGGGGCTTCCTATTGACCCTAGCCCATGATATTCCCTTAGCAGGTCACCTGGGCCAGAACAAGACTTGGGACAGAATTGTCCCTCACTTTCACTGGCCCCACATGTCTGAAGACACCAAGGAGTTTTGTCGCTCCTGTGTAACCTGCCAGGCCAGTGGCAAGGCAGGTGGCACTACAAAGGCCCCCTGATACCACTACCTGTGGTGGGGGTTCCCTTTGAAAGGGTGGGGATTGACATTGTTGGTCCCATGGATCCCCAAACAGCATCTGGGCACAGGTTTATCCTGGTGGTAGTGGATCATGCCACCAGGTACCCAGAGGCTATTCCCCTTAGGACCACTACAGCACCTGTGGTGGCAAGGGCCCTCCTGGGAATTTTCTCAAGAGTGGGCTTCCCTAAGGAGGTTGTATCAGACAGGGATGCAAACTTTATGTCTGGATACTTAAAGGCAATGTGGAAGGAGTGTGGAGTGACTTACAAGTTCACCACACCCTATCACCCACAATGCAATGGTTTAGTTGAGAGATTCAACAAAACCTTGAAGGGCATGATTAAAGGGCTCCCAGAAAAGCTTAGGCGAAGATGGGACATACTCTTGCCGTGCCTTTTATTTGCGTACAGGGAGGTGCCTCAAAAGGGGGTTGGCTACAGCCCTTTTGAACTTTTGTTTGGTCACCCTGTCAGGGGTCCATTGTGCTTGGTGAAGGAAGGATGGGAGTTACCTCTCAAGCCCCCAAAGCAAGACATAGTGGACTATGTACTTGGTCTCCGCTCCCGGATGGCTGAGTATATGAAAAAGGCAACAAAAAACCTTGAGGCTAGCCAGGAACTTCAAAAAGCCTGGCATGACCAAAAGGCTGTACTGACTGTTTACCAGCCCGGACAGAAGGTATGGGTGTTGGAGCCAGTGACCCCAGCAGCTCTCCAAGACAAATGGAGTGGACCCCATACCATTGTTGAACAGAAGGGTGAGGTTACCTACTTAGTAGACCTAGGAACACCCAGGAGTCCCCACAGGGTTCTCCATGTCAACAGGTTAAAACCATATGTGGACAGGGCAGACATGGGCTTGCTCATGGCTACTGATGAGGGACAGGAGGAAGAGAGTGACCCACTCCTGACCTGCTCTCACAGAACCCTGATGATGGGTCAGTGGATGGTGTAGCCTTGGCAGGCAGCCTCACTACCCAGCAGCAGACTGATTGCAGACAGGTGCTCAATCAGTTCAGACACATATTCTCACTGACACCCAGTCAGACTACCTGGTGCACTCATGAAGTGGACACTGGGGACAGTCTGCCTATTAAAAATAAGATTTATAGGCAACCTGACCATGTCAGGGACTGTATCAGGACAGAAGTCCAGAAGATGTTGGATTTGGGAGTTATTGAACCCTCAGATAGCCCTTGGGCTAGTCCAGTGGTCCTTGTGCCAAAACCTCACACCAATGGTGGGAAAAGAGAGATGATGTTTTGTGTGGACTACAGGGGTCTCAATGCAGTCACTAGGACTGATGCCCATCCAATACCAAGGGCAGATGAGCTAATAGAGACTTTGGCCTCAGCCAAGTATCTAAGCACATTTGACCTGACAGCTGGCTACTGGCAGATCAGACTAGCTGATGATGCAAAGCCAAAGACAGCCTTCTCAACCCCTAGTGGGCATTATTAATTTGTGGTGATGCCCTTTGGTCTGAAGAATGCACCTGCCACTTTTCAGAGGTTGGTGAATACAGTCCTTACAGGTCTGGAAGCCTATAGTGCAGCATATCTAGATGATATTGCTGTCTTTAGCTCCACCTGGGAGGATCACCTGGTCCACCTCAGAAATGTTTTACAGGCCCTGCAGAAAGCAGGCCTGACTATCAAGGCCACCAAGTGCCAGATAGGGCAGAGTCAGGTTGTGTACCTGGGCCACCTTGTGGGTGGATGCCAGGTTCAACCACTGCAGAGCAAGATCCAGACTATCATGGACTGGACTGCTCCAACTACCCAGACTCAGGTGAGAGCCTTCTTAGGCCTGACTGGGTACTATAGGAGATTTGTCAAGGGGTATGGATCAATAGTGACACCCCTGAATGACTTAACTTCCAAGAAAATGCCCAAAAGGTTCAGTGGACAGTTAGCTGTCAAAAGGCATTTGATGACCTAAAGCAGGCCATGTGCACTGCTCCCATTCTACAGAGTCCTGATTACTCCAAGAAGTTCATTGTTCAAACTGATGCATCTGAATTGGGGGTAGGGGCTGTACTGTCACAATTGAATGATGAAGGTCAGGATCAGCCAGTAGCTTTTATTAGCAGAAGGCTGACCCCTAGAGAGAAACGTTGGTCAGCCATTGAGAGGGAGGCCTTTGCTGTGGTCTGGGCTCTGAAGAAGTTGAGGCCATACTTGTTTGGTACTCACTTCCTTGTTCAAACAGACCATAAGCCCCTCTTATGGCTAAAACAAATGAAGGGTGAAAACCCCAAACTGCTTAGGTGGTCCATTTCCCTACAGGGGATGGACTTCACAGTGGAACATAGACCTGAGAGTAACCATGCCAATGCAGATGGACTCTCTAGGTACTTCCACTTAGAACATGAAGACTTAACTGGGCAAGGTTAGTTTAATGTCCCTACGTTTGGGGGGGTTGTGTAGGAGAGTAGGATCTGCTTCACATGGGTACCCCCACTTTTTGCTGATGCTTCACTGTTTTTCGACCTTAGTCTGGCTGGGGCCCTGCTAATCAGAACCCCAGCCTAGCTGCTTCCTCTTTAAAATGGTTTCCATGTGCCTTAGGCACATCTCTGATTGGAATCTGGAGGGCCCTTATAAGTCCCTAGTATATGGTATACTATGTACCCAGGGCATAGGTACCTCAGAGGCCTACCAGGGGCTGCAGCATGTATTGTGCCACCCCTGGAAGGCCATCCAAACTGACACCACAGGTCTGCTACTGCAGCCTGGGTAAGGTGGTGCATGCACCCCTTACTGTGATATAGGCTACCTATATCACTACATACATACACACATATAAACCTATAAGTCACTCCTATGGCAGGCCTTATCAATCCTGAAGGCAGAGTGCGTGGTTCCTATGTGAGAGGGTGCCCCTGCATGAGCTGGGCCCCTCTGCAGTGTTCGGAGACCCTTCTCTGATGCTGTTTGTAGTGCAGCCCGACCATATACTCTTAAGCGCATTATAACCTCGCGTTAAGTTAAATGCTAACTTTGGGATGGCTGCACGGAAACATGTCGTGTTTGGTGTCAAACATCTTGGAATACTACCCCCCCCGCCAGTTCTGGCGGCGGGGGTAGCATTCCACCCTTCTAGAGGGAAAGACATGTACACACCGGTATACCCGGTACTGACTTTCCAGAACCCTGGCATCACAAAATGGATGCCGCTGCCACAGACACGAGTCTGGCCTCCTGCTGCTGACCGAAACTCCGGCAGGGGAGGCCTGGACAATAGGTTTCCTGTCCCAGGGAGGTGTGACCACCTCCCCAGACAGGATAGTGTGTATTGGGGCTGGGCGGGAGCACTCTCGGGTGCTTTGAAGTCTTGCACTGGGGGCACACTTGGTGTCCCTGTGCATACCCCAGTTCAAACCGGCTCAGGGGCTTCCAGCCCCTGCTCTGGCGCGAAACTGGACAAAGGGAAAGGGGTGTAACCACCCCTCTGCCCTGGCCCTCCCATAGTTGGGGCCACAGAGTATGTCCAACCCCCTACCTTAGTATAAGTAGGGGACCCCAGTCCTTAGGACTTTAGATTTACCTGGACGAAACTCTGATACAGAATCCTGGACCTTCGACGCTCTACTTCAAGATTAGAGGACTGAAGAATCTCCCTTGGGGTCAAGGAGTGACTCCCCTGCTTGGCAGGCACCAAAGAAGCAATTGTCCGGTCTGCATCGCTGAAGCTCCCGCCGGACGCTGAAGTCTTTGCATCACCAGAGGTGGATTTCCAGACTTTCCCGAGGCTGCCCTGAGTTCCCAGCAAAGCTGAGGCCCGTAGCTGTCGTGGGTAACGTGGAACCGTGACCCCTGGACACCAAACGCATTTGCAAGTGCATCCTCTTCTGGGTCTCCCACGAAGTCGTGCTTTGGGCTCCGAGTAGCCCCAGCCTCCAGCACCAACTGCACCGAAGATCACTGGCCTCCACTCCACGAGTGTCCTGTGAGCCAGCTCCACGTGCATCGTCTCGAGGCTCCTTCGCGGTCACTAGTCCGTTGGCTAGTAGGCCCTCCCGAAGGCCAATCTATTTCTGCTTGGGCTCCCTGGTTGCTCCAGGCGTGCCCTGACTTATCCTTGCTGGGTGAGTCCCCCAGACCTTGCTGGTCTGCAACATCGTCCTTCTTCCATTTCCACGAGACTTGCCGTTGCCAAAGCTTGTTGGGTCCAATCCGGTCCCGACACCCCTGCAATCAACAGACGTCGTGGGACAGCTCGAATCCAGCTCCTGGTCGTCGTCGACGCCTCCTGGAACTCGTGGCTGAAGAGTCAAGACGACCGTCAACCTACCTGAAGCACTCTACATCGGTGGGCATCTGCTCATCGCCTTCCTGGTCACTGGCTAGCGACCCAGACTCTGTCCCCTCTGCTTTCAGGTTCTTCAGATCTTCGATCCACCTTTGGATCCACCCGAAGACTTTCGACTTGGCCGCCAGCAGCACTTTGCAGCAGATCGCCATTGAAAGCGACGACGAAACCCGACCCCGAAAGACACCTATGCACCCGGCTCCCCTGGGTGAGGTAACTCAAGTACTCCGGTGCTCCCGTGGGTATTGACACTAGAACGGCCTAGTTCTCAAAGGGTTTGCTCCAAGTCCTCCTCTAAGTGTCCCTTTTCTTTTAAATTCTAATCGCGACTTTCCCCATAGAAGTTAACGGTGGTTCGCGGCTGTGTTCATACACTGCACGCGTCCCCCGTGGGTCCCCTGTGTCACTGCCTTGGGTGGTTCCTTGTGGTCCAAGCACTTCTACAGGCTCTAGGCCTTGTGTCTAGCTCAGTCGTGGTTCTTGTACCACTTTATTGGTATATGGTTTGGTACGCCCCTGGGGCTCAAACGTGTATTTGTGCTATTACTGTAGATAACTAACTTATAACTTATGTACTTCGAACTCTAGCCTCATAAAGAGACTAGAGGGGTGTGTTTAGTAATAAATACATATATTTTGAATATATACCTGGTGTGGTCCTCTTTCATTTGGTCACTCAAGAGATTATAGACTGGTAAAACAAGCTGCTTTACATTCCTTCAAGACTTAGCCTGAAGGCTGCTCTCCATAGCTACCACTAGGATAGCTTTCAATAAAGGTTGTCTTTAACCTATCTCCAATAAGGGGTTGTTTGGACTGGTGCAAGGTGCCCACTATAATTAGTGGACAGCATATGCCAGGCCAACTTCTCACAGCGCGAGCAAGAGCTCTGACCCCTGGTCTCAGGCCTGCTCTCTCCCCAGCAGCTCCGCTCTGCTTTGCACCGCTGCTGAGCCCTCCAGCCTCCACCTGGTAGGTGTTCGAGGCCGCTGTCTGCCTGTTCGCCAGGTCACTGCCCGTATCTGCTCCGTGTGTGCTCGTACTTTTGCCTTGACTCTGTTGTGATTCTCTGTCTCTTAATCTCATTGCCTTGGTTTTTGTATTGTTAGTATTGTGAGTCTATGTCTCTCAATCCCATTGCCTTGGTTTTTGTTTTTGTTTTGTTATTATTGTGCCTGATCTGTTTTGTTTTCCCCTGCGTCCCCTTCCCGCCGCTGCTGCCCCTGCGGCCCCTACCCCTGACGGGACCCGCTCCCACCTCCCAGCTGCTTGTCCCTCCCCACTTCCCTACTTAATGATGGCCACTGCCCAGCGGTCGCGCTCATCGGGCGCGCCGCTGGTGCGCCGAAGGTGCGCCAAAGGCAAGCCCGTCTGCGCCCGTCCGCGACCTATCCGCGACCCGTCCGCGACCAGCACCAGGAACCCTGGATCTCGAACCACCCACTGACAAGACTGCAACCCTCCTCGCACTCAACCTAGGAAGGAACAACAACTGCCAGCAGTCCACACCAAACACAACCCACGGCCAGTTCTCCTGCCGCCAGACCTTCACCTTCACCACCGCCCCAGCCGGCACCACCGCCGACGCTCTAAGATGCATCCTCCTCAACGTGCGCTCCATGCACAGGCACGCAGTGGAAATCTGGAACCTCCTCGACACCCTTTCACCCGACGTCGCCTTCTTTACAGAAACCTGGACCAACGCCTCCTCCGCCCCTGACATCGCCATCGCCATCCCGGACGGATACAAGATCCAAAGGAAGGACCGCCCCAACCACCCGGGAGGAGGCCTCGCCATCGCACACAAAAACTCCCTCTGCCTCTCCACCTCCAGCGACACCTTTCCCGCCGCCGAACACCTGCACTTCCAGATCCAGACCAGCCCCAACTCCACACTCCGCAGCACCCTCACCTACAGAGCCCCCGGCCCCCGGGCCCTCTTCGCCGACACCATCACCGACCTCATCGCACCCCAGGCCATCGCCACCATGGACTACATACTCATCAGAGACCTGAACTTCCACCTCGACAACCCCAGCGACCCCAACTCCACCACCCTCTGTGACAATCTCGCCAACATCGGACTGAAGCAACTCTTCACCGCACCAACCCACAAGGCTGGACACACCCTCGACCCCATCTTCGCAGGAGGAAACATCGTACACTTCAGCCACACCACGCAACCCCCATGGACCGACCACCACTGCGTATATTTCCTCGTCAACAAACCCAAGCCACCCAGACCCGCTCCGCGCCCCCCGCGAAGGAACTGGAACAGTCACTGAAGAGCAGCTCAGCTCCACCCTCAACCGCAACACCCCCTCCGCCGCAACCAACGCCAACCTCGCAGCCAGGGTACTCCGCACATGGATCTCCAACTGCGCAGACAAGCTCGCCCCGCTACGCAACGCAACGCCGACAGACAACACCCCAAAAAAGCTGCATGGTTCACCACCGACCTCCAAGAAGCCAGGCGCACCTGCAGACGCCTGGAAAAGAACTGGAGAAACAGCAAGACACCCGAAAACCACACCACCTACAAGGACGCCATGACGAAATACCACCAACACGTCAGAACCATCAAAAGAACCTTCATCCACAACAAAATCCTCGCCAACTCCAGTAACTCAAAGGAGCTCTTCAGCGTCATCCAAGAATTCACCAACCCCGCAGCCAAGCCTCGGACATCACCCCCTCCCAGGACCTCTGCGAAAAGCTTGGATCCTACTTCCGCCTGAAGATTAAAAACCTCTACAACAACTTCAACGACCACATGCCTGATTACGCAGCCATCCTGCCCTCCGACACCGCCAGCCAGCCCACCATCTCCTCCTGGACTCCGATCACGACAGAAGAGACCGCCTCGACCATGAAAGACATCCACTCAGGGGCCCCCACTGACCCTTGCTCACCCCACATCTACCACAGAGCCGCCACCACCATCGCACCAGAACTGCGACACACCATCAACACCACCTTCAAGACCGGCGTCTTCCCTGATGACTGGAAACGTGCAGAAGTCAGGCCCCTGCTCAAGAAGCCCTCAGCAGACCCTACGGACCTCAAAAACTACCAGCCCATCTCGCTCCTCCCCTTCGCGGCAAAAGTCGCTGAGAAGACTGTCCACGCAGAGCTGACCAAGTTCATCGAAGACAACGCCATCCTCGACCCCTCTCAATCTGGATTCCGCAGCAACCACAGCACCGAGACCGCCCTACTTGCCGCCACAGACGACATCCGCACCCTCCTCGACCAAGGCCACACAGCTGCCCTGATCCTACTCGACCTCTCAGCAGCATTCAACACAGTCTCCCACCGCACACTCACCCCCAGACTACACGACGCCGGCATACAAGGAACTGCCCTCGACTGGATCCGATCCTTCCTCACCGGCAGAAGCCAAAGGATCAGACTGCCTCCCTTCCTCTCCGAACCCACAGAAGTCAACTGCGGAGTCCCCCAAGGATCGTCGCTCAGCCCTACCCTCTTCAACATCTACATGGCCTCCCTCGCCGCCATCGTCTGACAGCACGGCCTCAACATAGTATCCTACGCGGACGACACCCAGCTCATCCTCTCCCTCACCAAGGACCCCACCACCACCAGGCTCAACTTCCAGGATGGAATGTGGGACGTCGCAGCCTGAATGAGCAACAGTTGCCTAAAACTCAACTCGGAGAAGACAGGAGGCCTCGTCCTCCGAACCACCGCTTAAGCATGGAACAGCACCTGGTGGCCCACCGCCCTCAGCAGCCCCCCCACCCCCATGGATCATGCCAGAAACCTCGGCATCATACTCGATTCCTCCCTCTCCATGAACCGTCAGGTCAACGCCGTCGCCTCCAGCTGCTTCAACACCCTCCGCATCCTCCGTAAGACTTTCAAATGGATCCCACCCAAGTCAAGGAAGACAGTCACCCACACACTCATCACCAGCAGGCTGGACTACGGAAACGCCCTCTACGCCGGCATCAACAAGTCCCTACTCCGCAGGCTCCAGACAATACAGAACACCGCCGCCAGACTCGTTTTCGGTATCCCCCAGCCAACAACCTACGAAAGCTCCACTGGCTCCCCGTCGAGAAGAGAGTCACTTTCAAGGTACTCATCTACGCCTACAAATGCCTACACGACATCGGCCCCCAAAACCTCAACTACAGAATCACCCTCCACGTACCCAAAAGGGACCTCCGATCCCCCAACCTCTTCCTCGCCGTGACCCCACGCATCCACAGAGCTAGAGCAGGGGGAAGAGCCTTCTCCTATGTCGTGGCCAAGACCTGGAACGAGCTCCCGATCGACCTCAGACCCACCCCCACCCAGGATACCTTCAGGAAGGCCCTCAAGACCTGGCTCTTCTGATGAGCAAAACTGCTAGCCAACACCCCCCCAGCGCCTTGAGACCCTCTCAGGTGAGTAGCATGCTTACAACTCCCTGATTGATTGAGAGTTTCGAGTTTTACTGTCCAAAAATAACGCCCTAATTCTGAGAAATATCGGGTTAAATTGATCACTTACACTTTACGCCCTGCAGGCGCATACAAACAGGCTCTTGGCTCTGTGCTGGCCAGAAAAGCTCATCATGATATCCCACTTGTCAATCTTTTCAAAGTGGCTCTACACAATGTTAATGGAGAGGAAGTTTTATGTGTGTCTCCATCCTTTGGGTTTAAAATTAAAAGACCATTTCACAGGTGCCGGAATGATTAACATGCATTGCAAACACTCACTGAGGCGTTCGTTCCTACTTTAGCTGCACTTACTGAATTCCAGGACTACCCTAGCTTCTAGGCAGTACAGTAGCATTCCCTTATATTTACAGAAAGCCAAGAGAAGTAAATGGCAATCCATGAAATAACAAACGTTAAAAACAATAATTAAAGCACCAACATTAAGTCCAATATTCACAATCATTTATCTCCGAAGTAAAAAGCAGCAAAGAATTGTGATCCTGCAAAGTGAATTTAACATCCTTCTCGCATTTCAAGGAGGGTGTGTGTGTGTGCGTGCGTGCAAGCGTGTGTGTGTGTGTGTTATTATATCTGATTTGCCACACTTTCTAAAAAACGTGGGACTGCAACAAAGTGTCTTCTCTTTGTGTACTTGCCAAAAATCCAGCACATTCTCACATTCTTACTATTATATTTCCCGGAAGTTTTATCTCAGCCAGTGTAACCTCAAGACAGAACAGAAAAAATAATAATGTCTCCATAGATGCCATCGCATATACTGGCTGTGTGCTTAGTGCCTATTTTGTAAAAGGATAGGTGACGGGTCTCCAAGGTTTTGCTCAGAAGCCCGCGGCTAGCACTGCTGTATGTCAGCATGCTGAATACCAAGGCTGGTAGCCTTGATTCCACCTTATGCCTCTTTAAACCACTAGAGCTGGATGGGCCAGTGTAGTAACGAAGGTCCACGCAGGTAGGTTAACTTAAGGTGATTTATTCAAGCAGGTAACAAGTAGTATAACAAGTAGATAAGTTATAAAGGAGAGCCCCACCAGGAGCAGCCTGTGTGCTGCTCAGCCCATGCCTAACTGTCACTTCACCTCTCTGTGTCCCAACATTCCGAGGCTCATCAGACTCCAACATTCTATTGTGATCAGATCACAGGCACTGGCTAAGCAGGTGGGTGGAAAATACATTACACTACATATGCAGGATACTACATATCCCTTTTCCTTCCAACAGAAGAACAAATGCAATATATGATAAAATATAACGAGTGAGAACAAGGGACAGAGAGCTAGGAAGGAACAACGGAGTGACAGAGAGAAAGTCAAGTAACAGAACAAGCAAAGCAGAGCAAGGAGATAGATGGGAGAAGACAAGGAGGAGAAGGTAAATCCCAACTCGTCGCCAAATTATGTAGTAACGAAGGTCCATGCAGGTAGGTTAACTTAAGGTGATTTATTCAAGCAGGTAACAAGTAGTATAACAAGTAGATAAGTTATAAAGGACAGCCCCACCAGGAGCAGCCTGTGTGCTGCTCAGCCCATGCCTAACTGTCACTTCACCTCTCTGTGTCCCAACATTCCGAGGCTCATCAGACTCCAACATTCTATTGTGATCAGATCACAGGCACTGGCTAAGCAGGTGGGTGGAAAATATATTACACTACATATGCAGGATACTACAGCCAGCAAATTAACAGGGAAAGTCAAGCCAGAGCCAAGCCAAGGATTGCTCTGGCTCTAAGAGGCCATGCACGAGCCGAGGCTTGAAAATATTTTGTATGTAAATTATGCAACACACATTATGTTTGAGCATGATAAGGTGTCCTCAAAATTTTAAAAGCGCATTGGTTTGACACATGGACGCGTTTCATCTTAAAACATCATAATATATATCTGCATTGAGAGGCATTTATTAAAGTGAGAGTTTTTCAACATGCTCTGAGAAACATTCTTGCAGTTAAGCACAGCTAGCAGGCATATACATATTGGTTACGCACAGCTCAGAAACATACACACACTATTTAAATGTAGCTCACTAACATATTGATAATATATTTTGTTGTGTCATATTGCGTTGTAGCATATGCATGGTGTTTCAAACCCCTTCAATGTTACTGAGTAAGATTCTAAGGGCCAGATGTACTAACCTTAGGAACAGTGATTCCTTAATATCAATTTTCTACAAATTGCAATTAGGAAATGGCTATTCCTCATGTATGAAAGTTTTCTATTAAAATTAGAGACTCCTAGTGGGTTGCAAATCGACCTACCTCATGAATATTAATGAGGTAGGTTGCAGTTTGTGATCCATTAGGAATGACAGTCATCACATGTATGAGGGCCTGCTGGGGTCAGCAGACCACCATTTTGGTGACTGCTTTGAAATAAACCAGTCTTTTTCTTTGAAATGCAGCCCGTTTTCCTTAGAAGGAAATGAGATGTGTTTCAAAAGAAATAATGAAATCTTTAACATTGATTTTTTTAAGAGCAGGCAGTGGAGCTTTGAGCATATTTATTGCTGATCACTTTGCAGTAACTCATAGTAACTCATAACTCACCCTGATGACAAAGCTATTAGTGAACTAGGAGGCAAGTTAGTTGTCATGTGTACTGTATATGTGGTCTCCTTATTATACATGGAGCAATATTATATAGTCTATAAAAGTAAACACAAGAGAGGTTTGCATTAGATGAAATAGATACAATGTAGAGTCTGCATTTACTTTGCTATTTCATCTTTAAAGAATGTAAGCCCATGAGGAAACCAGAAATTACTTGTTAACAGATACATTATTTATGTACCACTGCCACATGACGACAAGTTGAAAATGAAAATAAAAAGCCTTAAGCTATATACAGCGATTCTCTGCACCACGGGTGCTGCCTGGGTGGCCGGATTTTCCTCCACTTAGATGGAATAGAGACAAATATTCATTGCAGTTGGAAGGGAAGGCAAATGGTGGAAGAAAAGATGCATAGGATACCAGTAGTGTAAAGAAAGGTGTGTGTTGTGCATAGCTGATTAATCAAATTGCTGTTGGTGAGTACTCACTAGGGTAGCTCAAGACTTCCTTTGTGCACTAGCTTCACTTCTCAATCCTGGAAAGCAGCATTGGTCTGCAAAAGAAGTTCTGGGTATGTGTGAGTTACATGCCCATTGAAGGTGTAGTTTGTATGTCCCTGTCGGTATGCAGGAAAACCTGCAAGGGCTCCGTATGGTATCACTATAGGAACTGTGGTCCAAATCTGTTCCTTGAAAAAAGGCAAGTACGCAGGAGGTACAAATATGAGGGAAACTTAAAGGTGCTAGGAAAGGAATATCAACATTAACCAGAGTGGCAGGTGAAGTAGCCATTATCCGCCTCAAAGGGAGTTGAATACCCTAAGGCCTTACTGATAACTTCACACTAAAAGGATTGCATGCTGGTACCACATCATCTACAGGTGTATGATGTATAAGCAGTGGGATACTTATGCCTTACACTGGCTTACTGCTGATCCTACAAGCATCTCCCTCTCTAGCTCACTCTGGCGTGCCGGTGTCTGCCTCTACTGACACTAAGGGAAGACCTGATGTCACAGGCTGTCGACCTGAGAAAAAAAACTATCTGAAGAATCCCTTTGTTGCATCTGCTTTCCAGGAAACTAAAATTGCAGCTTCACTTTACTCATTCTCAAAAACATATTCACATGTCAGAGCATCCACAACATCTCTTTGACAGCAGGAAAGCACCTCAAAGCCCACACAATCAGTGACACATTTATAGTTGACTCTAGTACTCCTTATACGTTTTGACATATGATAATATTTGATTGACTTGTGAGAATTTGACTCAGACTTATTGCGCCTTGTCAGCACAGTCATCTGACACAATGTCAACTAAGGTCACATCAGCCCCTCTTGTGGTTGGTCCAGAAGACCAGAGGAAACAAGCATTAGGAATAACAATAAGTCTGGCTTGTATTTTGAGTTGAGTCCAGACAAAAGAAATGAAAAACGTACTTCCCTCGTGTAGTCCCTCATGCAGTGGAATACGGACAATCCAGTGGTGCTGGAAGGATACTCCAAAGAGCCAATATAATGTGATGAGAGAGAAATATTCTGAACAACGAAGTTCAAGCCCACTATCTGTAAATTTTAAAGCATGGGTACTCACAAACATTTTCCCTATGGCAAAACGTTTGGTCTGTGAAGTTACCGAGGGCTACATTGATGCCAGTAGGGTGGCGGTCGAGTGTTTGGGTGAGGGTTGACAGTAAAGTGGATGTAAGGGAAGCAAGCATATACTTCTATTGGCTGTGAATCTGAAACCAGAAAACCTATGATTAATCCCAGCTTCCCCACTTATACAAATTGTGTGGTCCTAGGAAATTGTTTTATTTCACTTTCCCTCCTTTTTCTTCATTATGACATAAGAGTTCCTCGAAATAGAGGACTTCCGGATGTGCACTGAACAAAACTTTCTCCTGTGTTTGATTTAATAAACTATAATGTTCTTCCTGTATAATAGGAACCCAGGCCACCCAAAGAGTGCAGATAACAACTGACTTGCCTCTTAGTTAACTCTTGGCCTTGTAGTCAGGGTAGGGGTAAGAATGAATGTTTCTAAATTCGTATTTAAAACCTATCACTTAAAAAAAAATACTTCTCAACACACTGATATAATCTGATGTACTAATGTGAAACGATTCTGTGTGTTAATGAAAACCCCTTTTTGAATTTTGAAGCGACTTTATCATATTTTTACACTTTTGCTGCAAGAGGTCTTTAAAAATGAAATGTTCTTAAAGTTAGGTAATGCAGGACACACTAGTTACTTCCCTTCTTTAACTTCAATTAGCCTTTAAATAATGTTTGCCAGTGTATTGAACCTCTTTTTAGGTCGAGCCTAGCGCAGCGCGCAAGCGCTGCATAGGAGATGACCTCTTGGAATCGGTCTGTACTTTTTCGAAAACTCGTGCATGTACTGCACTGTTTCCAATGAGCACTCGTGCATGTACGGCATCCACCTTGCGGGAGCGAGCAGCAGCGCCATCTGTTTCCAATTATCGCGCCCGCGCTTGTTTACATTTGCCTGTCTCAAGGTCGCGTTAATTGGAAACAGATGGCGGTCGCGTTCACTTTTGCGGCCGCGCGTTTCTTTTAACTTTGATGCTTATTCTTAGAAATTGGTCCCAATGAGACAACTGCTCTCACGGTATTTTAGGCGCCGTCAGTGTAAAGGTTGCTGCACGCGTCCCCCGTGGGTCCCCTGTGTCACTGCCTTGGGTGGTTCCTTGTGGTCCAAGCACTTCTACAGGCTCTCGGCCTTGTGTCTAGCTCAGTCGTGGTTCTTATACCACTTTTTTGGTATATGGTTTGGTACGCCCCTGGGGCTCAAACGTGTATTTGTGCTATTACTGTAGATAACTAACTTATAACTTATGTATTTCGAACTCTAGCCTCATAAAGAGACTAGAGGGGTGTGTTTATTAATAAATACATATATTTTGAATATATACCTGGTGTGGTCCTCTTTCATTTGGTCACTCAAGAGATTATAGACTGGTAAAACAAGCTGCTTTACATTCCTTCAAGACTTAGCCTGAAGGCTGCTCTCCATAGCTACCACTAGGATAGCTTTCAATAAAGGTTGTCTTTAACCTATCTCCAATAAGGGGTTGTTTGGACTGGTGCAAGGTGCCCGCTATAATTAGTGGACAGCATATGCCAGGCCAACTTCTCACATTGGTGTGCAGCGTGTGGGATTCCAGCTTGCTATTGTTTTACCAGATAATCTCAATTGAATTGATCAACTGAAAACCACTAAGGGTACCTAAGGTACATATAAATCAAGCTTAGTAATACAGTAAGTTCTACTGAACTTAGAGTTGTGTGTTAAGGGACAGCACACCCTTTCTACAACTCAAGAGAGTTTAGTAGGCCATACTAGAGTAGGTAGTGCATACACCACACCTCACTAGTAATGTCTTCAAAGCCAGGACCCAGTGAGTCCTTGCCAGAAGCCAGTGGGCTTCTTCCCTCCAAGTATGATAAACTCCCATTCTTGGAATTGAGAGCATTATGCAATACTAGGAAGTTGAAGGCAGGCAAAAGTGCCAGCACCCAACACCTCAGGGAGGTGTTACTAGCTGATGATCTCAGCAGGCCCCTAGGGTCTGAAGGGGTAGGCAAAGAGGGTGGGGCAGAAGATGAGGAAGGGGCCAGGGGTGAAGAAACCCAGGCCCCCCCTCTGAAACTGGCCAGGAAGGTGAAAATGACCTTGTCCTGGAAAACCCAATTCCTCCTGTGGAGGAGGAGGAGGATCAGAATGACCTCCCTTTGTCCCCCAGGAAGAGTTCTGAGTGTGCCCAGAAGGTCTAGGTCTCCTTCTCAGGAGTCTAACCACTCTGACACCTCAATAGGGACCTCTGTCTCCTCTCATAGGAGGGAATCCTCTCATGAGAGGAGAAAGAGACTGATTCAGTATGAGCAAACTCAGCTTGAACTCAGGAAACAGCAATTGGCTATAGACAGGGAGTCCCTAGATCTCTATAGAGTGAGACAAAAGTTGGGACTAGAGTCCCATGGTGGCAGCAGTTTCCCCAAAGATAGGGAAAGGTCTTATGACCATAGAAACCTGAGCAAGATTGTCCCTCCCTACCAGAGTGGGGATGACATCCACAAATGGATAACTGCACTGGAGAGGGCCTGTTAAGTACAGAGGGTCCCTCAGGAGCAGTGGGCAGCAATCTTGTGGCTCTCCTTTGCAGACAAAGGTAGAGACAAGCTCCTCACTGTTAGAGAGGAGGATGCTGATAATTACAAAGTCTTGAAGAGTGCTCTAATTGATGGGTTTGGCCTAACCACTGAACAATACAGGTTAAAGTTCAGGGATACCCAAAAAGCACAGACTCAAGACTGGGTGGACTTTGTTGATTGTTCTGCCAAGGCTCTGGAAGGTTGGTTATTGGGCAGTAAGGTATGTGACTTCACAGGATTGTACAATCTGATCATGAGGGAGCAGATTCTTAATAACTGTCAAAATCAGCTGTTGCATCAGCACCTAGTAGACTCTGATCTGACCTCTCCCCAAGAATTGGGAAAGAAGGCAGACAAATGGGTCAGAACCAGGGTGAAGCAGAAGGTACAGAACCAAGGTGGTGACCCTAAGAAGCAAGATTTGAAAACCTCTGATAAGGGTGGGGAGAAGGGTAAAGATCAAAAGTCTTCTCAAGGCCCCCAAAAATCTTCTTCAGGTGGGGATTCACAGTCTACCAAAGGGAAAGGCCAAAGGAAACCATGGTGCAAGGTCTGTAAGCAAAAGACCCACTGGACCAGTGATTGCACCAAGTCCAAAGACTCAACTCCAGCCCCCACCAATGCCCCTAAGGCACCTGCTCCCCCTAGTGCAGTTACAGTTGGTGGTGGGACTACACAAGCCAAGGGTTTAGTAGGGTTGACCCTGGGTAAAGAGATGAGCTCTGACCTAGTCAGAGAACTCACTCAGGCTGTCCTAGTCTGTGATGGAGGCATGGATATGACCTCCTCTGTGAGTCCCAGTAATCTGGGCAAGTACAGACAACAGCCCTTAATCAATGGAAGAGAGGCTTTGGCATTTAGGGACACAGGGGCAAGTGTCACCATGGTGACACAAGACCTTGTGAATCCTGGGCAGATTATACTTGGTGAAATGTACCAAGTGACCAATGCTAGCAACGTCAGAACAGACCATACTCTGGCAGTTGTTAACTTCTCCTGGGGAGGGGTAACTGGCCTTAAGAAGGTTGTGGTAAGTGCAGACCTACCCGTTGAATGCTTGCTTGGCAATTACTTAGAAACTTCAGCTTGGGCAGAAGTGGAGCTCAGGACCCATGCAGAAATGCTGGGCATCCCTGCAGATGTGTTTGCTGTGACCAGGTCACAAGCCAAAATGTCTAACACTGAACAGGCCTTGGATTCTGGAATAATGGACCAAGTGCCCTCCAAGAAGAGGAGTAGTAGGGTAAAGGCAGTGCCTTCCCCCTTGGCTCAGAAGGAAGATCAGTCCCTTGAGGGGGATGATCTCACTCCTGAGGAAGGAACTGTCCCAGAGGAGCTTGAACCTGACCAGGTTGAGTTCTTTGGGACAGGGGGCCCTTCCAGGGCAGATCTGAGCCAGGAGCAGCAGAGCTGCCCCTCTCTTGAACCCCT
This sequence comes from Calotriton arnoldi, assembly GCA_963921515.1. Taxonomy (NCBI): domain Eukaryota; kingdom Metazoa; phylum Chordata; class Amphibia; order Caudata; family Salamandridae; genus Calotriton; species Calotriton arnoldi. The sequence goes on from CAWUFW010003360.1 coordinate 1,325,340, forward strand.
CAGACAGCAAGCTGCTGCTGAGGCTGCTGGGAAAGCTAGTGGTCCCCATACTGTGTATTGGGATGATGGACTCTTGTACTCAGAGTGTAGAGACCCCAAGCCTGGTGCTACCAGGAGGTTGGTTATACCTCTGAAGTTCAGGGGCTTCCTATTGACCCTAGCCCATGATATTCCCTTAGCAGGTCACCTGGGCCAGAACAAGACTTGGGACAGAATTGTCCCTCACTTTCACTGGCCCCACATGTCTGAAGACACCAAGGAGTTTTGTCGCTCCTGTGTAACCTGCCAGGCCAGTGGCAAGGCAGGTGGCACTACAAAGGACCCCCTGATACCACTACCTGTGGTGGGGGTTCCCTTTGAAAGGGTGGGGATTGACATTGTTGGTCCCATGGATCCCCAAACAGCATCTGGGCACAGGTTTATCCTGGTGGTAGTGGATCATGCCACCAGGTACCCAGAGGCTATTCCCCTTAGGACCACTACAGCACCTGTGGTGGCAAGGGCCCTCCTGGGAATTTTCTCAAGAGTGGGCTTCCCTAAGGAGGTTGTATCAGACAGGGATGCAAACTTTATGTCTGGATACTTAAAGGCAATGTGGAAGGAGTGTGGAGTGACTTACAAGTTCACCACACCCTATCACCCACAATGCAATGGTTTAGTTGAGAGATTCAACAAAACCTTGAAGGGCATGATTAAAGGGCTCCCAGAAAAGCTTAGGCGAAGATGGGACATACTCTTGCCGTGCCTTTTATTTGCGTACAGGGAGGTGCCTCAAAAGGGGGTTGGCTACAGCCCTTTTGAACTTTTGTTTGGTCACCCTGTCAGGGGTCCATTGTGCTTGGTGAAGGAAGGATGGGAGTTACCTCTCAAGCCCCCAAAGCAAGACATAGTGGACTATGTACTTGGTCTCCGCTCCCGGATGGCTGAGTATATGAAAAAGGCAACAAAAAACCTTGAGGCTAGCCAGGAACTTCAAAAAGCCTGGCATGACCAAAAGGCTGTACTGAGTGTTTACCAGCCAGGACAGAAGGTATGGGTGTTGGAGCCAGTGACCCCAGCAGCTCTCCAAGACAAATGGAGTGGACCCCATACCATTGTTGAACAGAAGGGTGAGGTTACCTACTTAGTAGACCTAGGAACACCCAGGAGTCCCCACAGGGTTCTCCATGTCAACAGGTTAAAACCATATGTGGACAGGGCAGACATGGGCTTGCTCATGGCTACTGATGAGGGACAGGAGGAAGAGAGTGACCCACTCCCTGACCTGCTCTCACAGAACCCTGATGATGGGTCAGTGGATGGTGTAGCCTTGGCAGGCAGCCTCACTACCCAGCAGCAGACTGATTGCAGACAGGTGCTCAATCAGTTCAGACACATATTCTCACTGACACCCAGTCAGACTACCTGGTGCACTCATGAAGTGGACACTGGGGACAGTCTGCCTATTAAAAATAAGATTTATAGGCAACCTGACCATGTCAGGGACTGTATCAGGACAGAAGTCCAGAAGATGTTGGATTTGGGAGTTATTGAACCCTCAGATAGCCCTTGGGCTAGTCCAGTGGTCCTTGTGCCAAAACCTCACACCAATGGTGGGAAAAGAGAGATGATGTTTTGTGTGGACTACAGGGGTCTCAATGCAGTCACTAGGACTGATGCCCATCCAATACCAAGGGCAGATGAGCTAATAGACACTTTGGCCTCAGCCAAGTATCTAAGCACATTTGACCTGACAGCTGGCTACTGGCAGATCAGACTAGCTGATGATGCAAAGCCAAAGACAGCCTTCTCAACCCCTAGTGGGCATTATTAATTTGTGGTGATGCCCTTTGGTCTGAAGAATGCACCTGCCACTTTTCAGAGGTTGGTGAATACAGTCCTTACAGGTCTGGAAGCCTATAGTGCAGCATATCTAGATGATATTGCTGTCTTTAGCTCCACCTGGGAGGATCACCTGGTCCACCTCAGAAATGTTTTACAGGCCCTGCAGAAAGCAGGCCTGACTATCAAGGCCACCAAGTGCCAGATAGGGCAGAGTCAGGTTGTGTACCTGGGCCACCTTGTGGGTGGATGCCAGGTTCAACCACTGCAGAGCAAGATCCAGACTATCATGGACTGGACTGCTCCAACTACCCAGACTCAGGTGAGAGCCTTCTTAGGCCTGACTGGGTACTGTAGGAGATTTGTCAAGGGGTATGGATCAATAGTGACACCCCTGAATGACTTAACTTCCAAGAAAATGCCCAAAAAGGTTCAGTGGACAGTTAGCTGTCAAAAGGCATTTGATGACCTAAAGCAGGCCATGTGCACTGCTCCCATTCTACAGAGTCCTGATTACTCCAAGAAGTTCATTGTTCAAACTGATGCATCTGAATTGGGGGTAGGGGCTGTACTGTCACAATTGAATGATGAAGGTCAGGATCAGCCAGTAGCTTTTATTAGCAGAAAGCTGACCCCTAGAGAGAAACGTTGGTCAGCCATTGAGAGGGAGGCCTTTGCTGTGGTCTGGGCTCTGAAGAAGTTGAGGCCATACTTGTTTGGTACTCACTTCCTTGTTCAAACAGACCATAAGCCCCTCTTATGGCTAAAACAAATGAAGGGTGAAAACCCCAAACTGCTTAGGTGGTCCATTTCCCTACAGGGGATGGACTTCACAGTGGAACATAGACCTGAGAGTAACCATGCCAATGCAGATGGACTCTCTAGGTACTTCCACTTAGAACATGAAGACTTAACTGGGCAAGGTTAGTTTAATGTCCCTACGTTTGGGGGGGTTGTGTAGGAGAGTAGGATCTGCTTCACATGGGTACCCCCACTTTTTGCTGATGCTTCACTGTTTTTCGACCTTAGTCTGGCTGGGGCCCTGCTAATCAGAACCCCAGCCTAGCTGCTTCCTCTTTAAAATGGTTTCCATGTGCCTTAGGCACATCTCTGATTGGAATCTGGAGGGCCCTTATAAGTCCCTAGTATATGGTATACTATGTACCCAGGGCATAGGTACCTCAGAGGCCTACCAGGGGCTGCAGCATGTATTGTGCCACCCCTGGAAGGCCATCCAAACTGACACCACAGGTCTGCTACTGCAGCCTGGGTAAGGTGGTGCATGCACTCCTTACTGTGATATAGGCTACCTATATCACTACATACATACACACATATAAACCTATAAGTCACTCCTATGGCAGGCCTTATCAATCCTGAAGGCAGAGTGCGTGGTTCCTATGTGAGAGGGTGCCCCTGCATGAGCTGGGCCCCTCTGCAGTGTTCGGAGACCCTTCTCTGATGCTGTTTGTAGTGCAGCCCGACCATATACTCTTAAGCGCATTATAACCTCGCGTTAAGTTAAATGCTAACTTTGGGATGGCTGCACGGAAACATGTCGTGTTTGGTGTCAAACATCTTGGAATACTACCCCCCGCCAGTTCTGGCGGCGGGGGTAGCATTCCACCCTTCTAGAGGGAAAGACATGTACACACCGGTATACCCGGTACTGACTTTCCAGAACCCTGGCATCACAAAATGGATGCCGCTGCCACAGACACGAGTCTGGCCTCCTGCTGCTGACCGAAACTCCGGCAGGGGAGGCCTGGACACAGGTTTCCTGTCCCAGGGAGGTGTGACCACCTCCCCAGACAGGATAGTGTGTATTGGGGCTGGGCGGGAGCACTCTCGGGTGCTTTGAAGTCTTGCACTGGGGGCACACTTGGTGTCCCTGTGCATACCCCAGTTCAAACCGGCTCAGGGGCTTCCAGCCCCTGCTCTGGCGCGAAACTGGACAAAGGGAAAGGGTGTAACCACCCCTCTGCCCTGGCCCTCCCATAGGTGGGGCCACAGAGTATGTCCAACCCCCTACCTTAGTATAAGTAGGGGACCCCAGTCCTTAGGACTTTAGATTTACCTGGACGAAACTCTGATACAGAATCCTGGACCTTCGACGCTCTACTTCAAGATTAGAGGACTGAAGAATCTCCCTTGGGGTCAAGGAGTGACTCCCCTGCTTGGCAGGCACCAAAGAAGCAATTGTCCGGTCTGCATCGCTGAAGCTCCCGCCGGACGCCGAAGTCTTTGCATCACCAGAGGTGGATTTCCAGACTTTCCCGAGGCTGCCCTGAGTTCCCAGCAAAGCTGAGGCCCGTAGCTGTCGTGGGTAACGTGGAACCGTGACCCCTGGACACCAAACGCATTTGCAAGTGCATCCTCTTCTGGGTCTCCCACGAAGTCGTGCTTTGGGCTCCGAGTAGCCCCAGCCTCCAGCACCAACTGCACCGAAGATCACTGGCCTCCACTCCACGAGTGTCCTGTGAGCCAGCTCCATGTGCATCGTCTCGAGGCTCCTTTGCGGTCGCTAGTCCGTTGGCTAGTAGGCCCTCCCAAAGGCCAATCTTTTTCTGCTTGGGCTCCCTGGTTGCTCCAGGCGTGCCCTGACTTATCCTTGCTGGGTGAGTCCCCCAGACCTTGCTGGTCTGCAACATCGTCCTTCTTCCATTTCCACGAGACTTGCCGTTGCCAAGGCTTGTTGGGTCCAATCCGGTCCCGACACCCCTGCAATCAACAGACGTCGTGGGACAGCTCGAATCCAGCTCCTGGTCGTCGTCGACGCCTCCTGGAACTCGTGGCTGAAGAGTCAAGACGACTGTCAACCTACCTGAAGCACTCTACATCGGTGGGCATCTGCTCATCGCCTTCCTGGTCACTGGCTAGCGACCCAGACTCTGTCCCCTCTGCTTTCAGGTTCTTCAGATCTTCGATCCACCTTTGGATCCACCCGAAGACTTTCGACTTGGCCGCCAGCAGCACTTTGCAGCAGATCGCCATTGAAAGCGACGACGAAACCCGACCCCGAAAGACACCTATGCACCCGGCTCCCCTGGGTGAGGTAACTCAAGTACTCCGGTGCTCCCGTGGGTATTGACACTAGAACGGCCTAGTTCTCAAAGGGTTTGCTCCAAGTCCTCCTCTAAGTGTCCCTTTTCTTTTAAATTCTAATCGCGACTTTCCCCATAGAAGTTAACGGTGGTTCGCGGCTGTGTTCATACACTGCACGCGTCCCCCGTGGGTCCCCTGTGTCACTGCCTTGGGTGGTTCCTTGTGGTCCAAGCACTTCTACAGGCTCTAGGCCTTGTGTCTAGCTCAGTCGTGGTTCTTATACCACTTTATTGGTATATGGTTTGGTACGCCCCTGGGGCTCAAACGTGTATTTGTGCTATTACTGTAGATAACTAACTTATAACTTATGTATTTCGAACTCTAGCCTCATAAAGAGACTAGAGGGGTGTGTTTAGTAATAAATACATATATTTTGAATATATACCTGGTGTGGACCTCTTTCATTTGGTCACTCAAGAGATTATAGACTGGTAAAACAAGCTGCTTTACATTCCTTCAAGACTTAGCCTGAAGGCTGCTCTCCATAGCTACCACTAGGATAGCTTTCAATAAAGGTTGTCTTTAACCTATCTCCAATAAGGGGTTGTTTGGACTGGTGCAAGGTGCCCACTATAATTAGTGGACAGCATATGCCAGGCCAACTTCTCACAGCGCGAGCAAGAGCTCTGACCCCTGGTCTCAGGCCTGCTCTCTCCCCAGCAGCTCCGCTCTGCTTTGCACCGCTGCTGAGCCCTCCAGCCTCCACCTGGTAGGTGTTCGAGGCCGCTGTCTGCCTGTTCGCCAGGTCACTGCCCGTATCTGCTCCGTGTGTGCTCGTACTTTTGCCTTGACTCTGTTGTGATTCTCTGTCTCTTAATCTCATTGCCTTGGTTTTTGTATTGTTAGTATTGTGAGTCTATGTCTCTCAATCCCATTGCCTTGGTTTTTGTTTTTGTTTTGTTATTATTGTGCCTGATCTGTTTTGTTTTCCCCTGCGTCCCCTTCCCGCCGCTGCTGCCCCTGCGGTCCCTACCCCTGACGGGACCCGCTCCCACCTCCCAGCTGCTTGTCCCTCCCCACTTCCCTACTTAATGATGGCCACTGCCCAGCGGTCGCGCTCATCGGGCGCGCCGCTGGTGCGCCGAAGGTGCGCCAAAGGCAAGCCCTTCTGCGCCCGTCCGCGACCTATCCGCGACCCGTCCGCGACCAGCACCAGGAACCCTGGATCTCGAACCACCCACTGATAAGACTGCAACCCTCCTCGCACTCAACCTAGGAAGGAACAACAACTGCCAGCAGTCCACACCAAACACAACCCACGGCCAGTTCTCCTGCCGCCAGACCTTCACCTTCACCACCGCCCCAGCCGGCACCACCGCCGACGCTCTAAGATGCATCCTCCTCAACGTGCGCTCCATGCACAGGCACGCAGTGGAAATCTGGAACCTCCTCGACACCCTTTCACCCGACGTCGCCTTCTTTACAGAAACCTGGACCAACGCCTCCTCCGCCCCTGACATCGCCATCGCCATCCCGGACGGATACAAGATCCAAAGGAAGGACCGCCCCAACCACCCGGGAGGAGGCCTCGCCATCGCACACAAAAACTCCCTCTGCCTCTCCACTTCCAGCGACACCTTTCCCGCCGCCGAACACCTGCACTTCCAGATCCAGACCAGCCCCAACTCCACACTCCGCAGCACCCTCACCTACAGAGCCCCCGGCCCCTCTTCGCCGACACCATCACCGACCTCATCGCACCCCAGGCCATCGCCACCATGGACTACATACTCATCAGAGACCTGAACTTCCACCTCGACAACCCCAGCGACCCCAACTCCACCACCCTCTGTGACAATCTCGCCAACATCGGACTGAAGCAACTCTTCACCGCACCAACCCACAAGGCTGGACACACCCTCGACCCCATCTTCGCAGGAGGAAACATCGTACACTTCAGCCACACCACGCAACCCCCATGGACTGACCACCACTGCGTATATTTCCTCGTCAACAAACCCAAGCCACCCAGACCCGCTCCGCGCCCCCCGCGAAGGAACTGGAACAGTCACTGAAGAGCAGCTCAGCTCCACCCTCAACCGCAACACCCCCTCCGCCGCAACCAACGCCAACCTCGCAGCCAGGGTACTCCGCACATGGATCTCCAACTGCGCAGAAAAGCTCGCCCCGCTACGCAACGCAACGCCGACAGACAACACCCCAAAAAAGCTGCATGGTTCACCACCGACCTCCAAGAAGCCAGGCGCACCTGCAGACGACTGGAAAAGAACTGGAGAAACAGCAAGACACCCGAAAACCACACCACCTACAAGGACGCCATGACGAAATACCACCAACACGTCAGAACCATCAAAAGAACCTTCATCCACAACAAAATCCTCGCCAACTCCAGTAACTCAAAGGAGCTCTTCAGCGTCATCCAAGAATTCACCAACCCCGCAGCCAAGCCTCGGACATCACCCCCTCCCAGGACCTCTGCGAAAAGCTTGGATCCTACTTCCGCCTGAAGATTAAAAACCTCTACAACAACTTCAACGACCACATGCCTGATTACGCAGCCATCCTGCCCTCCGACACCGCCAGCCAGCCCACCATCTCCTCCTGGTCTCCGATCACGACAGAAGAGACCGCCTCGACCATGAAAGGCATCCACTCAGGGGCCCCCACTGACCCTTGCTCACCCCACATCTACCACAGAGCCGCCACCACCATCGCACCAGAACTGCGACACACCATCAACACCACCTTCAAGACCGGCGTCTTCCCTGATGACTGGAAACGTGCAGAAGTCAGGCCCCTGCTCAAGAAGCCCTCAGCAGACCCTACGGACCTCAAAAACTACCAGCCCATCTCGCTCCTCCCCTTCGCGGCAAAAGTCGCTGAGAAGACTGTCCACGCAGAGCTGACCAAGTTCATCGAAGACAACGCCATCCTCGACCCCTCTCAATCTGGATTCCGCAGCAACCACAGCACCGAGACCGCCCTACTTGCCGCCACAGACGACATCCGCACCCTCCTCGACCAAGGCCACACAGCTGCCCTGATCCTACTCGACCTCTCAGCAGCATTCAACACAGTCTACCACCGCACACTCACCCCCAGACTACACGACGCCGGCATACAAGGAACTGCCCTCGACTGGATCCGATCCTTCCTCACCGGCAGAAGCCAAAGGATCAGACTGCCTCCCTTCCTCTCCGAACCCACAGAAGTCAACTGCGGAGTCCCCCAAGGATCGTCGCTCAGCCCTACCCTCTTCAACATCTACATGGCCTCCCTCGCCGCCATCGTCTGACAGCACGGCCTCAACATAGTATCCTACGCGGACGACACCCAGCTCATCCTCTCCCTCACCAAGGACCCCACCACCACCAGGCTCAACTTCCAGGATGGAATGCGGGACGTCGCAGCCTGAATGAGCAACAGTTGCCTAAAACTCAACTCAGAGAAGACAGGAGGCCTCGTCCTCGGAACCACCGCTTCAGCATGGAACAGCACCTGGTGGCCCACCGCCCTCAGCAGCCCCCCCACCCCCATGGATCATGCCAGAAACCTCGGCATCATACTCGATTCCTCCCTCTCCATGAACCGTCAGGTCAACGCCGTCGCCTCCAGCTGCTTCAACACCCTCCGCATCCTCCGTAAGACTTTCAAATGGATCCCACCCAAGTCAAGGAAGACAGTCACCCACACACTCATCACCAGCAGGCTGGACTACGGAAACGCCCTCTACGCCGGCATCAACAAGTCCCTACTCCGCAGGCTCCAGACAATACAGAACACCGCCGCCAGACTCGTCCTCGGTATCCCCCAGCCAACAACCTACGAAAGCTCCACTGGCTCCCCGTCGAGAAGAGAGTCACTTTCAAGGTACTCATCTACGCCTACAAATGCCTACACGACATCGGCCCCCAAAACCTCAACTACAGAATCACCCTCCACGTACCCAAAAGGGACCTCCGATCCCCCAACCTCTTCCTCGCCGTGACCCCACGCATCCACAGAGCTAGAGCAGGGGGAAGAGCCTTCTCCTATGTCGTGGCCAAGACCTGGAACGAGCTCCCGATCGACCTCAGACCCACCCCCTCCCTGGATACCTTCAGGAAGGCCCTCAAGACCTGGCTCTTCTGATGAGCGAAACTGCTAGCCAACACTCCCCCAGCGCCTTGAGACCCTCTCGGGTGAGTAGCATGCTTACAACTCCCTGATTGATTGAGAGTTTCGAGTTTTACTGTCCAAAAATAACGCTCTAATTCTGAGAAATATCGGGTTAAATTGATCACTTACACTTTACGCCCTGCAGGCGCATACAAACAGGCTCTTGGCTCTGTGCTGGCCAGAAAAGCTCATCATGATATCCCAGTTGTCAATCTTTTCAAAGTGGCTCTACACAATGTTAATGGAGAGGAAGTTTTATGTGTGTCTCCATCCTTTGGGTTTAAAATTAAAAGACCATTTCACAGGTGCCGGAATGATTAACATGCATTGCAAACACTCACTGAGGCGTTTGTTCCTACTTTAGCTGCACTTACTGAATTCCAGGACTACCCTAGCTTCTAGGCAGTACAGTAGCATTCCCTTATATTTACAGAAAGCCAAGAGAAGTAAATGGCAATCCATGAAATAACAAACGTTAAAAACAATAATTAAAGCACCAACATTAAGTCCAATATTCACAATCATTTATCTCCGAAGTAAAAAGCAGCAAAGAATTGTGATCCTGCAAAGTGAATTTAACATCCTTCTCGCATTTCAAGGAGGGTGTGTGTGTGTGCGTGCGTGCAAGCGTGTGTGTGTGTGTGTGTTATTATATCTGATTTGCCACACTTTCTAAAAAACGTGGGACTGCAACAAAGTGTCTTCTCTTTGTGTACTTGCCAAAAATCCAGCACATTCTCACATTCTTACTATTATATTTCCCGGAAGTTTTATCTCAGCCAGTGTAACCTCAAGACAGAACAGAAAAATAATAATGTCTCCATAGATGCCATCGCATATACTGGCTGTGTGCTTAGTGCCTATTTTGTAAAAGGATAGGTGACGGGTCTCCAAGGTTTTGCTCAGAAGCCCGCGGCTAGCACTGCTGTATGTCAGCATGCTGAATACCAAGGCTGGTAGCCTTGATTCCACCTTATGCCTCTTTAAACCACTAGAGCTGGATGGGCCAGTGTAGTAACGAAGGTCCACGCAGGTAGGTTAACTTAAGGTGATTTATTCAAGCAGGTAACAAGTAGTATAACAAGTAGATAAGTTATAAAGGAGAGCCCCACCAGGAGCAGCCTGTGTGCTGCTCAGCCCATGCCTAACTGTCACTTCACCTCTCTGTGTCCCAACATTCCGAGGCTCATCAGACTCCAACATTCTATTGTGATCAGATCACAGGCACTGGCTAAGCAGGTGGGTGGAAAATATATTACACTACATATGCAGGATACTACAGCCAGCAAATTAACAGGGAAAGTCAAGCCAGAGCCAAGCCAAGGATTGCTCTGGCTCTAAGAGGCCATGCACGAGCCGAGGCTTGAAAATATTTTGTATGTAAATTATGCAACACACATTATGTTTGAGCATGATAAGGTGTCCTCAAAATTTAAAAAGCGCATTGGTTTGACACATGGACGTGTTTCATCTTAAAACATCATAATATATATCTGCATTGAGAGGCATTTATTAAAGTGAGAGTTTTTCAACATGCTCTGAGAAACATTCTTGCAGTTAAGCACAGCTAGCAGGCATATACATATTGGTTACGCACAGCTCAGAAACATACACACACTATTTAAATGTAGCTCACTAACATATTGATAATATATTTTGTTGTGTCATATTGCGTTGTAGCATATGCATGGTGTTTCAAACCCCTTCAAGGTTACTGAGTAAGATTCTAAGGGCCAGATGTACTAACCTTAGGAACAGTGATTCCTTAATATCAATTTTCTACAAATTGCAATTAGGAAATGGCTATTCCTCATGTATGAAAGTTTTCTATTAAAATTAGAGACTCCTAGTGGGTTGCAAATCGACCTACCTCATGAATATTAATGAGGTAGGTTGCAGTTTGTGATCCATTAGGAATGACAGTCATCACATGTATGAGGGCCTGCTGGGGTCAGCAGACCACCATTTTGGTGACTGCTTTGAAATAAACCAGTCTTTTTCTTTGAAATGCAGCCCGTTTTCCTTAGAAGGAAATGAGATGTGTTTCAAAAGAAATAATGAAATCTTTAACATTGATTTTTTAAGAGCAGGCAGTGGAGCTTTGAGCATATTTATTGCTGATCACTTTGCAGTAACTCATAGTAACTCATAACTCACCCTGATGACAAAGCTATTAGTGAACTAGGAGGCAAGTTAGTTGTCATGTGTACTGTATATGTGGTCTCCCTTATTATACATGGAGCAATATTATATAGTCTATAAAAGTAAACACAAGAGAGGTTTGCATTAGATGAAATAGATACAATGTAGAGTCTGCATTTACTTTGCTATTTCATCTTTAAAGAATGTAAGCCCATGAGGAAACCAGAAATTACTTGTTAACAGATACATTATTTATGTACCACTGCCACATGACGACAAGTTGAAAATGAAAATAAAAAGCCTTAAGCTATATACAGCGATTCTCTGCACCACGGGTGCTGCCTGGGTGGCCGGATTTTCCTCCACTTAGATGGAATAGAGACAAATATTCATTGCAGTTGGAAGGGAAGGCAAATGGTGGAAGAAAAGATGCATAGGATACCAGTAGTGTAAAGAAAGGTGTGTGTTGTGCATAGCTGATTAATCAAATTGCTGTTGGTGAGTGCTCACAAGGGTAGCTCAAGACTTCCTTCGTGCACTAGCTTCACTTCTCAATCCTGGAAAGCAGCATTGGTCTGCAAAAGAAGTTCTGGGTATGTGTGAGTTACATGCCCATTGAAGGTGTAGTTTGTATGTCCCTGTCGGTATGCAGGAAAACCTGCAAGGGCTCCGTATGGTATCACTATAGGAACTGTGGTCCAAATCTGTTCCTTGAAAAAGGCAAGTACGCAGGAGGTACAAATATGAGGGAAACTTAAAGGTGCTAGGAAAGGAATATCAACATTAACCAGAGTGGCAGGTGAAGTAGCCATTATCCGCCTCAAAGGGAGTTGAATACCCTAAGGCCTTACTGATAACTTCACACTAAAAGGATTGCATGCTGGTACCACATCATCTACAGGTGTATGATGTATAAGCAGTGGGATACTTATGCCTTACACTGGCTTACTGCTGATCCTACAAGCATCTCCCTCTCTAGCTCACTCTGGCGTGCCGGTGTCTGCCTCTACTGACACTAAGGGAAGACCTGATGTCACAGGCTGTCGACCTGAGAAAAAAAAACTATCTGAAGAATCCCTTTGTTGCATCTGCTTTCCAGGAAACTAAAATTGCAGCTTCACTTTCTCATTCTCAAAAACATATTCACATGTCAGAGCATCCACAACATCTCTTTGACAGCAGGAAAGCACCTCAAAGCCCACACAATCAGTGACACATTTATAGTTGACTCTTGTACTCCTTATACGTTTTGACATATGATAATATTTGATTGACTTGTGAGAATTTGACTCAGACTTATTGCGCCTTGTCAGCACAGTCATCTGACACAATGTCAACTAAGGTCACATCAGCCCCTCTTGTGGTTGGTCCAGAAGACCAGAGGAAACAAGCATTAGGAATAACAATAAGTCTGGCTTGTATTTTGAGTTGAGTCCAGACAAAAGAAATGAAAAACGTACTTCCCTCGTGTAGTCCCTCATGCAGTGGAATACGGACAATCCAGTGGTGCTGGAAGGATACTCCAAAGAGCCAATATAATGTGATGAGAGAGAAATATTCTGAACAACGAAGTTCAAGCCCACTATCTGTAAATTTTAAAGCATGGGTACTCACAAACATTTTCCCTATGGCAAAACGTTTGGTCTGTGATGTTACCGAGGGCTACATTGATGCCAGTAGGGTGGCGGTCGGGTGTTTGGGTGAGGGTTGACAGTAAAGTGGATGTAAGGGAAGCAAGCATATACTTCTATTGGCTGTGAATCTGAAACCAGAAAACCTATGATTAATCCCAGCTTCCCCACTTATACAAATTGTGTGGTCCTAGGAAATTGTTTTATTTCACTTTCCCTCCTTTTTCTTCATTATGACATAAGAGTTCCTCGAAATAGAGGACTTCCGGATGTGCTCTGAACAAAACTTTCTCCTGTGTTTGATTTAATAAACTATAATGTTCTTCCTGTATAATAGGAACCGAGGCCACCCAAAGAGTGCAGATAACAACTGACTTGCCTCTTAGTTAACTCTTGGCCTTGTAGTCAGGGTAGGGGTAAGAATGAATGTTTCTAAATTCGTATTTAAAACCTATCACTTAAAAAAAAATACTTCTCAACACACTGATATAATCTGATGTACTAATGTGAAACGATTCTGTGTGTTAATGAAAAACCTTTTTGAATTTTGAAGCGACTTTATCATATTTTTACACTTTTGCTGCAAGAGGTCTTTAAAAATGAAATGTTCTTAAAGTTAGGTAATGCAGGACACACTATTTACTTCCCTTCTTTAACTTCAATTAGCCTTTAAATAATGTTTGCCAGTGTATTGAACCTCTTTTTAGGTCGAGCCTAGCGCAGCGCGCAAGCGCTGCATAGGAGATGACCTCTTGGAATCGGTCTGTACTTTTTCGAAAACTCGTGCATGTACTGCACTGTTTCCAATGAGCACTCGTGCATGTACGGCATCCACCTTGCGGGAGCGAGCAGCGGCGCCATCTGTTTCCAATTATCGCGCCCGCGCTTGTTTACATTTGCCTGTCTCAAGGTCGCGTTAATTGGAAACAGATGGCGGTCGCGTTCACTTTTGCGGCCGCGCGTTTCTTTTAACTTTGATGCTTATTCTTAGAAATCGGTCCCAATGAGACAACTGATCTCACGGTATTTTAGGCGCCGTCAGTGTAAAGGTTGCTGTGAAACAGCCTTAAATAAAAGTATTTGTTGAAACTGATGAGACTTTCCTCTTGAAAATGGTTAAAGTTTACCGGGATTTCCACTTGAATTTTTGGTAAAATGTTTGTTGTTCAAATGTGGCCGCCTCTTTAAATAAAAGTCATTTAAAAGCTTTCACCACAAGGCGAAGTGTCGGCTTCCCACGAGAGACGCCTCCAAGAAGTCAGCTACCTGACCGAAATGCGCGCCCCCTCTCCTCCCGACAATCACTGATCCTGCCCCCATTGGACTCAGGATCACAGCTCCACACTTTTTTCATGCACTTCGACCGCTGCTCTCCATCAACCCAAAGTGCATTAAACATCCAATAAAAAAGAGCAGGCTCCTACTCATCCACACGGAACTGCTTCGGGGTCTCCACACAACCTCGTGTCTGTTTCTTCTGCCGCTTCCGCCCGTCCCTGTTTCTTCTCCCCCCCCACCAGCATGCTGTGGCTGTGCTGTTTTATTTGTGCACTTCCATTTCATCGTTGGTACATGGGGATAAGTTCACTCGCGGACATGGTAGGATCAGCCAAAGCATTCATCACAGCGCAATCAAGGAAACATTTTGGAATAAAAATAAACGCCAGTGTTGAGATTGAAGCATCGAGCCCCATTCTGGTCACACCACCTCTAGTGGCCTGCTACTAAATGTGCTTAATTGTACTTTATTTTTTTTTAACGTTTCCTAACCTCTCGCAATTAACTTATTTATTTATTTATTTTAAAGGTTTTATATAGCGCTGGCTGGACCCGGGGGTATCAGAGCGCTTTACATGAGCGAAGATAATACAGGCATACAACAATTGTTCAAATCATGGAGATCACATAGATTCGATTGAAGAGAACAAGTAGCAAAATACAAATTAGCATATGTCGCAACGAGAGGGATAAGAAACATAAATAAATGGGTACAAGTGGTCGAGTTATATATAGTATCCTGAGATGGAGGGGGGCTGGGAGGTAGTAGGGTGGAGGGATTGGGGGTGTGAATGGGGGTAGAGAAGAATAGACAAAGGAGGGGGGGTAGCAATTAAGGCGAGGGAGTACGGAATGAAGAGGGTGAAAAAAAGGAGAAGGCAGGGAGGGAAAAGGAGGAGGGGAGGGAAAAGTAGGGGAAGGAAAGGATTATGGACCCCCATATTTCTTGAGCAAGTGCAGTTTGAGGTCTTTTTGAAGCTGATGTAGGAGGGGTTACAGCGCAGGTCTTTGGGGAGGGCATTCCATATGCTGGGGGCATATCCAGAGAAAGAGCGAGATTGTGTGGTTTTCTTTTTTGTCAGGGGTGCTTCTCAGTGGTCGGGCGCAACCTGCTTTCTTGAGTTTATCAATGAGATATAGCGGGGCTTTTTGGTGAAGGGCTTTGTGCATAATGCATGCCATCTTGTAGATGGATCTGCCTTCGATGGGCAGCCATTTAAGGGCCTTAAGGGCTGGGGAGATGTGGTTGGAGCGTTTGCAGTCAGTGATTAGCCTGGCCGCTAGGTTTAGCACAGATTTGAGTGGGGCTAGGTGAACTTTTGGGGTTCCGGAGAGGAGGGCGTTACCATAATCAATTCTCGAGAGGACAAGTGATTGGACGACCGATTGAAAGTCGTCAGCTGGGATGAAGGGTTTGATTTTCTTGAGATGGCGTAGGGTGAAGAGCGCTCCTTTGGCCGAGTTTTTATGTGGGCCTGGAGGGTTAGGCTATTGTCAATGGTGATGCCAAGTGATTTTACTGAGCTTGATAAGGTGAGCGGACAGTTGAGGGCATTAAGGTCAGAGATCCATGTTTGGATAGGAAGAGGGTTGTTCTTTGGAGAGAAGAGAATGATTTCCGTTTTTTTAGGGTTGAGTTTGAGATGGTTGGAGTGGAACCAGGATTGAATTTCCTGGTTCCACTCCGATGAAACTCAGATGAAACTTCCGATGAATGTCCCACTTTGAAACAATGCGAGCATGTGACTCTGACAAGTTTTGTGTTCGGCTGCATGGCAGCGATTCCCTGTCACTTGGATGGCTGCTTAGCTGCTCCCCAGTGTGCTGTGTGTGCCACTGGTACCACGAGCTGAGGCTGAAGCCAGCAGATAACTGGTGCATCTGAGCTGTACCGAGCATTCTGCAATAATGTGGATACTGCAGTTGGTGAGTGAGTTCACCTACCTCCTTAATGAGCCCCCTTCACCTTCGAACCATCAGCTGCCCTGCATCTCTCAACTGTGCTCGAGCCTCGGCGTGCATCGGAGCTGCTTCTCTCATACTCGTAGGTCCCCGGCAGGCAAGACATTACATGTACATGCCAAACATATTGCTTCTTCTTCAACCAGAGACATCCATTTTTAACTGACAAGAGTCCATGCTATATGCAACACGTTCAGACAGCGCTGGCCTTTTAACAATACATTGCATTCTGGGACTTGTGGTATTGCTTTTAATATTGTTGCAGTGGTATAAAAATCATAATTTGTTAAATGTTGGTTGGTTGAGCCATAGCTCATTGAAGATGTGGTGTGTGACATGGATCAACTTGACAATTATGGTACCATGCCTTCAAATCGGTATGATCGTGTAGCAAAATGGTTAAACAGCTAGGTGCAGTACTTCTCGAGCGGTTTGGCTCATGAGTTCCCTTCTTGTTAATTTAAATAATAGGTCGAGGCAGCAGGGTGAGCGAGACTTGTTACTAGATCCTGCACTTTGCCAAAAGCTGGTTGCTTCTGTGGTGTGCTGCTTTTGACAAGTTAATGCTGATTATCCACACAATTCCACACCACACAATTCAACTCCACACATTTCCAATCCACACCACAAAATTTGACACCAAACCACATAATGCAACTCAACAACACAATTACACAACACACCACATACATCCAATCCACACCACAAACGTTTGCACCAAACCACACAATGCAACTCAACAACACAATTACACAACACACCATATAAATCCAATCCACACCACAAAATTCCACATCATGCCACAAAATTCAACAGCGCACCACATAATTAAACTACACCACATACCACTCCACAGCACAAAATGCCAATCCACATAATTACACTATATAACACACAATCCCACTCCACATATTTCCAGTACACTCAATACCACACAATTACTATCAACATATTTCCACTGCATACTATGCCACATAATTCCACTACACAAATCCACTTCACACCACAAAATTCTACACCACACAATTGCCCAACTAATAATTCCTATCCAACCCACATAATTCCATTACACACCACATACATAACACATAGGTAAAAAATTGTCATTTACAGCGCCAATAGCTCTAACTCAAGCAAATGCAAAACCTATTGCATTTCTAATGCTTGTTTAATAGGGTGGTTCAGTTGTACATAATGCCTTCCTGGTTATATATAAGGTAACAAAAATGCTTATAACACTTTTCTATTATAACTTTCCAACATGCTGCACAGCAGGCACACTGCTCTACACCATGGCTTAAAGACAATGGCAAAGCCAATAGCTCCGGCTAAACACTTACAAGGTCCCAAAGGCGAGACCTATTGGCTATGCCAATGCTTGTTAATGTTAGTGCTGAGTTGAGTAAACAGCAGCCCAGTGCTGCTGTTGATCAGGGGGCCGCATGTAAATGTCAGGAGGGACGCATGCGGCCCCCGGGGCCGTACTTTGAGTATCACTGTAAGGATTTGTAACAATAGGTCATGAAGACAGCTAAGCCGTCAATCTTAACTTATTAATTCCCTGTCTCTTATTTTTTATGCAGTGCCACCATGAATGACAGAGCACACATCCCTTTTCCAACACTCTAGAGGTTCCCAAATCATTAACACTCCTCCACACCTCCCTCAACAAGTGTCAGTTCGTCCAACTAAACTGATCGGAAACATATGTCAGTGTACAAACACACTAATACACACATTTATACACATATCAATAAGCACTTGGTGGTAAAAACATTGCTTATTCGGGCTTAAGAGATGCATAGTTTTATACTTGTTCTTTCTGCAACATGAGTGTGTAGTGCCAAAATAATGAATTAATTTCTCTTTTAAACAGTATATATCTGTGCGTTGTTCATTGAGTTTTAACAGGTCTGCAGTGCACTTCCTGTTCCAAAGCTGAGCTCAGCCGGGCCCACTCACCCACACACTCTCCAATATCACATCATAAATATCCCTGTACTGCTGATAATGGCTCCCACCTAAAACAATAAAAAACATAAGGCCGCTCCGATCCCATTTCTCGCTCGCCCACGCGTCACCCTGGCCATGCTGGCCTAGCACTTCTAGGTAGCAGTGGGCAAAGCATACATTTTGCCTTCAAACTTTGCGAAAGTGGAACAGTTTTTGTCCTGAGTTGAAGGTTACAAATGATAATTTTTACAATGATATTTTGTGAAATGCCACCCCCTTCACAGTTTTAATTAACTTTTGCCCTTCAATTACAGAAATTTAAAAGTTGGATATGAAATTTAAAAATATAATATTTCCAATTGCAACCAAGCTATTTGACCTGTAAACCTTTGCAAGCTTTGTCCTTAAAACATGGGTGGAGCAAATGGGAATAACAATTAAAGGTAAGAAAACTATGCTTGTTAATGTTTTTAATTAAAAATGCTGGGTGTACACAACAGTTATCTTTGTGTAATTCAGTTACTAAATCAGGGTCACGATATACACTTCCGCAAACCATAATGTGCAATTTGCACCCTGCAAGTGGGTATTCTGTAAGGATGTAACCTATGTGGCAATAGGTTGCATCACAAACTGTATGTTAAACTGATTTTTTTTTTTTAAAGCAGCCCGTGTCCCTTAAAAGGACAGAACTTTTCTTACAAAAAATGTTTCCCGTCTGGGAACACAGTGGTGGGAGTTGGTGATGGAGCCTTGGACTACTGCCTACTACCCCTCGAGGCCACCTAAAATGATTCCCAAAGCAGAAGCTGTCTCACCAGGGCAGCTTCCTCTTTAGGAATCAGATGTCACTAACTTTGAAGTGTCAGTATCTGGTCAGTGGTGTGCGACCAAACTTGCAGTCACAAAGCACTGATACACTCCAGTGCAACTCCCAAATAGAATTGGGACCCCTCTTTTAAGCTCTGTCCTATTTGGGATTCATAATGGGTCACAAAACCCCTGTTTCTAGTCGGTTGCAAAGCTTTTACAAGTCGGTAAGACATTTCTGACTCATGAAAGGGTTTTGTGCATTTCAAAACACTCTTCTGCAATAGCAAACCCTCTGGTTTTGCAAATCATGGAGTTTTCGACTGGAAAATTGTTTTGCACATTAGGCATCAGGTACATTAACTTAAAAATGCTTCGTAACGATGTAAGATTGAAGCTAAGCTAGACATTTTTTCTGATTACATCAGGATATATTTGAAAATCATGTGGAAGTGAACAAGTATATTATTTTATTTCAAGTTGTAAGGTGAGTTTATGCAGCATTTGTCAGTATCAGCTCCCCTAAGGATCAAAGAGCCACTTGCTTTAATTTACAACTGTTTTTGAATCCATGTCCACGTTTTCCAGCTATCCACTAAACTTAAGGGGTGCTTTCCTCACGGCTACAATGACGTTTGCTAATCAGAGCATTGCCAAAGTATGCTTGAACATCATGGTGGGACTGGTACAGAAAATCGACCTCTCACCAAATTAAAAGGGGCCCCCATTAGTGCATCATATAGCTAAAAAAATGGCCCACATTTGCAAATCAGGACAGTTTTAAACCTGTAAAGACAAGCTGTATAGGTGTTTTGCAAGGTATGGGAGACTGCGTGCATTTGTGTTTGCTGCAGACAATGTTTGTGATAATATCAGAGAAATCAAAAGTAAAAAAAAGGGCTCACCAGACAGTATAACATGCCCACAAACAGCCAGAAAAACAGCCCTTTCACTGATCTGTGAGGCTAGCCCTATGGCCACTGCCAGATTGGCCAACAGGCGAGTACGACTCTGTTGAACAGGTTAGTATACACTTTGACTGACACTCTTAAAAGGTTTTCTCTAAGCCTGAAGAGACCTGAGTCTATGTTAGGCCTATTATGTTTCAAGTAGTGAAGGTTTGTCATTTCAGATGTTACAGAAGCTGTTGAAAACAGTCTCAAATGTACGGTACAATAAGACAATGTGAATGCAAAATGTTCTTAATCCAAACAATATTTTCGCACACTTCTAAAAAAATAAAAGAAAATGTATAAAACATATTTGGTGCATTGCAATAAATAATACCTCTTTCAATCTAAAAAAAACACATTGGCCAAAGGCAAAAACTGTTTTGGTCTCAAAAAGCACACATTGCCATAGTTGTTGCTGGCACTGAAGGGTACTGTGCTCCATATGAAAAGGCAGAATGCCATTACTCACACTGAAGGTAGCCAATGACTGAAATGGGCTGACCCAAAGCCCCTGTGAACAGTCACATCTGGCACAGGTAACAGCAGTGGGGCGGTGTGGGGCAGGGCGGGGTGGGGGGAAATAGACAGACAGGATAGGAAAAGTAAAATAAAAAAATAAATAAAACCACTTACCTTGCGCTCGTCTGCGATGCGGCAAGCGCAAGGTAACTGGTTGTATTAATTTTTTATTTTACTTTCCCTATCCCATCATCTGTCTACTTCCCCCCACCCCGCCCCGCCCTGCCCCACTGCTGTTACCTGTGCCGGCCGCGTCTGCCTGTGAATGACACAGTAACAGACCAATAGACGAAAAGTGCTGGCTGAAAGACCCTACAAATTAGTATATTATACATATAATTATATTAAAATCAAAAGGTCTTAGCTGGCTCTAGACCTAATAATAATAACAAGAATGACTTCAGCAAGGCGATTCGGGATCATTTCCAAAGCTCTGGTTTAGTTTCTTTCTTATCTTTAAAGTCTCAAAAGCATATTAATTGCCCCAAATGATAGCAGCACACGTCCTGTGGTGATTTGTGCCCAGGTCATCTTTAATCAGAGCAGCCTGTAAAGCCCACATTCGTGTTGTCATTATTAATATAAGCAGCCATTTCAAGTTGTCCCAAGTGCTTAGAAAATGCTGGTAAGTTTCCAGTTTCAAGTCAGAACAATTACTTTTAGATGTTTGTATAAAAACAGCAGCGGACAAGCTAAGCATATTTCAGCATTGTAGCTCTTGTCAATGCCAAATCAATTTAGGGTTGGTGTTAGCTGCTTTTAGACATTTTATTGGTTTGGCATTAGGACTTTGAAATAAAAACACATTTCTTCCTGCACCACACTGTTTGACTCCAGACCCAGGCATGGCCATTAAGCCTCGGCATTGCCATAAACAACATTTTTTTTGGGCAGAATAATGCCACATGTCAACTTTCATATTAAAACTTTGTTGTCATTCCACAGCGCTCTGCACAGGACGCCGCTCAGCATTTCACAACTTGGAGTTTCCTTGCATTGAACTCTTTGATGCTGCTGGGAAGCTATGAAAAGTCTAAGTAAACTTTGGCCAAAAGATAATAAGGTCATTGTTTCTCTCTATGACTTCCTGAATAGACAAGGAAAACAGACAACTCTTGTTCCTGCCTGAAGCGAAGGAAGCATAGGATGGGCCCAGAGGCAGTGGGCAGCGCACTCTTTTTTAAGACGTCCTATGTAGGCTCGCCAGGAAAAAGAGAAATGTTTCTATTGTGGGGGCAAGAAACCCACACATTTCGCACATCATTCCAACTTTGTCCGCCAGCTGCTTCAGCATTCCCCAGATGCATTGCAATGCATTCCAGCGCTCACTGCCAGCGAAGCCCTCGCAGGGCTGCTAATGCATAAGAATCAAACCAGGCAGATGGATTACAAGGGGCTTTCAAATATCGGTGCAGAAGGGCACTGTATTAATAGCACTAACAGACAGTGCAAACACAGGACCCGTACACAAGCTCAATAGAAACTAATGATGGGGAAATCAAACAAAACGCTTGTTTTGGTACAACTTTTTGGCTCCGGAGTAGCGTGATACTTGCCTAAAAGCGCTTCAACACCTCATCAGGGGTAGTAAGCGCTATATAAATGCAAACCATGTCCCTCTTCTGTCCCTCCACTATCCTTCTCAATCCAAATAACAGACTGACATATCCACCGCTCAAAATGAATTTCATATTTTACTATACTAATTTCACCACTAATCCTTAATGCCAATTTCACCACTAATCCCACCGACCACGCACGCAACCTGGGAGTCATCCTCGACTCAACGCTCTCCATGGCCAAGCAAGTCAACGCAGTCTCCTCCTCCTGCTTCAACACCCTCCGCATGCTTCGCAAGATCTACAGGTGGATCCCGACAGACACAAGAAGAACAGTCACCCAGGCCCTCGTCAGTAGCAGACTTGACTATGGGAACGCCCTCTACGCGGGAGCCCCGGCCAAGCTCATCAAGCGACTGCAACGCATACAAAACGCCTCCGCACGCCTGATCCTCGACGTACCACGCCACAGCCACATCACCCCCCACCTGAGGAACCTGCACTGGCTCCCCGTCGACAGGAGGATCACCTTCAAACTCCTCATCCACGCACACAAGGCACTCCACAAAACTGGCCCAGCCTACCTCAACAGACGACTCTTCTTCTACGTCCCCAACCGCCAGCTCCGCTCCGCCGACCTCTCCTCGCCACCGTCCCTCGCATTCGAAGAACAACCACCGGCGGCAGATCCTTCTCACACCTCGCCGCCAAGACCTGGAACACCCTTCCACTAAGCCTACGACAGACCCAAGACCTGCTGACCTTCAGGAGGCTACTCAAGACCTGGCTGTTCGACCAGTAGCAGCACCCCCCCTTCCCTCTCCCCAGCGCCTTGAGACCCTCGCGGGTAAGTAGTGCGCTCTACATATTCTGTGATTGATTGAATGGGTTCCGGAGTAGCGTGCTACTCACTGAAAAAGCACTTCAAAGCCTAGTCAGGGGTAGTATGCACTATATAATTACATTACAACTTCTATGAAAGTAGATCGATGATGTAGTTGATTGATGTAGCTATCGATTTTCAGAACCAATGTACTACGGAATATTGGGGCTATGAATATCATAATGCAAGAATATTGTGGACAAAATATCCAAGACCAAAATATCGAAAGGTAAGCACCTATACAAGAAGTATATTTTTACTATTCCTAACTCCACATCTGCTAAACATATATATATCGTCAAGGTACATGTATGTGGAGTTAGCTATAGAAAATCTATGCTTACTTACTTTTTGATATTTCGAATTTGATTTTTTGCCCTCCATATTTGTATACTTCCATATTCTAGCTTCGATATTCTAGGGGCATAACCTCAGTACCAGACCAACTTTTCTGTTCCTATTATTAGCTCCAGTTATGCAACTCAGTATGGTACATGCTCAAAATAAGTTACTCTTGATTGACAAATTTGCATTATTTGTCTTACTCATATGTTTTCTACACCTAGACTCTTTAATGCTTGCCAGATGTGTACTTGTTGTTTTTTATGTAAATTTAAGAATTTGTGAAAAGCAAAATGCCAGACAATACTGTGTTAGTTGCTTGGCACTTAACACTCCAACACAAGCACAAGACAGTTTTTCCAACTAGAAATTATAAACGTGTAAGGAATTAAACCTAGGGCACCCAGCATACGACCTGGAGGGCTTGTTCTCTAACTATGCAAGCAAGTTCCGTTTGTGTTTTCTGTATGTACATTTATTTAATGAGGATATCCTGAGTATCACACTTAGATCTCGCCTTCCTCTAACTTTTTTGCTTCCTCACACAGTAAACACATCCTCACGGTGCTTTCTAAAAAAAAAAGAAACACATGGGCAACGCATTCCAATCACTCTCTCCTCTTTTCCATTTAAATAAAATGAGAAAATGCTCCAGTGCCAACTTGAGCCTGGCTCCTGCTAAAGGAAACATACTACTATTACTATTGCTATTTCTACTACTAACACAACTAATAATAATTATAATAACATCCCTGCCACATTTGATTTTGTGCAAAAGATCCAATAGCTTTTTGCATTGCGGTCGGTCTTGTGGGAGACCTAACCCCCTAAAATTCAAATTGCAGATTGATATTCCTCACAGATACCTGTTTGCATGACCTGAGATGGAGAGACCCATCCACACCCCCTACTGAGTTCCCTACCCAGTAGTCTCAAGGAGGGTTAGCCTTGAAAAATCTCTCTGCACAAGCCATGTGTGGTGGCAGGATATTTTTAATTTTTGGGGTGCTTAGATACAACCATAAAAGCTGTCTACTGGCAACCCTGTGTAAATTATGACCAGGGCGTGGGGTAGATGAAGTCCCTTCGTATTTATCAGTTTTTAATTATTGTAATGTTTGCAAGCACCATGGGCCAGATGTACAGTCATTCGATTTTGCGGGTAGCAAATTGCGATTTTTTGCGACTCGCAAAACGGAATGTACTAATGTGTTTCAGAAACATTTAGCGAATCCCAATGGGGTTGCAAATGACCTGCCTCATCAATATTCATGAGGCAGGTCGCAATCTGCTACCCATTGGGAATGGCCAGCACTTACAGGGATGGTGGCCTGCTGGGGTCAGCAGTTCACCATGTCTGTGACTGCTTTTTAAATAAAGCAGTTTTTTTTTTAATGCATGCATTTCAAAAGGAAAATGGAACGTTTCTGTTTCATTTTTTAAGAGCAGGCAGTGGTCCATGGAACCACTGCCTGCTCTTAAAAATAGTTTCACTGCCAGTCACAAAGAGGAAGGAGTCCCCTGGGGACCCCTTCCCATTTACGACTGGCTTACCACCTACTTTAAGTAGGTGGTAAACTGCGATTGTTTTACGACCGCATTTGCAGTCACAAAACAATCATACATGGCCTTGCGACTCGCTATTAGGAAGGGGCTCCCTTGGCATGCCTCTTCCTATTAGTGACTCACAAACCCGATTTGTGAGTCGGTAATGGTTTACCAACTCACAAAATAGGGTTTGTACATGCTACAACCCTTTTTGGCGGTCGCAAACAGCCCGATTTTCTGTTTGCAACTGCTAAAACCGGTCAGACATTTGGCCCCTAGTGCATGACTTGTTGTAATAATTAATCACTGTGATCATTGGAATGTATGCACACAGTAGGTGTTTGGTGAACACAACCAGTGCACCTGCTTTAGCTGATCAGAAACATTTATGGATGAATGCCACTTGCAAGATGAGGATGGAAGCTGCCTACAAAGAACAACCTTATCCCCTGCATCCTCTTTGTCCTCTGTTCTTTGTTTCCAGGGTACTTTGGAGGTAAAACATTAGGTTTCCTGCCATACCACCCCCTTGGAAGATGTACCTGGGCTTCTGCACACAATCATAAGCACAGTCAAACTTTATTGAAATATGGAGAGGAAACCTTCCCACACTACTACCTGAGGAAGGAAATCACCCAATCCTGGCTAGATGGAATGCAAACACTTTTTAATACCCCGACTCTGATTGGTGGTGCAATGCTAACAGTCCCAGGATAGGGGCATATAAGATGGGGTTTCCTTTCAACTTGGTAAACATCTGTTGGTTCTGAACCACTGTTGACCCTGGTGATGTTGACGATTTCGGGGTTCCTCATGACTTTACACTAGCCTAAAGACTGTACTGAAACTCTTCTAACATCCTCTGCTGCTCACCTTGCCAGTTTAGAAGGTCCCAGCCAGCCAAAGAAGTCAAGAGACGTGGACATGGACCCTTGTAACTCTCCACATCACACATGGGAGGAGTCCTCCCAAATAAGTCTATTGGTACAACATACAATTGAGCTTAATGGTGACTCTTCCTGTCAAGCACTCTCCTTTCCTATATCCAATAATATTATTTAAGGCTAATGTGGTGGTCCAGCACTCGGTTGAGTAGCCAACTAGTTAGATAGTAAGAAAGTATCCTGTGTGATTTAGTGGAAGACCTGTGGGTCAGACTCTTACGTACATCATTGAGATTGGTTGTTCTGTAAGTGGAGCTCCAGACTTGGAGCCTCTCAGGTCATTTGGTAGCAACATCCACATACTGGGTGACCATGATCTGTGCTGATCACTTTTCTGGTCCTCAGTTGTGTGAAATACTGGAGGATCGGAGGCTTTTGACTGCATCTACAGAGTTATCTATAAACTGTTACACCATTTATAACTGCATTTGAAGTGAGCCATGTTTGAGCAAGATCACGCTTAAAGCCAAAATCATCACCCTCCTGTCAATTACATAGATTGTTAAAGGAGAGTTTAACAAAATAGCAAATCTTTCGCTGTTGTTTAATGCCAATGTGACCCACTATAAGTGTTTGTTTCTTAATTTACTTCTTCAGATTTTTGTTAGAGTCACATTTTCCCTTTTAGACAATTCAAAGACTTTTAAAACAAAAGTTAGAAATGAAATAAAGTTTATATTTTGTAAGCCTGCTATCATTGCTTCATCTTATGACATATTTTGCTGTTATTTAAAATGTCTACATATCTGTACTTACATATTTGTTCAGAAAGTTGCAGCACTTGCATAAATAAGTAAATACAACAACAACTGTAAATAATACAATCGTAGTTTATCCAGACTGTCTTTTTAGTCAGCTACCAAGTTTAATACAAAAGTCGTGTCCCACACAACATGCGGGAGTTTACTGCATCAGAGTTTGTGTATGTTGTAAAGAATTGAGCTACAGTAAAACAAATAGAAAGTCTTATCTGTGTGTTGTATTTTGAAACCTTTACATTTAAAAACCTTGAGGCGTGGTTGTTGTACCTACGATGAGCATATTCTTCACGACAAATTAAATAAGCACAACA
The DNA here is from genome assembly GCA_963921515.1 of Calotriton arnoldi. Lineage (NCBI taxonomy): Eukaryota > Metazoa > Chordata > Amphibia > Caudata > Salamandridae > Calotriton > Calotriton arnoldi. Next base: position 1,351,981 of record CAWUFW010003360.1, read on the forward strand.
ATGCTTTTGATATCACATACATTATTTTTTATATTTCTATTTCATAATTATTTTCTGTACAGCAGGAAAGCCTTTATTTTGACCATCCAGTGCTAAAGTTACTTGTCCATTCATCGAGGCACTTTATGAATGCAATCAAAAAGAAACGCTACAATCTAACAGTACCCAACTAAAAGCAGATTTCAACAGGGTCAAATGTTTTAATTTAAATAAATAGACACACAATAAGAAGAGGGCACAAATTGTGATTAATCCAGTATTTCACATAGAGCACTGCAGTAACCAGTACACAAGTAGCACTTTATAAAAACTCTAAATATATTAATAAGTACATTATATGTATTGAATGTTATGGTGAGTGTTAAAATAAAGTAACAAAGTATTTAACAAATTAAACAATGTTATCATGTCTTCCAGGAGAGATTTAACCCCCATTTTAATGAGGATATAGCACAAATGGCTGTGGTTTGAAGGTTGCATGTCTTTTCTTTGACTACCTTTACTTCCTTACGCCCATATCCCTTTATTTTCCTACCTTTATTTTTTTCAATTTTACTTCCCAACCTATCCATTAAATCGAAATGGTCTTATTGCATTTACTTTAATTTGTCCTGTGCATTTTTGTCCTCTATGCCTAAACTTTCCCATAATGCTAACCGTTTCCTTAATCATATTTTTAATTGACTTTAAAAACTTCATTAATGAAAACTCTTACTATAACCCTGCATTGAATTAAATTATATTTGTTTAATTAGTTAAATACTTGTTGCTTTATTCTAACACTCACCATACCTCTTCATTAAATTAAATGTACTTATTAATATATTTAGGGTTGCTATAAGGTGCTATTTGTGAACTGGTTACTGCAGGGCTCCATGTGAAATAGTGAATTAATCATAATTTTTGCCCTCATCTGATTATGTGTCTATTTAATTAAATTAAAACATCTGACCCTGTTGAAATCTTGCTGGTAGTACTGATCATAGCCTTAAATAAATATACATTATGTAACCTAAATTAACTATATTATTTGCATCAAACTAGTTCTTACCCCAGCTCTTTATTGAATTAAATTAAATTAACATAATCATAAACCCAATGATAACTCTAAAGTTATATTTTACTATATTTATTTTTATTATCATTTATTGAGTTAATTTAATACTAACACTGACAGTGAATGTTATTGAATTATTATATAATTAAACTAATTAGTAATGCTATTCTGTCAGTATCCAATTCCCTTCCTTAATCATCATTTAATTATTTTTCATTTAATCGCTGTAATGCTAACCTTAACCCTAAAAAGGACTCTAAAAGTGACCACACATACTGTTCGGAACAATTCACCTAATTTCAGTCACACTGGCAAATCTTCTCTTCTCTATCTTGAAGACATGCCACTGAGCAATTCACTCAAACACACGTGGCATTGATAAGTGAAAGAAAAATGGAATCAAAGCCCTGGTTAGAATGGTCATTCCAACTCTAAAGCAAAAGCCCACTGCATTAAACTGTAAAATAGTGCACCAAACAGCATGCCATCCTTTCATAATGTGACCAATGGAGGTAAACATACATTCCAAGTCCACTGGCAGCAGTACAGGGAGAAGTAGTCAGGGGCTGTGAACACTGCGTATGTGCATTATGGAGGATAGTTCCAGTGCTCTTCACGTCTTAATATGTCCTTGGGATTGTTTTTAATATTTCAAGGATAAGAGAGGCAATTGTCAAAATTCTTTAAAAACTATCACTACACATATTTTTTATATATTCTAATTCAATAAATGAAGCAAGTTGCTCTATAGCAATACATCTATCGATTTTGATCTTGGTGTGACAGTAAGTTTGTTCATACTCAACAGGTTTCACACACAAAAACTATTATATATTTTGAGTGCAAATAATTAATTCTGATTGTCATGGATAGTTCTAAGTCATTCATTGCAAGAATGTAATGATTCCATAAAAAACTACTATGTTGAGAGCCTTTTCCTTCTTGCAACACATTTAATTATCTGTATTAGGGCCAAAAGTATGTTCATTTTATTATTCAACAAATGGTAGTTAAGGGTTCACATGAGCTTATACTCAGATAAACATAAAAGTGCCTGAGACATATAAAACAAGGATAGTACTTGCTATGAGCAGCATACTGGCACTGCAACTGCAGAGGGTGTAGGCTTCTCCTATGCATTTTTTGTCTAGTGAAAGTCAAGCACTTTTGTTTTGCCCAAAAAATATAAAATGGCTGGATTTGGGTCAGCATCCTTCAGCCATTGGCTTCAGATATTGTCAATCGCATCTTGGATCAGACCACAAAAGCATTTTAGTTTCACCATCTTCTTTCTGGCTATTTGTGGATGTTGTTCCATGTCTACTGGGATGAATAAGGGACTATTTTATATCGGAAAAGCATAGCTAATCATAATATTTTATGAAATATTCACTTAGTTACGTCAGAAATACATATTATTCATAAACGTTCCCAAGATATCCAGCCAACCCGCCATTTGCTTGTAAATGTGGTGAGCATCTAAGAATGGTATTATACATAGTGTATCATTGTTTTACTGCTCTAAGAGGACTGGCATGTTTAGCATCAATGAAGTGGCTATCTTGGAACAGCAAAACAATCATACACTATGTACAATATTGTTCTAAAGGGATCCGCCAGGTTTAGAATCAATGTGATGACCCTGTTGTTTTTTCTTATGCAAAACGGGTGTTGACTCAACCTACAAGTCTGGCTTTATTATGCTAATACATGCAAACACAGGCATGCACAAATGCACACTTTTGCATGCATCCGTTTTGTATGTAAAAGCACAATCAAGCCACACCTATTGGTTTTACTAGTCATTATGCCCATTGTATTTAATGCTGGAAACCTTGCTCTTTTTTTATAATATAAGATGAAAGTTACCCATCCAAGTAGGACACAAAGCTGCTTCTGGTTTTCTCGTGTTTTGGAGTTTACTAGTTATATTTTCATTTTTATAGATTGCAAGCCAAGATATTCTAAAAGTGAAATTACCTTGAAAGAATGCTGTGCAAATGAGGTTTCATTAAAACTGTTATACACAATGCTCACGCTGATTGCTTATCCTATGTGTATCCTAATATACATTTAAATATAAATGCGGAGAACATTTACCATGCTGAGCCTGTGGTTTGTCTACTTTTTTACACATATTATGTTTTGCATTCCAATCTGAGTGGTTTAGTCCAAATAGATTTGCACAGAAACGTTTCCAAATAACTGAACAAATCCGTCAAAATGAAGGCAAAATCCACAATAGGGAAGAGAGCAGACATGGTATGGTCATCTGGAAGAAATAAGGGGTAGAATAAATGTGTTGTTCCTAACGCAAATATTTCTTTTAGCATCAAATCTAGAAATGTATTCTTATGGAAATGTGTAGAAGATAGCTAGTTGATCCTTCAGTACAGCAAAATATTAGCAAACTTGGCTTTAATTAAGCAAAAGGTAGAAAATCCTGAGTAATCAGTTAACTGACCATTCCGCCCCGCTAGAAACATCTGGAAATAAACGGGAGCTGTGTCGGTAATACCGTGCACCTCCAGTTACACTTCTGTTGGGACTCCTGTGTCTCCTATAGCCCTTTGCAGCCAAGGTGGTTTGCGTAAAATGTTTCTACCAGCTGTTCCCAAAAACTCAGGGCAAAAATAAATATTTGCTAGAAAGTCACACAGTTACTATTAATACAAACAATACCCTTTCAGGCTTAGAGTGTCTCATAAACTATGCAAAAAAGAAGCAAAGAACTCTGGGTAGTTCCCAGGTTTAGGTGGAGAGCAGCTCCTGTGTAGAGCACCCTACAACACCAGCGAATCTGCTCACCTATAATGTCTGCTTTTCTAGCAAAGTTTTTAAGCATAGGATTAGCACAGTGCCATCCATGTTGACCTAGAAAGGGACAAATTATTTTGCCATTTCTACAGCAAAATCTTTGAGCATAGGATTAGCACAGTGCCATTAAAAGCCTTTTATGACTCCAGGCACAGTATTACAGCTTTGGATTGGTAAAATATCATCCAAGTCAACCTGGAATTAATAAAAGCAACCCCTGACACATGTTTCACTATCATTATTTGCCCAGACCTCATTAATTGAGCCAGTACTTTCATCCAAATTCAAACATCTTTACCTGTCTGCTTGTCATGCTTTTTAAAAATGTCTTCTTTCCCAGAAAGAAGGACCAATGGATAATAAAACAGAACAACAATCCATGGATAGGGAACGGCAACCCCTCCTGACCTTTCAGCTGCTTATCCAAGTCATAATGCCAAGGAAAAGCAAATGCCAAACTAGGTTCATCAGATCCTATCTGGATTATAAAGGTGAATTTAGTGTTCTCAATAATATAGTGCAGATTGTTCAAATAAATGTTTAGATGCAGCCATCTATTTATATAATGCTTAAAACTAATGGTGGCCCAAAGTGTAGAACTGTAGCATAGGCCATAGTTATTTATTTGGTGCAGCCTCAGCGATCCTACCAGTGTTAGGTTGCTTGACTAATAAAGTTGGATTGGGAAAATGGTGCCTTACATTGTAAGTGAGTGGCAGTGACAAAGCATGGTTGAGGCAGAACTCAAAACTTGTGAAAGGCAGCGAGTCTTCTAAGACCCTCAATGCTGCCCGGTGCAGGGTTCCACCTCTAATTCACTTTGGGTTCGCTATCAAAATAAGGAGGCAAGCGCTGGAAACTGGAAGAGAAGAAAATGGTTTATTTCTCATGAGGAGATCACGTCAACTGAGACACCGGGATGTCTGAGGGAAGTGTTCTGCTGACAACTCCCTTGGCTCTTCCTTTTATACAGGTTTGACACAATGCATTTGTTTGATCAACATGGTTACAAAAGCTTGGGGTCCCCGCCCCGGGCAGGTTGTCACACAAGCCCAACAGTAATTCTCTTCCCACCCAGGTCAAACAGACAATCTTATCTTGCAGCTGGACCTTGCTTCAGGGTCTAAAACATGTGAGACCGGTCGGATCTAAGAGTCCGTTCTGTTGATAAAAACAGGTCCCATTGTTGGTAACAACAAGTCTTGCTGTTTGCAGTGCAATAAATCATTTTGCAAGAGTCTTTTGGTGTTTGGAACCTGTTTGTGTAACTAGGTGTAGTGAAGGGTAGAGCGTCCAAAGGCTTGTCTGAAAACAGGGATGAGAGGAAAAACGAGTTTGTGGCAGCAAGTGGCGCTGAGGTTTGTTGTGGCAATAGAGTTTATAGCCCCCAGCACACATACCAGGTCGGTAAGAGGGTCAGAGGGATGCTAGTAAGGGCAGGGTGAAACAAAGGTGACCAACAGAGTACAAAATGGCTGTGATAGATCAAAATGACTGCAACTTATGTGCACATAGAATTCCACCAGACAAGATGGCGCAGGTAATGTTCATAATTGTCATTTTGCTTTTAACAGTGGCCCCTTTGAACATAACTAGCCAGCTTGTCAGTCTATTTCTATCTCCATAATGTCCTGTATCTCTTGATCATACATCACTCTCATTTTTGTTAGCTGAGTGTCCATAGTCTTAGGGTGTAAGGTAGTTATGCAAAGAGAACACAAAGGTGGTATACAGTGTATACCCAAACAACAACCACATATTGTCAATACTGGGACCAAGAGAATCAATGATATTTTCCAACCCCACTCCTTCAAGATGCCCCAAAGCCAACTTCCAACTGTCCAAGTCTCTGATCCTTGATGAATTTCTAAAGATAGTCTATGGAGATGTTCGATTGCTTCATAGACAGAAGGTGAATTATCAGGAATGTATACACAGCAGCTGGCACCGATGATGCGGCATGCTCCTCCACGGTCCGCTAGTACCACGTCCAGGACCATGCGATTTTGCAGGGTAACCAGACGGACCGCTTGGAGCTCAGCAGTGTTGTTGGTGAGGATGCCAGCAGTGACGTTCAGGGCGGTCTCTACCGCTTGGGACAGATGTCTGATGGCTCGGCTGTTTGCCATCGGACCCCATAGCGGGACGAGCCCTTTTGCTGCGTCGAGGAACTGTGATGAGGCAGAGTCTGCTTGATCAATGTCTTTAGAACGCTTTTCTCGATGATGCTCTGCAGGGGCTGTGTAGGTTGGTGGCAAAACAAAGGCGATGTAGCATGTGCCCCCCAGTTTCTTGGGAGCCAGGTGTAGGCTTTGGTTCCACAAACAAAGTACATATTGGGTGATGCAACAAGCGCTGGGGGTTGGCAGTGTTCAAAGTCCTTACAATGCTACAGGTGCTGTGACCCACATTCTTAGTCCCACGGCCTTCAATGCATACAAGGCCAGAGACGTTCACCACAGATAGGGCCACAGTCAGTGTTGCAGCAGTTCTTTTCTTCAGGTAGGAAAATGTGGCTCTGTTAGGATTATTGAACACTTGCATTTCCACTCGTTCTTTGGCGGGGACATCAATCTGGAATGTCGCATTGAAGGTGTGAGGGCAGAAGGGGGCGGCTGTCGTTCCTGTTTTGTTTCGCCAGAACTCGTTGTGGAACTGGGCGATTGTTCCGTCGGAAGTGGCATTGTCTTTGTAACTTTCTTGTAGGAGCATCATCCAGGCAAGGCAAGATCCGTGAATAGAAAAGGGCGAAGGGATGAAAGGGATGGAATGTTCAGTGGCATGTGTTAACAGCCCACAGACCCAACAGTTGGTAGCATTGGTGGCAAGATTGTGTTGGTGCAACATCTGTACGAAAGAATTATTCCAGAATTCTTTGCGTCGTTCTCGGAGATGTGGCAGTAGTGATACCAGGTAGTGTTCTTTCTTGGTGGTTGGTTGCATGGTGGGTGACAATGTTCTGTATGCAGGTGCATTCTCTTCAATGATCCAGAGTGCGACCATTAGCAGGAGACAGGTGAGAAATGCGGCTACAAGTGCAATTGTCTTTGTGCTGTGCAGGTTAGCAGTCTTGGTGTCTTTGCGGTGGTTTTGCAGGTGTTCAGTTTCTTCCATCATCTTCGAGGAGCTCAACAACTGTTAGGACCACAGACTTTTGTCTGGCGCTTTCCTGGTAGCGTTGTTTGACTGTGCTACCGATCTGAGACCTTGACTCAGTTAGTGGCCTGGTCGTTGGAGCTCCCTCCTTTCGTCGATCTTAGGTTGTACCCTTTCCTGGATGGCACCGTGGGGTCGGGAAATTCTGATAGTTCGAGGGTGTCTTCTTGTGGGTAGCAACTCAGAGCTGGTCGGTCTCTCGCGAGTACTTCCTCTTGCACCTCCACCCCTTCACAGGTTGCCAGGGTTGGAGGGACTCGTTTGCAGTGATGGGCGTGCAGCCAGTTTCGTTTTCCTTGCACTCGGAGGGCAGTTCGGGTGGTGATCAGGACTTGCCAGGGGCCCGTCCACCTAGGCTCCAGATTCTTCGTTCTTTGGAAGTTGCGAATTAATATATGGTCGCCTGGCTTTATTTCATGTCCCGGGCCCCTGGATACGTCCGGCAAGGCTTGCTGCACCTGTTGGTGGATAATTGTTAGCTCGTTTGTCAATTTATGCAAGTAATCCGACATTAATATGTTCGGGACATCGTTAATGGAGGTGGGTCTTGGTGCCGCCCAAATGCTCATAGGCCTGCCGAAGACCACCTCATACGGGGTCAGTCGGTGTTTGGTTGGGGTGGAGCGCATCGATAACAATGCCAATGGGAGGGCGTCGGGCCATTTCAACCCAGTCGTGGCAACTATTTTGGCTAGTTTTAGTTTCAACGTTGCATTGTGTCTCTCTACCAGGCCCGCTGATTGGGGGTGGAAGACGGCATGGAACTTTTGTTTTACCCCTAACCCTCTCAGTATGTTCTGTATCACCTCGGCTACGAAGTGGGGGCCGTTGTCGCTCCATAAAATTCTGCAAAGGCCGTATCGGGGGAAGAATTCTTTCAGCAATACTTTTGCAGTGGCTAAGGCGGTATTGTCGCGGGTGGGATAGGCCTCCACCCATTTGCTAAAAGCGCACACAACCACCAGGACATATTTTAGACCAAGGCATCTTTCTAGTTGAATGTAATCCATTTGAAGGATTTCAAAGGGGTGGTCAGGGACTCCAAACCCTCCCCGTGGTACTACTGTCCCCTTCCCTGGGTTGTGTTGTAGGCAGACTATACATTGTTGTACTAGGCGGTTTGCAGATTCTGCTATCTTGACGTTATGCCATACTCTGGTGATTAGTTCAATCATGGGGGTGGAGCCTATGTGTGCTGGTAAATGTGCCATGGTCAATATGGGGATGAGGTAGGCATTGGGTAACAGCCATTTATTTCCGTCTTTAGTTCTCCAGCAATCTTCCTCGTCTTTTAGTCCCACCTTTTCCCACTCGGTCAATTAGTCTTGTGTGCCTGTAGTCTGTATGTCCCTTACAGTGGTCCTAGCGTCAGTCCATCGTTCAGCTTGTGACCTGGTCACATACATTCGTGTCGTAGTTCTGTCTCCTGCCGTGGCTCGGGCAGTAACGTCTGCTAGTGCATTTCCCTGTCCAATGAGATCAGTCACTTTCCTATGTGCTTGGCATTTTATCACTGCTAACTTCTTGGGGAGGAGGACTGCTTGCGTCAAGGCGGAGACTAAATCTCCATGCAGGATGGGTGTACCGTGTGAAGTCAGGAACCCTCTTTCTTTCCATAAGATCCCAAAATGGTGAACCACCCCGAAGGCATATTGGCTGTCGGTGTATATGTTAACTGTCGTGTCAGTCGCTAAGATACATGCTCGTGTGAGGGCAATGAGTTCTGCAGCCTGGGCTGAACGTTGAGGAATACGGGCTGTTTCCAGAACGGTTCGGGCTGTGGTGACAGCGTATGCAGCTGAGGTGGTGCCGTCGGGGAGTTTGATGCACGAACCATCCACCCATAGTTCTCCATCTGGTTCTAGAAAGGCGGTGTCTCTGAGATCTATTCTACTCTTTGTTTGTTCATCGGTTAGTGTCACACAGTCGTGTAGTGGAGTCACGCTAGGATCATTTTCAGGTAGGGGTAACAGTGTGGCTGGATTGAGGGTGGTGCATCGCTTTAGGGTAATGTGCGGTGCTAGCAGGGTCAACTCATATCCTGTCAGTCGGGCGCTAGTCAAGTGTTGGGTTTTGGTCTGGTTTAGTAGTGTGTCGACTGCATGGGGTACTAAAACAGTGACTGGATTGGAGAGTACTATTCCTTCGCTCTGGCGTATCGATACTGCTGCAGCTGCAGCTGCCACAGCGCGCAGGCACGCTGGCAGTGCTCTGGCTACTGGATCGAGGGTGGCAGAGAAATATGCACAAGGGCGTTGTTTTTGACCAATTGATTGTGTTAGGACAGACAATGCACATCCTTCCCTCTCGTGCGTGTAGAGGAAGAATGGTTTGGAGTAATCCGGGGTTCCTAGGACAGGTGCTGAACAAAGGGCATTGCGTAGTTCTGTAAAGGCCGACTGGCATTCGGGGGTCCAGGGGAGAGGTGAGGGGATGTCTTTAGCTAGGAGGGAGAGAAGGGGTTTGACAATGAGGCTAAAGTTCGGTAACCACTGTCGGCAAAATGAGGTGAGACCTATCAAAGAGCGGACTTGTTTCTGATCTTTGGGGACAGGGGTGTCTAGAATTGTCTGGATCCTGTCAGGCGTGAGTTTCCTCCCTTCTTTGGATAAAAGGTGACCCAAATAGGTCACTTGTGATTTACAGAACTGCAATTTCTTTCAGGAGACCTTGTGACCATTCTCAGCAAGAAAATGGAGTAGTTTGATGGTGGCTGTGACGGCTATTGGTATGGTGTCCGCTGCTAGAAGGATGTCGTCTACATATTGTATTAGTGCCACTCCATCTGGCAATTGTATGGCGTCCAACTGTCTTTTAAGTGCCTGGCTATAGATGCTTGGGCTCTCAGTGTACCCCTGAGGTGCTCTGCAAAATCTGTACGAACTGGAGTTTAGGGTGAATCCAAATAGATAGCGGCTGTCCTTGTGTATAGGTATGGAAAAGAATGCGTTTTTGAGGTCAATTACAGTGAAGGTGGTGGCAGTGGAGGGGATTAAGGTCAAAATTGTCGTGATGTCGGAAACTACTGGGTATTGTGGCACTACGATTTTGTTTATCTCCCGCAGGTCAATGATGAAGCGGTAGGCTTTTCCGTCTCCCTCTCCCTGTCTCTTTACAATCGGTAGTATGGGACTATTACAAACGTTGCTCACTACTTCCTCTACCACCCCTGCCTCTACCAAAGAGTGTATGATCTCTGTCAGTGCCTTCTCACCCTCTGGCGATATTTTGTACTGCGGTACTTTCGGTAGGGTTGCGTCCTGTCGTATTGTTACGTGTACTGGGTCAATCATCATTCGTCCTACGTCTGAATCAGCCCTAGCCCATAAGTGTGATGGCAAAGTGTCCAGTAGGGATGCGTCAGTCTCGGAGATAGAAAACATGTGCTGATTAGGGTTCTCTCTATGGCGCTGGGGGTTGTCATACAGGACGACACGCACTCCGTCTGGTGAGCATCTGATAGTCGCATGGAAGTGTTTCAAAAGGTCGAGACCCATAATGGCGTCTGGGCTGTTGGAAGAGAGGAGGAATGTCGCTTCGACGCTAATGTTGTCAAGGTTAAAAGGGATCAGTCAGGACAAAGGGTTGGTGGAGGGCGTACCGTCAAATCCTATTGAGGTCACATGTGAGCCTGACAAGGGTGCCCTTGGAATCAGTCGTTTGGATAGTGCACTACGTGTTGCTCCCGTGTCTACCAGAAATGGCGACTTTGTGCCCAGGACCTCAGCGGTAACATAAGGGCCTTGCTGATCAACATAGAGCTCGACTGGATCCCTCCCTTGCCTCTGGCTGTCCTATGCAAAGTCGTACGCATTGTCATAATCTGTCTGTTGGTACTGATTCTGTTTGGGATGGTCAAATGTGTTCACTCTTCCTGGCCTTTCCTCGCTTGCTTCACTCGCGTACCCTCTCCCACGTCCTCTTCCTCTCTGTCCACTTGCTATTTCCCTCGCCCCTCTGCCCCTACCAGCTCCTAACAAAGCCGGGCATTGGGTTTTCCAGTGTCCATATTCTTTGCAAAATGCACATTGATCCTGTCCTAGGTCTTGGCGTCCTACATATGATGTCGATGAATTGTTTCTAGGTGGCTGTACTCTAGGGGTATTCTGCTGGTATCCTCCCCTATATTGCTCCCTTCCTGTATTCGCCCCCTGGAGTTGTGCTACCATTACCCTCTCCTTCAAGTCCTTCTTTTTCCTTTCTGTAGCCCTGTCATTTTCGTTTTTCTGATGCTCATAGTACTGGGCCATTTGGAGAATGGCCGCCGGTTTAGATGCTGCCCAACTACTTTCGCTGGCTTGTAATTTCTGGGATACATCTGGTAGTAGTCCTTTGACATAGTTCTGCACAAATAAGTGGTGTCCGGTTGCGGTGGACATGTCTTGTCCACTGTAATCGGAGAACACCGTTTCAAATCTGGAGAAATACTCTGAGACATCCTCTTGTGGTTTCTGGCGGCACGCGGTTACTATGGACCAGTCTATCTTTTTCTCTGGGATCAGCGTTTTCACTTTCTGCACTATTTTGTCAGGGAGGTCCAATATTGCTTTAACCGGTTTTTGACCAGGGTTCCGCTGTTTATCTAGTGTGTTAAGTTGTTCCCAGGTATGACCAAGCAGTTCGGTATGGTCTATTTTCCTAATCTGTTTCCACACATCTGCTGGCAAACATAACCCGAAGAACAAATCTATGTCGGCAAGTGTCATTATTGTTGATCCCAGAGCGGTACCTAGCTCGGTGTAAAAGGCGGTGGGGTTCTTTCGCAAATCCGGTAAAGATTTACGGAACGTCAAAATGTCCTGTCTGTCCCATGGTTGATACACCCAATTGTAGACCACCCTTCCTCTAGCATCTTGATGGTTCATATCGTCATGAGTCCCTTGTCCTCTAGGAGGTACCCAATAAGGGGCAGCTTCTTTTATCGGCATCATGCTATCTGGTTTTTCCACCGGGGTCCTGCTATCTTAGATGTCCTGTCCTTATCTATCCGTCCTTGTTCCACGAGGTGACGGAATACCTCCAGTGTGGATGAAAAGAGTTCTGTAACATCGTTGTCGCCTTCATCTCCGGTGTCTACCTTCCCATAGAGAGCCACTAGTCGCTCGTGCCCTACATCTTGGTACTTCTCTTCATATGCAGTAAGAGTGTGGTAACAGAGACGTACAATAAAGTATCGTTTGCGGTTTTCAACATAGGAGTTGCATATGTCAGTTACATGCTCTTCTGTCTCCTTCCTATCTATAAGGGATTTAACTACTTTATCAATGCCTGCTCGCTCATTTTTACTTAATCGCGGGACCCTGGGCGCTCCTGTTTCTTTTGATCCTACCTCTACTACTGTATCCTTTGATGAGGCATTTGGTGTGGGTGACTCGGTGGGAGCAGAGGCGGTGGAGACTGAGGCGATCGTGCCATCTCCGGCTATACTTTGGTGGTCCTGTCGTTGTACTACGGGATGAGTAGGGGCGTAAGGGGGTGGCATGTATATGATTGGGGGACCTAACAATAAATCATCATCTACCCTTTGTTTTGCTGGTAACTTGGGGTAAAGAGTCGAGGGCGTTCTAACAGGGCATTGATCTGATATTTTTGATCCCTGTTCCTTTTTATCGATTTCCTTTTCTTTTAGTTTTTCTTCTAATCTTTTACAGGCTTGGTAAGCTGATTTTCGCGTTTCTTTATCTTGTCTAGCTTCGTCCCTTTTCTTTCTTTGAGCTGCCTCTTTTCGCCATAAGCCAAAACTGTCAAACATGGCTGGTCTAGTTTTCTTTTTGTGGAGAGCTAATTCTAACGTTTCTATTTTAGCGGGATCGAAAGATCCCGTCAGTGGCCACTGATTTACCCGGTCCTTCCTAGTGTATTTATGCCATAGTTTGCTATAAGCTACGCTGGCTAATCCATACTTTACGTACATGTCCTTGTTAGGGGTGCCTTCCGGTGGTGCCGGCTGACTGACCTCTAACGAACGGTCTGGTCCAAAACAATTACAATCAAACAATCTAGAGAAAACAGGCATGACGTATTTATCGGTCAAAATGAATATCTCAATCAATCAATTTAGACAAAAAGTCTGCACTACCTGTCCTTCGCTGCCTGCAAAGAGAGAGAATATTCCTATTCTTTGTTGTTTGCAAGCAGGGAAATGTCGCAAATAACTCAATATCAAAAAAAGGAATACTAGTATTTCAATCAAACTATTCAATCAATCAATCAATTTAAGTCGTTTTTTTCACGACCTTACCCGGACCGTATGGACAGTTCTTCGTCTTCCCCTTCCAGCGCCTGGTTGTCCTCTCACTCCAACAATCAATGCGGCGTTCCTCTAAGGTCCCAGTCAGGACCGCAGGTCACTCGAGAGAGGTCCGTTCGGAACCGGTGAAGTTCAGTCGATCGGCAGCCAGACAAGGGTCTTCTCAGGCAGGTATACCCCAATCGTTTAGTTGTTCACTCCGTCGTTAGGACCTCTCTACCGGACCCACGCGTCACTGATGGGCCCCTACGTTGGGCGCCAATTTGTGAAAGGCAGCGAGTCTTCTAAGACCCTCAATGCTGCCCGGTGCAGGGTTCCACCTCTAATTCACTTTGGGTTCGCTATCAAAATAAGGAGGCAAGCGCTGGAAACTGGAAGAGAAGAAAATGGTTTATTTCTCATGAGGAGATCACGTCAACTGAGACACCGGGATGTCTGAGGGAAGTGTTCTGCTGACAACTCCCTTGGCTCTTCCTTTTATACAGGTTTGACACAATGCATTTGTTTGATCAACATGGTTACAAAAGCTTGGGGTCCCCGCCCCGGGCAGGTTGTCACACAAGCCCAACAGTAATTCTCTTCCCACCCAGGTCAAACAGACAATCTTATCTTGCAGCTGGACCTTGCTTCAGGGTCTAAAACATGTGAGACCGGTCAGATCTAAGAGTCCGTTCTGTTGATAAAAACAGGTCCCATTGTTGGTAACAACAAGTCTTGCTGTTTGCAGTGCAATAAATCATTTTGCAAGAGTCTTTTTGGTGTTTGGAACCTGTTTGTGTAACTAGGTGTAGTGAAGGGTAGAGCGTCCAAAGGCTTGTCTGAAAACAGGGATGAGAGGAAAAACGAGTTTGTGGCAGCAAGTGGCGCTGAGGTTTGTTGTGGCAATAGAGTTTATAGCCCCCAGCACACATACCAGGTCGGTCAGAGGGTCAGAGGGATGCTAGTAAGGGCAGGGTGAAACAAAGGTGACCAACAGAGTACAAAATGGCTGTGATAGATCAAAATGACTGCAACTTATGTGCACATAGAATTCCACCAGACAAGATGGCGCAGGTAATGTTCATAATTGTCATTTTGCTTTTAACAAACTGAACTCACCACTATTGCATACAAAAAACAAAATAGCAAGAAAATGATGTATTGGCATAGAGTTTAAAAGAAAGTATTTCTAAAAATCTCAATATGTGGACAGGACAGGTGGTGCTGCACATCAGTCTATTATGAATTAGTTATTTTAAGCACATTCAGAAATCCTTTTAATGATTTGGGTGATTTTATATTCTCAAAGTATGGTGAGGATGCTCCTCAGTAGCTCTATACAGTTTGAAAAAGCAGAAAGTGTCTGCCTGGAGTTTGAAGCTGCACCGCTGTTAGCACTTGGATGCCCCCGGTTAGCCATGCGCTTTAGAAATGCTTCGTCTTTCATTCACTCATTCAAAGTCTGCCATGCACAGAAAGAACATTTTCCAAACTTTTCACTGCAAACCATCAGGTGGAGTTTCTGTCGCCTTAGCACATTACAACTGCATTTTTCACAGTGCAAAGTCAAAATACTACAGTCCTCATAATGAGTTTGTCATAATAGGGTGGGGTATTTACCATACTTGCCACACTTGATAAATACCATTTTCACAGTGCAAGGTATTTCTGACATGTTGTAAATACCTCCTGTTCTGAGTTTTTACAAGGAAAATGGAGCATAACATGTGGAATAATTTTTTAATACACTGAATTACACAAGGTTTGCCTTATTTGCAGGGAATTTTCCCCCAATAAATTTTGGAAAATTTGACCAGCCGGAATTTATCAGGGGAAAACTGCAACAGTGTCATAATTATCACACAATTTGTAATCTCGATTCCTGTGCAAACACATATTTGCACAGGGATCGGAATTTATCTCGCAGTGAGGGTCAAACAAGCTGTGGCAATACTTTGCATAGTTGAAATACCATTACAAGTGCATGCTATGTGTGAGAGTATTGACTGAGTTAAACATATGAGCGAACAAGTAAGCAACTGCGAGAATGCTGCAAGTGTATGCAAGTTGTGGGTGAGTGATCAGGAAAATACAAGGAGTGGGTGAATGAATGATGAGTGAACAAATGATTTTGTTTTCTTAAAGCTCACAGTTCAATTTAAATTTCAGTTAGCTGGAGTCGTCCCATAATAATAACACATGTATTTCCTATATTGGTGGTTCGTATATTGCAGGAAGATACTGGTCGGAGCTCAGTGCACAGAACTGGGCACATAATTTAGGCAGTACCCTTAACAATTGCTAATTAGAGCCCATGAACATCATGATTACTCCTTCACTAAGGAACAGGTGCATGCTTGATCAGACATCTGGATGAAATAGTAATAAGTAACAAATTGGGACATGGTATCAAACTCTTGAGAACCACATTACTACTCCGATTTGTACTAATTTTTATTTCTTTCTCCCACTATCCACACCTTCTCTCTATTCTTCAGACTTTCTCTATAATTCATCCTCGTTTCCCTCCCCCATTTCTCACCCCACTGCTGCAACTTCTCTCACCTGCTTTCCACTTCTGCTCCTCATGCTTCCATTCTCCCCATCACTTTACTCTCCCATACCACCCAGTTATTACATTCTCCTTCAAACACTTTTTACGTACATGTAAAATTCTCCCTTCTCAAGCCTTTATTTTGCCATTCGATTTTCCTCTTTCTTCTGCTCACTCATTCCTTCTCCCAGTTCTTCCTTCTTGCCCCTCATTTTTTCTACTCCCATATTCTTACTATAATTTTGCCTCTCATTCTTACTTCCATCTTTTCCTTTCCCTCTCATCTCACTCTTCCCTTTCCATAACATTTGACGTGATCACCTCAGGTTTGTGACTTACTTCCTACCCTGTTTAGTGCTCGCTCATCTTCCTTCGACTTGCTCTTCCTTCCCTTCACCCTTTTGCTTGATTCTATTACCTCTCTTTTTCCTCTTGTCTCCCATTCTCACCATATGTCCTTTTTCACTCTCTACTTCTTTTTTCTATCCATTTCTCTGTTTACTTCTTTCGCTTCTTTTTTATCCATTTATTGACAAATGCAAATGACAATAAAACTATTGTACTTGTGTGAAGAAAGGTGAAACTAGAGACTATGTAGAGTTTGAGAGTAATGAAAAGACTGGAAAGGGTACACTCAATGGTCCACACGCGATGGGTAGAATTAGTATTGGTAAATGGCAAGGTTAAGGCTGGTAAATACACAATGCTAGCAAAAATCGAAACTGGATGGGGCATACTGTTCTCATCTGCTACTATGTTTCTATTGTGCACAATGAAATATTTCAGTGAGTTTAGCATAGCTCTCACATCTCTTAGTGATGTTCTAAGAATCAAAGCAAAAACACAAAAGGATGTGTGGGGATCATTTGGAAAAAATACAGGGTAGGAAAAAAATATATTATTTCCTCCAAGTGGGAGCCTAATCCCCAGGTAATTACTTAGAACAATTCAACCACTCACCGAACTTTCCACAATTTTTTCACGTCACTTTTTAATATCTTTTTTATATATATTTTATGACACAAACAAAAACATTACACATAAAACATAAGAACCTCAATATTCCAAAAATAATCCTAATTCCTTCCTACCCATCCATTCTAACCCGGTTGCAACACAACACAAATATGTAGGCAATCCGAGGGGAGGTAGTCCTTTACACACAAATGTGAAGGCAACTTCCCCCTCTGCTCAGTCCATATGTTGTGTGTATTTATACACTATTATATAAAAAACTTTAATCCATTGGACTCCTCCTCTTCTTCTGGTTGATGCGTTTCGGCCCACTGATTCGGGCCTCATCAGGACATGGGCAACAAAAGAAAGAAAAAAGCACCTACAAAATAATTTTGCACAAATCAATATCTTGTGTACTCTGCACTCCATATATGAAAAACCATATTTCTCTCTTGCATGCAACCATGCACGTCCTTGAAATCCGTGTTGACATCTCACCTTCAACACCAATAAAAACTTAAGACAGAACGTCGGATGAATATTATCACCTCAGGCATGCTGTGAGAATACAAAAAACAAAACACATCCAAGGAGCCCTTCTCCTCTGTGATTAGCCATGCCATTCATGCAATCTTAAACTTTCTGTATGGCAACCGTGCTCTTAACCAAAGTGCTGGTCACAGACTCTGTGTGCCCCCTGTGTGAAAAATGGAACACCTTCAGGTCGTGAGGGTCTACTTACAGTGGTGCGTCTTTAAACTGATCAGCTCATAAGTACCTGAAAGGGTCAAAATACACAACCCATTCAGGAACCTGTGTAGTACATCATCTAGCTGGTCAAAATATGACTACCCTATGAGTGTCTCAAAATACCTTTGCTGGCCGCACTGGCCTCTCAAACTATATGGGAAGTAGATGACGCTTCGGTACCGCCGCTGCTATGTATTAAAGTCCAATGTCAGAAACCGTCCGGACGGCGTTTCTGCTTATTCCAGCCCCTCTGCTCTGTAAATAAGGGACAACATTCAAGGCTCCTGCAGGAAAGGGGCACATTTAAAACGTGGCCGCGGTGCTCGTATAACCAGCGGCATGTCAGCCCCACACCGGCCCAGCCTTACCTGGTAATTAGTACGTGGTGGATATTTCTCTGGCGGCAAACTCTAGGGGCGTGCAGTCCTCAATCTGGGCAACCGTGTCCTCTTCGGTGTATACCAACTCCCGACAGGACCTTATCTCCTATTCACATCTCGTTTCACCTCACAGACACGCAATTAACGTAAACTATTTTGCGTAATCGCATGCGTCTTAGAGGGCGGGTGTATAAAGTTCTACTCTGCCGTATTATCTCTAGGGGCCGTCTCCAAAGGAGCGCCTCTTGAAGTAAAGAAACTTTATTGAACTATCTTATATCACAGCCAGATAAGGCATGTTCCCTACAGAATAAACAGCCTTTATGATCACTGGTAGCTGTCAGGCAACCTGATTCATTCTAGGGGAACTAATGACAGACATAGCGTGTTGTAAGGAAACTAGGGGTCCATTTCTAATAATTAGCAACCACAGAGGTTACAAAAGATTTGATCTTATCAATCCGACGTTCGTCTCTATTAAAACAGACAGACATGATGAAACAATCACCAAGGTTACAAAAGATTTGATCTTATCAATATTATCAATCCGATGTTCGTATCTATTGAAACAGACAGACATGATGAATACCACACTTGGAATGATTTCCCCAAAAAATTAAAGACATATATATACACAGATACAACATTTGTTGTTGCACACCAGCATTGGTACTCCAACCACCCTCCTTACACTGATCTGTATAATTATATAATCATACATTCATCAACCCCATATGAAAACAGGACAATGGAATGGGAGAGCTACAGCAATGCCCGCATTTCATCATGCTCGTTCAAACCCTGTGTAGCAGTCCTATATTTTTCAATCATGCGTGCTTCAAGTCTATTTAACTTTGTTTGTAAGTTGGCCCTAGTCATGTTTTGTACCACTAGCAATACTGACCACTGGATGTCATTTTCATTGTGGGCCCGCTGTTGGTAATGTTGGACCAGGGGAGCACCTTGGGTTTCACATCTTATTCTGGATTTGTGTTGCAAGATTCGAGTTTTAACCGGTTGTGTGGTTTGTCCTATATAGAACAAGTCCCCTGGAGTCAATTTTTCCAATTGATCCCCACACATCTTTTTGTGGTTTTTCTTCTGTGTGCTCTTGCCCAGATGTGTTGGGGGGGATTAGGGCATACCCCTTGTTTGTGGATATGTTCTAAGAATCAAAGACCACACCATCCAAGTAATGTGCTGTGTGGTCATTTCCTGTAATCTCATAGTCATGTTAAAGGTTTTATGATGTCATATACTGTGATGTCATTGTTATGCAAATTAGCACGTTTGAAATCCGAAAATTCCTATCTCTTTTGGTCATAGAATGTTGTTGAATAAACTATATCCTCATTGTGGGCTTCCTAATGGTGCCCTGTGGTGTGCTATATGTGAATCAAGATAGTCCAAGGTCAGATCAAGAAAAGGATGGATCTTGAAAAGGTACGGGTGAGACGGTGAAGATGTTATATAAGTAATTCTTATCATTTGCCTTCCTTTTACCCCTTCTAACATTTTAATGTATAATTCAATGGGTGTGAATTAGCTGAAAATGGATCAGAAATTCTATGTTATTGGCAACAGGTGCCCCAAAATGTATCTGTCCCTGGGCCTCCGAAATCCTTAAGATGTCCCTGATGAGATAGCATCCGTTTCTAAACACTTATTAAAAATACAAATCTAAAGCCTGTAAATAAACATTAATTGATAAAAGTCACAAACAACAAGCTACTAAAAATAGTTAAAATCTTTTAGATGAGTTGTTAAATGCTACCACTAATGGCTCTGTAATTGACATGCATATTTGGCAACAACTACTTATTTCTTCCGAAAGAATTTTCATATTCATATGTTTTCAATATTTTCATGAGCTGGTTGTGGGCTTTGACAGTAATAGCAGGCAATCTTTCCATTTTATGTTTTTTCAAGATAGCATTAGCCATCTGAGACTGGGGTGAGGCGGAACAATAGCGAATTTATACTTTAAATTATTTCCTGATGGCAGCATATTCCCAGTAGCAAAGGGTTGAAAAGTGTGCTTGTAAAAAGCCTCCTCAATTCTGATCTGAAAACTCATCTCAAAGGCAGTTTTCAACTCCTCTTGTTAACATGAGTTTACACATATAGCCTGTATATATAACCTACTTAAATTTCTCCCCAATATATCATATATCTATATATCATATATCACAAGATTTGTAAAGCGCACTACTTACCCGCGAGGGTCTCAAGGCGCTGAGGGAGAGGAGGGGGGGTGTTGCCGCTACTGGTCGAATAGCCAGGTCTTGAGTCGTCTCCTGAAGGTCATCAGGTCTTGGGTCTGTCGTAGGTTGAGGGGAAGGGTGTTCCAGATCTTGGCGGCGCGGTGAGAGAAGGATCTGCCTCCGGTGGTGGTTCTCCGGATGCGCGGGACGGTGGCCAGGGAGAGGTCGGCGGAGCGGCGCTGACGGTTGGGAACGTAGAAGGAGAGTCGACTGTTGAGGTAGGCTGGGCCGGTTTTGTGGAGTGCCTTGTGTGCATGGATCAGGAGTTTGAAGGAGATTCTCTTGTCGACGGGGAGCCAGTGCAGGTTTTTCAGGTGGGGGTGATGTGGCTGTGGCGTGGAATGTCGAGGATCAGGCGTGCAGAGGCGTTTTGGATTCTTTGCAGTCGTTTGATGAGCTTGGTCGGGGCTCCTGCGTAGAGGGCGTTTCCGTAGTCGAGTCTGCTGCTGACGAGGGCCTGGGTGACTGTTCTTCTCGTGTCTGTCGGGATCCACCTGTAGATCTTGCGGAGCATGCGGAGGGTGTTGAAGCAGGAGGAGGAGACTGCGTTGACTTGCTTGGTCATGGTGAGCGTTGAGTCGAGGATGACTCCCAGGTTGCGTGCGTGGTCGGTTGGTGTCGGGGGTGCCCCTAGTGACGAGGGCCACCAGGAGTCGTCCCAGGCTGATGGGTTGGAGCCGAGGATGAGGATCTCCGTCTTGTCTGTGTTCAGCTTAAGTCGGCTGCACTTCATCCAGTCAGCGACGGCTTTCATTCCTTCGTGGAGGTTGGATTTGGCGGTGAGGGGGTCCTTGGTGAGGGAGAGGATCAGTTGAGTGTCGTCGGCGTAGGAGATTATGTTGAGGTCGTGCTGTCAGGCGATGCGTGCGAGTGGAGCCATGTAGATGTTGAACAGTGTCGGGCTGAAGGAAGATCCCTGGGGTACGCCGCAGATGATCTCGGAGGCTTCGGATCGGAATGGGGGGAGGCGGATGCTCTGGGTTCTGCCGGAAAGGAAGGAGGTGGTCCAATCCAGGGCCTTGTCTCGGATCCCTGCGTCATGGAGGCGTGTGCGTAGTGTGCGGTGGCAGACAGTGTCGAAGGCGGCGGAGAGGTCCAGGAGGATCAGGGCCGCCGTCTCGCCGTTGTCCAGCAGGATCCTGATGTCGTCTGTGGCGGTCTCGGTGCTGTGGTTGCTGTAGAATCCTGACTGGGAGGGGTCCAGGATGCTGTTATCTTCGAGGTAGCGGGTGAGCTGTCTGTTGACGATCTTCTCGATGACCTTAGCTGGGAATGGAAGCAGGGAGATGGGCCGGAAGTTCTTGAGGTCGCTCGGGTCCGCCTTGGGTTTTTTGAGTAGGGCGTTGATCTCGGCGTGTTTCCAGCTCTCTGGGAAGGTCGCGGTCTCGAAGGAGAGGTTGATGACGTTGCGCAGGTGGGGTGCGATGGAGCTGCTGGCTTTGTTGAAGATGTGGTGTGGAAAAGGGTCTGATGGGGAGCCGGAGTGGATTGTGCCCATGGTCTTATTGTGTCCTCGGTGTTCACGTTGACCCAGGCTGTCAGGGGGTCATGGTCGATGGGGTTCGGCGGGTCTGATGTGTCAGGGCCTGTTGGGGTCGTCCGGGAGTCGAAGCTGTCGTGGATGTCGGCGATCTTGCGGTGGAAGAAGGTGGCGAGGGAATCGCCCAGGGCTTGCGACGGCGGGATGTCGTTGGTGTTGGAGCTGGGGTTGGAGAGTTCCTTCACGATGCTGAAGAGCTCCTTGCTGTTGTGTGCGTTGTTGTTGAGGCGGTCTTTGAAGGAGGTCCTCTTGGCGGACCTGATGAGGTGATGGTGGTTGCGGATGGCGTCTTTGTGGGCTGCGCGGCTGTCGGCGTCTTCTCGCTGTGCCATTTGTTCTCCAGTTTCCGGCAAGTGCGCTTGGATGCTAGGAGTTCCGGGGTGAACCAGCTGGCTCTCTTGCTGGTGTCTTTGTAGGTTGGTTTTTTCAGCGGGGCTAAGGTGTTGGCGCAGTCATCCATCCATCGTCTGAGATTGCGGGCGGCGGCGTCGGGGTTGGAGGGGTCGTTGGGTGGGCTGAGTGCGAGGTTTGTCTGGAGTTGGTCTTCGGTGACTTTGCTCCAGCATCTGCGGGGGATCTGTAGGGTGCGGTGGTGTGCGGCGGGTTTCCGGAAGGTGAAGTGGATGCAGTGGTGGTCGGTCCAGGTGAGTTCGGAGGTGTGGCTGAAGGAGACGTTGGAGCTTGAGGAGAAGATGGCATCGCGCGTGTGTCCGGCGATGTGGGTCGGCGTCGTGACGAGCTGTTTCAGTCCGAGGTTGGCGAGGTTGTCGATCAGGGTGGAGGAGTTGCTGTCGTTGTTGTTCTCCAGGTGAAAGTTCAGGTCTCCGAGGAGGATGTAGTCGGTGGAGGTCAGGGCGTGCGTGCTGATGAAGTCGGCGATGGAGTCGCTGAACTGGGATCGGGGTCCGGGGGGTCTGTAGATGAGGGTGCCTCTTACGGTGGTGTTGGGATCTGTGTGGATCTGGAAGTGCATGTGTTCGGCGGTGCTGAGAGTGTCGTCGGTGCTGTTCGAGACCCTGATGGTGTCTTTGTGGACAATGGCGATTCCTCCTCCGATTCGGTTGGTGCGGTCTCTGCGGGTGATCTTGTAGCCGTCGGGGATGGCTATGGCGATGTCGGGTGCGGAGGATTCGTTCATCCAGGTCTCTGTCAGGAAGGCGACGTCCGGTGATGAGGTGTCGAGTAGGTCCCAGAGCTCGACGGCGTGTTTGCGTGCGGAGCGGGTATTTAGTAGGATGCACCAGAGATGGTTGAGGTCCTTCTTGGCGGGAGTCTCGGGCTCTCCGAGGCAGGTGGAGCTGCAGTTCCGGCAGGTGAAGGGACCATGGGTGCATTTCGGGGCGGCCTTGAAGCAGGTGGAGGTCCGTCCTGGGTTGAGAGCGATGAGGGTGCTGGCGTCGTATCGGAGGTGGTCTTCGTGGCGGATGCGGGGGCCAGGGGTTCTGGCGCTGGGCGCGGTCCAGGCGCGGACGGGCGCAGACGGGCTTGCCTTGGGCGCGCCTTATATGGGGAGGTGGGAGGGAGGAGGAGCTGGGAGGCGGGAGGCCGGGGCAGCGAGTGATCAGCGAGGGGGGCGGGGCCGCAGGGGACACAGCGGCGGGAAACGGGAGGGCGAAGGGGTACAGAAATCAAGAGGGGCACAGGGGGGCACAGAACGAAAAACAGTGCACAGCAGTGGGGTCACAGAATGGAAGGGCAAAAACAGTGGAAAAGCAGTGGGGGCACAGAACGAAAACAGTCACAGCAGTGGGGGCACAGAACGGAAGGGCAAAGACAGTGGAAAAACAGTGGGGCACAGAACGAAAACAGTCACAGCAGTGGGGGCACCGAACGGAAGGGCAAAACAGTGGAAAAACAGTGGGGGCACAAATATAGAGGGGAAAGACAGTAACAGTGACGCTCACAACGACAAGAACCTACCTACGGCCTACCACTGGCCACCAGGGATGAGGCGCAGGTGGTAGCCTGCGGGTGGAGGAGGGCCTCAGATCAGCAGCAGCAGGGAGCTGGATGCACAGGTGGCGCTGTGCGGATGGGGGGGCGACCTACCCAGAGGTCAAGGGTCGCTCACCTCACCGTGCAGCGGCCGCAATATATGGGGAGGTGGGAGGGAGGAGCAGCTGGGCGGCGGGAGGCAGGGGCAGCGAGTGGTCAGCGAGGGGGCGGGGCCGCAGGGGACATAGCGGCGGGAAACGGGAGGGCGAAGGGGTACAGAAATCAAGAGGGGCACAGGGGGGCACAGAACAAAAAACAGTGCACAGCAGTGGGGGCACAGAATGGAAGGGCAAAAACAGTGGAAAAGCAGTGGGGGCACAGAACGAAAACAGTCACAGCAGTGGGGGCACAGAACGGAAGGGCAAAGACAGTGGAAAAGCAGTGGGGGCACAGAACGAAAAACAGTCACAGCAGTGGGGGCACAGAACGGAAGGGCAAAAACAGTGGAAAAACAGTGGGGTACAGAACGAAAACAGTCACAGCAGTGGGGGCACAGAACGGAAGGGCAAAGACAGTGGAAAAGCAGTGGGGGCACAGAACGAAAAACAGTCACAGCAGTGGGGGCACAGAACGGAAGGGCAAAAACAGTGGAAAAATAGTGGGGGCACAGAACGAAAACAGTCACAGCAGTGGGGGCACCGAACGGAAGGGCAAAACAGTGGAAAAACAGTGGGGCACAAATATAGAGGGGAAAGACAGTAACAGTGACGCTCACAACGACAAGAACCTACCTACGGCCTACCACTGGCCACCAGGGATGAGGCGCAGGTGGTAGCCTGCGGGTGGAGGAGGGCCTCAGATCAGCAGCAGCAGGGAGCTGGACGCACAGGTGGCGCTGTGCGGATGGGGGCCACCTACCCAGAGGTCAACGGTTTCCCATTTACGCTTTGAGTATCTGGATGATCTACGCTCATTCTAAAGTGCCAGATTTATCAAAGCTAAACTTAAAAGCATTGCTTTGGGTGTTTTTAAGGCAGAAGCAGTGTTTCCTCTTTTTGAATACTACATTGCCATAACCCTCCACAGTAGGAGTAACAATTTCTCATCCTTTCCTTTTTTAGGTCTCGCATAGAAATAGCTTTAGCTTTTGTTGTTGAATACCTGTTGTCTACAAAACAGTATACTTACCATGGGCTTTAGGTCAGCTCATTGCTTATCATTGGCTTGCTTTCTTGTCAATCTCACTTGCTTGCTTCTTATTCAAAGTTGTTGCTCCCTCTTCTTGTTTTTATCCATCCCCAGAGCGTAGTCTCATTACCATCCTTTATTATTGGGTGACTTGTATCCTTGCATGGCTCACATCAGAAAACAACTTTTTTTCTTTTGGTTTCAGCACCTTATGTGCTGCTTCCCCTTTCACATCCCCATTTCTACCCCGTGCTCTCCGTGTTGCTTCCCCCAACCCTCCCCGTCCTACTTAGCATTTGTTTTTAAAAGCCCACCTCTGTTGCTCTTCTTCTCCTTTACGGCCTGTTTTCTTTTTTGTAATTTAATGTTTTAGCATTTTTAGGATGGCCTGGCAGCTACAAGCTGCTCCTTTCTGAAAATGTACTTTCACACATTTTTCTTTTCTTTGTTTTTGATTTGCAACTCCAAGAGTTGCATCCTTCAAGGAAGAGCTTTTTCTGTTGCTGCCTCTAAGCTTTGGAATACTCTTCCGCTATCAATTTCTGGACAAGACTCTCACTCTCTGTTCCGTAAGGCCCAAAAAACTTGGCTCTTCACTATTTAATTGTTAAGTTCCCTTCTGTGCTTCTTGCGTCCGCTGGCTCTATCCGCAGCGCCTTGACGCCTTTGGGCAAAGCTTGCCCTTTATAAGTCTAATATTCATTCATTCATCTTTGAACTTTAAATTATATTAAAAGTAAAAAAAATGCTGAAACTTCATCATGTATGCACATGCATACAGCATCTGGTTGGGGACTTTTTGTCCAATGCTGTTTAGCATCGACAATGACCATTTTGTCCCTTTTTACTGATGTTGAATAGCATCAGCAAAAAAGCATTGTCTAAGCTAAGATTCAAGACCTGTTGGCTTTGCCAATGCTTCTTAAAAAAGAAACTGTAGCAGGAATCAGCAATGGAGGCTCACAGTTCTATCTTGTAATGCATTTAAGTAAAATATTAATTATATTTGCAATGTACTATGTTTGTTGGGTTGAACTCCAGGGATTGCAAAATGCCTTTACATTGCTTATGCGCACTATAAATGTTTTATGCTTATTCTGGGGATCCAACATATTGTACGCAGGCATTCTTTATACATAATATATGCGTGTGCATTATGTATTGGCCCGATTGTTTATCAAAAACGAACCACGCCGTGTTTGGAGAACACAGAATTCCCTTTAGAGCTTCATATTGAGGTCAAAAGTTTAAATTGAGTATAATTGAGCATGACCCATATTTTACACATTATACCCAGTGACCTAGCTACTGTTGAGACAAGCAATCCAATTTCTTTGTAAATAAATTACTTGATTTGAAAAATTCGTATGACTTAAGATGTAAACTATTTGGGTGCACTTGATTTTTAAGAACACGATTTCGACTGGGTTTTGTAATTCTAGCCCATGTTAAGCGGAACACAAACATCAGACATAAAACATGGTTATGTAATAATTACATTTAAAGCAAAATGGAAAAAAGAAAAGCAAACTATAACACAAAATGTACTTTATTACTTTATAATATAACTGTAGGTAGTCTTCATTTTAAAAAAAAATACGTTTAATATGTTTACTAGCATCACATATGATGTGCACTATTATAAAAGTCTCATTTTAAAGCTCCACACATGAATATATATGGCCATAGCTTCCATCTGGCACAAAATGAAAATCCTCCAGCTAGTGTGAGTTTGTTCTCAATTTTGCCCTATTGGGTACTGATATTGCCATAGCTTTCTGGCCCTACACTTTAGGCTCTGATTATGAGTCCTCCGGAGGGAAGGTGCTAGTTATCGCGAACCCATAAATTACGACCCCCCCCCCGCCCCGGGGTTTGGAATTTATCGGATGGGATAAAATGACCTAGTCAGAGTTTCTGAGGAATAATACGCAGTATGCAGATGGTGATTACTGCCCCAAAATCTGCATGACACTGTAAATACCATAATCTTTTACTCTGTAAAAATTCAGTCTGGTTTGACCTTCAGAAAGTTTATGAAGGCGGCAAACTTTGCATCTGATAATCACTGGGTGTGGTAAACTCTGCATAATTTGGAATTCCAACTTTTGCGCAAACTTGGGTTTGTGCAGGTGTTAGAATACTCCAGCTCATTCGTAGTTAGGGACTAAATCTACAATGGTATGTCAGGAAACGAGATACCCCAAGGAGTATGCTACTAGGGAGGTAGCTTTCCCTAGGGCAACAGGTTATGACTGTCATTTATTATCCAACCAGGGACAGGGAAAAAGTCAATTTTCCATGTTAAGGGCTAAGGCACCCTTGCTACGCCATTGCTTGTTCGCATTACGTTAAGCATTACTGCTTATAGGGTATCTTTTATGGAAAAGAGTGTTCCATCCTACTCAGGATGTGACTGTCTCAACAGCTGCTCACTTTTGTGAGAGCATTGGAACTCAAGGGACAAATATTTCAGATATTGTGGCCCGGGAGAGTCATTCTGAAATAACTTATAACTTTCATAATACATGGATGGCTCAAATTCGCTTTGATACTATCTAACGTCATATAGGCAAATTGTTAGAACTGGCTGGTGTGAAGGATTCAACAGTCTCTCCCTAACACCGCCAGGCAATCTCCAACTAGAGAGATTAGGCTGCATTATAGAAAGTCAATCCCAGTGATTGCCTAGCCCAGACCTACAGCTGTGCTGAGAATGACCTCACTGGCTTTTCTTCATAGCGTTCAAATTCTTCTTATTTGATAAGGGTTTATTTAGAAACTCGTTGCAAGATTATGTGTGATTTTGAGTGGTCCAAACAGTGTTCATCTTGAAAAATATTCTGATTGAGTAAAAGTCTACATTTCCCACTATTTACATCTCAATTGGCCCCCATTATATCCTTGCTTTTCTGCTTGTGTGAATCTTGGTGGGATCGTCTTCAGCATAAAGGATTTTCCATAACATTCTTCCACATACAATGAGGAATTCCAATGAATTGGGCAGATATACCTGTCCAGCTAAAATGCAGAGAACTCTGTGGTTTACTAGGCCTTATCTATTACATATACACTTCTTTACTACGCCCATAGAGCTTCTTCAAGCTGTTGAAAACCTGCAAGGAGGTGCATGTGAGTGGCAGTTCCAAGAACTGCAATCAAGTGAAAAGTGTTACACGTTTGGAGGAGAGATGTAAGTAAACAAACTTGGCTTGCTCCTGCTGTGAGGAACATGTGTGGTTATAAACAGAGAAGGACCATTAGGTTACATATTCACCAAGATTAGCCTCCTGTTTTCCATAAATGGAATATCTACTTCAGTTGCATGGTAAGGAATCCATGAGTCCATTAATGATAGCAACCATGCATACAAACCAGTCTAATTGAGATATCATTTTCCACAATTGCTTATTAAAGAAATATACAGGATTTTTCTTCAGGCTGACATGGTATTGTCCCACCATTTATAGCTCCTAAAGTCAACCAACACTATGATCAGTGTGGGACTATGACCTGGGGTATCTGGGGTACTCTCCTTAAGACTGCTGGGGAGGGTACACTGTGACAGTGCCTCATCTAGCTTTTCTATTATGTTTTTTATTATTACGTTTTATGTAATGATAGCCCGATTTCCATAGAGCAGCAAACAACACGAAATAAAACAACAAAACAATCAAAAAGTACAATATTACATTTTTGACCATCACAAAAGATTCAAAACCATTTAAAGGCCTAAAACAGACGTCCTCTAAGTTTGGAATATATAACAATGTGATAGCACTTCTGATTGTAAACATTTGGCAGCTAACAAACATTGGTCTTAAATACCTTTTCCTTTGGAATAAGAGAACAGAACAGATAAATATGATATGAATAAATACCTGTACAGGATACATACATAGGGGAAACAACTCTGGCTGGAGTTCCTCCTCAGTATTTTTCCTGCAGTTGGCAGACCACCTGTTTTAAAGTTTATATACAGTCATCATGTCTCTGGGTCTATGCTAGCACCTAAATAGAACTGCCCCGGCCTACAGCAACACAGCCCACAAGAGGAACAATCGTTTAGCATTCATCCAGTATGCTGCATCAAACAAATTTTTTTCTTGCATTTAACTGTTCTCAGGTGTATCATAAATTGAAATTTGGAACTCTCAGGCTTGTACATATTGTTCTGTGACGCCCAAAAGCCATGGCATTTCCCACTCCTTTATTGAATGCATGACGCATATCAATATCTTTCTGCAATTTTGACAGGATTAGATGTTTCAGTATTCCTAGTGGACATTCTAGATGCTACTTCTGGAAGAACAGCCCCATCACTCCTAGGAAAAGCCTCCTTAGAAAGGCCAGGCACGAAGGACCGATGTATTTTCCAAAGACTTCCTTCAATCATTTCCAATGTCATTGAGACCTTGGCATTCCAAACCATAAAGTGGGACGTGCAGAATGTTTGTAGCATAGACTTGCCACAGAGCTTTGATATCCTAAGAAGGTAAAAAAAGTGATGCAATCCAAAGCACCTAGAAATGCCCTTCATTGTCTGTGAGAGAATATGTTGTATACACAGAAATCAACATTCCAGGATATGACTATAGTGCCAGGATTTCCTTCTTATTTTATTCCATACCTATGTTCTTTAATTAGATGTATTTCTACTATCACAGACAATAGTGAGCACTTTTTTTGCAAATTAATACACACCTTACTTGCACAGAATAGGCGTACAAAGCAAGCGACTATTTTTGGAGAACTACTTGAGTCAGATCGAGCAAGACTGTATCATCGGCAAACATGAGCATGAGTGGAGGAGCTCCATCTAGACAAGGAGGAAAAGGATGTACCTTTACTATGTGAACTGGTAGCTCAGGTAAATAAAACTCAATACAACAGCCCCACCTGATGAACATGAAACAAGGTGAATTTGCTGCCTAGGATCAATGCATTTCTTTCACAAAGGAGAGTCGGGTTGCTTATTATCAATACTCCTTGACTGATTGGAAACATAACTCGTCTTTTCTCCTGGTGGGAACTTGGAAAAATCAAGAATACTCAACTGTTAGCATTCTTTAAGCTTAAAACTGCAGTGAAACCACACCATTAATAAGAACAGTAATTTAAGGTATATTGCTAAGAATGTTGTGCTTTTCCACACTGTAAAAGAATTTTACTACTTTTTTAACTTTGATCTGTCTTCAGTTACTTTTCTGCAACTAGAATACAAATAAAGACCTGTCCACTCACTTCCCCGAGTTCATGACCAGCCATCACTAGGACTCGCAGACACTAGTTGACCCTTCATTTGAGGATGCGACAATTTTATGAAAACTGTAAGAGCAGGCAATGGTTGTATGATAGAATCACGCATGGCTGAACCATGCGTGCCTCTACAACGCGGTTGCAACAACGAATGCGTCTTAACCAAGCATTCCTTTACCATGCATGCCTTTACCACACATGCCTTTATAACGAGTTTCATTGCTAAAGGGATATGCGTGTTAAATTACCACTACCCCGACCTGCCCTAAACACTAAAATCCTATCCCCTACCTCGCCCCCCTGCCCTCAGCCCTAAAACCAACCTCGCCCTGCCCTCAAAACTACTCTTTCCCCTCTCCCTGCCCCGAGGCCTAAAACCCCTACCAAAAACTACCCTGACCTTAGTCACCCGCTCTGAGCCCTAAAACTTACCCCCGCCCTGCCCTTAAACCTACCCATATCCCTTCCCACGTCCTGAGGCCTAAAACCCTGCCCCACTTTAAATAAAACAACCCCGATCCCCCTGCCTTGAGGCCTAAAACCGACCCCACTCCTAAAAACTCCCCCCTCAAACCCGGCCCCAGACCTTAAAACCACCGAACCCCCCGCTGTGAGCCCTAAAACCCTGTCACCCTTTAAAAAGACCACCCTGACCCCCGCCCTGAGCTCTAAAACCAACCCTCACCCCTAAAAACTACCCCCAACCCGGCCCCGGCCCCAGCCCCACTTACCTGTCCGCGTCCGGAGATTTCTGTTCCGACACTTCCTGTTTCTCTCCCCGCCCATCCGGACACTAGACCGCTATCTGCCTTAACCACGTATAGGCGAGGTTAAGGCAGATGTGTGGTTCAGGCAAGCGTTGTTATGCTTGCTGGGAAACGGCACGCGTGGCTCAGCCCGCGTTGTAAATGCCGTGCCTCGCAGGCAATGGGTGCTGAGAGAAGACATTGGTTTGCATAGGCAGGGTATGTCGTTTTTACCGAACAATAAAACAATTTTTACGGAAGTACTAATTTGGTGATTTTATTGCAGATTGCTAAAACGTGAAATTCTGGCGGCTCTAACTATTGGCATTGAATTTTGTAATACAAAATCCTGACTTTATAGCAATGTAGGCCTACTTGTTTTTTTATTTTTTTTCCCCACCTGTTAAGTACTTTACTGTTAATTTGCCCTTAAATAATTGTATCTAGCCCGACATTTTGTGTACAGGTTATTTATATTTATTTTTATATCTATATTTATTTTAATATGTTAGCATTAATTTGGACCTCAGTCGATCATGTAGTATTTTTATCCTCGAGGACATTGTTTTTATTTATGTTTTCAATGAAATGATAATTTAAAATAAGTCATTTTTGACTAATAGTTAATAATATATGAACATGTATTTCAGAATTCCTATGTAGACTGATCTTTGACCTTCTTCTCTTCCAGTCAGTCGGATATAGTAGTTACGGTGCTACTTTCTTATAATCATAAAGTTGCAGCCTGAAAATGGAATTACAATCATAAAACTGCCACTGAAGTACTCCGATGGTGTGTGCAATGTAACAGGACTTGCTACATGCAATACACTACCTAAACACTTATCAAAAATACTTCAAGTCATACATATTTTAAGCATTGTAGCCTGCTTGCTGAGGGCAACAATAGATACTCAGAAAAGAATAAAATGATGTAAACCAAAAAAATATCTAATAAATTATGTAAGGTAATCAAATAGAGCATACAAAGGCAATACCCGGGAAAGCTATTGAATTTCTATGTTACTTATGAAAACAATACGAAACATTTTTCCATCATGAAGCTCAATGTCTGTAAACTAAAGAACTCATCCACGGGTATCCCTAGCAGCACAGCACAATATGTAAGCTTTAGAGGCATAAATCTCAAAACCAATTAATTTTGCCTTTAATATTTTACTTCTTACAGAATACTTCCTCTATTATAAGATAAACTGTTTGCTATATTGGCCTTCCCAAAAAGGCATACATTACTTTTTTTATTCATATTTAGATCATTTCCCCACTAGCCTGTGGATCATGGTAAGTGGCATATGACAACCCTTGAATATGATGACCCTTGAATACCTCAAGGGGTAAAACCCCAGCAAGACAAAAATATTTCTGGTTGGTGCTCTTTCTACTATCTGACCTAGCAAATTATGGTCTGAGATTTTGGGGGATTTTCCAGCAAATTTACTTAAGCTAAAAACATGGACATCTCATTGATCAGATATCAACATGGTAAGTTTAGGTTTACACTTTCGCCAACTGATTAGTAAGAGTTTTAAATTCTTAAGCTTGTCCCAAAATGTTCTGATGGCTATTGCAGTGGTCAGCACCGGCACAGAATTGCAAGTAGTTCTTATTTAGAAGTCAAAATCTTTTTTACTGACCAAGGTTCAGGGACTTCAACATGCAGCTTTTTATGTGATTTATCACCTTCAATGGCAAGATCATGTTATGGAAGAGTTTTCATTGGCTGTAAAGAATGCTTACAATGAAATGATGTCATAGAACATGTCATGAGTGATGTAATATGTGAGGTCATAAGCAGTGCATGGCGGGGGACACAAGTCATATTTAGCTCTGCTAAATACAACTGGTGAATTTCTGTGTTTTTTTAGTTCAAAACGTTAACGTTCTCACTGACATATTAACCTAACTATAACATTACTTTAACATTTGGTTTTTCAGTGAATATATATATATATATATATATATATATATATATATATATATATATATATATATATATATTAAGAACAATCCAGGATCCGCACGCTCTCAGTGAAGCAAGACAACGAGCAAAGTTCAAAGTTGTTTATTCACTACGCGTTTCAGAGTAAAAACTCCTTGTTCACGTGCATATATATATATATATATATATAGAGAGAGAGAGATATAGATATAGATATATAGATATCTATGTCTATATATATCTACATGTATATATATATATATATTTATATAGATAGATGGATGGGTGGATGGATAGATAGATAGATAGATAGATAGATAGATAGATAGATAGATAGATAGATAGATAGATAGATAGATAGGTGGGTGGGTGGGTGGGTAGATAGATAGATAGATAGATAGATAGATAGATAGATAGATAGATAGATAGATAGATAGATAGATAGATTGATTGATTTAGTGTCAACAATGAGATCAAGTGTTACTTGATATCGAAAAAGTACTCTACAGAAATAAGGTGGAAAAGATTGGCTAACCATGCCAAATGATCTTTGAGAAACATACGAAGGTATGATGATTCACTCTTGAGGTGATGATATTATTGTTAGGAACCTATCTTCATAAGGCAATGGCTATAGATAGGGCCAAGTGGGTGGAAAGAGGCTTGCATTCATGAACACACCATACTGTATACAGATTAGTTTGAACCCACTGCTTTCCAACTAAGCGAAATATTAGCAAGAGACCTAAAGACCATCTCATTCCAAGAAGGTGAAATAACACTTCTCTGAATCTTGCTTCAAACACCTTGCAGGAGAGAGCTAAAATGAAATTGGTGACCTCTGACTTCCTTTAAATGTCCCTTTTTTACAATTTTATAGTTAAGAATATCAAAAGACTTAAATTAAATTGTTGGGAAGGCCTTATGCAGAATGTACGAATCGTGTTTCGTAGTAGAGAGGCACATTACTGTTCCATGTATATTATTTACAAACGTAGAGATGTTCATATTTTATTCACCTTTCTATGTGTAAGCAAATGTTAGCATTGAGGTACCTCCATCATTTTCATTGTTTTTTATGTAAATATGTTGGACTGTTTTTTATTGTATGAATGTTAGTCTGTTTGCGGTGCTGCCACTTCTTTTCTGAAAAATCTGGGCCACTCGTTCAATATTTAATGAGTGCATAAGAGTAAGGTTACCAGATTATTTCTTGTCACTAGGGACACCATTTCGAGTACAGTGTTTTCCTACAGAAAGAATTATAACCCAGAACCCGTACACCAATTGTGATGGACAACAATTCCCATAATGCACTATGGAGAGCCTTGAACTGACTCAAGGTGTCCCTGATGTCATGGTGTCCTCTGGTAACCTTAGGGAGGAGGGTGAACAAGGTGTGGTGGTTTGCTCTGGAATGATTAAAGCTAAACAGTGGGTGTTGTCCTGAGCTTCGCTTATGCCTTGATTCAGGGTTGAAATGTGTCTAAAAGGGCTACTGGAGCGGTTTCGTATGTGTAAAGAAATGTGCAAGCTGTATTTTTACTGCTTGTTTGGCTATGAGTTCCAAATCGGTTACTCACAATGTCGTGTGTGCTTTTACTTGCAATTTAATGAAAAAATACAAAATTAGCCTTTACATTTTTTCCAGCATCCCTCCCTTTTCGACATACTACGCTGGTATTTAAAATATGAGACTTTCCTTGCTTTCCTGTTTAAATGGAGGGCACAGAAGCTGCCTTCCCGCATGTGTAATTGCGCATTTCTATGGCGGAACCACTAATTATCGTTCTCCCTGCCTCATAAGCAGCGTGCACCAATGAATATTTGCATAACATTGAAAGCAAGATGTTCTGAAGCACTCACTGCTAGTGACGGGCAATAACACAGGCACGTGTTGTTATCTTGAATTACCCCGCAAGCGAAACGCATTTTTCTCTACAGCATTTTTGAAATGTGAAGAGACACTGAAAAGACTTCTTCCTGGACTGCAGCTAGGCGATGGTCTCTATGAAATACGTTGTAAATCACTTTTACCATTGTAAATGCAAATCAAAGTAAGAATGAAGCAAAATAAAATATAATGCAGTTGAGGACTGTATCAGTCCTTTCCACTAAGCACGTGCACTAGACAAAAAAAAGTTTAGAAATTAATAATTGGTGCCTGCTTCAAAATCCTACCATACTTTATAATGTT
The DNA here is from genome assembly GCA_963921515.1 of Calotriton arnoldi. Classification (NCBI taxonomy): domain Eukaryota; kingdom Metazoa; phylum Chordata; class Amphibia; order Caudata; family Salamandridae; genus Calotriton; species Calotriton arnoldi. The sequence goes on from CAWUFW010003360.1 coordinate 1,386,970, forward strand.
AATTTATCAGGTCACTTCCAAATAAGTGAGAATAGGAACAGGCAGTCTCTGAAAACAGGAACACTGTATTCCAGTGTGTGCGGTACAGGACAGTAAACATTGGCACCCAGCTCCGCCTCATTAATGGGCTTTAGGTGTAACTGCGGCTGCTATTTCAACGCTGGATGCACGTCATGCAGGAAGTTACATCATTCTCTTGTTACCATCAGTAGTCCTTACAGCTTTGACTAAACAGCCACCACAAATCCCAGACAGCCAGTTAGGAATAAAGCTGATGCGGTATCGAATAACCTATATCAAAGTAAGATAATGGGGCAAAGACATCCACCGCACAGCCCCAGCACAGCCAGCATCCACTGCAAGGCACAGCAGAAACAAAACAAATATTTTCCGCAGTGCAGTGCAGGTCATAAATCAAATCCTCCTTGCAGTTTGGGCGCGGGAGTTCTCCCCAGCATTACGGAAGACGCTGTGCTATGCTATGCTCATTCCTGTAGACAAATGCTTTCAATTAGCTTTCATTACCATATGGTGTCCAAGAGAACACGTTATTTCGACTTGTAGGAATATTACCAATAAATTAACAAAGTAACCGGTCAATATTTTAACCACAAATCTGTCCGAAATGTCTTAATAATCGTACTACAAATCTCCCACATATGTGCACTGACACAAGCCGAATTAATTAAAAGCGCTAGAATGCTACATGCATTCTGGGTTTAATAAATTATACAAATATATGTAAAACAAATCCATCTTACCACAGTCTAATTCAACCCCCCTTTCACAAAAGTCGTTTCTCTAGCTTCGGCACGCCAATAACATTTTTATTCAGACATACATGAGTATCCACCTCTTCTTTTTTCATATGTGTTTTTAGATTGATAAGAACCATGCCTATTTACTTATAGCTACTTATAGCAGCGCACAGCACTACAAATATTTGTATTCACTGGAGGATAGTAACAAAAGAAATGAACTATGACATCCCTGTTGAGTCATCACAAATGTGTCATTTTATTTAAATTGACATTTCACTTTAGAGCACATACAATAAAACATACGAACAATCTGCTGTTTTAAAGACAGTGACATGCTGGTTATTGCATTCATGTTGCTGTATTTTCAAAAATACTGAGAGACAGTGGTGCTAATGTCTGGATAATGTGGCGAAACCTGCTATATTGTGGGCATCATTGGCATAATGGGGCCCACCCTGGCATAATGCTGGCCCTGGCCTAATTGTAGTTATGCTTAGCAGCATATAATGGGCAACCTCAGCATGACAGAGACCACCACTGGCAAAAGTATTGGCTTGGCCTAACAGTGATGATCGCAGGCCATGTAAGAAATGTACCTTTTCTGCATGGTCCCCCTGTGTTTACCTTTTGCTGGACTCCATATTTGTGCTGGCTTTAAAACTCTGTGCAATTTAACCCTGCTAACCAGTGGTAAAGTGCAGGTGCTCCTCCTTTCAACATGATGAAATTGGTATAGTCCTAATTGTTATATTTAACGTACATATAAGTCCCTAATCTATAGTACAAAATGTACCCAGGGGCTGTATGTTAATTGTCACTAATAGACTAATAGACTGCAGCACCTATTGTACAATCCACTAAAGTGACAGTGTAAAATATGGCTTCAGGCCTAGCATAGTAGACTGACAGTGGCAGTTTAAACACTCTAATTCGACCAGTCAAGACAAACCCTTTTGACAGTCAAAAACTCTCTTTTAAATATTAATCAGTCATGCCTATTTTACTTACTTGAGTTTTATATGGCGCTGGCTAGACCCGGAGGTATCAGAGAGCTTTACATAAGGAAAACAGCGAGTTAAAAGTTGCAAAAACATTCACATTAATTACAGAATGATTACACATTCAATACAGGAGTTATCAGCGAACATGAAAATCATGATCCAAAAGGTTAGGGAGGGCTGGGAGTCCATGGGAAGGAGACAGCAGTGGAGAAAGAGACGAGACATATGTCCGAAGTCCGGCTGGGTAGGTGACGGCCGTAGCGGTGTGCCAGAGCCAGTCTCTCCTTTAGCTGTCGGAGCAGCTCCACCGGGAGTCGGTCATGCGGTTTGGACTCCGCCGGATAGGAGTGAGGATCAGGAAGAGACCGAAGGTCTTGAGTCCAGTGACGGGCGAGTAGAGATGGCAAGAGTGGCAGGATAGGCAAGGGTGTGTAGCTTGGCTGCCATCTTATAGTCAAGCAAGTCGAGTCTATTGATCTCCATGACTCTGTAGCTGGGATTGTCTCTAGTTCATTGGTTTGAATACTCAGCTGAGCCAATTTTCCTAGTGGAACGTCGGGACCCCCTTGTCTAATGGGACATCTTCCCTTTCCGGTAGGACTACCTTGGAGGGCGCCATTTTGGGGTCAGGCTCGACGATTTTCGATTTAACAGTATTTGCTGAGTTTAATAGGGGATTAGTTTAGGCGCCAGCAGGTCCTCTGAAGCCACATTGGGGTCGAATGTGGCAGTTTACCGCTCCCCCACTCACCGCCTTTGAAGCGTGTCCGTTGTGGGTCTCAGGGAGCAACTGCAGGTCGCGCTCGTGTGCCCCTCCCTCTCCAGCCGCAACCGTACCTTGTAAGCAGAGCGAGATAGCACAAGGCAGCGGAATCACCCCAGTAGAGTCAGCAGGCACAATCAAGGTAAGGACCGAGGGAGGGGGGCGATGATGGCTGGTTGGAACGGAGGTTGGTGGCATCACAGCGCGCATCAATCGGCATCAGTCGCTTGCTCAAAACTCCCCGGGCACCATCTTGGCTGATTCAGTGGGAGGGAGGTCGCGGCAAATATATCTGCAGAGATCGCTCGGAGAAAGGCGGAATTGGTCTCCGAGTGAGCCGCCAACGTTCCGGTTTTGGAAACTTAGTAGCGGGCGGTGAAGAAAAGCGGTGGAAATGCCGTTCTGGGGGCTGTAGGAGGGTTCGCAACGGAGCAGTAGCTCCGAGCGGCCATGATGGGAGCTGGCTCCTTCCTTGTATGACTATGTAGCCCAAGTAGTCCACAAAGCAGGGTGCATGGTATTTAAAAGTAGGGCATGTAAACATTTAATGTTAAAATGTCCTTACAGTGACTAGCACCCAAAAGCTATTTTCAGTGTGATTTCAGAATCTGTCAATGTGTGTCAATAGTACATGAAAGTACTGGATAAAAGTAGCAACCTGATGTTTGGGCACCAATTCTGTACTTATAAAAAAACTCAAAAGCTGGCATTCTGGCATCAAAAAATGTGCAACCTTTTGTTGGAAGAACTTAAAATTAAAATATCAAGCTTGTATTTAATAGAAAAATGTGCATGTTTCTTCAGCCATTTTATTCTGTATCACTGTATACATTTCCATATGGAAACTGTATAGGGAACAAACATTTTTGGGGCCTCTTTCCTTTGGCCTCCACTTGGATGGATCACCCTGAAACTTTCCAGGAAGTAGGTGAGGTAGATGAGCCTTTATTTATATATAATTTGAATGCTCCCAAATGATAGTAAGTACAATGAGCTCACTCTGGATAACTTGTTAGACCTGACATCCTTTGCGTGGTTTCCCCAGACTTTTTGCCTTCTGACCTCCTGTTTTGGTGACTTCATTTTTGATGGCTTTAGGATTCTGGGCACTTTGCCACTGCTAGCCAGTGGAGGGTGAGGCTGAGAAAGAACTGGATGAGGAGGAGGATTTGGACCATGGTCTAAGAGGAGGCCTTGGGCTGCTCTCTGTGGAGGAGGAGGGCAACTTATTTCCAGGAATGGGGGTTCCCTCCAGAGCAGCGAGCACTGTGTCATCCAAAGGCTTGTCCCCAGAAGAACTGGAGGACATGAGGGAGGAGAGAATGGCTAAGTTCAAATTGGAGAAGGCCTTAGCGGAGAAAAGGCTAGCCATGGAGATGGAGGAGAGCCAAAAGAGATTAGCTTTTGAGGAGAAAAAGATGATGATGACTCAGGAATTGAGCTTGAGAGAGCTGGACATCAAAGCTAGGCAGGTGGAGTCCAGTAGTGATGGTGGCAGCATTTCTTCTGTACCCTCTGACAGGAGGATCCACATACCCAATTGTTTGGTGTCTGGTTTTGTGGTGGGAGATGGCATGGACAGATGATTTGAGGCCATTGAAATTGCACTCCAAATGCCAAAGGCCCCTGAGGCAGATTGGGGGATTAGTCTTTGGAGATATATCCCTAGTGAGGGGGGAACTATACTGACCCTGGAAGGGACTGATAGGATAAAGGAGGCCCTAATCTGAAAGTTTGGTTTGACCCCAGAGAAATATAGACAGAAATTCAGGGATAGTCAGAAGATTTCCCAACAGACCTGGGTGGATTGTATGAATTCCTTTTGCAAGGCACTGGATGGTTGGGAGAAGAGCAGCGAGGTAAATGTTTACCAGGGGCTGTATAATTCTTTGCAACAGAGCATATGTTCAGTCTTTGCTTTTCAGATCTGCGCCAAGACCTTGTTGATAGTAAGCTAGCTGACCCCAGAGAACTTGCTAAGGAGGCGGACCACAGGGTCAGCACAAGGGTCCACAGGAAGGTATCTGGGGGGATTACAACAAGGTTGGGCAGGCTCCGCACCAGAAGAAGACGGCATGGGAGAAAAAGAGCAAGGAGTTCTCTAAAGGGCCGCAAACTAGTTCTGGGGGTAGGGTTCCCAGCCCCCTGCTTAAAAGAAGAAATGGTTCCCTGCCAGTAAGCATGCAGGGAAGGCTCCCATGAAGTTCCATGAGTGTCAACAGGAAGGGCAAGTGTCTCCAGCGGGCACAGCTCCCCACCGGTGGGCAGTCACTGAGGCTGGCTAGTGTGGCGCTTGGGGAGTAGATTGCCCCAGATAGTTTTGTGGGGAGTGTAGAATTGACCCTAGTGTCCCTAGGTGATGGAGAGATGGTACAGAAAACCCACATGCCTGACAATACTAAGAAGTACAGTCAGTAGATGTTCATCAATGGGCAGAGGGTGGAGGCTCTGAGAGACGCAGGAGCCAGCATGACAACCATCAGGTGTCATTTGGAATCTTCAGTGCAGGCAGTACCTAACACGTTCTACCAAGTTGTTGCTGCTGACAACCGTGAGAGCCACTATCCTGTGGCTCTGGTTCCCTTTGAGTGGGGGGGCATCCTCAGGTCTGCTGAAGGTAGCTGTGAGTCCGTCCATGCCTGTGGATTGTCTGCTGGGCAACAACCTGGAGCACACCATTTGGAAGGAGGTGGAGCTCAGGTCACACTTGGAGATGATGGGGTTGCCTGAGTGGGTGCGCCTCACCACATGGTCCATGGCAGCTCGTGAGGGTGGTTAGAAGGACCTGAAGCCTGGAAGAATGGCCCAGTTACCTGCCAAAAAGAGGAAGGGCACGGGGCACAGGAAACCAGTTCCTGAAATTACCACGGTCCAGGAGGAGGCGGAACCTCAGAGGGACGCCCCAGTACCTACAGGGGAAGATGTGGCTGAACTGAGGAACCTGCCTAAACTGACCAATTGGCAGCAGGAAGCAAGTCCCTCCAGGAAGGGTCTTCGGTGGCAGGCTGAGGTCCAGGCAGCTGGTGACGCCTCTGGGCAACACCTGATCTACTGGGAGATTGATCTCCTGTATAGTGAGCCTAAGTTTCTTGAGCCTAGTGCAACTCATGTGTTGGTGGTACCCCAGTGCTTTAGGACCTTCCTACTGGGTCTGGCTCATTATGTGCCACCTGCAGGTCATTTGGGGCAAGACAAGACTTTTGACAGGCTTATCACCCACTTTTATTGGCCTCAAATGAGGAAGGGTTCAGATGCGAAGGAAGGGTCCAGTCCTACCTGCCAGGCAAGTCAGGGGGAGGTGCAAGGCCCCCCTGCAACCTTTCCCTGTCATTAGCACCCCTTTTAAGTGGGTTGGCATCGACATTGTGGGGCCTCTGGATCCCAAGACAGCCACGGGCAACAGATTAATTCTGGTCTTGGTGGACCATGCCACCAGCTTCCTGGAAGCTATCCCTCTGAGGATAGTGACTGCTCCTGTCATGGCCAGGGCACTGTTGGGGATCTTTACCCATGTGGGTTTCCCCGAGAAAGTGGTATCTGACCAGGGTACCAACTTCATGTCCAACTACATGAAGGCCATGTTATAAAGAGTGGGGTGTGACCTATAAGTTCACCACTCCTTATCACCCTCAAACCAATAGTTTGGTTGAAAGGTTGAACCATACCCTGAAAGGCACGATTATGGGTCTACTTGAACCCATGAGGCGTAAGTGGGACGTATTCCTGTCATGTCTTTTGTTTGCCTAAAGGGAGGTTCCACAGAAGGGGGTTGGCTTCAGCCCTTTTGAACTTCTCTATGGACACCCTGTGAGAGGACCTCTTGGTTTGGTTAAGGAAGGCTGGGAGCAAGCTCTCAAGAAACCACCCCAGTATGTAGTTAGCTACATGCTGGCATTCCGCAACCAGACAACCCGCTACCAGAAACTCACACAGGAAAACCTGGAAGCCAGACAGGAAGACATGAAATGATGGGATGACCAGACTACCACTCTGTTTGAGTTTCAGCCTGGTCAAAAAGTGTGGGTAATGGAACCAGTCAAGTCCCGGGCCCTGCAAGGCCCTTAAGAGGTGAAGAAGCGCAATATTGATGTCGCCTACTTTGTGTATCTCAAAATTCCTAGGAACCCTTTGAGGGTCCTGCATGGGAATTGCCTCAAGCTCCACTTTGAGAGGTCTGAGATTACCATGCTTCTGGTTACTGTTGATGGGGTGGAAGAGGAGAGTGAACCTCTCCTCAACTTCCTATCTTCCAAGGAGCAGGATGGGTCAGTGGAGGGTGTCAGCCTCTCTCCTACACTGACCCTATATCGACAGAGTGACTGCCGCCAGTTGCTAGGGCAGTTTGCCTCTTTGTTCTCCCTTACCCCAGGACTCACTACATAATGTACCCATGATATTGATAGTGGGGATAGCACACCTGTAAGGAACAAAATGTACAGGTTGTCTGATAAGGTGAGGGCTGGCATCAAGGAAGAGGTCTCCAAGATGCAGGTGTTAGAGGTTATTGAGCCCTCAAACAGCCCATGGTCCAGCCCAGTGGTGTTGGTTCCCAAGGCTGCCCCTCCAGGTGTCACACCTGAACTTAGGTTCTGGGTGGACTGCCGTGGGCTCAGTGCAGTCACCAGGACTGATGCACACCCCATTCCTAAAGTTGATGAACTCATTGATCAGCTTGGAGATGCCAAGTTCCTCAGCATGCTTGACTTAACGTCTGGGTACTGGCAGATTGCCTTGAGTGAGGGAGCTATAGAGAGGTCAGAATTCTCAACACCAGAAGGGCACTTCCAGTTCCGGGTCATGCCTTTTGGGTTGAATAGCGCCCCTGCCACCTTCCAGAGGCTGGTCAATCAGGTCCTGGCTGGGTTGCATGAACCACCTCCAGGAGGTGCTTCGGACTCTGCAGAGTGCAGGCCTGACTATCAAGGCCAATAAGTGCCAGAAAGGGCAGGCTTCTGTGGTCTACTTGGAACACCATGTAGGAGGTGGCAAGGTGCAGCCCTTGCGGCCCAAAATTAACACTATTCTGACTTGGGAACCCCCCCAAGACCCATACAGAAATGAAAGCCTTCTTAGGTCTCACTGGATATTACACGAGATTCATCAAGGGATATGGCACTATTGTTGCCCCCTTGACACGCCTCTGTCCAGATCACCTGACTTCCAAGAAGCAGCCACGTCAGGTGATCTGGACAGAGGCGGGCCAGAAAGCATTTGCCACCCTGATGGAAGCCATGTGCATGGCATCCATGCTCAAGGCCCCAATTTCTCCCAAGAGTTTTTTGTGCAGACGGACGTCTCAGAGTATGGCATAAGGACCAATGCTCTCACAGCTAAATGAAGATGGCCTAGATCAGCCTGTAGCCTTCATCAGTAGGAGGCTACTTACCAAGGAACAGAGGTGGAGCGCAATTGAGAGGGAAGCCTTTGCTGTTGTCTGGGCAGTGATGAAGCTAAGGCCATACCTGTTTGGCACACACTTCCGGGTTTAGACAGATCACAGGCCCTCAGATGATTAATGAAGATGAGGGGTGAGAACCCCAAACTTTTAAGGTGGTTCATCTCCCTACAGTGCAGAGAATGGACTTTACAGTGGAACACCATCCTGGCACAGACCATGCCAATGCTGATGGTCTCTCCAGGTTCTTCCGTCTTAGTGAAGAGAACTCCCAAGGGGTTGGGTAGCTCTCCCCACATTCAGGTGGGGGGTACACTTGTTATACCTGGCATCTTTGGTGTGGTTTCCCCTGACTTTTTGCCTTTTGACATCCTGTTTTGCTGACTTTATTTTTGCTGGCTTTAGGATTCTAGTCGCTTTATCCCTGCAAACCAGTGCTCAAGTACATATGCTCTGTACTCAAAACATGGTAACATTGGCTTATCCACCATTGGCATATTTCATTTACTTGTAAGTCCCTAGTAAAGTGCACTATGTGTACCTAGGGCCTGTAAATTAAATGCTACTAGTGGGCCCGCAGTACTGATTGTGCCACCCACTTCAGTAACCTTTAAACATGAATCAGGCCTTCCACTGCAGAGCCTGTGTGTGCAGCTTTAAACTGCCCTTTCGAACTGGCAAGTTAACCTACTTGCCAGGCCCAAACCTTCCCTTTAATTACATATAAGTCACCTCTAAGGTAGACCCTAGGCAGCCCTAGGGGCAGGGTGCAGTGCATTTACAAATAGGACATGTCCTTTTGAGTTTTACATGTCCTGGTAGTGACAAACTGCTACATTTGTTTTTTACTACTGCAAGGCCTATCTCTCCCATACGTTAAAATTGGTATTGCCTTAAAACATCTTTTAAGTGTAGTTTCCAAGTGGGAAAAGATAGAGATTTGGAGTTTGGTGACTCTGTACCCACAATTTATAATCACAACTTATGGCGCAGTTGGATTTAAAATTGTAAGTCTGAAAATGCTACTTTTAGAAAGTTAAAATATTCTTACTTTAACCATTTTGGGCATCTCCCTGTCTCTGAATACATGTCTGGGTTGGATGACAGCCGGGCTTTGTGCATTCCCTCTAGACAGTCACACAAAGGGAGCTTGGCTGTAACATTTGCATCCTAATGGCTCATCACAAGGCTGATGGGCCTTCCTGAGGTAGATTGGGAGGGAGAAGCTGACGCCTGCACCTGAATAAGTCTGAGCCGGTCTCCACACAAAGAGCTGCATACCCCCGTGTAGTGAGTCTGGAGTCAGGGCAGCAAAGGCAGGGACCTTGTGATCTTCAAAGGCCTCTTTGATGTCTGCTCCACTTCAAAGGCACATTTGGGTATAGGTACTGGACCCTTGACACCAACAAATCAGATATTTGCGGGAACCAACGACATTCTGCCTGGAATAAGAGCTGCTGTGCTGTAGGAGGGACTGCTACTTTGCTACCTACTCTAGTGTGTTGACCTGCTGCTTCTTGTCTGGGATCGAGAGGGACTGGACCTGCTCTCTACATCCTTGAACCCAAGTTTCTCCAAGGGCTTGTTGGCTTGCCTCCTGTTCTCTGCAGTCTCAGGGTCACAAAAGACTTCTTGTAACTCGGCTGATGCTGCTGGACTCTGCCATTTGTGAGTTCTACCCTTGCCTGAGGTGCCTCTACAGTCCTGGGCCTCAGAAGTGAGTTCTGCGAAAATTGACTCAGTGCCCTCTGATGTAGTGCTGATTTGATGATAACGTGGGTCCCGACGGCTAGGTTCAACGACAACGCAGTGACAATCTTTTGGCACAGACTGCGAGGCTCTATTCCGACGCATAGACATGATTGTTTAAATAAGAACCGACGCAGGGAGAACTCGACACTGACGCATGCTCTGGACAAAGGTCCATTTTCAGTGGGCCCTGCATGGGTCCGATAGCCGGCCTGCCATCCATCGCAGTCCACCTGAACTTTGGACTTACCCCAGTCTAGCGCGACCACATTTAACCTTTGAGCGCTATTGATTTCTAAGCACTGTTTTTTTATTTTATCTATAAAAATTCATATCTCGACTTTTACTTATTGGATTTTTGTCGTTTTGGTCGTGTTTTACAGATAAATATTCTCTATTTTTCTAAACTGGTGTGGAGTCTTTTCATGGTGTTTTCACTGTGTTACTGTAATTAAAGTGTTGCACAAATACTTTACACATTGCCTCTTAAGTTAAGCCTGACTGCTCTGTGCCAAGTTACCAGAGGGTGAGCACAGGTTAATTTAGGTTGTGTATCTGACTTACCCTGACTAGGATTGTGGCTTCTGCTTGGACAGGGTGTATACTCTGTTAATCAGAAACCTCGGTTTCTAACAATAACCTTCCTCCAATTGTGTGTATTTCAAACCTTAATCCCAAACAGCTTGCCAATGTGTTTGGCTGTATCCAGCCTTACTCACAGACTAACAAGCATCCCAACAAGAACACCATATATGTACAACAAAATAAACATAAAGAATGGACTGTTGTCATCGCATTTGGGGGTGCCATATTGGAAGGGTAATTTTTTCCATCAAAGTAACAATACAGATTGTAGGAGAGTAGGATCTGCTTCACATGGGTACCCCCACTTTTTGCTGATGCTTCACTGTTTTTCGACTTTAGTCTGGCTGGGGCCCTGCTAATCAGGACCCCAGCCTAGCTGCTTCCTCTCTAAAATGGTTTCCATGTGCCTTAGGCACATCTCTGATTGGAATCTGGAGTGCCCTTATAAGTCCCTAGTATATGGTATACTATGTACCCAGGGCATAGGTACCTCAGAGGCCTGCCAGGGGCTGAAGCATGTATTGTGCCACCCCTGGAAGGCCAGCCAAAAGGACACCACAGGTCTGCTACTGCAGCCTGGGTAAGGTGGTGCATGCGCCACTTACTGTGATATAGGCTACCTATATCACTACATACATACACACATATAAACCTATAAGTCACTCCTATGGCAGGCCTTATCAATCCTGAAGGCAGAGTGCGTGGTTCCTATGTGAGAGGGTGCCCCTGCATGAGCTGGGCCCCTCTGCAGCGTTCGGAGACCCTTCTCTGATGCTGTTTGTAGTGCAGCCCGACCATAAACTCTTAAGCGCATTATAACCTCGCGTTAAATGCTAACTTTGGGATGGCTGCACGGAAACATGTCGTGTTTGGTGTCAAACATCTTGGATTCTACCCCCCCGCCAGTTCTGGCGGCGGGGTAGCATTCCACCCTTCTAGAGGGAGAGACATGTACACACCGGTATACCCGGTACTGACTTTCCAGAGCCCTGGCATCACAAAATGGATGCCGCTGCCACAGACACGAGTCTGGCCTCCTGCTGCTGACCGAAACTCCGGCAGGGGAGGCCTGGACAATAGGTTTCCTGTCCCAGGGAGCTGTAACCACCTCCCCAGACAGGATAGTGTGTATTGGGGCTGGGCGGGAGCACTCTCTGGTGCTTTGAAGTCCTGCACTGGGGGCACATTTGGTGTCCCTGTGCATACCCCAGTTCAAACCGGCTCAGGGGCTTCCAGCCCCTGCTCTGGCGCGAAACTGGACAAAGGGAAAGAGGTGTAACCACCCCTCTGCCCTGACCCTCCCATAGGTGGGTCCCCAGAGTATGTCCAACCCCTATCTTAGTATAAGTATGGGACCCCAGTCCTTAGGACTTTAGATTAACCTGGACGAAACTCTGACACAGAATCCTGGACCTTCGACGCTCTACTTCAAGATTAGAGGACTGAAGAATCTCCCTTGGGGTCAAGGAGTGACTCCCCTGCTTGGCAGGCACCAAAGAAGCAACTGTCCAGTCTGCATCGCTGAAGCTCCCGCCGGACGCCGAAGTCTTTGCATCACCAGAGGTGGATTTCCAGACTTCCCCGAGGCTGCCCTGAGTCCCCAGCAAAGCTGAGGCCCATAGCTGTCGTGGATAACGTGGAACCATGACCCCTGGACACTGATCGCATTTGCAAGTGCATCCTCTTCTGGGTCTCCCACGAAGTTGTGCTTTGGGCTCCGAGTAGCCCCAGCCTCCAGCACCGACTGCACCGAAGATCACTGGCCTCCACTCCACGAGTGTCCTGTGAGCCAGCTCCACGTGCGCCGACTTGAGGCTCCTTCGCGGTCGCTAGTCCGTTGGCTAGTAGGCCCTCCCGAAGGCCAATCTTCTTCTGCTTGGGTTCCCTGGTTGCTCCAGGCGTGCCCTGACTTACCCTCGCTGGGTGAGTCCCACAGACCTTGCTGGTCTGCACCATCGTCCTTCTTCCATTTCCATGAGACTTGCCTTTGCCAAGGCTTGTTGGGTCCAATCCGGTCGCCGACACCCCTGCAATCGACAGACGTTGTGGGACAGCTCGAATCCAGCTCCTGGTCATCGTCGACGCCTCCTGGACCTCGTGGCTGAAGAGTCAAGACAACCGTCAACCTACCTGAAGCACTCGACATCGGTGGGCATCTGCTCATCGCCTTCCTGGTCACTGGCTAGTGACCCAGACTCTGTCCCCTCTGCTTTCAGGTTCTTCAGATCTTCGATCCACCTTTGGATCCACCCGAACACTTTCGACGTGGCCGCCAGCAGCACTTTGCAGCAGATCGCCATTGAAAACGACGACGAAACCCGACCCCGAAAGACACCTATGCACTCGGCTCCCCTGGGTGAGGTAACTCGAGTACTCCGGTGCTCCCGTGGGTATTGACACTAGAACAGCCTAGTTCTAACAGGGTTTGCTCCAAGTCCTCCTCTAAGTGTCCCTTTTCTTTAAAATTCCAACCGCGACTTTCCCCATAGAAGTCAACGGCGATTCGCGGCTGTGTTCTCACACTGCACGCGTCCCCCGTGGGTCCCCTGTGTCACTACCTTGGGTGGTTCCTTGGGGTCCAAGCACTTCTACAGGCTCTAGGCCCTGTGTCTAGCTCAGTCGTGGTTCTTATACCACTTTATTGGTATATGGTTTGGTACGCCCCTAGGGCTCAAACGTGTATTTGTGCTATTACTGTAGATAACTAACTTATAACTTATGTATTTCGAACTCTAGCCTCATAAAGAGACTAGAGGGGTGTGTTTAGCAATAAATACATATATTTTGAATATATATCTGGTGTGGTCCTCTTTCATTTGGTCACTCAAGAGATTATAGACTGGTAAAACAAGCTGCTTTACATTCCTTCAAGACTTAGCCTGAAGGCTGCTCTCCATAGCTACCACTAGGATAGCTTTTAATAAAGGTTGTCTTTAACCTATCTCCAATAAGGGGTTGTTTGGACTGGTGCAAGGTGCCCACTATAATTAGTGGACAGCATATACCAGGCCAACTTCTCACACAGATCAAATCTTTTATCGTTCCTGCACTGTTTTGTGTAAAGTATTACATAGTTTCATTTCCTGAAAAGTCTTCCTACTGCTGGTCTATATGTCCAATATGTGTGGAATATTGTTTTTCAATGCAAAACATCGTCCTGAAATAGTATTTCATATCAATGTCCACAAGTGAGCATGCTTCACTGGAGAGTCCCCTACAATACACTCTCATTGGTTCTTAAATGATTACGCAAACTGGGCCTAATTCACAAAGGTGAACTTACACTTTTGTGTAAGTCTATAATTTTCTGCTATTCACAAACAAATGTTACGTTCAGTACCTTTACGACTGCGGAGTTTCCGCACTCATGACGGAAAAAAGATAGGACGGTCCTATCTGTTTATGTGCGGAGCCTCTGCTACGAGTGCAGTTTCGTAGCCATCTGTTGTCTAGTCAGGGGTATGCGGCCTTGTGATATTACGACCTGAGATGTCATAAGAAAGAAGGAAAGAAAGAAAGAAAGAAAGAAAGAAAGAAAGAAAGAAAGAAAGAAAGAAAGAAAGAAAGAGGGAGAGAGAGAGAATGTGTGTGTTGGTGTGCGTGTGTTTCCTCTCCCTTTATGTTGGATGAAATGACAACACTGAGCTTCAGTATTTAGGTGTCGTTTATTGTGATAAAACAAATCTTTTCGTAGTGCACCTACTACAAATCAGATTTATTTGTACTTGATGACGCTATCATTACTCGATTCCAAAGCTACATTGTGTCCCGGCCGTGAGTATCAGTCCGTTTCCATTCCAGAAACCTTCGATCCGCACTGCTATCATTCTGGCCTTTGTTACTTCGGTGGATTTCCATGGACAAGTTAGGTCTGGACTGAAAACCTGTTTATCCACAATCAAGAAAGAACTTGCCTCCCTCACTTAGATCTCAGTAGCTACTTACTTTAGAATGTTGATAAAAAGTGCAGACTCCTGTAGACGAACAGCAACTACATTTTTAAGTACAATGATAATGTAAAATGCTCGCTTCCGCTAGGAAAAAATAATATTTTAAACAATTTGCAATATAATTTGAGTACTTTACAATGAGTAACGTGACTGCAGCTGGCCCCAGGGATTATGGCTTCATTCTTTCCATTTTAATCCCGCTCATTACTGAGTATTAGTGTTAATGAGAGGTGCCCACCTCCAGGATTTCTGTAAGACTCCTGTTAAGCACTGCACGTGAAGCCAAACAAAAATACACAGCGACTTCGATTCGTGATAATTCTCAATTAAAATTTTCTGTTCAAGCCTCGAGGCGTTGATTACGCTAATAGGGCTGGAAAACACCTATTGTTGTGTCCTAATCTTTTTCCAGCCAACGGTTTACTCAGTGAAAGCAAGAAGATAAACACAATCTGCAAATTACTAAAACTACTTTTTGTACAAAGAAATCATTCATGGTGCGAGTGCATAATTCAAGATTCATGTGGTGAAACGTTTCTGGTGTATTGCCCACGTAAATTGACCACCTTATGGCGTACTTATTGAGAAAATTCAAAAACACACTAAACACCATCAACTGCAAATGCATTACAGTTCATGTACGCACAAAACACCTTCCCACCTACACAAATGCTATGCACTGCATGGACGCACATCTCACACGATATTCCATATGACTGCACATCAAGTAAGACCTTTGTATATGCAAAACACAATAAAGACACATGTACACACATATTGCATCTCACACACACACATGCACAATCACACAATGAAACACTAGAGGTGGGTGAGTCACTGAAAGCTCGAGCCAGGTTCTAGCCAGATGGTTGGCTCTGGCCCAGTTGGAGGACTTCTTAGAACCTCGAGGCCAAGACAAGCTGAGCTTACACGGGAGTCTAGCGGTCATAAATGCTGTTCATGGAACATGGGGTTCCTAGTTTAAATCCTGGATCGGCTCTGTATCCTGCAAGTTTCCCCCTGTCATAACCACAGCGAGGTCACATCTCAGCTTGACTAATATTTATCAATGGAATTCATACGATCTCTGCTGGGAAGCAGCATCTACTCTAATGTATCTTGTGAGAATGAATGAGGGCCTGTCTACCTAAACCTCAGTGTATGTCAATGAAACGGCAAACTTGAGCCCATAAGCCATGGTGGACAAGAGTGGTTTATTTTTTGGACCAACAGTTACAAACTGAAAGTTGTGGCCAATCTTGTGAGATTAAAACACACAGGGAGTAAGCAGGGCCCCTGTGTGATGACTGGTTTCCTGGAAGACCAAGGCAGGCAGGAATTACTGGGCTCCAGTTGCACCAGTTGGACATGGGACACCACAAGACTACTGGACCCCAAACTGGATCTACCCATGCGCTAATCTTCTCTTCCAAGAATTAAAAGCAAAGCCTTATTTTTTTGATGTCAAAAATAGATAATCTATTTGCAGAATTGTAAGGCATGGAACTGGAAAATCTGGGATCAATCCTCGCTTGCATACTTGACAAATTATGTGATCCTAGGCTAGTACTTTGTCACTGAGCCTCCTTTTTGTTCATTATCGCATACCTGAGTTTAGGTTGTGCGCTGTACAAAAACCTTTCTTGTGTTTGATTTAACACCCTATAATGTTGCTCTGTATTTAATATGAATCAAGGCCACATACAGGGTAAACCTGACAATTGACTTGTCTCTTAGGTCACTAATACCATTGTCATCATGGTGGGAGCAGGAATATTTCTCAGTTTCTGTTGAAAAACTATCACTTATCACAAAAATACTTCTGGATGCAGAGATACAATCTAATGTACTAAGGTGAAACACTTTCGCACATTAAAGGAATACATTTTCAGGGTTGACTCTGGCTCGGCTTCCCTTTTTAATTTGTTGGCTCACCCACCTCTAGGAAACACACGCTCACAACACACATCACACACACAACGAGGACACAGAGTTGTAATGCGCCTCCACACAAACATTTCAAAGTAGCATTTTTATTGACATCACAGAATGCATCACATAAGACACCACAAATCAGGTATCCAAAGGATAAACAAATCTAACAAAATCGATAACCCAATCCAATATCACCAACTTCATTGAGCAAAATCAGTAAAAATTCAAAACCCAATAGAACAGTCACACCTCACAGATTTTTCAGTAATCCCACCCACATTTATTGCACACAGCTTTGTTCCATAATGAAACCAATAAAAATAAAATTAAAAAATTAAATTAAAAAAACAAACCATTCAACACCTCAGGAAATGTTCTGAAATGGCGCCAACCATCCGAAACACGGTCACATGGTGAATATCTTTTGACACCTTTTTAGAGTACTGCCCTTTTATACATTCACCACGGTTAGGAAAAGCACAATAAAAGAACATAGAAATGAGTAATTTGGTGACTGTAATCAGATTGTTAGGTTTGTCAGGAAAGAGTCAAATGGTTCGTCAAGGGAAACAGGAACATAGATGATGTGGCAGATCATTCTTGCATTGGTAACATAGACAGCCTGCCACCTGTGCATACTACACAGCACAGGTCATAATCAGCAACTTTTAGAGTGAACTGTATGATGACCGGTTTTGCTTGAGCTGTTATTTTTCTGTTTTATTGTGCAGGGAGGTGAACACCTCCTGGCTCATAAGTCATACCGAGGTAGGTGGGGAGTTGCAGTTGCCACCAATATATTGTTCTTTGCAGATGATTCAACTAATCTGACTACTGGTCTTTAAAACGTAAGAATATTTGCATTTGTATGGATTAGTAAGGTGCTAGAATCCCTTATGGGCGACGTAGTGCTATACATAAGTTGTAGACAATCTGTCAACTAGAACAACACGTTACTTTTAGCTATTTCTAATTTTTGCTTCTTGTTTATTTTCCTTACACTCAATCTCGCAGAACTCTGTCCACACCCCACCCCTTTTCTTCCAGCCAATTGGAAGAAAATGACTCAGCATTAGTAAATCCAGTGGCTGCAATGCACTGAAGTGGTGTGTATCTGTTATGAAATTAAACAGAGAGATTAGGCCCACTTTTCTGGCGGCTAAAGGTGAAAGAAACACATGTGGTCAAAGGAGGCACATCAACATTTGAGGCAGAGAGGTTAGTATTGGGGAGGTTGAAGGGGACACCATGTTTCTTGAGTGGACTTTGAAATGATGTCGAGGCAGAGTAACTGTGGCAAAGGCATTGTGGGCTAAAGCTAGGTGCTGATGGGCACCCATCAAGGGCATGTTGTGATGTAGGTGACTGCTTTAAACATAGTCCGGGCATATGGGAGGCAAGGTGCAGATAACTGTTACATGAGAGATCGAGTAAGGAAACTCCAATAACTGGGAAATGTGGTGTCTGTGCTGGGGATATAAGAGAGAAAGATAAGACACAGAAGGCTAAGGGTATGACATGATGTGGCAAAGGAGAGATTGAGGAACCAAGGGAGAGACTTTGAAACCTGAGGTAGTCTAAGGGGAGCATAGGTATCTTAGGTGAGACTTGAGAGGTTTTTAGGAGACATGATGGTTGAAGGTCATATGTGAGGGGGTGACAGAATGACTGATGTGGCAATTATGGACCAGAGGGCACCCATGGGGGAGACACATGAGACAGGTGTATGAAGGGGTCTTTTGGGGAAGACACTGAACAATAATATATGGGGTGATATAGGCTGATGGGAATACCATGTGGCTGTGGGGGAAAGATGATTGTCTGATGGGGAAATATGTTGGCTAAAGGCAGCAGCATGGCGACATAATCAGCTTGACTGAATATAAGGAACTGTGATGAATGTATGAGGTGAGGAAGGGAAATCGGAGTTGAAATTCAAGTGACAAGCATAGGCCATAGAACTGAAAATAGGGAGAACTGAGGAGAGACATAAAAAGGCGAGATGAGACAAAAGTAACTTATTGAGCGACACAGAGGCCAAATGGATGCATGGGGATGCATTATGAAATAATCGTAAATATAGGCCCGAATGAATACTGATAGGAGCCTAGCAGGAAGCATGGACAAGCATTAAATGGCTCTGTGATCTGCATTTCATTATATGTTAAAGTGAATGTCTACATCATACAGCACTGCCAACTAGGACATTATGGGCCAAATCTACACATCTTTCTCCTGCAGCAACAACTGAGGTGCAAGAGAGCATCTCAGATTTTCAGGATCTGCTTCATACCATTTTTACGAATACTTTTGACAAGAGTAGAGGCCTGGGGCATCAGTGAGATGATGATTTGAATACGGTTGATAAAGTTTTGCTCATGTACATTATGAAGATGTTCAAAGCTGCTTCAGATTTTCTCTTATGCCAATCTTTGTGAAAAAGTTATAACATGGTTGGACCACATATGAGAAACATGGTAGGTACCAATGTTTTGCTCCAGGTACCATTTCCATTAAATTTACTAACAGCACTGTGCTGTGCACTGGGCACGCATAACTTGGATTCGACGGAACAAGACAGCAGCGGCCCGTGCAGGTAAGAGCGGTGGGGTCGGGTGGGGGGATTTCGACAGACAACGACGAGGAAAAATGTATTATTTATTTCATTTTCCCTCGTGGTCATCTGTTGAATCCCCCCAACACAGCCCCACTGCTCTTACCTGCACGGGCCGCTGCTGGAACAAGATGAAGCCAAAAGCGTCCTTATTTTACTAGAAATATATTTTGTTATTCACATGATTATAATTTATTACCGCTTACATCTAGGGCATACTTCATTTAAAAAAGGCCCACATTTACTGAGACATATATTTTTTAGGTCAAGCCTAGCGTTGCAGCGCATGCGCTGCTCGCTCTGCGAGGCATGCTGTATTAGGGTATGATGTTGAAGTGCTGTGGAAGCCTCGCCCACTCTCGGCCCATACTTTTCATTGGCTGGTGGCATTGTCTTTGGTAAACGCTAGCTTCCGATTCAATATGAGGCTTCTTAGTCCCTCCTTGTTACCGCCCTGTCTCCTTTTGTGACCGCCCATCAGGACTGGATCTTTTACTTGTGGTGTTACACGGTCGGGGTTATGTAGTCGGTGAGCACTATTTTCTTTCAGGCGCACACTGCTCAGCAGTGGCGCTGCTTCCACCATCGCTGGCCGGAGGTGCGCTCGCTGTTCCGGCTGCACACGCTGCGAAGAGGAGAGGTGCGCTTACTCCCGGAGGGAGCCCAGGGTAGAGCTCTCGCCCCTCCTGCTCCTGCCCGCGGTGCTCGCGCTCTCCTCACCGGGGCCCCACCAGGGCTGCGGGCAGTGCCAGCCGGCCCTGTGTCCACCTCTGATTGGTGAAGTAAGCTTGCTTCTCTATTTTTGATTGGTGAAAGATCCAGTACACGTCACAATCCCTTCGCAGACGTATAAGCAGCTGTTGCGGACCAAGTCTTCGGAGAGTGTTGCGGTCTGAAGTAGAGATCGGAGCCGGAGACATGGAGCTGCTTCCCAGCCGCGTAGGCCCTTTGCTCCCCCTTCCGTCCGCCAAGTGCGGCTGTACGCCCAGTCTGCTGTGCAGAGAGTCTGGGGGAGACCAGTATTTCCGGGTGAGGGAGCAGGTAAGATACCGGGGGATGTTCGCTTAGACGAGTTTCACTGGGGGATCAGCACCGCCCCACACCCGAGCTGGGCCCTAGAGTCAGTCCTTGAGGAGACCAGAGGACTATTAGCATACAGCGATTGGCCCCTCAACCCCGCCCCCCCCTGAACTCCTGTCAACTCACCTGGAACAGCACCCAGGCCAGGTCCCCCAAGGTCTGGCCCGCCACCAACAGGGTTAACAATTTCCGCATTTTGGAAAGCGTGAATGGCTACTTAACACCCCTCCCGCTATAGAGTAAGGACCAGGGCTAATTATCTTCCTTCAATGGCGGAACAAGACTACTCCTACCCCCGCTTGAGTTGGACACTAGACCTCGAAACCTTTCTGAGCCACATACTGTTCCTCATTCGACATTAGCCCAGCCCTGCTTTTCAGCAGCCCTGCGTTGCATCATCATCCCAGAAGAAATGCATTTGATCCCCTTTCTTTGCCCCCATTTACCTTGCTCCACCACAACCTTCATCGATCTCCAACGGTGTGCCTCTGTGCTCCGGACCATAAGGTCACCTATCCACTGCATATAAGTGGCCTCAACATTAGCCCCAACTTTATAGGTGAGAGCCCATGCTACCCTTGAAATAAAACAAATCGTGTGTACCCCAAAACCGGCGGTGATGTAGAAAGGGGGTTTGAGCGGACACGGAGTGTGAACATTATATTCGTGTTCCGTTCTGAGTAACTTGGAGAATTTGGGTTTGCCTATGGACATTTTCTATTATTGGGGCTGCCCTGTGAGTGGGGGCCATAAAATGGACATGGTAGTTTTGCGGGCCACGGGGCATTGGCTAATTTGTGAAGTATTCATTAAGCAGGTCTACTACGAGGCATGCAGTGAGTGGTACCTCATATAGGTATAATTGAGTGAACAGTACTTCTGTACAGATACCTAGCATATCGTCGCCCTTTGGCTTACATCTGCACCGGAACACCAGATTGCTTATCAGAGACATCATTTCTCTGCTGCAGATATGCCTTTCCTTTGGTGCTTCCAAATCTTCGTAGGTCCTGTGATGGTCGCTTGTTGTATGTGCTGCCAAATTGGCACGTCCCATTTCCCTTCGCATCCCCCAAGCCCCCTCCTCCTCTCTGTGATGGATGCAGCTAATTGCACTCAACTCCTTCTCAGTGGAGGCTGCAAGCATCTCCCTTCCCCCTCTCTGTGCATTTTGTGAATGGGGCTCATTATCTATGCAGGTTCCTCTCGTTCCATTCAAGCCTCTCTCCCTCCTCTGCTCTTTTCTCTGTGGGGAGGTGGAGGTGCTCTCTTCATAACCACAAACAGTTAACTAATGGAGCATAGAATGAAAGATACCTGGACCAGCAAGTGCTGTACACCTTCCCAAATGTGAGTATCCTCTTTACTCTGCACCCATATGTGTTAGTCTTCACTTTGATCATATCTATTTAGTTGGTTTTTTTTTACTTTCAAAAGATAATGCTATTGATAGAGACGACCTGGAGTCTTTCGTCCACATTTTCAATATAATAAAAACATACACAATGATTTGTCCTGAGTTGGAGACCATGTGATTTCACCTTATCAGGGATAAGTGGTTTGATGGGTCACATACAACCAATGAGCAAGTGTGTTATGGAGTAAATGAGCGTCTTCAAGAACTACTTAATACATCGTATGTTTCATTTTTCTAAATTTGTTTGGGATTTATAGATTACTTGCGATGGGTAGTTCTCTATTTTGTTGATTACTACTTTCCTTCCTTCTCTCTTGCACTAGCACCTAAACGTGACCCTGGTTCATCGCGCCGGTGCAGCTCTGATACTCTTACACACTGTTTCCTAAAAAGCCATAATTTTAGCTGTATAGTTGTTCTGCTGCTTGAGTCTTTCAGCGTGTTTGAATGTTTGGGTATAAGGTTGCTTAGTGAACACTATAACCTTTATTACTATTGACTAAATATAGGAAGGCACCTTAGTAATACAGTCCTGCAGTTGCTTCTTTGGTCCCAAGTGGTAATTCCTCATTCTTAGTCCTCTAGGCAGTGCTGCTGCTGCTTCTCTGGTCCCATCGGTAATTCCTCTTTCTAAGTTCTCTAGGCAGTGCTGCACGTTTGTCTCTGGTCACAGTGGTAATTCCTCATTTTAAGTCCTCTAGACAGTGCTGCAGCTGCTTCTTTGGTCCTGTCGGTAATTCCTCATTTTATGTCCTCTAGGCAGTGGTGCAACTGTGTATCTGGTCACAGTGGTGATTCCCCATTCTCAGTCCTCTAAACTGTAGTAAAAAAACAATATCATTTACAAGGCCAATAGCCCTAACTTAAAAAAATGCGAGACCTATTGCATTGCAAATGCTTGTTTCTAATACTGTGCAAGAGAGAGAGAGAGAGAGCGAGAGCGGGGAGGAGGGAGTGTATGCCTGCGTGTTTTGGTTGACTGGAAAGGTAATCAGCCAATCAAATTATTTCTGTTAAACATGTTGCTTTTTGAATGAGACTGCCGCCTGTACAAACTTCCAGCGCACCTCAAGAATTAAAAACAGCGAACATTTGGAAATGAATCTCAGATATATGAGTGGAAACCTGGGGTTTTTGCCAAATTCATGTCTGCTCCTGCCCACTCTCAGCTCCACTTCCTGTTAGTGTTCAGCCAGCAGAGCCTCGCAAATCTTTCTCCGTTTCATTTTTTTCCCCTTTATTTCTACTTCTCTTGGCACGAGACTAACCTGCCCTAAGTCATTTGAACAGCTTGTTTTAACTGTGTACCCAAGTTGCCATGGGATAAAGCTGAACCTTGCACGTCTCTGCGATTAAGTTGATTTTGAAACGTGCCCGTGCTGGGCCTGTTCTCTCTTTCTTTCCCGCCGTTCTCTCACCAAGTGAAAAAAAGATTTTGGATTAGAAAGGCAGCAACTGCTCACCTGATAAAATATTTACACTTGTAGACCAAGCATTATAGATGTGTTAGCCAATTATTCCGCCAAAATCTGCATGAAAATAGCTGTGCAATCACATCCCATTTTTAAACCCAAGAGCAAACGTTTTGTGCAGTTTCAGCACACGTTTACTGTTACATTAATGTTCAGTTGCACTGAGGTCTAAACTGCAAATGTTACTTTAAGGTCCTTTCTCAAATGTATTCGTTCTAAAGCTAAATTAAACATGGATGCTTCTGAAAATACCTTTAAAGCAAAAAACTGAAAGACTGAAAGCATCAAATCCAGTGTTGAAAAGGTGGCAACTCAGGTGTATTTACTGCAGACCAGAGAATGAAGTGGTCATTACTAGAGATAATTCTCCTCCATGCGAACCTATACCAACAATAAGGAAACAGTTATGCATCAATTACTATAGGTGTCAGAACAAGATTGCGGGGGTTTTATTGCTATTCTGGGATGCCCACCAGTGTGCTGGCGGGAGCATGTCAGCGTGCATGGCTGCTTCTGTAGCTGTCATTCAATGACAGCCTCTGCTCCACCTTTCTTCCAGCACCAGCAGCCATGGGAGGAAGGGGGAGCTGGCTTTGTCAGTGCTGGGAGACCCATGGCCCAGGTATGTACCTTGTTCTTGTGCTCGTGCTGTCACTGGGTGACTGCCACAGCGGGAGATGGTCATGTACGGCGACTTGTCTTTGAAAGCAGAAGTAAAACGGAGGGGGAATAAAAGGACAATGTTAGAGAGTCTTAAGTGTACATTAGAGTGCTTGAAAGGGTGGGTGCCTATTATCAGCTAGTGTCTCATTGGTGGGTGAGACTCCCACATTCTCTAATATATTCTAAATAAGTGTTCCTGTACTTATTGAGGGTGTTAACTCCTTTTAATGTTCTACCTACAATTAAAGATGAAAGGTAGTGGTGGATAATGAGGGGAAGGGCAAATAACACTTATTAATGGCTGGCACCGTCTGAGCAATCTGGTTCGCGTTTGTCCTTCCAACTTCATCGCACACAATCACGCACACATGCACCTCCTAGGTTTGCTTCATATCACTGCCTCACAGTGTAGGAGGATAATATGGTGAGGTTGAGGCGAAGGCAAGGGGTGAATGGGTGAGTTCAACTAGGTTAGGGTTTAGTTTCTTTTTTTTATTTGTGTGGTTGCAAACCCATGCAGATTCTAAGTTCCCAAATGGTGGTAGTGCCCCAGAGTTGGGCATTAGAGGTAAAGGTATTAAGATTTGCAGAGTGAAGGGTGATCAAAGTCTAGCGAAGGGTGAATCAAAGTCTATCAAACTCTAGCGAAGGGTGAATCAAAGTCTAGCGAAGGGTGAATCAAAGTCCAGCGAAGGGTGAATCAAAGTCTAGCGAAGGGTGAATCAAAGTCTAGCGAAGGGTGAATCAAAGTCCAGCGAAGGGTGAATCAAAGTCTAGCGAAGGGTGAATCAAAGTCTAGCGAAGGGTGAATCATAGTCTATATTTAGGGCAGTGATGAATGTGTCAGTGACATATGGACAATAGTAGTGGCCGGGAGAGGTTGGAAGAGAGCTGGGTGGCTGGAGTAGTTTTGATTTGCTCCTCCTTCCAAACAGATGTGCATGTATGTCTTTGCTGGCAGAGGTCCCAGGAGAAGGCTACTGGAGGTATCTTGCTTGTGAAGCTATCACTCCCTACCCCTGGGTGAATTATAGGAATAGTTAACGGATACAGCCCTGCCTCATATCTAGCTTCCTCTTCTCCCTGAGGATAAACTGCACCTGAGCAAAAGTGGTGCGAGAGTGAGAGTCTCATGAAGTGGGGAAGGCAGGAGAGAGTATGAGGCAGCAGGAGATTTGTGGTATGGGGTTATGAAATGCTGAGCAAGATGGTGGCACATAAGTGGTATGGCGTCTCTCCCCTCCCCGCTTTTGTTCCTGGAGCCTTAGCAGTTTCAATGTTTCCATCACCTCACCTACCTCTATGACACGTGATTATTAGGACAGTCATTTTCACAGACTCATAATGGGAGAGGCACTGGAAACACTGGAATTATTGTCTAGAAAAATGGCTTGACCTAACATATATCTGATCTCCAGCAAAAGACTTCCTAGACAGACAAAATGCTTTTCCACAGTGCTATCTTCCTCGAGCTTGCTTTCTGATTTACAAAAAAAAAAACCCTTCTTGCAATTTTTTAAGCTGTTAAACATTTGCACTCTGTTGCAGTAATAAGTGAGTAGAAGTGGCCAGACAGCCCTCAGGTGAGACGGTGGCAATGCACCTGAGTACTTGGTACTGAAGGGGGAGCAATGGGTGCTCCAGATCAAGTGTGTGTTAAAAGGAAAAAGTTGGCAGCCACCATGGAGTGCAGGACATGTATAACATGAATACAGTTTGAGATCTTGCTGTTGCATTGTGCCCTATAAATTACGCATCTCACGGCCGCCACTCTAGTGCCAATTTGTAGCAAGTTTCTTGACGTTTGCACAAATTCATCCTCCTTGTACCTGGTGGTAGACAGAGAGAGAAGGAGAAATCAAGAAAAAAGGATTGAGAGGGAGACAGAGAGAGAGAGAGAGAGAGAGCGAGAAGTGTGTGATAGCATACCTTGTGTAAAGCTGGACTACAGTTTGTTATGCTTCTGCAAAAATTAAGGGGCAGCTGGTGTTGCCTCTGTTTCTTTATTCAATCGTTGTGGGATGTACCTTGAGGTCTCATTCACTCACTCTCTTTGATGCAAAACATTAGAAGAAGCCACCAATCCCTCCTGATCCTTTCACTCAACCTTGACTTATCTTTGCGTACTCCAAACCCAATGTCTGACATATCGTAAGGGTGCTTGGATCATGTACCCAGTGCGGTCTCACCAAGCTCCTAGTACAATCCTATGCTGTATATTAAATGTGTATACCTCTTTCTAATCTTTGAGAGTAATTACAGGCAATTCGAAGAAGATAGGGAGGGCAGTAAATCACTAGTGGACACAATTTATCTACGCTGAGGTATATTTTGATGAGAATTTTAATATGGAGGAGAATGTGAGTGGTGCGGTAGGGTGCAGGAAAATACTAGGATAGTTATGGTTACAATGGAACTGTCAGAGAGGAAGTGTACCTTGTGCTATCCTGTCAATATTCTAGCCAAGCTTGAAAATCATTTGTTGGAAAATGTATTCGTTCAAGTGAATTTAATGCATATAATAGCACAATGAATTTTGATAATAGGTGTAGGGGGAGATTCACAAATAATCGAATTTTTATCACATTCAATTTGCACACTTAAATTTTGTGGCAAGTAATACTGGTGCAAGTGTTCAAACTGGGTGTGATAATCTCCCTAACTCGTCCACATTTTCAGGGAATCTAGGACAAGGATTTCCTCGGGTGGAAAAATATTTTCTATGCAGAGAAATAAAAAGGAAAATGTGAAAATACTTATTGCTGCTTTATGTCGGCAGAGAAGCTAATCTAGAGGAGTAAGGTGATGGGACTCGTGGAAATCTACAACAGGCCTCGAATTTAGTTTTTTTTTCTTCATATAGGGTGAACTAGACCTGAAGGAATCAGAGCGCTTTACATGAGCAACAAGTTACGTTACTGATGGACACATTCATTTTTGTCGGGCACGGGGAGATTAAGCGATTTGCTCAGAATCACAGGATGTTGAGAGTTCCTGCCGAGACTCGAACCCGGTTCCCCAGCTTTAAAGTCGACCGCCCTAGCCTTTAGGCCACATCCTTCACCACTGTGAGTTTTTGTTCATCCTTATTATCTAGAAATGTATATAAATGGTAAGCGTTTAAGCATTAAGAACCTACCTTTCGAGGGAAAATGTCTTTCCGGTACGAAAGGTGTTACTGAAGTGGGGTCTACGAAGAATACCGCCCCCTTTAGTCACTCATGTTTAATATCCAAATGTTCCTTACCTGTCATACAACATCAAAATTACAGCTCATAGTATTCACAGACAAAAATAAACCTTCGAAAAAAAGTCAATATGCTTCAAGCCTGAACAAAAGGCTCCTCTTTCAATGCCGTGTAATTGGAATGCTGTTTTTCTAGGTACAGCGCTGCAGGCTTTCTCAGCGCTGGCCACACAGCTCTTCACAATGCCGTTCAGTCCCCCGCTGGCAGACCTCAGAAGTTAGACAAGTAACTGCCGTTTGTTTTTTGTTGCAGTTTTATAAAGCGCGAACTCAACCCGAAGGTATCAGAGCGCTTTACATGAGCACCAGTTACATTACACGAAGACACATACATTTTTGGTAGGCACGGGGAGATTAAGTGATGTGCCCAGAATCACAGGATGTTGAACCGACGCCGAGACTCGAATATGGTTCTCCAGCGTCAAAGTCGCCCATTACCACTTCCTCTCTCTTGTGGTACAAGATATTAGAACAGCAGAATAGAAGCTAAAGAAAGGACTGATGCCGCGGATTAAAAAAAAAAAAAGGATTTTTCTTCATAACGTTTAGTTTATATGTGTGTTTTAACTTTTGTGTCGAGCTGTTTCAGGCCGTCGAAGGACGGGCTTGCCAGGACGTACCCGGACTAAGCGCCTCACGCAGATCAAGGTGTGTCTCATTAAACTGCATTAATGTAATTGTCTGCTACCTCGCGCTGCACAGTTCGGCCAAGCAAATACAGTAAAACAGCAGACCGTTTCTGAAGCAGGAATGTACAACACGGTGTCCCTCGACGTCCTGCTGCTCAAATACACAACCGAAGCTGAGCACATGCTTACACGCCCTTAAAGTGGAAATAACTCAAACGAACAGCAGTTCCAGAAGAAAGAAGTGTGCTCTTCAGTGTTTGTTCCTACTCAAAAGTGAATTAAGAATGCCATTCAAATTATGATGCAGGGTATTTATTGTTTGTTCAACTAACAGCCGAGGAGCATTATTTCAACTTTTTATAGGGAAAGCTAGAGACGTATATAAAAGCAGGAACTGAGCACCAGTGAATGAGAGTGCATCTATACAAATGTCAAAACAAGTGTACTGTCTTAGTTTAAATTTAAAGCTACAGGACACCCAAACATATTTGCCAAAGTCATTACGTCACTACGAGTGTCCCATTAATGTCGAAGTCCCATAAGGTTTGCTAGTATAGCAGGTACAAGGCACATCCTAAGTTTTTCTCATGGACGCTCTGGCTGCTGAAAGCAGGTAAAATGTTCAGGTGAGAGTTTGCAAGAAAATGGAGGAAACGTGGGAATCTACACGGAAATATGTTAATCTGCGTGAACCCTTAATTGTGAGTTATTAAAACACACACACACACCCCTCTCAGTTACTGATACCTGTGGTGTGGATATTTCTGAAGGGAGGGAGGTTGCCGGGCCCAAATCAAGCCCATTGGGAAGGTGGACTGCTTGAGGAAAGTCTTGACTCATCTCGAACTTTCTGATCTTTTAGGTAAAGGTAGTGATTTCCAAATCTTGTGTATTTAGTGTGGAACTGCATATCATAACATAGCAATGTAACATAACATTTTTGTGTGTTTAATCCTTTATATAACTCACCCTTTGACCCACATCTGAGGTGCTCATGTCGTAGACTGAAATTATAAGGCAAGTAGCTGTGGCTTACCTTCAAGAGACTTACTTTAAGCCAAAGGTGGGCCTATCCACCTGATTAAAGATGTTTGGAAAATGACAGAACAATGATCTTTCACTCTGTTGTTTTAACATGAAGGTTTATAGGAGTATATAATATAAAATAAGTAACTCAGTACTCAAAGGTGGCCTTCAGTTCAACAGGTTTCTGCTGCAAACCTTTAGTGGAGAGGATGTGGCGTTACAGCCGGAGATGTCGACTTTGAAACTGGGGAATGAGGTTTGACATCCAGCCTCGGCTCAACATTATGTAGTTTCTCTCAGATTAAATGTGTAAACCATTTAATCTCTCTGCGCCTTTAAAAAATGTGTAATGTAATCAGGTGCTCCTGTTAAGCACTCTAATACCCTGCCCCCCCCCCTCCCCGAGCCAAGTTCGCGCTATTTAAACTGCAAAAAAAAAAGTCAGGCATTCCTTGAATTATTCAGATTTTTTTCAAAACGTGTTGACCATCAGACACTCCTGGGCTGATGCTGGTTTCAGGAAGTTAAAGATAAAATGAGTCCATGCTAAGGTGTCTTGTCTTGGAATTGGTCAGATACGCCTGCTCCTCAGAGACCCATGTAGGGACAACAACAGAGGACGTTTGATTGATTCAGAATCCCTATGAAGCCCTGTCGAGGCGCTCTCCATCTTCAAAACTGTGGGACATTAAAGTAGAAAGTAGATAAAGCTCCATGTAGATTCAAAATAAGGAATTTATTTAAAATCACACTGTGCAGCTCGGAGACACGAATGAGAAACATACATTGCATTAGCAGCTCTTCTCCTGCGGACATCAAAGGCTGCATAGCAGGTTCTGTTGAGCGATCAGCTGAAATGACATACAGGCAAGGGTTGTGTTCATTACTGACTTAGAGACTTGAATCAATGTTGAATCCACTAGCAAGCCTTGGTTGGAATGACTGATTGCAGCGACTGCAGAGTTTTCTGACTAAACACTAAGGCTATGATTTCCAGTGGTCTGGTAGCTTCTGATCCCTGTGCAAACGTCTGCTTGCACATGAATCGGATTTGCAAGTATTGCGTTATTTACCTCTCACCTACAACTTACTCCTAGTAAATTTCTAAAGTTCAAGGATGCCAAAAAATACCAAGTAAAAACATGTGGTATATTGCAATTCATGCAGAATGTGGAGCAGAAAGCACCAGCTTATGCAAGTATTCCTTGTTTACCAGAGGAAAACTGGGCATAGGGTGTATGTACCACACCTGGTACATAACATACCGCACCCACTGTTTTGGCATTTAACAGGTGCAGCAAACACCTCACCCAGTTACTGGACCACTTGGCATAAGGGCCATAGTACCACTATACATACTTTCATTAACATGCAACTGGCAGCCAGTGGAGCCATTGAGTAAGCCCAGCACCACAGTAACTCTAATTGAATTTGCTTCATGGGAGTGTTTTAAAAGAGAAGATGCAAAGATGAACACCTAGTCTAATCTAATCTAGTTGATTTGTAAAGCGCGTGGCTACCCGAAGGCTTCTCAGCGCTAATCCAAACCAGCAGGTCATTGAGACCAACCCTTCTGAGAGCTGAAGGTGAGATAATTATAGACCATTGAATACGTCTTTTTAGCTTCATAGCAATGCAAAGTGAACATTTAGCACAAAATATTCCCACTGGGGTTCAGTGTTGTGTGCTGGCCAGTACCACCTCGGTTCTGCTGCGGTGCGGACCAGTTCAGTGATACGACTGATTACATGCGGCAGCATGCCCCGCACTGTCTTGGCTTGAAATTTGGACACAAAGAATTTGAAGTGAAACTTCAACTTGGACAAAATTGAATCAATTCAGGAAACTTCACCTGGTTTTGTGACTGCCGAAGCATCCTCACTTTGCCCATTTTGTATGCAAAGTCTAGCACTCTGGCTAACTTCCAAAAGAGCACTTTTGCTATTTATGTTTAATCATATGCAAATTCAATTGTACAGCGGTGTTAGTTTGGCACGAATTCAAGCTAGCCTAGTGACAAGGTTTAATATTTGTTTTAGTCCATGACTGAAATACTTAACAGCTGTAAAAAATACTTCTTTGGTGAGAACAAACGCATGCTGGATGGAGAGAGCAAAAGTATCTCCCAGGTGAGATGTGATCGCCTCAGCTGGAAAATTGCATGGCCTCGCGTTGGCGTTCTGAGATGCGGGGGCACATATAAAATATCTGGCAACATACTACTTGGCCTATTTCCAGCTATAATACATTTCCTGAGAGCGACTGAATTGCCACATGTGGGTCAGAGGTTATTTTTTTTAACGTTTGGCACAGACAAAATTGTTTTAAAACTCCATATTCTGACAGCAAGCTTTCCAGTGCTATGGAAAAAGCTCTAATCGTTGTGGGCCCGTGAGACAAAATCAAAGCATTAAAGAAGCCAATCAAAAAATTATTAATTCTAATTCAAAATGGATAGAGGCCATTGTGCTTGCACGTGCCAGCCTGGTATAACTACGAACAGCTGCAAATGTTTATTGCAGTGGAAAAAGTATAAGGTACTAGTTGGATTACCTTTGCACATTCATCATTTTTGGAAGTCAATCTTCGGTCTGGAGCAGAAATTGGTGGCCCGAATCTTTAGGCAGTCTACCGTTACCTGTAAAAGCTGCAAAAAAGCTGGGAGTCATAATGGATGAATGCCTTTCATTTGACTCAGAAACGAACAGAACAGTCTCTTCTTGTTTCAATCTGGTCAGAATCCTGCGAAAAGTCGTTCCCTATATTCCACAGGCTGAGCGCAAAACAGTTGTTGTTGTGAGAATTTTGTCCAGAATTGACTTCTGTAATGCCTTGTACGTGAATATCGAGTTCTCCATCAAGAAACTGCAAACCGCTCAGAATGCAGCAGCAAGGCTCATTTTAGATAGCCCCAGGCATCAGTCGGTGGCTGATGAGCTGGTCAAGCTCCACTGGTTGCCCATTAGCAAGCGACTCACTTAAAGCCTTGTGTATTGCACACAAGGCATTGCATAATTCAGGACCTCGAGCTATAAGAACCAAATTTCAGTGGTTCCAACCAGTAAGACCTCTACGTTCTACCAGGAACAAATTAGTGGTCATTCCTAGATTTCGGAAGGCAAGATAGGGAGGAAAACTCTTCAATAAAGCCACGGCCAAAATGTGGAATTCCCTTCCACATCATCTGAGCGCTATGGAAAATCATTAGTAAAAAGAACAGATGATGGGCGGAACGCTGAACAATGCAAAAATTCACCCCCAGTCACAGATCTGGGCTTAATCCATCATTTGTTTGCTCACCCGTCGCCCCAGTTTGGACCCAGCCATATGCAAATCAGTCTTGACCCTGCTCCTCATGGGAACAGTCAAATCCGAATTGCCAAGCCAGGTTCTCCCTGGACTAGAAACAAGCATCCTGGGACTGGTTTCAGGGTATCACCTCTCATCCGCCAGGCTAGCTTAAATCCAGTGGCACAGTGAGCATGGGACCCACGCCTGGGCATACCATTCCCACTTAGGGCGACAAAAGCAAAAGGAACAAATGATGGATGGAACACTGAACAATGCAAACATTCACTGTCATGTCACAGATATGGGTTTAATCCATCGTTCCAGCCCGACCTGCCAAGCCAAGTCCATCATTGTTTTGCTCACCACACCACTGGAATCAAGCTAGCCTGGCTGATGAGGGGTGATACCCTGAAACCAGTCCCAGGATGCTTGTTTCCAGTCCAGGGAGGGCCGGGCCTGGTAGTTCGGGCTGGACTTTTCCCATGGGGAGCAGGGTCAAGACTGATTTGCATATATCTGGGTCCAAACTGGAATGGCATGGTGAGCAAAAAAACTATGGATTTAGGCCCCGATCTCTGTACTCGGGGTGAATGATTGACATTGTTTAGCATTCCGTCCATTAATTGTTCTTTTTGCATATGGTAAATCATTTGGCCGTTAAAAACCTGGCTATTCTCTCTGTAGAATGACCTTCCTCTTTCTGAATTGCCTTTATTCTCGCCTCAAGAATGAAGATATGGTTCATAGAGGAACTATTCTTTCCATTGATCTTTTAGCACTCCATGGAAGTCCATGGCCTCCCTCTCCTGTTTGCTCACCCCACCCCACCTCAACACCTACTCATCTATTGCTCCACCATTCCTCCCCATCCTGCTCCCACTTTGTTGTTTTTTTTTAATTTCTTTTTTTGCTTTTGGAAACTTGATTTTGCAGGCGCCTGGTAGTTGCCTACTGCTATTGAGCCACTTGCTTCTCAGCTTATCTTTTGCTCCCTGGACCGTCCCCTGTCTGCCATCATTTTTTATGTTATTTTTGCGAGGGTTCAGCAGCTGCACATTGCTACCTGGCACTTGCTTCTGTAGTTTTGTGTAGCATTCCGTGGAAACTTTTTTTTCTTAATTTACTATTTCAGAACTGCCATCAGCCATCTTGAAAAGTAAATTAAGGCTAACGTATCAAAAGAATTATGCAAGGATGGCCGCCAAGCATGAGAAAGCATACACATCCATGTTGCAATTATTTTTTACATTTTGTAAACCCCCAAAAAATTCAAGATGGTCAGTCATGCAACCACATGCATGCGAACCCACGGGAAACCATTTTACAGTAGTTTTGGCCATAAACTATGCCAAACAAACAAACATTGGCCAGCCCAATAGCCCTGCACAATCATTTAAATGACGAGAGCTACTGGGTTTTGCCGATGCATGTTATTTAGTCACACTGCACATTTAACTAAACACAAATAATCTTTCTGTGAGTATCAGAAATCAAAATGGAGGATTATCTGCAGCTCAACACATGCCTTGAATGACCATGTAGCTGTCTTTCTTGATTAGGTCTCTTCTGATCACTTTTCACTTGTACGAAGCATGAAATGGTTTGACACAACCTGCAAGGCATTCTCCTGAAGGCTTCAGCCAGAAGCTTTATCAGACAATTCCTTCCACAATGAACTTAGAGAAGATTCTACTGAATGCTTCAAAAACACTGTTAGATCATTAAATGATACGCATGCAATCTGGGAGGCATTTAATGCCGTCATGAGGGTGGCCTGCATAGCGAAACAAAGTTTGATCCTATCCACCATCTGAACATGCATGAGCAAACTTGATCACAAGGTTTAAGACCTAGAGAGTAGATTCTTTGCAAACTCGGATTCTAATATTTTAGAAGACATTAAATAAAATAAAATGAGTTGAATGATAGGGAGATAAAACACCTGGGAAGGCAATAATATCTCACCATTTTGGGGAAGGAAAAGGCCGGGTAAGAGTCTGGGTGGTATGATCAAACACCCACTGGCCTCCGGTGACGTAATTTGCGTGTAAATAATAGGGCACAGATCTGTTACGAGGCAGAATATATTTGACAGACTTTTGCCACATTTTATGGAGAACTCTATTCCTCCAAGTCCCATGCCAACAGTATAAAGCTGACAGACTACCTCAATAAAAATGTCCTTGCATAGCTGGGAGGTAGTCACAAGTAATTCTTGGTGCAGCTGCTCACCATTGAGGAAGCCACTGTGGCCATCAAGAGTTTGCAGGAGGCAAAATGTCCAGCACTGATGGCTTGCCAGGTGAATTCTACAAGGACTATATCAATATAGTAGTTCCTCACCTGCTGACTGTGTTTGGGGAGGCATGTGAACTTGTCACTCTCAACCCATTAATGAGAGAGATGCTAGTGATCACAATACTAAAAATGAGTAAAGACCCAACACTGCACGAGTCATACAGGCCACTATCACTTATCAACATGAATACTAAAATATAAGTTAAAATAATTGCAACTAGACTACTCCCTGTTCTCCCTGACCTAGTGCTACTGGATCAATCGGGATTCATTCCACCTTGCACAGTCTATGTACACTATTCGCTTTACTGCACTAGCTATAACCCAACATTAGAGCAGTGGGAGTCCGC
Organism: Calotriton arnoldi; assembly: GCA_963921515.1. Taxonomy (NCBI): domain Eukaryota; kingdom Metazoa; phylum Chordata; class Amphibia; order Caudata; family Salamandridae; genus Calotriton; species Calotriton arnoldi. The sequence continues at coordinate 1,421,196 of CAWUFW010003360.1, forward strand.
TTTGATGCAGAGCATGTGACTCTCTGGAGTGGCAGTTTCTATTCACCATTCTCAAGCAGATGGGTATGCAGCAGATGCCATGAACTGGATTGCACAATTAAATACTAGCCCCACAGCACACATCCATGGTAATGGCATAATGTATGACCACATTAGAATACCATGTGGCACGAGGCAAGGATTCCCTCTCTCACCGATTCTTTTTACCATTGATCTAGAAACCCTTGTGTGTCATCTGAGACAGCACTACACACACTGCAATTAGCTGTAGAGACCAAAAGATACATCTACCAATGTATGCAGACTACATAGATTTGTTCATAAAAGATCCTCAGGCCAATTTGTTGCCCATCATAAGAAAGTACATAAAATGTGGCTACCTATCGGGCCTCAAAATTAACTGGAGCAAGTCTCAAATTTTGCCCATCACCTGTAACATGGTAGAACTCAGCTTGAGTACCCACTCAAATGGTGTGCAGATTCAGTGAAATATTTAGGCATATGCGTCAGCAGTGCCACTGACACAATCTTCCGTTAAAACTATAACTAAGCTGGAGTCTCAAGTTAATCGCTAAATCTCTCTCCCATTTTCCCTGGCATGTGAGATGGCCCTCATGAAGATGATTTTCCTCCCTAGGTTTCCCAGCCTTTTTAATATCATTCTACTGCAGATTCCCAGATGAATGTTCTCCAGTATCTGGTCATTATTGATTAAAGTAGCATGGTCAGGTAAGAATCTTCAATTGAACTGAGAGACCCTTATACTTCCGTAGGAGCAGGCAGGATTTGCAGCATCAGATTTTAAACTATACTATCATTGCGCACACTCCCATTACGCACACTTCTGGTTTCACCCCCTGGCATGGCTTCTTCATTTAGCCATTGAAAAAGAAAATAAAGCACCCATCCTGCTTCAGGCTATGATCCATCAGCATATGCCACGCACGCGAACAGAAATTGACACTATAACTTGCAGTGTGGCAGCATGGGGAAAACTAGATGGGAGAGACAATTTAACATTACCCAACTCTCCAGATATGCCTCTCACAAACCACTCAAAGATATCCCTAACAAGTGAGAGAAAGGCACTGGACTTACTACACCCACTTGGATTTGAGGACATTTCACAATATATTTCCACTAGGGGAATTTATTCGACTAGTGTGCATGGCCAGTAGCGCAACCCCAACTGCGCTTGAGATACTAATTTTCTATTGATTGTGTGCAGCAGGCAAAGCCACTCTCCATACATTCCCACATGAACCTCCACAATTCAAGACACTTATAATGTTATTGACTACGAAAACCACTAAGTGCCTCATTACACTTCTATATAAAATAGAAGCCTCACATATCAAAAGCACTTCACGGGACAAATGGAATCTAGAAATGCTCACACAGGGTTAGACTGGCCTATAAGGCAATCAGGTAGGGCCCAATGGCTGGGCTTGCAGGTCAGGACGTGGGCCATTTTATGGCAGTTGTGTGCCAGTTTTAAGGCCAGGTGCACCTGTTTTTACTGTTGATTTCGCTGATATTACCACTAATTTAGTCATCTACTTCGCTAATGGGGGCCACTTTTATTCTGGTGCATGTCCCATTTTTGTCCCAGTCCGACCCTGTACAACCAGTTGCCTGAGTCGGAATGGATCTTCTGCTATATGTAAACTAGTTCTCCATCACCTGGATGCATGCTTCACATTATACATTTCAAATTTCTACACAAAATGTACTACCTTCTGCTTAGCTTAATGAAAAGAGGGCTTAGAGTTGACTCAAACTGTCCCCTTAGCCTGGCAACTTACTATAGGGGTGTACGCTTCCCCCACCTGCAACAGTATTCCAAAGAATAACCAGGACAGTCCAAATGAATCAAGCCAACCCAACCTGTCAAAAACCCAGCACTAATTTAATTTCAAGCAACCTCAACAACACAGAGTGCATCTGTCAATTTCTCGTATTTTGCTTATTTTTCACATCAAAAAACATGTTAAACATCATTGTCCATCATTAGCACAACTTGTGACTCTAGAAGGAGGTCAGATGGGGCTTGTGCCCCTGCTACATTTACCCTGCAGCCCCCCACAAGCTCTTCTGGGGCCCCATCACCAAAGCTGTTGAATGCCACATAGAAGACAACAAAGAAAAAAAAAGTAGACACCGCACCTAGCCAAGCAAATTGTTATGTGCAGATATTTTCCATTGCACAGCAGTGATTTTTTGTGGCAATACATGAGCCTGCATGTTTAAATATGACTTATAATGTATGTTTATACATATATACATTTACATGTGTATAGATATATACATATAAAAAGGTATATTTAAACTTTTCAAACAGACATGTATATATATGCACGCATATAAATGTATACATATGTATATATATGTATGTATATGTGTACACACACACACACACATGCACTTCACGATTACCCTTTACCGATGGCAACAACAGTTTGTGTTCCATTGTGTGCCTCCCTAAAAATAATTTCTAGAAATGTCACTGATTAGGACGCATACAACCATAACCCAACAGAATACATTACCAACACCACCTGGCACCATCATGCACAACATGTTACCCAAGCCATATAGTTGACTAACCGACACAACGACAGCAGCACATACTTCCATCTCGCCAACATGCTTATCAGACCATCCCCTCAGGTCAAATCATACCCTCACAGACAGCATCATCGACCCACTAGCTAATACCACTTCTAAACAGAACACCCAATAGACCCTGGGCACTGCCCACCAAGAGAACATGTTATGATGAGGCCATTCAGTAAAAACATCCATGTATCTAATACATATTATTCACAAAAGGTTCGGACAACTCTTAGCAGAGCACCAACCAAGTCAAAACACCAACAGACAACACTCACACTCAACACTCTTTCCTCCAGCAAAACCCAATCTAATACAGCACACATTCCCCAGACAACAATAAATACCAGGACTGAACCAGGCACCCTAAAATTGGTATAAATATGCTGTAAAAATTCTGGTATCATAATATAATCGTTTAAAAACTCGACCGTCTATAACACACTACACAACATTTCTTGCCGTTTCTAAGCACTGTAAAAACAGGTGTTACAAGCACCAGATTCAAAGGAACTAAATGTATCTTTAATGTTGAAATGCTGAATAGGCCTTGGCAGTATACCAATTTGTGATGTGCATTTCAGACTAAATTGAAGTACTAGTCTATGCGTTTATTTGCAGGTGGCAGGAATTGGCACGCAGCACTACACATGCATCATACATTTGGTTACCCAAGATGGAAAAGGGGTACAAGAGGGGCACAGGCCGCCTGCCTTTAGCGCTATAAAGAACCGTTTGGTTGCAGCTCTGCTATTACATGTATAGCGCTAGGATTGCATGTAGTGAGCTATATGTGTGATATTAGTCCTCTGAGCAGGCTGTGATCCGAGGTGTTTTGAGCCAGGAACAGGTGTTCTGCATTTCTCAGAAGTAATAAGATACATAGTTCCACGTTACTGCCAGGGAATACAGTGCATAGCAACGTTAAGCAATAGACCAGTTGTGTTAGGAATCACAAATAAAGGGAAGAGAATGGTGACACTAATTTGTAGATGGTTCCTCTAGCTAGAAAGGGAGGGCCTGGTTCACAAAGCGCCTCCGCACTCGCGGGGGAGTCTCTGCACTCGGGGCGGAATCTCTGCAACAAGAATTCTCATTGCGGAGATTCCGCTCCTGTGTGAAGTCCCGCCCACGACTGCGGGGTCTCTGCCATGAGTGCGGAGGTCCTTTGTAAATCAGGTCCAGAGTGATTGATTGCATGACATAATTGACAGCTGAAATCTGGCTCCGGTGATTTGAGCTGTTTCAACTTTTGAAGGCAGTGGCCATCCTTGCAGTTTCCATTTTTTCTGTTTCAATTTCGCTGCGACTTTATCTCAGCTATGGGAACCATATTTTTCTTTCATCCCTCCCGCTATTTAAAACACCCATTAACATTTCCAGAACAGTGAAATTATAAAAATAGGACTTACAGAGGATATTTGCTGAAGGAACTGCCTGCAATTAGCAGTCTTATATACTTTCTAACCATCTTTGCAGTGTCATATCCAGTGGCATAGCTAGACATACTGCCACCTGGGGCAGCCCCTTAGTTTTCCGCCTGGGTGAAGGTAAGAGCGAGGGGCGGTGGCGGCGGCCGACAGATGACTTGTTCGGGGGTGGCGGCCGACGGACGACTTGTTCGGGGGTGGCGGCCGACGGACGACTTGTTCGGGGGTGGCGGCCGACGGACGACTTGTTCTCGGGGCCGGGGGATGGTGGCAGTCTACAGACACGACTCCCGCCGCCCGCACAAACAGTGCCGCCCGGGGTGGACCACCCCCGCCTCCCTCCCTAGCTACGCCACTGCTCATATCTTTACATTTCTATGCAACTTACATCTTGTGCAAGCGTCATCGCCCCAATGCTTAACTCTTGCTTCTATTGTTAACAGAGTGGGGGAATATTGTTTTATTTTCAGATCCTTTGTTACCTTTCTATTGCACTTGAACACATTAACTATAATTACTGTAATGTTTTTCATTATAGTTATTTTCCTATAAGCAATTAGAGACAGATGCTTGATCTCTAAATTCTAATATGTCCCTCCATTCCTGTAGCTAAGGCCTTAGAGAGTTTATAGTGTTACCTCTTTGAACACCTACTGAGCCAAGGGGATCCAAATACATGTCGAAAAAACAAGCAGAAATGACATTTTGAGCCCATTTTTAGGTCTCGACTAGGCAGCGCATGTGCTGTCTCGTTGAGAGATGCTGTATACAGTATAGCGGGGGAAGCTCCGCCCACTTTCCAGCCTTATTTTTGATTTGCTTGAATCATAATTTCTGCATTCTGATTGGTGCTTCGCTTGTTAATCCCGCCTCCTGACGGCCATGTCCTAATTTTTATCCTTACGAGGCTATCGGCCCCTTTACTAGAAAAACAGTTTTGTTCCCCTGCCTCTCCCCACTCCCTCCCGTAGTCTGTAACTTCTTACACCACAACCATCCACCCACCCCCTCCGGTTCGTGGCTTCTTTTACGCCCACACTTCCGTGTAAAATGCAATAGGGCTCGCGTAAATACGAGCCCTATTGCATTTTCAATGCTTGTTTGCCATGTCATTGGTGGGTGAATTCGCACTCTTTGTCTCGCATGCGCGCGATGCCTTACATCGTGCGCATGCTAGACAAAGGGAGGCAGAGACAGCACAAGCAGCGAAGCAGGACGAGGTAAAGCGTGGCCAGGTTCCAAACCGATCTCATCCGTTGCGTTGGATTGGGCTCCATGTTGCCATTCTCAGGTAGTGCTGGCTGCCGCCCTGCTCCTGCTGGACAGTTCTTGGAGAGCGGCGGTGTGCGACGCCTCAGGTGAGACCAGTAGAGCTCCTGCCCGTTCTGTGGCAAGCTGCCTCTCCCTTCCTGGACTGTACCCAGATCCATCGCTGTAGTGTTGTTGCTCTTAGGTTTCATCAAGCAGTTTGGATTTTGGAACCCAAGGATTGACATTTATAGAGGCTCACAGGGTTGAGTTTTGGTGCGGAATTTTAACTGTATGTGGTGCCTTGTCGTTGTTGAATTATGCCGCATCGAAGCAGCTGCCTTTCATTTATTTATGTCCTTTCACTTTCACTTTCTCTTCCTGTACAGCGAGGTTCTTCGTGCTCCCTGGGTCTTTTTCCCAGTGTTTTTTCATTTTATGCTTCGGGAGGATGGCTATAGTCATCCTGCATCTGTTAGCCTTTTCGTTACCACTCTCTGCTTGCCAATGTTTAACAATGTGTGGCTCGTGCTCACCATGCGTTGTTTTACTTTGTATATTTGATTTTGCTCTGGCAAGTATGTTTCCTTTTATAATAAGCGGTTTTATGGATGCAATGCCATTATGTATTTTTATTATCTTTAGGTATTTACGTTGATGCCTGACATATTAATGCAGTTTACATGGCGGTCACACACAGTACAGATGCCTTACATTGTGTGGCCTCTCAATGGCAAAGCCTCCATTGCGGCTCTGCTGTTTCCTCACAGGAAGCAATGCGTTCCTTCTCAAACTAAACGAGATGGGTGAACAGAGAGGAGGGTGGAGGGAATGTCTGCCTTTTTTGGTGGATGTCATATCGGTACCCTCCTCTAAATAAGGTACAAATTACTAAAAATATGTCACTCTCACCTACCTGACAGCAGCCAGACACAATCTTCCTGTGATCAGGAAAGTCATTGTACCGTAATCCCCCTATAAAGCGGTGCCTCCCAAGAGCCCTTTTTAGAGGTCATTTCTTTAATGCAGATCAACGCTGCCAACATTAGCATTTTTATTTCTTCACTCCATTTCTGCTGACCTTTAAATAAGGTGCTCAGTCTGTAGCCCCAGGGACTGCTCCACCTGTATACGGTTAAACTACCAGTGAATGATAAGCAACTCTCGATGGCTTTGTGAGTTGAGGACGCACTGTTAGTCACGAAATAGCTGCTGGCTAAGAGACCTCAGCCTCTTATCCTTCTCAGGTCGATTAAATTGAATAAAAGTGACACAACAACAGAAAATCATACATGCGCCTTGAAAGCGGTTCAGATGGGCTACTTTTCTTGAGAAGGCACTCACTGGAGTATGAAGAAATGTACATTTGTATATGTATTTCAGGCTGCGCAAAATGTGAAATAAAAACGTGAAATACTATTTACATGCTGTTGCTTTCTTCTTGAGTTATGCAGTTAGTTCTTCTCGGAATTCGTTAGAAGTGGTTTCTAGATGTGAAAGCTGCATATTTTCAACATCGGCAGGAGTAGTTTTCAGAATGCAGTTTGCCTCCACCGCCCTGAGCCACTCCTCTTGACCTCATCCCCACAGACTGTAGTCGCCCACTTATTCTTCACTCAGCTCTTATTTCCTTATCTCCTCACTCTCTGCCATTCCGAACATTCTCTGACCCTCGCCACTCTCGCCACAGGTTATCCTCTCCCCCTCATCCAACTCTGTATAGCCCAGCCCTTCTTGTCCTCATATTAATATGTATCACTTCATTTTTCCCTCATTCTCAACCACTGAATTATTGCTTCCGCCTACTTTTCATTCCCTCAGCCGTTCTTCTCCTCCTGGGGCCTCGTGCTCTGCGCCACCCCTCTTCTTATCTTTCTATCCAGTTGTTCCTTTATCGTAGCAAAGGGTGCAGCATACTTCTTGTTAGGATGGCGTGCACCTTCAATATCATAAAGATTAATGCCAAAGGAAAGACAGCATACTTGTAATGATGTAATAAAAGTTAAGTACCACACTGTACTCCTTTGCAATAATGAAACTCAGGATGCATGCTAGGTTAGGAGTGCACCACTCTCTAGGTGTAAGCAAAGGAGTATTAAAAGAATATCTGAACTTCTGAGTGGCATATCAACTTGTAAGGGTCTTCAATGTTATCTTTGGCTGTCAGGTGATTAGAGGGTGTTAAAGAAAGTCTACCCACATGCCAATTCGAAATCAGCAGAGTGTTTGTTAAAAATAAAAATATATATGTAAATCACAGAGACAGGCAACACCCCAAATGAGCATAAGATGCACAGGCAGAGATAAGACTCAGTTATGTACATGGCTCCTATGTAGGTTCATGGGATTCAAATACAAGAAAAAGCATTCAGGTAGGAAAACAATTGTAAGCTGTCGTTGCTGAGCAAGCTACTGAACTTTCTCGCTTCATGTGCCAAGCATGGAAATGAGGCATTGCGTGTCATAGATGAACATAACTGAATGCATGGTTAGGATGAGCAGGAAGATGGCTACAGAGGTGCACTGAGGCAACGAGTTTAAAATTGAAAACAGACTCTCAAGTATCTTGGACTAGATAACATAAACTCTGTTTTCCACTATTATGTCTGTAATAGGCTTTTGTCCTTTTTAGGTCGAGCATTCAAGACCTCTTGTATATACTTTAGTATATACTTATTATATACTTATATGTGTATGTACTTTGTGGGCTCTGGAGATCAGCCCTAGGAATGTCTGCTTCCGCTTAGGGACTTTGTTTTCTGTTCAACTGCCTCTATTTAACTGTCTTCATAGAAAACGACCAGTAGAGGTCATTAAAATACCAGAATTGTTTCCTGCTTGTTTTTTTACATTTTGTCTCTTTAAAACAGTGAATTACACTACTGAGCCAAAGTTACTGAAATTAATGTTTACTAACTATAAACCTATAGCAGTGTAATAAACAATGTCCTAACGAGTACACAATGAATAAGCTAAGAGGCAATTACATTTTTAATATGGACTTCATAACTGGTAAATTACATCAGTATATGCAGGTCAAACAGTGCAATGTCTATTCTTTACGTAGAGCCCACTCTCTGGAATGAAGCTCCTCTAAGTGCGCCCAAACTTTGGAGGCAAGAAGACTGTGGCACGATTAGGTGCGAGATCCTATCAAACGCAAATGTGTCCTAAGCAATGGTAGCATAAAATGTTTTGCCCAGGAACACAACATTTGGGCAAGCGGCAAGGCGAGATTTGACACCACGGTTTCTCTAATGCAATGGCTCTGTTTGTCTCCTCCGCCTCCAATCCAGGGTTTGCAGGAAAGAACAAGCATTGAAAATGCAATAGGTCTCGCCTTTGATTAAGTTAAAGCTAATTTGCTTTGCTAATGGTATTGTATAGCAAAGCAAATGGCTTTAACTTCATGAAAGGAGAGACCTATTGCATTTTTAATGCTTGTTGAACCTGTGCTTACCTGCAGATGAGCAGAAACTACACTTGCTCACTTTTCACACTCGGTGCTACCACCAGTTTCTTGCTGGTTGAAACTCTGAGTGCAAAACATGTTAAATTGAGCATTAGCGTGCACAAAAATGCAAAAGGTTTTGTGCAGGCGTCATCCCTCATTATTATCAATAAGTAGATTGGGGCAAAAACACTGAGAGCACCTGGTGCAACAGTAATTTGCGCCATGGTGTTTAGAGCCTGACATAATCAGTGAGATGTAAATTAGGTCACAGGTGCTTTAATAGTTCAAAAAGATAAATTCATAATTTAGTTAATAGCGTCTGACAATGTAGACATGTATGTCCTGTAATTGCTATTTCTAGAGGCTTGCACAACCCCTGCCTACGGGATATACTGATTAGGTTTATTTGTTGAAGCTAAAAAACAGATTGAAGCCAGCGTATTTTGGAAACCAAAAAGCCTGGCTTATTGAGTCTACAAAACAAGCCAGGAAAGTTTGCTGCTTGTAAAGATGGTGACCACTGTGGCGTTTCATGAGGAATGTACCTTTAAATATATTCATCTGTTACTCTATAGATTTTTGTAGGACATGTTCCAAAGAAAACAGCTAGACATATGTGGTTGTGTGGGCTGCAAACACATGAGAGCACACACAGATATTGACGGCAGCCAACCCTGTTAGCAGCACACACAGGGATGTCTAGTGTGTTAACATTTAGGCAAGACTTACTAAGGGTTGCTTGGGCACCCATGTGGTGCGGTGCAATTTAGCCTTGTGCCCACGGGCTTTACAATGGTAAATCGACACAATGCTTTCTGTCGCTATGCACACACAAGTGCCCAATACATTCTTTTCACAGAGCAAAATGTATTTGTATTGTACAAGAACCAAGCTCCACGGGCTCCTGGTTCTAGTTTCCTTCTATTTACGACATCACTGAAATTACATTTATCTGCATGGAACCCTCTATCCATCGAGAACATTGCTCCAAAAAGGAAGACAGTCCACTCAGGGGCACCCACAGACCCCTGCCCACACCATATCTACAACCTGGGGAAAACTACAATTCAGTTCTACAATCACTTCCATCATCAACACCCCCCTCAAGATAGCCAGCCACCTTCTCCGATAGTTGGAAACATGCCGAAGTCAACATCCTCCTCAAAAAATCCTCAGTCAACCTTGAAGTACTCAGCAACTACTGACCTATCTCGCTGCTCCCCTTCTCAGCCAAAGTCATCGAGAAGACCATCAAGAGACAACTCTATGACCACCTAGAATGCCACAAACTCCTGGATGACTTGCAATCAGGATTCCGAAACAGCCTCAGCTCTGAAACAGACCTCCTGCCACAGACTACATATGCACCATCCTCGACTGTTGACAGATCACCGTCCTCATCCTCATTGACCTCTCTGCCACCTTTGACACTGTCTCCCACACACACTCATCATCAGACTGCACAGAGCAGGAATACAAGGACCAGCTCTCTAGTGAATAGCCTCATTTCTCTCCAGAGAAACTCAACAAGTCAGGCTCATGCCATTCACATCGGAACACAAGGACCTCATCTGAGGAGTCCAAAAAGGATTATCACTCAGCCCCACACTTTTCAATCTGTACATGGCTCCTCGGGCTAACATCATCAGATCCCATGGATTCTATATAAACTCCTACAGTGACAACACCCAGCTAATTTCTTCCCTTTCAGATGACACCGTCACCACCAAGACAAACTTCAAACAATGGATGACCAGCGTGGCCAATTGGATGAAAGAAAACTGCTTTAAGTCCAGCATCAACAAAATTGAAGTGCTTATCTTCGGGAATAAGAGCTCACCTTGGGACAGACACCCCAACCAACCAAACTAGGAACTTAGGCCTCATCCTGGTTACCATCTTCACCATGAAGTTCCAGGTCAACAACGTCACATCCTCATGCTTCCACATACTCCGCAAATTCCGTAAAATCTTCAAGTGGCTCCCACAGGGCAGCTGATGTACCATCACGCAGGCCCTAATCACAAACAGATTAGAACATGGCAATGTACTCTACGCCGACATCCCAACCCATCTTCTTCACAGACTTCACACACAATTGGTCCAGTTAAAGGGTGCACTTATTTGCATTTTTTTTCTAAGCCACGGCCGAAGACAGCAAATTAGGGTCCTCAATGAATGTAATCTGACAATGTTGTCAAGAAAGTATAATATTTCTGAAGTTGTGGTGTTCTTTTAGTTTTCTGGTGGTGTGTTTTATACTCCTCCAAACCCAGTAAATAAATGCAAAGCCTAATTTGTAGTTCCTGCTATCTCTTGTTTTACTGCAGGTTTGGCAGACTGACATTTGCTTTTTCCCGTCCTGGCCTTCACATGTCCTTGCATCCAGGCTTTGTGTCAACATGTAATCTATTGATCCGATGGAAAGCGGGGAAAGCATTCATGCAAAACGTTCAAATGCACGCGGCATTTAAAAAGCAATGCCGGGGCTATTAGACGGGAATAGGCCGTATTGATTTACCCATAAGCAATTTACACTTCGGCGCTATTGTTCGTTCAATATTGTTTCGAACAGGGTCGCTGGTGTTTGAGGAACAGACAGATAAGTGCTGTAGGCTTCTGCGTTCTGCTCAAACATCACTACAGCTCATCCACTCCACACCGTGTGTGATTTAACCAAGGACACCCGACCGTCACCATCAATCACCGAAAAGGTCACGATGTAGGCAGTCAGATGAAAGCTAGAATCATCAGAAGAACGTGGGCCTCGGTGCGCACGCCACGTGCACGTGCTCTGTTAGTTTCTACGGGTGTTTGTGCCCCTCCCCCAAAGCCCCACTAGCTCCTTGCCTGAGAATCATCTATAACAATCATAATCCCTCACTGAAAATGGAGTTATGGATCAATAATACGCAAACTGAACACAGAAAGTAGATTCGTTATCGAGAAAACAATTATTAATTCAATTACTTTTACACATAGAACTGACTCTAAAGAGTACTTGTATCAGCAATTTATTCCCAATCGCAGGAAATCAGAGGCCCCGCTTGCTATAGTCTGTTAGCAAAGTGGAAGGTGTGTTTTAGGTATTTAGCAGTAAAGAGTGTAGTCCAAGGGAAAGGGGTCTGAGCCAGGTTAGGGTGAAGATGGGGGGAAGCGGGAGGGGAGTCTTAGTTATTTAGCCTAAATATTACCTTATGCATAATTATTAGGATTGATTTTCCCATTAAATAATTTTTAATAATAAAGCTTTTTTTTATTGGGCGGGTATACAGCCCCACTTATTGATGCCGCCTAGTACCCACACAAAAATAATTCTTTGGTGTCAAGAGGGACAGGTCTGCAGCGGAACTAGAACAGTAAGGGCTAAAGTATGGCATGTCTGCATATGGTGTAGCTACCTTTGTGCAAAATCTGCACTTGGTAAATAAACACTGTTTGTGTGGGGTTCAATTTTGATCCTTCGCCCTCTGCACTCTTCTGAATAGGGGATACCATACTAAAATCCCAAGGGAAAAAAGAGTGTTCCGGCTGGTTTGAATATTTTTGCCAAGATTGCTTTTGGTGTCTTTAGGCGCTGCGAAGGCATGTATGGAAATGCTATCCGCAGCCTGCCAATGGAAATGAATGATCCCTTGTTATTCATTGTGCGTATTGTCACGAGGGCTTTATGCTTGTAGGTGAAGTAGCTGTCACACCTTTATTGTCAGAAATGGTTTATAAATCTGGAATCCGAATTTCATTTTCCTTTCGCTTCTCATGCCAATAGATTGTATGCTCTAAACATCTGCCCTTCACTGCAACAATGGTAAAGAATCACGTTTTAAGCTATTAGGCCCGGTTACAGAGGACCGGTAATGCTGAATTGGGCACAAATGGGATTTGGGTCTGACTTGCCACCGCAGGTTGAGCACAAACTTTACACTGACCTGGTGAATTTTCCAAATACAAATTAGCTACTTTAATCTGGCAAAATTTATGCCGGAAAAATCTTCACGATTCTGACTTTTGCTGCTTGGAACAAAGTAAAAGTGCAGCATTACTGCTTTATCCCCTGTAGGAAAGTAGGATCTGCTTCTTATGGTTACCCCCACTTTTTGCTGGATGTAATTCTGTTTTTGACTAGTCTGACTGGGATCCTGCTAATCAGGACCCCAACCTATCTGCTTTCTCCCTAAACTGTTGTGTTATGTACTTAGGTACACTCCAGATTGGATACTGGGGTGCCCTTGTCAGTCCCTAGTATATGGTACACATGTACCCCGGGCATAGGTACCCCAGAGGCCTCCCATGGGCTGAAGCATGTATTATGCCACCCATGAGAGGCCATGCAAAATGGAACTACAGGCCTGCCATTGCAGCCTGTGTAAGTTGGTGCATGCACCACTTACTTAAGATGTAGGTTTACTATATCTAAGGGTCACTGCACTTAAAACGTATAAGTCACCCCTCTAGCACGCCTTTACAATCCTGAGGGCAGGGTTCTTGTTTCTAAGTGAGAGGGTGCCCCTGCATGAGCAGGACACCCCTGCAGCCTACCGAGTCCATTCTCCCGGATTGTCAGTGAAGCAGCCATATACTATATATAGAGGGGCATTACGCGACCGTGTGATGACTAACTCTAAAACGGCTGAAACAAACCCTATCGTGTTTGGTGTCAAACATGTTGGAATCATACCCCCATACTGGTAACCGGTGTGAGAGGTATGATTCCGCCCCTCAGAAGCATCCCTCGTGGAGCTCCTGGTGTTCCCGGTACCTTCTAGCTAAGGACAGCACAAAATAGTTGCTGCCGACCAGGGACACATTATTACCCTCCTGCTGTTGAGCCAAGCTCGAGCAGGGGAAGGCAAAACAATAGGCATCCTGTCACAGGGAGGTGTGACCACCTCCCCGACAGGATTTAGTGTATTAGGGCTGGGTGGGTGCACGTGCCAGTGCCTGAAAACCTGCAGGAGGGGCACATTTGGTGTCCCTGTGCAAAGTCCAGTTCAAACCAATCCTGGGAGCCGTTGGCTCCCGCTCTGGCGCGGAAATGGAAAAGGGACATGGGAGTAACCTCCCCCCTGTCCAGACCCTACTCTGGGAGGGTCCCCTGAATCTTTCCAACCCTCTCCCGTGAGTACTTAAGGGCTTACCTGGCTGTAGGATCTTAGCTTCGTCGTGGACAAGATTCAGAACAGAAACTACTGCACTTCGACAGTCTGGGCACTCTGGACTTCGCTGGACTTCGTTTGGGCCTGACTTCGTCTCCCTCTCAGTCTGCTGTATCGTCTATGCCTGTGCACCATACAGGATCCTTGTAGGACCTGTGGAGCATCCTAGACACCTGAAGATAATCTCCCTTGGAGTGAAGGAGTCACTTCCCTGCATTCGCAGGCACTGCAACATGGCTGACTGGTCTGCTGATCCCAAGCTCCTACGGACTCCGAAAGGCTCAGCAATACAGGAGATGGGTTTCTATGTCTCTCGAGGTCCAAGCTGCCCTCTCACCGAGTTTGAAGTCAGAATCCCTTGTGGGGGCTGCAATACCCAAACCCCTGTGCACTGCGTACTTTTGCAAGTGCATGTGCTTGTTGGCAATCCTGCGACAAGTGCATTGGGCTCCAAGTAGCCCCAACCTCTGGCAACGTTTCTTACAAAGATCTCCAACCACCTCGCACCAAGTGCTCCGTGGCCTGTTGTTTTGTGAAGCTGCATGAGGTCCTCTCGCGACTCCTGTGCCTCCGGCCTGTGGGTCCAATTGAGGGTCATCTTTAAATGTCTTGGGCTCCCCTGATTGCTCGGGGTCTTCCCTGACTCCCCTGTGTGTGGTGAGTCTCCTGGACCTTGCTGGTTCGAATCATACACTTCCCTGACTTCCTCCGTGGGTTGCTTTTGCCAAGGCTTGTTGGTGTTCCCGCCGGACATCAACCCCTCAGCACTCGACATCCTTTGTGAGACAGCTTGCATCGGGCTCCTGGTCATCCTCAACATCGCCTGGTCCCCGCAGCTGCAAAGTCAAGGTCACCATCAACTATCCTGAAGCATCCTACATCGGTGGGCATTCGTCTACCGAGCCCCTGGTCACTCCCAAGTGACCCAGACTCTGTCCCCTCTGCTTTCAGGTACTCTTCGACAAGAATCCACATTTGGATTCCAACAGACACTTTCTCCTCCTCCAGCAGCGGCTCTTCTTTGAAGTCCTCCATTGGGTTCGACAGCGGTTTCCGACACCACTTCACACCTATGCACTCGGCTTCCCTGGGTTAGGTAACTTGGGTACTTTGGTATCCACATGTGAGGTGGCTCTCCAACCTTCTGTCTTCCACGGGGTTTCCTCGAAGTCCACTGGGAATGTTTAAAAATCCAACTGCGACTTTCACATAGACTTGTATGGAACACGTGGTCGTGTTCTCACACCGCAAACGCACTCCGTGGGGTCCCTATCTACTCACCTTAGGTGGTTCCTTGGGGTCCCAGCAATTCTACGTCCTCTCGACATTGTCCTGACTCGAGTCGTGGTTCTTATACCACTTTCTTAGTATATGGTTTGGTCCCCTCCTGGGGCCCACTCTGTATTAGTGCTATTTACTGTGATTTCTTTGCTATAGTGTTGTGAGCTTTGTGTATATCTCCATGTAGGAGATACTGGAACGTACTAGAGAGTATTATATAATAAATACATATTTTTATAAATACCTTGTGTGGTTCTCTTTCATTTAATCTATAATATAAGATTGCATTCTGGTAAAACAAGCTGCTTTACACTCCTTCAAGACTAAGTCTGAAGGCTGCTCTCCACAGCTACCACTTGGATAGCTTTCTAAGGTTGTCTGAGACCTCTTAAATCACCATAAGGGTTTTCTGGACTGGTGCAAGGTGCCCACTTGCATTAGTGGACATCATATACCAGGCCAGCCTCTCACATCCCCCATTGCAATCTACCTAACTTTGAATGTGGAGATAAAACCACACCAGAAAAAACTGCACCGCAGTGCTGGTATTTTTCCAGGTGGTTTTATTGGTTTTAAATACCAGGACGCTAGGAATGAGGGCCTAGGCAATGTAAACATAGTGGATTACTCAGACAACCCTAATGTCCAACAATACTGCCTCATTGTGCCAAACACAGAGAGAGGGCGAGAACCCATATGACTGAGAAAGGGCGAAAACCCC
This sequence comes from Calotriton arnoldi, assembly GCA_963921515.1. Lineage (NCBI taxonomy): Eukaryota > Metazoa > Chordata > Amphibia > Caudata > Salamandridae > Calotriton > Calotriton arnoldi. The sequence goes on from CAWUFW010003360.1 coordinate 1,437,099, forward strand.
AAATACTATGGGCTTCAACCTTTGGAGCAAATTGGAACCAAATTTAAGATGGAAACCAGATTAACTCAAGGTTAGGCAAGACCTGGAAATCTCTGTTTTGAAGGATGCCTTCGGTACATCAATTCCTGAATTGGTACATAGCTCCATCTAAGGATCAAGCCCCAGGTGGCAAAGAGATCCTATCCAAAAGCCCCCATATCTTTTGCATAATTTCTCCAAGGAGGAACTTGCGCTATCCTACATTCATTTTGCCTGAACCCATCCTTTTGTGGGCCTGAAGACTTATCTCTGAGCAGTTAACAACATGCATGTGGACGACTGAACTGAAGGGGACTCTAGAGACCACATCTCCTACCAGCAAGCACCACGCAGAGGCAAAGAGGTGATGAATAGTGGGATTTAAAACTGCATAGATAAGGTAATGGGTCTTTGGCTTCTTCTTATCCTAAGGCTTTTGGTTGGTCACTTTACACATGCCTCTTAGTGTAGTTTACTTCTAATCAACCCAAACCTTTGTTGAATTCTCCACTAGTAGGCAATGTGGAGACTAGAAACTGCCTTTCAGTTTAAAACCTAGCAGCATCTTCAACGTCCCCACCATGCACTTTTTATGCTGGGCCAAACTAGGCAACCCGTTCAGAAACAGTAAGTCTGTTTCAGCAATATTGGACCAGTATTGCAAATGTATTTGCTTCGTCTGCCCAGCACATTGGGCCCTGAAATGCCTGAAGCCATATTACAGGGAAGCAGGGCATTTCTACACAGAATTAATGACAATATTTCTCACAAATAAGCAGTTATTCATCTTCTTTGGATCTCACAAAGCTCATTCTTTAGAAATACAATACCTTTTACCTTCTCACAACAAGTTACGAATGCAACTGTACTGGATAAGTAACTTTTTCAAAGAACGACCAGGAGGGATGTCAAGCGGGGGCTAATAGAGCCATCCACCATCATGGTTGGTTGGTTGACAGCTGTAATTGTCTCTGCTTCCTTGGAAGTGAATTACAAAAACGGTGTCTCTTACTTGTCTTGCTGTCTTTCAGGGGGCGAAATGTCACAATGGAGTGGAAGCTGCAGCGGTAATGACTTTGACAAAGGGGAAAACTATTGTCTATGGTTTGTAACAACATGGGATTCACTGTTGTAATCTCTTTTACTTCCATATTTGAGTTATGCATATATTGTCTAACTGTTTTGTATTTATTTACATGCACAAGATGACATTTTTAGTCAATGTAAGTACTACTAATATTAACTCTTAAAATTATTACCTATGTGTTTTCCTGTATTCTTAATCACTATGGGGGTATGTAAGGTGAAAGTAAATGCCCCTAAATTGTAATGTTTTGTTATTGTTCTTACATTTTTCCACTTTGGTTGATAAATACAACTCGAAATAATTAGGTTTGTTATTCTGTAAAAAATACTACTCTTAAATCATGGAATCAATAACAAATACATAATTTGAATTATAAAATTCATATGTACACATTAAGATTCAATGCCACCCTCTTCAATGCATACATCATCCCTCTGGCCAATGACATCCTCTCCTATGCAGATGACACACAACTCAAACTATCTTCTCAGACAAGACCCCCCCAACACAAGTAACAAATTCACTGACTGCAGGACCGAAGTCGCTAACTCGATGAAAGCCAACTGCCTCAAGCTCAACACTGACAGGACAGAAGTAGCGATCTACACCATGGGACTCCAACTGGTGGCCAACTGAACTTGGATCCACACCCAGAACCCACAACAAAAACCTTGGAATAATCAACAGCAAACTGGACATGACTGCACAAGTCAACGCAGTCACTACATCCTGCTTTCACACCCTGAAAATGCTGAGAAAGATGTTCAAATGACTCCCAAGCAAAAAATAAAAAATGTCACTCGTGCCCTAGTCACCACCAAGTTGGACTATGGGAACACCCCCCACGCCGGGATCACCAAGCAACTCATTAGAAGACTACAGAACATTCAGAAGCCAGACTCATCCTCAATCTCCAACACAGAACTCACATTACACCACACCTCAGGGAACTACACTAACTTCCAATACACAAACGTGCTTAATTGAAACTCCTCACACATTTTCAAGGCACTACAAACTTACCTAGGCCTCACCTACCTGAACAGTCACATCTCCTTCCACCAACCATCCAGACACCTCAGCTCTGCAGGACTCCAACTCGCCAACATCCCACGCATACACAGAACTAGATCAGGAGGACAAGCATTTTCTTAAATCACTCCTCGAGAGTGAAACAACATCCCTCTCCAAGTCAGAGCCACCTCCCCTCTTCTTAACTTCTGCAAGAAGCTGAAGACCTGGCCGTTCAATTAATTAAACGACCATTGGAAGAGCTAGGCACACACACCTATTCAGTGCCAGGATGCCCTTGCAGGTGATAGTGCGCTTTACAAATACACATAGCATAACATAACAGATTCATATGTTGGTTTCTTGTGCACCAGAAGCAACTTTGCACAACTCACTCACTAGGTCAAGCAGTCAGATTTACATTCTGAAAAAAAGGAGCTCTCATTGATCCCATCAGAATGTTACTGTAACACGATAATGCAGCAGCATGTATTTATGATCTTTATGCATTTGGAAAAGTCTTTAATGGCAAGATCTTTAGATCTGATTTTAGTTGAGGCCCTGGAATTTTATTAAATGCGCAAGCAACCGAACATCCATGTTGCACACCATAGTGGACAAGCTCTTGAATTTTTAGATTGCCAGCCTGGAGAGTGATTAACATAAAAAGTAAATCCATTAGAAGCTGTAATACCTCATCCTCTCATCATTCTGATCCCTGTGGCCTTCTTCGATAATCAATAAGCTCAAAGGCCACTTAAAGCTCCACCAAAATATCACTGCAGAGGCCAAGAAGGGTCTAATTATGGAGATCTTCCAAATTATCACAAGCACAGTCTCTGCACATGTGAAAGATTTACTCACCATAGGAACATGTGGAGGGCCCAGGGGTCTACCGTTGTCTTTGGGACATGCCTGTTGATTCAATGACTTTAAACAGAACGGAACTACTATAATGCGTCTAAAACATTTCAGCCACAGGAGTTCTGGAGAACTATTTATTAAGTGTGGAGTAGCAAGAGCAGGCAGAGGAGAGCTCCTGTGCGCAGCCCAAATAATAGAGCTGTTACATAAAGACCAACAAAGAGGTTAATGTTGAGCTCCATCGCATTGCAAAGCTGAGCACATAACAGGCTACAAGAGAACTCTCTTAAAGATGTGGAACATTTGGGCATTCTCTGTGGTGACTCATCCAAGATTAACTTGAGAATGTTGTTATTATCATGGGCAGACTGCTCACCAAATAGGCTCAGAATCAAAGCCTTTGGAAGTTTTCAACAATACATTGAACCATATTAATTTTGATCAATGGCCTGCAGATTGATTTTTAACATGGTTTGTCATTTAACTTCTTTTTTTTACTTGATGGCCCTTAAATGAACTCTAGGATGAACTGGCATTTAAGGCATGTTATTTTTCAGGTCACAGTTTCCAAGTATTCTGTTAAATGACACAGAAAAATACTACCTAGGATCAGAATAGATTTGTATGTAGCTTGTCTGTCTTGAAGTAAGCATGTGGGTTAATTGCAAGATAGGCGTGTTATTAGGGTTCACACTATCCCTTTAAGCCAGTCCTGCATGGGGCGTGTTGGGCGGGTGTTGTTTAGTTTGTCATCGGTTGTCAAGGAGTGGCATAATATTTTTGTGGAGTGCTGTTGCAGGTGGGTACATATATTGCTTAAATGTCCAGTTTAGCCACCTTTTCGCTTAATTTACTGGTTACTTAATTAAAAATGCAAAATGTATGATTACATTCATTTTGTTAAATATCACATTGCCAGCATTTTTGGGTAACATTTATGCAAACACTGAAGAAAGCCATAGGATCTGTGATTTTGTACATGTTATACACTGAATGAGACAGCAGTAAAACAACAAAAGTTTTAATAAAAACACATAAAATGGGGAGGAGATTAAAGAAGTAATTGAAGCACATCAAGAAAATGATGGAAGCGAACAATGAATGAAAGAGATAATTCGCATTTTATATTGTAGGTAAGTACAAATAAATGTGAGTGGAGGAACTATATAAAGGAGGGAAAATAAACAAATTATTCAACAGGAAAAACAGTAAAGGTGAAAAAGGCAAACTCAGCAAAGAAAAAACTATACAAACTGCGCTTATTGGAAAACGCAAGAGCCTGTAACAAAGTGAAAAGGAAAGTGATGTCACATGAAATAAAGCATGGCGTCAATGTAATCATTAACAGAATGTATTTAGAGAAATGATAAGCATGGTGCCATTGCCTTTTCACAGGCTCACGCCACTTGAGAGAATGCTCAGTGGATGCTATCTAGAAAACAATAGAGGTATGACAGCCTCGAGTCATTGTCAGAGCAAATGTCAGGTAAATGTTGTAAACATATACACCTACTCCCAGTAACTGCCAGAAAATGTGCTGAAATGTGATCCTGCTCATGTTTACAGTGTCTTATGAAATAGTTGTGTGCGCTGAGGGCGTGCTGAAGGTGGGTCAATGTTTGCGTTTCAATGAGAGCCACTTTGAAACTGACCCCGAGTCGCACTAGGCTGAATTGAGCTCTGCACTGAAGCGAGCGAATTGTACATGGAAGAAAGCTCACACTGTGCCATGGAGGACGTGCAAGGGTGTCCAACGTAGGTCCAGCAGGGCGAGATCCATGCCAGATTTAGAGTATATCCACGTGAAGCAGATTTACATGCAATGAATCTAAATGGAATTCAGTTACATACATGGATGTCAATTAGGGGGTTGTGGGGGGCTAGCAGTTGCTAACTTAGACTTGCCCTGTGGTACCCCTGGCAGTGCCTTTGCTGTCACTGGAGTTGGATCTCACGAAGACAGGCACAGAAAAGCAAAGTATATTACATAGTCAATTGCGATCCTGAAAATTGACCATGATTAGGTCCTCCAAGATTTATTCTGGAAGCCCACAATATAGCCCTTATTAAGATATACTTTAACATTTACATTATCTAGTCCTAACAAACCTTTGGTGCATGGAAATGGTTTATTTATATCAGGTATTAGCCAATCTGAAAAACAAAAAACAGGTATATTTTAAGAGTTTTGCCGGATACTTTCTTTGCATATATATGTTCTAAGGAAAAATTATTGGTAGTTTTCAGGGTGTGGGTAGGTTCAGGAGATGGGAAGGAAAAGTAGTAGCTAATGTTGCACTTGTAAGGGCATTATTATACCATTAACGTTTGTCAGATGTATTGCTAATGTAGGACTTAAACACTATCTTACCTGGGGAGCTGAGGGTTCTGTTGCAAGGATCTTTTAAGAAATGTTTTGATCACTGGTGCCTCTTTAAAAGTACGAGGCCAGCACCTTGTTTCAAAAGGTTGCCGAAATGAAAGATTGCTTCAAAGGCAAACAACAAACTGAAATTGCCGGCAACTCGCGGCAGCAATTTGTGTATTTTGCAGTGTGAACCAGTGCATGGTGCTGCACCATGAAGCTTTGTACAAACATACATTTTGTGAAAAATCCCCGCTGGTGGTGAGGTACAGTGCTCTCCTTCTGGCTTTGGCCATTGATGTCGGTCTTCACTCCTCTGTTTTCTCAAAGACAGTGTTTGATTGCCCCTAACATGACAATCCCGATTTCCTCAGCCATTGGTGCACATATCACTTTTTTTTTTGCGGTTTTATATAGTGCAAACTCGACCCGAAAGTATTGGAGCACTTGACATGAGCACCAATTATGTTACACAAGGACACATTCATTTTTGGTAGGCAGGAGGAGATTAAGTGATTTACCCAGAATCACAGGATTTCGAGTCAACGTCGAGACTTGAACCTGATTCCCCAGCTCCAAAGTCAGCAGCTCTGGCCATTGGTCTAGGTGTCCTCAGAACTCTAGAGTGCAAGGCCCGGAGAGGCCTAAGCTAGCTGCAAAAGCCAGAGACTGAGAAGCATTCAATCTGCCACAAAAATACATGGGGTTTTCTGTGAAACCTAAATGCGAAGTGGAAACAGATTCCATAAGAGGTGGATCTTAAAGGGGAAAGTGAGTTACCAGTGCACCACGGTGCAAAACTAAGTGAGTCTTTGGAGTGCAAAAGTGTTGAAACCATTGGAAAATAGCTTAACACATTGGCAGCAGCAAGCTGCTCAAGGATCAGATGGTAGACTTTGCTGGATATGTTTAATAACCACTGGCCAAAGGTGCGAATGTCAAGTGATATGTATTGGTTATGAGCTTTTAGGATGAATAGGCAGGGAGTGTTTATAATAGTATAAGCTAAGAAGTGTGATATTTGGTTCAGAACTCCTTGTAAGACGTGGGACATTCATCTAATACTTTGTAATACACTCCAAATGAGCACCCACAGCAGCAGCAATAAAAATACATTTATGATATTTGTCAATTAAGGAAAGGTCTTCTCTTTGTAAACGTTTTGTATTACCACAAATGGAGCTAATCCCAGAGTTGGCAATGGAGTTCATTGTTGAGATGAGACCATAGAAGGCGCTCATGATCTTTACCTTGTTGTGATTGTCGAGCGGAACGGCGTAAAATGTCGCTATGAGGAAGTTGGCCATGGTTTTGCTCAGACATACATCAGTGCCAAAAATATTGTTCTAGTATAATAAAGTGTACAAATGTTTTAATAACAGTGATTTACAGTGTTAAATTCTCAATGCCGATTGTACGTGGAGAATACAGTTTTGATGATGAGTTGCTGCCATCAGGATATGTGTAAATGAACACACTGAATGGATTCAGGAAGTAACACTATGGCTCACACGTATATTGAATTTCATATAGGCTAGTGGCTACCTAGCTGACGTAATGTTCTTGTTTGGGAAAGCAGTGAGAAATGGTGATTTTTAGTGATACAGGAGGATCAGTCATACAAGAACAGTTTGAACCAAGTCTCAGCAGCATCCAACACCCGTTGGACCATCTCAAGACATCAGAGAAGAATGCTGAATGTAATACTCAGAACGCTGACCCCTTCCTCCCCTCAAGCTTTCACAAACTTCTCAAGGATCACCATTTCCAACAAGTCAAGACTAAGCTCTTCAAAGCAACTTTCGAACTTTGTAAGCACGCCTGCTCTCACTCTATACATTAAGGTCTTCTCATGTCCAACCCTCTCCCCATCTCGATGTTATCTTGGCAAGTTATCGTTGCAATGCAAAGCACCCTCATACCAACCAGACCAGTCACTCCACAGAAATGGAGAAATACATCAATGAAATGCTGTTGAACTTAGTGGACAGCTTGACCATCATGTGGTTTGCTATTCACAATATGCAGATGTAACCACCAAGAGACGCTGCACCGGCAGTCCAGTCTAGCCAAGTTCTACAGCAATAGGTGACCGATAAGGTTTAGAAATCTAAGGACGGTTGCTGATGCAGTGCTTGTATCCATACTTTACATGATTTTAATTTTCTATTTTACATCTAATGTGTTTGAAATAAATCAACTTTGGTGAGAGAATTTAGGAGTATATTCTAAAAAGACCAGCAATTGTCTTTCATCAAGCGAGTGGCTACTTTATTTGAGGTGTTCAGATGTGAGTACGGTGTTCACTTTATTACTGTTGGCAGGGACTGAGAAATGCTCCACGGCTTTGGACCTTTCCATTACTTTAAATGTCATCATATGTATTCCAGATTTAGCTCTCTAGTTGTATGATGACCAGTTATCAAACTCCAAAACATTATTTCTTGATTCAAATGCCTTTAATTGTCATTTTCAGTATTTCATTGATTTTTTCCTCCCTCTACCAGGTAGCCTATACCGTTATACTGAAAACATGAAATGTAATCTCATACTTGTGGCAACTACTTATTTGAACGCTTTAAATTAATTATATATGATGCCTTAGTGACAGATGGATAGTATTCATTGTATTATAAATGTTAATGATTTATTTACCCTTTGTATTTAAAACATATAGAATACAAAACAAGGTGTGTATGATATAACTGCATTACAAGAGCATATTGAATGGTGGTGGTTCAAAAGGAATTGGAATTGTGTTTATAGACTTTGACTTTTATGTGTATAGATGTATTTAGAGACTTTGACTTGTACATGTACAGGTTTAATATTGACATCTACACAAACACAAATGGTGGTTATGCCAACAGTAATTGCACATCCAATATTTAAAATTGTTCGGAATATAGTATCATGCAGAATAACTTCCAAAGTAAGGTAGAAGTGCTATCGTGGTACTCAGCACCCCGCCACCTGGGGTGTCAATCCGACCTAGGATAGCGTTCTTGGTGGAGAGTAAGCAAAAATAAAGTACCGAAGTACAAACAAGATATTGACATCTGTCGGTAATTGATCTATGTAAATGTGAAATAAGCTTTGTGGTGTCAATCGAGCTTCCCGAAAGTCTGCTTGGTTTATTTATGTATTAGTACATCCACATCACAAACAACCATCCCATATTTCAGCACATCTCAGAAAATAATCGAAGTGACCAATCAAGACAATAATGAATAAAGAGGCTGATAAAAAATGTGTCCTTTTTCCATTTTAAAGGAGTACGTCCTTGTACTGGACTTCAAAGAAATTAACACAGGCGTATGCCTTAGGGGTCACTTGCTGTTGTCAAGGAAACGTATAAAACAGTGCATAATCGCTATGCATGACACCCTGTTTAAAGCAGGAAGCTAAAAGGAGAGAAACATATACCCATTCGACCCAAATCACAAAGTGTGAAGACTATGCCATGACTGCACAGCCTCCACCACGACCGGAGAGGCTCCTTGTGACTCGGGCCCATAGTGAGCAACTGACATCCACATACTGCACCTGTGCATGCTGTCCCCTTTTCCCCTGAAGAAGGACTGATGCCACAATGCTCACATTGGATTGAGGCAACATGGGAAAAAGCATCACAGAAGTCCATTTCCACAGGCCATGTGATCAAAAACTGAAGTACACAGTGTAATGTCCTGCCTTTCCCCATAAACGAAACGTAAGCAGGCTGGAGGTGTACAAGTTCTTCTTTATTTGGAGAAGGAGAGCGGGACATCCACTGCTACCAGTGCCCCGTTACACAATGCCGTCCCATCTATCCCACAAGGCATAGTGGCACATGACGTGGTGATAAAAGACTAGAATGCAACACCACACATCTTCCCCCTTAGCAACAACGAATAAGGTTAACTGAACAATATGTCCGCACATTGCATAAGTGATAGGTTGACTGAACAATCATCTACACATTGCATGAGGGAGGAGGCGCCTCAACGGAGGAGCCGCGGAAGAACAAAGGTTATAACTGTTGCTTGTCTCTGAGCATGCAGAGAGAGAGATGAATAGATATATATAGAGAGAGAGAGAGAAAGAAAGAAAGAAAGAAAGAAAGAAAGAAAGAAAGAAAGAAAGAAAGGAAGAAAGGAAGAAAGAAAGTCACAATACTGTGACTGCGAGGTGGTAAGGAGGGTGTGAGTTACATATCAACCTTGTTGTATTTCTTGGGTAACATCACTGTCCTGCCGGTGCGTGTGAGAGGGACCTGGGACTCGTGTGCTTCCCCTGTGCGGGAACTGGCCTCCATAGTGCTCCCCTCCTGGCCCCTGTCGTGTGAGGTGGAAGTCCCTTGCGTGATGCCTGGGTGGTCTGTGTCGTGGGTTTCTTGAGGTGGAGTGTGTTGCGTGATATTAGAGTCATTCGTCTCTACTGTGGTACCAGCATCACCCCTTGTCTCCCTCATCTCACCCTTCCTCTGTGTACCTGTGGCGAAACCATCTTCTTCATTGTCGGTCTCCCACCCACCATATCCGGTGCTTGTGGTGGCACCGTCCTTGTTCCATCTGACGACTTTGTTGCACTTGCCAATGCTATTTTGCGGCCACACTTTTCCGTCGCTCAGCAAGGCGGAGCGTGAGTAAAGTTCTTTGACTTGTAGGGGCTTGTTGAACTTGCTGTCACCTTTCTTGCCAAAGTTGCCACGTTTTACTCTGACCCAATCCCCTGTAGCTAAGAGGACTTCTTTCACTCCATGCCTCCGATCATAGTTGTCTTTGTAAATTTGCTGTGCCTTCTCTATGTTGCTTCTGACTACTGCTGGTGACCATTTGCTTTGTAGTTTCAGGTTTATCCAAACGGTGTCATCTCTTGTGAACGGTTCCCTACCTCTAGGATCTTGAACGGGCTGTATCCAGTTAGGGTGGGTGTTATGCGATATGCCCACACCGTATTTCTGATTTCTGTTTCCCAGTTCTTGCCCGCGCTGATGGCCGCTTGAACGGAACCCATGATCACCCGGTTGAACCGTTCAGCTAGGCCATTACCTGCGGGATGATACACTGGGGTGTGTTTTGCCATGACTCCGTTTCTCCTGATGAAGGCCGTCCACTTCTCTGAAGTAAACTGGGGACCATTGTCACATGTAATAACTCTCGGAATACCTTCCCTCAAGAATGCATTTGTAAGAAAGGTGATGACAGCATCTGTGTCCACTTTCTCGCATACTTCTACCTCCGGCCACTTGGAGTATCTGTCAACCAGGACAATAACATATTTGGGTACCCCCCACGAGTCTAGGATAGGGCCCAAGCAGGCTGGAGGTGTACAAGTTCTTCTTTATTTGGAGAGGAAGAGCGGGACATCCACTGCTACCAGTGCCCCGTTACTCAATGCCGTCCCATCTATCCCACAAGGCATAGCGGCACATGACGTGGTGATAAAAGACTAGAATGCGACACCACACACAGCCCTTTCAGCACCTGAGACCAGCTTGATGACATGCTGATGTAATATAATTGTTATCATATTCACTCATGCCTTTCTGAACCCCCACCCAAAAAAATTGAAAGCAGTCAAGTAAAGAGTTTAAAGAGTACTACCTTCACAAATACCAGTTGCTCGTTCTCAAAACAGGTGTGGTCCTCGGCTCTCGGCAGTATAGTTTCCATTATCATGGTTGTTCCACCAGGAACCAATTGTCAGCTTTAGTTTCACAGCTGGGCAAGAGAGCAATAGAGGAACCGCAGAGTAATAAAAGCCACAAAGTAGCGCAGTCAGTTTTGATTTCATCTCACTTGAGCCCAGATGAAGACAGTGATTGTTGTGTTTGTTATATCATTACAAAGTCGGGCAGATTAGTTCATCAATTCATAACCAAGTTACTCATCAACCTAATTAAAGATGTGTTTCCCCAGTGAGACGATCTACCGTCACTGAGTTCCAATGGTATGGAAAACCCATCAGACTGTTATCCCTCTCTCTTCCGGCGAAGGTTGTGCACAATCTAGTAGGGATAGGACCCGTCAAATGCCCGAGATGTCCAAGGGCATATAACAATAAACGAACCAGTCTGAGACAAAGGTTGTTTTTGAGATTTAAGAAAAAACATCACAGGCCATTTTATAGCCCTATAACCCGCTGCCGAGGGCTATACAAGTTGTTAAAGGCCCTGAACCTGAGTTACAGGGCCGAGCCGCAGCCGAGGGCATGGAACAAGGGAGGGGGCCTTTAACAACCGGTATAGACCGAGGCAGAAGGGCTATAAGGCTATTAGAACATTCTGAGCACTAAGGATAGAATGTTCTACATTAAAAAGTGAGAAACATAAAGACAAACATTAGATTGTTGGAGCAGAAGCTTATACCACCCATTATAAGCCCAGAGCTACTCCATTGTCTTCAATTGAGCTCTCAACATTCCAGTGTTCTAATATAGCCTGATAGCCAGCTGCTGAGGGCTTTACGGGGTCTTAAAGGCCCTGAACCCGAGTTAAAGACCTGAACCGCAAGCGAGGGCTTATAATGAGGAAGAGGGCCTTTAACAACTTGTATAGCCTGAGGCAGAAAGGCTATAAGGATATTATAACATTCCACCCACTAAGGATAGAATGTTCTAAATTAAAATGGGAAAAACATGAAGACAAACATTGGAATGTTTGAGCTCCAAGATTATACCAGCCATTAAAAGCCCAGAGCTACTCCATTGTCTTCAACGGAGCTCTCAACTTCCAGTGTTCTAATTATTAAAACATAATTTTGAAAAAGGATAAAATAAAAGCAAAGTTCAATGAAAACAACATAATACATCTCAAAACATCATGTAGCAGATATTTACAAGAGTATTGATCACCATGCAGAGCCAGCTAGGCAGAGACCTCCTTACCATAGGCCATACCCGATTTGTGAGTTCATGACCATACTCCTCCCCAAACCTCTTGGCATCTCCAGAACCAAATCGGGGCCCACCCACAAGAGTCTTGAACTTAATCAGCTCCTCAAAATTCAGGAGCAGGGCCCGCTCAGGTGTGACCCTAAGGACCATGTCAGAGTTGGGCTTAGCATAGTCTCCAGCACTGGCAAGATTACATTTTAAGTCTTTTTTCTCTATTATCTCATTATGCCACAATTCTTTGTCCACGGTGATGTATTCTATGTTTTATTTATTGCAAATGTAAGCTTCAGAGGTGGGTGTTCTTATATAAATTAAGTGTTAATTGCCAAATGTTCAATCCCTTCGCTGTTGAAGATTGCTGGTTTGTTTATGCCACTCATTAACGATGGCATAAATGGTGTAAGTATACCTTAGGGTTTTCTTATTTCCCTATTCACTGATACAGGCTTTTCTCCAGTGGACCAATAGTGTTTGATTGATAGCAAGATAGCAAATTAACAAATCTCTATTTCATTTGGCATAAACCGTATTAGGAAACTGTGTCATGCAAACAATCTAATTTCCTTGAAGCTCACGGCCTGCTTTATAGCAGATCCATTTTTGAACCATGCTGCATCCTGTACTGTAAATGTAAAAGAGCATGTTTTCCAGCAACATGTTTTATGGTAGTGCATTTGTACTAGTAGCTTTTTCCAATTTGAATTTACGTTGTCTTCGGTAATTGCATCTATCATTATTAATATTAAGTTTTATTGGGGCTAAGTATGTGGGTAAGGAGGAGTGGAAAGATGCTGCATTAATAACACAATAACAGAAGACCTCAAAATAGACCAAAAGAAATAGCATTTAATTCCAGAGAACATTTCAAGCATTAAAGCAAATACAAGCTAGAGCAAGATGTAATATGTTTGTCTGAATATCACAATCAATTAGATCCACATGGAAGCCATTTCAATCAATACATGTTCTCCATATCTCCACATTACTCAGATCCCATATAAAGGAAATGGTTAACAGCACCAAGCATGAAGCAAACACGAGAAAAGCAGACCAAAGTAACATGCTCGTCTATAAAATGTAGAGGCAGCTGTGGGATTTGACGAGGATGTACAGTTATATTTTATGAAACACCGACCCTACAGTGAGTGGTTCTGCACTACTGAGCTCTCTGCTGCATGTTGACTGTGTCAAATAAATGAAGACACAGAGAGCAATAATGTCACCAACGAGTTCAGAAAAAGAAAACATAACTCTAGTGATCCTATAATAGCAGACTGGCTATATTTTCAATTACTTCCTAAGCGCAACAACTATTTCGACAGAGCAAGAGCAGACGAAGAAGGTTAAAGATTTGTCTGGTACTTTGGGTTTTGAGCCGGATTCAGGGATTTCTCTCTTTGCAGCTACAGTGAATAGTATACGTACGCATTTTCATTATCTTTAGACTAATCCCCTCAGTATCCTATTCACATGGAAATGTCTAGTCATTGCAGAACATTCCATAGGCACATCCATGAAAAATGAATGTATAAATTTCCAAATTGGAAGATTTCAATCAGGAAATTTTCTGGCAACATTGACTAGACTGACGTGCAAGACAACGCGATATGCAGGTGTACACGCCTCCTTTCCACATCCTCTCGGATCTAAGAGGAGCACGTGTATTTTCTAACATCTCCAGACTACTGGCAACTGAAGGTATCACTACTGCCACGGGGATGTTGGTCACTGAAACTTATCATCAGAAATAATTAACAGTTTTTCTGGGGATCGTCTTTATTGAGCTATGAGACACATTCTGGTTGTACTATTGAAAATCGCCCTCTTCCCCCATAATATCGACCTAGAGGAAGTGCATGTCGGGAAGTATAGATTTACTATTCCTAGCTCGACATCTATGTATCTTGAAGATATATATATCACCACACCATAGTACATATATGTGGAGTTAGGTATAGAAAATCTAGACTTACTTATTTGTTGATATTTTGGAATTTATATTTTGTCTTTGATATTCTGTGTCATCAATATTATGGTTTGAATATTCAGGGTGCACACCGTTCCCGGTTATCCCCTGTATAAACAGGGGGACAATCTTTTCAAGTATAAATGTCCAACACACTGTACATTCCTTAAAGGTGCATAATGATAAAACTGACCATGTATTGTTATTTTCCCCTAAAAAGACAACACAACACAAATCTCACTATTTTCCGATCTCTACACCAACTTGTGCAGATGGACACATCTGGATCCCAGTGGCAGTCAGTGACTTGCACAGTCTCCAAATATCCAGTCTCTTCCCTATGGTGTTTAACCAATACATGGAGCCTCCAGAAGACGTAATGGCTGAACCCAGAACCACAATTCATGAGTAAACTGATACCCAATTTTTCTGACAGTAGCCATCACTGAGGACAGTGATTGGGTCAAAGATTGCCTCTCCCACATACAAAATTGGATGATAATGCCAACCTCAGGCTGAACCCCAAAAAGATTGAATTTATAACAATATGCAACAGTACAAGTCAAGCCAAAGTCCAAGACTAGTTCTCCAACAAGAGGACAAATTCATGCCCCACCTTTCTACTATCTACAGTGCTCCATTGTTCCTAGCTATGTTTGCACTACATATACGTTGCAATACACACAGACACACAGAATGTAAATATGTATGTATATTTTCGTGTAAAGGATGGCAGGTTTTTCTTGCAGCGCACTGCTATTCATGGGTTCCAGCTCAACAGTTATGATCAAACTCTCCAGGAGAAAGTTGGGGAAATGTGTGCAGATTCTTTTACTCACAACGTTACAATATTGCTCCCTCTAAACTCCTGGCTCATTTTGACCAGTCCTGTGATCTTGTTCATCTATCTACAGACATGGGTAAATAATAAAACCGATTCCTTGATTCAGGAATGATTCCTAATGAATTGAAAATCTGAGTCTATAACATGAGACTGAATGGGCCAAGCAATAAGGAAAACGAAATTGGAAACATTTCTTCTATGTCTTTGTGGTGATCGGATTAAACATCATACTATTCTCTGAAAAATTGTAGAAAAATTGTGACGCATTATGCAGAGTGACGAAGCAGCAACCATTGTTACTTTATTTGAAATTTAAGTTGTATTTGTCAATGTTCTTTCACTGTGTCATTTACTGGTCACATGTTTTCAGATGGTGCACTTAAAAACAATAGGAAACAAAGTGGCGGTTATCCGTGATCAAGGCTTGTGTCAGGCCGAAACGCGTTGGATGTGCTGACTGTTATACCAATAAAACACTTCTGATTGCAACCCTGTGAGTGCAGTTTTGTTTTTACACTCAAGCGAAGGGACAAAATATATATATACATATATATATATATATACAACCACAAGGTACGTCCTCCTTGTACCCAAACGGAAAGCACTCACGGGAGCAATTTGAGCAAAAATGCTTTATTGTGCAGACCCCCCCTGCACTGACAGACGCGTTTCGCCTTGCGGCTTTTTCAATGCTCCCGTGAGTGCTTACCCTTTGGGTACAAGGAGGACGTACCTTGTGGTTGTATGGAATGCGGCTCACCACCGCAGGAGTGAGCACCCAGGAAACGTAGGAGCGGCGGTGGTGGTTTCTTGTTTTTTATATATATATATATATATATATATATATATATATATATATATATATATCAAAAGACACCTCTGCTCCACATGGAAAAGAGCATGCACACGAGGGCTATTGGGTTTAAGGTCTTTTTATTACATCAAGCCTCCTCCGACCCGGCAAACAAGAGAGACGCGTTACGGCTGGCGCAGCAGCCTTTCTCAATCTATATATATATATATATATGTGTGTGTGTGTGTGTGTGTGTGAAACCAGAACGTCATGTGCTCCCAAAACTAAAGTAGTATTACTGAATTATCCCACATTCTGGGGTGTAGAATGGGCAGTAGTTACTGCCCATTCAATAAATCCTAAAGTCTGTGATTTCAGTATGTACTCAGTGCAGTATTAGCTTTCCATGTGCTGGACCAGTTGTTTAAGGTGATGCTTATATAAGTCTCTGTCTATATTAATCTCTAAAATTGAGTTTTTCAGGATTTGAGTCGAGCGTCAATCTATGATTTTGTCCAGGGTAGGCTGCGACCTTGCAGTTTGGGAATATGAAACGTGGATGAAGCACACGTAGAGGTGTACATGGGTAAGTAAAAGCATCAAAGGCCATCTTTTCCACTTGAGATTTCATTGGCATTGCAGATAACAAGACTTGGCTACGTTATTCAGAGCCCCAGGGCAGAAACCTCCTCTTGTTCATATTTACAATATTATCCACATGAACAAGGAAATCCGTCAATGGAAGAGGAGCAGTGTGGCAGCATAAGAGTACGGAAATGTACCTGGCGTCTCTGGCAAGGGTGATGCAGAGCAGCTCCCCCCCAACTTCCATCTGGTAACTCAGGTCATTGTGAAGTAAATTCAGGGTACAATCAATTTGGAGGTACGCTGGTGTGATGTCATTGCATTTAACTAAAGCTCTCAGAGTCCTCTTTTATGTAATGGCAGTGTACGATATGATTGCCCAGCATATGGCTCCTAAAAATAATTTATTTTTTGTGTAGTACTTATGGTGTTGCTAAGCAATGTAAACATCAGGTGTTTATAATATCCAATTTAAGGTCATCCAATTTAATGGCCTCAGAAGAATGCGAGGGTGAACTGTCTTTACCGGGATTCAAACCTGTGACCTGAAGATCTCTCCAGGCATCACACCAAGACTACCAGATGATTCTACCTCATCTTGGGCCCGATTCGCCAAACCTGGACTTTTCTTTTAAGAATCATCATTGTCAAATGTATTTCATCAATTGGATGAACAGAAGGAAGACAAATAGGACTACATCTCCCAGAATGCATTTGGTTGCTAAATGAAAAATCAGGACTGGAGCTCCTCCTGACATGTCTGTAGCAAACCAATATTCTCAGAACTATCTTGCCAGCACAGGATTCATGTGTAGTTAGATGCTACACAACCTTCATATTTACGTGTATTTTTTCACACAAATACATATTTTTTTCGAATTGTCTGTATTTTCTGGCTGAACACCCAAAATTCTAAGAGTCCTACTACCTACTTAAATTACAACACAGGGTACACACATTGTTGAGCTTGTTGCTTATATTTTGTGATCCGATTTCAACGGCTGATTCCGTGCCAGATGGAATCAGGGAACTGCTCCAATCAAATCGTTTGAATGCATTTAATTGCATCTCTTATGAGTTCTAGCGAGTCAGGTGCCAGCACAGAGAGTCCCTCACCAGATAAACAAGAAATGTTCATACATGAAACGAGGGTGCGTCTTCTTCGGTCTCTGTGGCACATGTGCACACACCGAATGCCCCCAGGCCTAGCTATGTGAAACAGGCCTGTCTTACAAAAGAATGAATAGAGGGTCCAGACTATACAAAAACACACGCGCACACACACACACAAGAAGTGGGTGTGGAATTTTAGCGAGATAAAATAAACACTGTTTGCCAACGATGACTGGGTGTGAGCTCCCCGGGGTTTGGCCCGGTGGACGGCCAAGTCTTAACATGCATGTAAATTATACAGAGAATCGTCTTTCACTACAAGAACATACTTGCGAAAAAGGGGTTAATAGCAAACAAAATAATCTGGATTTGTGTATCACCTTCAAACAAACCCATATCCTCCGGTGCCCTTGATACGCAGAAAATGAACCACACAGGAATTTAAAGAAGAAAAAATAGCGTTTAAAAGGAAGGGGCCAAGCCAGAATGTCCCACAGACTTAGATACAGCTGAACACGCATTTCAGTGCTGTCTCCAGGGAGAGGCGCAGCTTAGTTTTTTGTTTTTTTTAAAGAAAATTCTCTGCAAATAAACACCATTGTGTTTTATGAATTGTTTACTCAGCATAACCAAACGCTACTGATTTTTAAATTAAAAAAGTCGCATTTGTGTGATTTCCACTGCTAAATTTGGATCTGCGCCTGCGCACGTCAGGTCTTAAAAATCAACCGTGCTGCGCTGCATAGAAGCAGTTCAGATGAAAACAAAATCTGGGAGTGATATGTTAGTTTGAAAACAATGTGCATCCAGAGCTCACTTATGTAATTTTTGTGCAATGCAAAAATTGTAGAGACACGCCCAAACGGAGGCACGCTACGTACAGCACCTGCTCCTGTAAACCACCACACGTGTCAGCGCTGCATACTCAGAGTCCTAGGAGAGCTGGTTTCTGCTTACTTACCTTCATTTCAGGTTGTGTCTTCGTCTAGAAAACAAAATTTAAAAAAAGCGGAGAAGAACTCGGTTGGATGTTTTGGTTCACCAAAGAATGCCGGTGTCCAGACCTTCTTCAGGATGAAATTGAAGCTTAGCTCGTTATATAAAAGAAAGCATCTGTCAGCAGGCCACAATACCTATTTCATTGTAATATGCCAGGTGCAGGGTTTACTCTCCATAGCATACAAGTAGCCCCACTTCATAAGTGTGCGATATTTGAGATTTCTTTTTTTTTATCCTCATCTCACCAATAGGCTTCTGCAGGTTTGAAAGCCGTCATATCTTCCATCTAGGCGCCCCACGGCTAACTGCACTAGCCTAGGTCAACCCGACCGTCCCCGGGTAGTAGGGGCTTGGTGTAATCATAGGACCCGGGAGGGGAGGAGGGATAGGGATGGCACAATATCAAGTACTCTCAAGGAGGAAAAACTAACCTCAGCTCCCTGCCCCATCTCAATAGAGGCTGCCAAATATTGGTCAATGTTTCCCCGTTCCCCTCTTGCTCTAATCGTGCCATGGCAAAAGAGGCTTTAAGCCAATCCTCCCTATTTGGGGGGTGGGGTCTTTCCACTTTATACAAAGCTCTCTCCGCGCTAGCAGAATCAGATATAACAACAGCCCCTATGAAACTGTGGTAAAACAGAATTAGATGCATCGTTGCCCCCAAAGAACACCAACGGGTGATTAACCTCTATGTTAGTTTCGAAGATACCTGACAGGGAGTCTCCCACCTCCTTCCAGTAAGGTCTTAGATCCGGGCACACGAAGAAAATGTGAATATCGTCAGCAATAGGTAGTCTACACCTGGGACATTTCGGGGGAGGTAGCGGGGCAAAATTAGCTATCCTGGCCGGGGTGTAATATAGTCGATTTACAACAAAAAAATGATTCTTTTTTAAGCTAGCTGGTTTAATATATCTGTAGAGCAATTTTAAAGAAGACTCAAAAAGAACTTCAGCGCTGGACTCAAGGGGAGATTGGTTCCAGACCGATGATTGAGGTGAGAGGTCCAAGTCTTCTACATCAAGGAGCCTTGTGTACCACATGGATATCTCTTTCTTTTTTGGTTGAACACTTTGCAGTATCCTCTCCAATTCCCAATCCCCCCTGATTTCTCTACCTTCTGCCTTGTACCATGATCTAAGTTGTAAATACTTAAATTTGGAGAAGGTAGGACCTATCTTTGCTCTTAATACCTCCCATGGGAGGATTCCTTCTACATCCATTAAATCGGACCAGACAGCCACGCCCGCTCTCTTGATTGACATCGCCAGGCTATCCTTAAAGCAAAGTGGTGTCCCGGGAGAGTCCCATATAGGGGCAAAATCAGAAAAGTATCCCAGCCCCCATCTGCATCTAACTTTATACCATGTTTCCAGGGCGGCCTTAAGAACCTTAAGACGCACACGTTTAAAGTGTCTCGGGGCCTCGAACTTATATAGAAACCCTCCTCCTCCGCTCCCCCCTTCAACCATAGCCATCTCACCCAGAAGCCTACCCCACAACATCTCATCTGGATTTGAGAGCAACATCCTGATACCCTTAAATTGAAAGGCGATTAAATACCATCTGATATCCGGGAGTGCCAGCCCTCCTTTGTTTATCCTCCTCCTCAGCTTCTTCCAGGACATCCTGGCGCCTTTATCACCCCAGATGAAACTCCCTATTTTACCCTGGATCTTGCTGATACTCTTACTAGGGAAAGCCAGGGGAACTGCATTAAACAGGTAGGTCACCTTAGGGAGAACGACCATCTTCACCAGGTTGACCTTCCCATAGATTGTCAAGGGAAGGTTTCTCCATCTGGCGAAGAGGTGATCGATCTCCTTTGTGATTTTTTCCAAGTTGATCGTAGGGATTTTGTCTAGATCTTTAACAATTTTGATACCCAAATACTTGAATTCGTTACTGATAGGGCCTCCCCAATGATTAATATTCCAGCACATTACTTCCGTTTTGGAGGAATTAGCTAGGTAACCAGAAATTGAGCCAAATTCCTCTAAAAGGTCTTTGAGCCTTGGAATAGATGCCTCTGGGTCGCTGGTATAGATGATAATATCATCGGCATATAGTGCTACCTTACAGTGATAAGTTTGCGATCTAAAAGGATGGATTAAGTCATCTAGTCTAATGGCTTGCGCCAAAGGCTCTATGTAGATGTTAAATAACAAGGGGGATAAGGGGCACCCTTGCCTAGTCCCCCTCTGGATATCAAATCTTCGAGTCAGCATACCATTCAGCAAGATCCTTGCTGAGGCTCCCTGGTAACATTTCTTCAAGGTTTGGACAAAGACAGGGCCAAAGCCCATTCCCTCTAGTACCTCCCAAAGGTAGTTCCAACACACTCTATCAAAAGCCTTGGCCGCGTCCAAGGCCACCACTGCCAAGGGATCTGATCTTACCACGGCCAGGTCGATGTTCCCAATCAACAATTGTATTTGTTCCTGAATATACCTCCCAGCTATAAAACCCTTCTGATCGATGTTAACCAGACTAGGGACCAATTTAGCCAATCTCCCCGCCAGAATGCCCATAAAGATCTTATAGTCGGCATTCAGCAGGGAGATCGGACGATAGGAATCGGCTTTTAGTGGGTCCTTCCCCAGCTTCAAGATCAGGACGATGGTAGCTTTCTTCCAAGATCTAGGGATCTCACCCACTGATCTATATATTAAGTTAAAGAGAGTTTCCAGCACCGGGGCCAATTCGTCCGAAAGAAGTTTATAAACTTCGTTCGGAAGAGCATCCAACCCGGAGGCTTTATTTTTTTTGGACTTCTTAATTTGGTTCCTGATCTCTTCTACAGTGATTGGGGCTTCCAGAAGGGCCCGACTAGCTTCGGTTAAAATTGGCAAAGATTTGCCCGCTAGCCAAGATTGTATTTTATCTTTTGGGGGGAACAGGTTCTCCTTATAGAGGTCCGAGAAGAGAGCAAGAAGACACGTTTGCATTTCCTCTACCTTGCTGGACCTATCTCCGTTGATGTTAATTATCAGTTCGTTAATGTTATTTCTTGATCTATCCACTCTGGCTTTCCATGCTAGCAGAGCACCAGCTTTTTCCCCATATTCAAAATTTTGCATGTTTTTAACAAGCCATTGTGCCCTACACTTCTGGTCCAACAAGCTCCTAAACTCCTGCCTAGCCCCCTCCAAAGCCTTCTGAATTTGTATCGATCTATCAGTACCCTCCTGGATAAGGCCATTTCTTTCGGCTTCTAATTCCAAGATCTTTTCTCTATAGCATATAGCTCCTGGGCTTTAACCCGGTTTTTAGAGCAAATTAGACCATGCAACCAGCCTCTCAGGCTGGCTTTGTACTGCGTCCCATACGTACTCCATGGTCGTAGAACCAATATTCAAAGTAAAAATTCTGACGAAAATGCTTTAATAGACTGAATGATTCCAGAGTCTAACAGCATTGCTCTGTTCAGCGTCCATCTAGTTTGTAAAATATTACCTATCCTAGAGTATGAAAATAAAACTGGGGCATGATCACAGAGGTGGCTAGGTAGTACAGATATCCCGAGCAGGTTGCCCAATACATCTCTGTTAACTAAGATGTAATCTATTCTCGAAGCATGGTGATATTTTTTACTAAAAAATGTGAACCCCTGGAGATCTCCCTTCTTAGCCCTCCAAACATCGACCAGATCCATATCATGCAGCATGTTTTTCATGACCCGACGGGTTCTCGGTGCTCCTATTATACAGCTCAAATTAGACCTATCCTTAACTGGGTCAAGGAGAACATTAAAGTCACCTCCTATCAACAAAGTGGGGGTCCCCGATATCAACTTAGCTTGCAATTTACATATATATGAAGGGTCATCCACATAAGGACCATAATAAGAAGAGCAAGCTAGCTCTAACCCTCCAAAATCCATCTGGGCCACTATCCATCGCCTTGTTTGGTCCGTCTGGACAGATTTAATTACACAAGGGGTCCCTCTCTTCACCACTATTGCGACACCTCTGCTTTTAATTCATTGCTGTGAAAAACAAAACAATCTATCCAAGGGATTTTGGAAAAGATTGAGCGAAATTCTGCAGGTGTCAAGTGAGTCTCTTGTAAAAGAAAGACCTGAGCTGGGCAAAGTTCTAAGTATTTAAGTATCAACATTTGCCTACGGGGGCACCTTAAACCATTCACGTTCCAGGAAATAAAGCAAACTTTACTATCCTTATTGGAATTACCTGCCATCAGCTAATGAACCCCCTCTCCCCCACTATGCGGCATTTCTCAAAATACATAAGAGATGAGGAATATTTATTTTTTTTTTTTTCCCATTGCTCCCCACCCTGTGAACCCCACCACCTCCCCTCCCTCCCCCCTGTGACCCCCTTCTCCCTGAGGAACCCTCCCTTCCAGTAGGCTAAGCCTATTCGGTCGCCCCTCCCTCGGGTAACACTTGAAATCCAATACATAACTCAAGAAGCTAGGGACCAAATGCTAAGAGCACTCTTAACCTCTATTTCCCTCCTGTACTGCCCTCCCTATCCTTTTGGATTTTAACAATTAGGGCATCCACCTCTTCTGTTGTTCGAATCATATGCATGTGGTTGTTCCACATCACACGTAGTGTGGCAGGGAACCTCAATTGAGCCTTTGCCCCCAAGCTATTTAGTTCAGCTAACCTCTTTCCCATTTCCCATTGTCTCGTTGCAGTTATGTGGGAGATGTCAGATCTAATAGAAAAGGAAAAGGGGCTTAAGTCCGAGAGTGTAGATGAAATCAGACCTTCCAAGGGAAAGGGTTGTTAATCCTGCCCCGCACAACAGAAGTTCTACGGGCTATCTATACGATTTCAGGGCGGGGGTGCATAGGGAAAGTGTACCAAAGATTTTTAGCTGCTGCGGCTGATGACGGCTTACAGATTGTAGCTAAACTTAATCAGACTTTTGTTGTGGATATTACTTTGGAGGAGGTTTTGGAATCATTGGCCTTAATCAACACCGCGGTTACCTCAATCAATTTGAAATTGCAACACTACCGCGTTATGTTTATGTAGTATTATACTCCCAGGGTTATCTCAAAATGGGTTGGGTCCCATGGTTCATCTAAGACACATTGTCCCAAATGTAATGAATTTGCTGCTGATCTGCGACATATGTTTGTTAAGTGCCCAAATTTAAGTATTTTTTGGTGCAAGATCACTCTAGAGTTGAGCAATCTTTTGGGAAGGATACTCAACTAACAGAAAAGGAAATTTTATTGGGGACAGTTTCAGATTCGGGCAATGTATCCAAATATTTAGTTTCAATTTTTATTGCTTGTGCCCGATTGTGTATTGCCAGGGTTTGGATTGAAACAAGGAGTCCCAAAATATCAGAATTTTGGTTGTTATTGAGGGGGGTCTATGAAATGGAATTCGCTCTAGCAAAGTCCAGGGACCGACCCTCACTGGTTAAATTTGAGAGGGTTTGGTCTAGCTTGCGGTGGGACTAGGCTGATTTTGTAGCATCACTGTTTTATCATTGTTTTGCTAATTTCAAAGTGAATTTTGTGTTTGTATCTATTTGTAAAAGTCTCGACCTTTTTTTTTTGATATTTTATTTTATGCTTTTCTCTGTGCTTTATTTCAAACAATGGTTTGTGACTTGATTTTGTGGCTAATAAAATAAAATAAAAAAAAAATAAAATGAAATCAGACCTTCCTTAAGTGCAGCAGTTAAAATCAGCTCCTTAACAGAGTAGGACAAAAAGTTCACCAAAATTTTCCGACGCTTCTGTCTTCCTGGATTTCTCTTAAAGGGGTCCCGGTGCACTCTTTGGATCTCGTGAGCTAGATCAATGCCGGGGAAATTCCTTAACACTGAGCCTTTTAATAAGGAAATCACAAACCCCCTTATGTCGGTCCCCTCGAGACCTTCCGGAATATTTAGGAACTTCAGATTATTTTTCCTGGAGTGATTTTCCAACCACTCAAGGTCAACTTTTAGTTCCTTATTTTGAGCTGATAGCTTCACCAGGTCTGCAGAAGTTGTTTGAATAGCATCTTTTAACTTGGGAATCTCGGCCTCAATTGCGTCGGTCCTCAACATAACTTCCTACAGTTTCTGCGCCAACACCTCGCACGACGATTTGATAGCGGCCTGGTTCGCTTCAGACACAGCAAACCTACTAGCCAGCTCAGCTTGATTGGTCTCTGATATTATAAACCTGCTGGTCATCTCTTCTTTCATGGTCATTAGTATGTCGACTAATGAATGCGTAGTGGAGGCCGGGACAACGCGTTCCTCCGTGGTAAGGGTGCTGATGTTTTTGCTGACCCTTTGCTGAGCTTCCTGTTCCTGCTCCTGCTCCAGCGCCTGCTCGTCCCCCCGCTCCGGCCCCTCTTGTATACCCAAAATGGAATATCTATTAGAAAGGCTCACCGTTGGGTGGACGTCAGTCTCAATTCCAGAAGACAAAGGAAGGAATATAGGATCTAAAGCCACCCCTACAGAGGTAGGCACCTGATCATCCGATCCCTTAGACTGAATCAGCGGTGCCAATGCTTCCCGCCTTCTAGGGCTATTTCGAGGCTTAGGCTTAGGGGAAGTGACTTCATGGGCTCCCAAGGTTTCAACCATTTACTCGCCTACACTGCCTACACTACAAGCCCGGGGGTCCTGGGGCCGGGCTTCCCCCCCGCTGAACTGTCCAGAGTGGTGTTCCCAGAAATTTCGCTGCTGGGTAAGGCTACTGACTTGGTAGTAACAGGAGTATGGGATGAAGATGTAGACAGGGACATAACTTGATAGTAGGTTTTTAAAGATGGAGTAATTTTCGTTTTTAATGGAGGTGTTTTCTTAATCCTACTGCCTCCTTTGCCCGTTAACCCCTCTCCCCTTGACAGCAAGCCCACTGTTAGTTATAACCCCGCCCTGCCTGCGTTGTTTATGTGTTGTTCTGACTTCGGAAATGGGGGGGGAGACCCTAGGAGGCAAAATGGGCTGAGTAATGGTTGTATTTGAAGATAAGTGAGCCGCTCTAGATCGCAGAGTGTACCTGCTTATTTTTGGTGGAGAGGTGCCCGCTTTGGTTAAATCACTTGTCTCCATACGATAGAGAGGCACCCCTCCCTTCTCTTCAAAAGACCAGGAAATCACAAAGGCTCTCACTTGGCAAAGCGGGGAGCTATCGGCAATACACTCCCTTCCAGGACGGATTTTTAAACCCTCCTTACCTTCAGGTAAGCAACAAGAGCATTTTGGGCCACTTTTACTGGAGCAAAGAGCTGTTCGCTGGTGTCCCACCCAAAAAAGCTTTCCCCGCTCTCCCCGCTGCTCTGCGTCTGCCTCGCAAGATTCACTCGCCGTGGGGTCCAGGCGCACGCTGAAACAAGTACTGACTCTGCCCCCGGTGAACCGAAGCAACAGGGAAGCAGCGTCTCGGCGTCTCCTCTCGTGCGCGGCCTCACCCCACCTCCAGCGTCGCTCTACAACCTCCGCCCTGCTGCGGCGAAAGTCCGTAGCCGCCGAACCACCGTTGCTGCCGCTGCCGCCGATACCGGGAAAAGAGGACAGAATCACCCGCATAACCTTCAGTAGGTGAGGGGAAGTGGAGGGAGGGTTTTATTACAAGAAAAAAGGAAGATTAGTGCTCCGGCATTAGTCCCAGTGGGGAAACCCGAGGGAGCGTGACCGCGGCCGTTAGCATGTGCGATATTTGAGATTTCAATAAATGAACTAGGCTAGGGCCATTTAAAAAGGGAATGTGGCATGTTTGTGCTTTACACAGCAATCTATTTAGCTGCTCTAACTATGTTAATCTTTTAATATGATACAGATCGCGCATTATTGTGAGCTCCCAGCTTGCTTAGTGAATTTATTAGGTAAAGTTAAAGACTATGGTCCCAATTTACGAAGTTTTTTTGAGTACCTAAATTCAACTTAGGGGCCAATTATGATGTCGTTCAGAAAGGCTCTGGATGGGATTCGGTATTGCAAAATCTGATTTGGAACCCTTGTTTCATAACGAATCGTACACATTTCCCAGCGACCTATTACGAAACCTTTTCGGGCAGTCTGAATCGGTTCCGAAAGGCATTCGGATAGCCCAAGTCTTTCGGAGCCAAATCGTACAGCTCTATGGACACGGTTTCTGAACGAGCGATTATGATGACCGATTCGGACAGCCGTTCCGATTCAGTCTCTCCGACACAAAATGGCTGTCGGAATCTGTCTTTGGGGGCCTGTTGCATGCCCCACTTCACCAGGAGGCATCCAATTGGGGCCCGTGGGGGTACCCAAGGGAGCCCTCTTTCCAACCCTGCACAATGTGGCAGGCATCATGGGGTGCCCGCCACAGGGTGCAAGGTTTTCCCCAACCACCCCTTTTTTCAATGGAAGCCTGTGTTCTCATCCGAAACACAAGCTCATATTGAAGTCAATGCGAGTCCATCCGAACAATGTTGGGAAGCATCTTAATCGGTCGTTCGGACTCGCAGGACCCGATTCGTATGGAAACGATTCCGAGACCGATTAGTTCAGAACAGTTTCTGAACAGCATCGTAATCGCCCCTTAGGTGGGAAAATATCACTTTGAAAACATAAAGTGGCAGTTTTGGTTTCTAGACATTTGTACCAGTTCTGATGGAGGGGCTGCTCCTCCTTTGGAGCGGAGGATCATCGCCACACTTAAAATCCCCCCCAAAGCCCCTGAGCCCCAGAGGAAAAATAAAATGGTAGTTCATTACCATTTTAATTTTCATCCCCCATCCTGACCCGAGCGTCAGGACGGAGTCGGGCCGCTGCTTACTGACAGCAGGGAGGAGGGTGGGCTGTCTAATGCACTGTTTAAAGTGCGCATGTCTTTTTGGCCGGCCATGCACACTTTAAACCTCTCAACCCAGCTGTCTTAAGACAACTGGGTTGAGAATACGTGCAGGACTGCAGTGCGCAGTGGAGTGTAGAGTGTGGCCACTCCCTCCAATCAGGGTGCTGCTCACATGCTGCATGTGAGCAGCACCAGGATTGGCAAGGGAGTTCCAGCATCTGGTTCCACTTCCTGCAAAGAAAAGGTCCTGAGCAAGAACGTCACGTCAGGTAATTTTTATTTTTTTAAAATAATATTTTGCGCGCGCTCACCCCCTCCTCCCTCCCCCCCCTTCCCCGTAAATGCCAGCCACCACTGTCTGATGGTACTTGCAAATATAGAAATCCTGCTTGCAAGGCGGAATTTCTGGTGGGTGGGGTATTTCTGGATGGGTTTATCAGCAACGGTAGGTAAGCATCTCAGAAATATTATGTTTGTGGTTATTTACATTCCTCTTGCAGGAGTTTACCAGTCTGGAAACACACACACAATTACAATTGTTAATTGCAGGATGACTTGTGTAAGAGAATAGCTTTTTTTCTTCGAGGAAAGCATTTTTACTGTGCAGAATAAAAAAAGGTAACTGTGCAAATGTACACAGGCAGTACTTTTCCATGGGTGGCAATTTCCACCAGAGGAAATTCCACATGTGTAAATGTTATGCGTGTGATTCTGCCTGGAAATGAACAATTGGCGTAGATTTACTTTGCACTTTCGGTATTGATTCAAAATCACCTAAGAGTTCGAAATTTGCCACAAATCTAGGAGTACTCTTAAAAGAGTAAATTTAACACATCTTTCACTTGACTTTTGAATCAGGACAATGTTATTATACCTTTACATTGATTTAACCATTATTTTCTACCGGAACTGCACAAATCTTCTCTGCGCAACAAAAATGTATATTGTCATTCATTTAAAAAGAAGACTAGATAATACCGCATGGACTAGGCATGCACTAAATGTGCTGAACAATCTGCCACTCCATTTTGTAAGGGCACAAAATAAAAATAATTAACTCATAAAATGATATTGGATATACAGCCAAATGTTCTTGTTGTCAAATATGATGTGCATATATGTGTTTTTGCTGTATCTTTTTCCCCTCTTAACCACACCACACAGTTTAGGATTGCTTCTCTCACTCCCGCATTTTCGTTAATGCCCTAGTTTCTCCTTGCTTCTAAAGTGATACTCTCTCCCCTTCTTGATCAGCTTCTATACATGTTCTCTCATGAACCTTCTGCCTCCTTCCCCTCCACTGACCCCACCCCCTGTCCCAAGTGCAGAATTAGCTTCCAGCTCATGCCTCATCCTCTATCTCATGGATGATGCTTAGGAGTGAGGCAGAAGCTCCTTCTCTGCCTGCCCTACAGAAGCTGCCCCACCATATTTAGAGATCCCTGCCTGATGATGGTGGTTTTTCTCCAAAAGTGATCCTGCCAGTCAAGCATGAAAACTTTCCACCAAACTGTCTATGCCAGGTGGACCAATATGTCACGGTAGCTCGATCACATATTTTTGGCAGATGCAAATCCCCAAAGCTGGAGTTTCTTTCTGCAAAAGAAGGAGCAAATGTCCCTGTCATGTTTCAATGTCACTAGTTCATTTCATTTCCTCGATGGCCATGCCTTAGATAGCACTTGTGAATATGAAACATCAGAGGGCCTTCCCTACATAGGTCGAGTCTTCCCATGCTGAAATACTGGCTGCGCTACGCCAGATGACCCACAGGCTGCGAGTGTCTGATGGTGGAGCCAGCAGATGCTCTCCCTTAAGACACTTTAAGTCCCTTTTACTTTAACATACTCAGGGGAACTGTGAGCAAGGCACAATGGGACATCTGCCATTGTACGGTGGATGCTCCATTGAACCGTAGACGTAAGTGAACTCTATAGTTATAAACTTGAGAAATTGCCCTTGCTCCCTATTGTCTCAATCGTAATTCCTTATTTCCTCTTCGCAAGTGTTGATTCATTGTCTATATACTAAGAAACTGTGGAAGAGTAGAATTGCTGTTATGCACTTCGCAATAGAGGTGAGGGTGGACATTAGGGGTTACAGTTGTTGATAGAATGAACATGTCTGAGGCAGGAGTTTTCACCCATCCAAATGTTGATACGCAATAAATCAAATCACATGGACTTAACATTTCTGCTGCAGATATTTTTAAGCAGTTGATAAAACAACCAAAGTTGAATGCCTGTAGAGGGTGAACTATCGGAATGGTATTTACAGCCACTAATTCAACATGCTTGCATTGACTTACTCGATGCATACCCAAGAGCCCCATCAGCATCTCCTTGCTGTCACTCCTGGTGTCACATGGTATTAGTTTGGGCAGGGGAACATGCAGGCCACAGGGTATGTGGCATCTGCTCAGTCTAACCATGAGTGCTGCCTCCAGAACATTCTCCATTCTGCCATCTGCAGCAGCTGCCACTGATTGTTAACTGCAAGTAGGGCAGGGCATGTTGGCATGCCTGGTTCTCACCTAGGTGCCATCTAGTGGTAACAGCTGCCAGGGTGAGGGAAAGGGGATTATCCAACTTGGCCACTGCATTTCCCGGTGATTGCTGTCACTAAAGGATAGATACAGTTGTCAGGCGGATACAGCAGAAACCAAAGGTGGGAAGAGAAATGAGAGGAGACCATTGAACACTCTTTAGTCAAGGTCAGAGTGCCTGGAATGTTTACACTAACTACCAATAATGCCCACAATCAAAGCAATCTGATTGGCCCGTGAGACCCAGACTATAATGTCACATTAAAATTGGCAGTGCTTGTGGTTTGGAAGTATTCCAGATAAAAAGGGGCTGTAAATGCTGGAACTACAAATTTAATATAATTCCACAACAAAATATGGAACTACAAGTCTGAAGACTTCAAGCATTTCATCTGATAAAAATCTTTTGTGGATCTCTGAGCACGTTGGCACTTGAAAGGAGGTAGACACTCTGTATTCCTAAGATCCTAGCTATGAACACGCTAACGATGACCAAAGTATTGTACCTAACCTTCAGGAAAAAACACAAACAGCCTAATTTCTGAACACACTGTGCAAGTATCTCTGAGGTGTCTACTCAGTTTGCAAAGGCCTGCAAAACTGATATGTATATATATTCATAAAATGTACCCTTCCCCTCAACTACATCGCGTTTGATATCATCCATATTTGACTTTCTTCTCCTGAACATTGACATTTGTCTGCCAAACTTGTAAAACGTTTGCCCATCCACACCTTTTAAGGACTGTTTTCAGTCTGCACATATATTTCTGTTTCTTTTCTGTTTGTGCATCAACCTATAAAAAAGTCACAGAGAGTAAGTGGCTATTCCTGTTGATCAACAATATCATATGTCAAGGCCTGGTGTGCAATTAAGAGGTAGGGCACGTCCTCACTTGTCAGGTGTTGCACGTCCATGGGGCACAAAATGGCTGCAAGCGATGACTTATCTGTGGAATGCAGCGCGTGTGTCTAAACAGCACCAGCTCTGCAGAGACAGGTCGGTCTGGTTCTGCTCTTTTACTTCTGCCTCATCCCATGTCATTCACTGAGGGGCGTCCTGCGGTTTCTGATTGCATAACCTGACACAACTCCAAGACAAAACCTATGGGCCATATGTATCAAAATGTTGTTTTGCGATTCTCAAATAGCGATTTTTTGTGACTCGCTATTTGAGAATCGCAAAACGCGATGTTTGTAGGATTTGCAAAAACTTTTGCGAATCCTACATATTCCTTAATTGCGAATCGCAAATTGCGATTCGCAATTAAGGAATACCTCCCCATTCATTCCTATGGGCCTAGAGGCCCATAGGAATGAATGGGAGACATTCATCAATTTGCGAGTACCCATTAGGTACTCGCAAATTGCGAATACAATTTCAAGGATGCAAGGGTGTCAAAAGGACACCCTGTTGCACACCTGAAATAAGCATGGGTGCAGATGTGGCGCACATACATGCCCTAAGGGCATGTATGTGCGCCACATGGCACTTTGAAAAATGCAAAAAGTGCATTTTTCAAAGAAATGCAAATTACCACCAACCTGAAGTTGGTGGTAATTTGCGATTCCTAAGCCAAAATCGCACAACTTGGGTGCTTCCTACATTGCATTTAAGGAATCGCAATTTGCGTATCCTTAAATGCATTCGCAAAATAGGGAATCGCGAGTGGGTTTTCCTTTCATACGTTGCACACAGCTAAATTGCGATCGCAAACGCTGAAATTCTGCGAATTTCAGGGTTTGCGATCGCAATTTAGCTTGATACATATGGCCCAAGGTCTTTTAAGGAGAACTGAAGCAAAGCTCGCATTGAGTGTGCCTCATTGTGAAAATATTCATCTATGGGCAAAGCTATCAATCACATACCTGTGACAAACAGTAATGTGGGTATTACCTGTCGTACTTGTTCATGAACAAGTGTAAACATGTTTAATTTTTTAATCATATGTCTGATTCTTTACTACGTTCTTATTGGGTTTTGAGAAATATTCAGAAAAGTGTTTTCATTGAATTTCTTATCGAATAGAAAATATATTATGTGATGCTGGGGGTCTCCAGGCATACCTTTATAGCAGTATTCTTCCAAAGAAACAACACTCTGCAGTCACCAAAGAAATCGTATGCATGCAGTTAGTCTCTTAACGTTACTGTTTTTAGTTATTGGCTCCTGATTTTCTCATCATCTGCTGTGTATTTAAGCTTGCACTGTATGTGTGCACAAATATGCATTTGTGTATGTTCCAATACACGCTTAAGGGCCCTGTTCACAATGGCAAATCTACATGCGGACTTCTACACACATGTAGATTTTCACCTACAACTATGCCGAGATCTTCGCTAAGTTGGTATTCACCAATCTGGCCAAAATCTCTGCCTGTAGTAGGAATTACGAGTCTTCACCCCATCAGATATGGGGGGACCAGTGGCGTAGCTAGACCTAGTGCCGCCCGTGGCGGTCCTTGTGTTTGCCACCTGCGGCGAGCGCATCTAAGAGTGGGGGGGGCTGGCGATTCCTTCAACGGCCGCAGGTGAGAGCGCGGGAGGAGGGAAGGAGGCTGTCGCCCCAAAAACTTGTGCTGGTTGGTTGGAGGTTCAGAGGTATCCTGGTTCATGGTTGGGATATTCTCTAGATTTGTGCTTATTCTCTGCTTCTCTATTTCCTTGCAGATTGTTATTTGTTTGATTGCTACTTTCTTGTTTGCTTTCATCTGTCTGCCTGTCTATGTTTTCAGTGTTCAGTTAAACATTGCTCCTACTTTGCTCCCTGTCTATCTTCGTCATGTATTAAGTTGTCCTGTCATTTGTTGCCGTAGTTTTCCAAGATTATGTATACATGGCTACAGTTTACCAACCAGGGGCCATATGTCAGAGATACCCTGGGGGTGCAACGGGCGTTTGCACACGCTTTGCGCGCCCCAGGGCACTTTGGTATTACAGAAGGGGCCGCAGATGCTTGTGCGGCCCCTTCTGTAACATAGCGCTATCTGCATGGGTGTTCCCTCATGTGCATGGGGGTGTGCCCCATGCAAGTGAGGGAATTCCTTTACCTCTGCGCCCGTGCCGTATTACAGATGCGGGCACAGAGGCAAAGAAGCTGACAGGAGGTGCACTGACAGTGTGCCACCTAAAAGGTGGCACACTGTCAGTGCGCCCCCTGAGAGCAGCCTTCTGCAGGGGGTAAAAGAGGTCCTATGGACCCCCCAGACATCCCCTGCAGGCGGGTGCAGTCACTGACTGCACCCGCCTGCAAGAGGATCTCTAATCCCCTTCAAAGCGCTCTGTATTTCTTTTGAATGCGCTGCCCCAAGGGCAGCACAAGTTCATGGCTGCCCTGGGGGCAGCGCATTCTATGTAATAGGGCGCACTTTCTCTGTTTGTGTCCGGCGCACCTGTTTTTAAGGTGAGCCAGGCGCAATCAGGGAAAGTGCGCCATAAACATAATATGGCCCCAGGGTCTCTTTCATCCTGCGTTAGGTTTGTCAAAAAGCTGCCATTCAAAACATCACTGAATGTGCCTTCTCCCCATAGTCTCACTTTGTGGATATTTCATGTGCACCATCTTCAACATCAGTTTAAGTGATGAAATTGCTAAGCCTCACTGTGCTAATAATGTCTCTTCAGTAAGACCCACACTACTTAAGGTTTACGTGTGGTTTCATGGCTTGCTTGCTTGCCTTTGTGCTAGTGAGTGCTTATGCTGACTTACTGTTAAAGTGCCAGAAACTGATGGGCAACAGCATGAATATCAATCTATGCCTCAATTCATTAATAGGTGCTTGTGAGACAAGATGGTGCTCGGTGGGAAGGGAGGAGGTGGAACAGGGTGGAGAAGGCAGAGAGTGGGACAGAAAATAGTCCCTCCAACACACTGCAAAGCAACGTTTGGCGTCAGCAGTGAAAGGCTACCTCATCCAATCAGAACACTAGAAGCTATATAGCCATCGAATCAGGAGCAGGGAAGTGACATGAACAACAAAGGCACCCAATCATGAGCCACGGGCTGACCAAAAGCCCACTCTTAGCACATGATGTGAACTGAAGACAGTAACTCTGGCCAACAGAGGTAAAGCTGTTTGTAGCCAAAACTTAAACAAACTAGGATTTGAAATACAGCCATATTATCAACTCTTGACAGCCATGCACAACAGTAGGAACATGCTGTAAAAAAGTGCCCAATGTGAGGTAATTGCATGTCCACGTTATAAAAGTATCCTTATTTTCGGATGATCTGCATTTGACAACATCTTTTGGGGTTACTCTATGCTTAGCCATTTCATTTCTTCTAAAAGGAAGAAGAGGGAACACATGCGTTATTTTAGTAATGTTTACGTGTATGTTTATTGTTTTCACAACTTTAACATACGCCATACTGTTTGGTTGCAGTCACCCACGAAAATCTGCCCATTTGTGCATAAGAGGAATTTTTCTTTCTAAGTACCTTATGTTACTGATTAAACATAGACACAATCAAATTCAGTTTATAGCAGAATTAGTCTTAGATAAAACTCACCCACATAGCAGGTTGACATACAACATAAGTAAATGTTTGCTAATTCTCACAGGCAACACCCTCTAAGAGGACATGTGTTGAGAAAAAACACTTGCAACCCTTTCGACTGAGTGTACAACAAGATTGATGAAAGTGTGACATTTCGTCATAATCAAGCCTCTTGTTCCTTCTGTGCAGCAAATGCACGATTATACTTTCGTCGTCTGTTTCACACAGAGCAATATTTTCAGAAAATTTTATTATCTGCACATATTTGCTTACTGACCAGCTTCACATATCTGATGACGTGAAAATTCGGACAGTTGTGAAATTGCTCGAAAAGATATGCAATTTGACACTGACATCTTGGTCTTGCAAGGGCACACTGAGCAAAGGGGAATTACATAGGTTTGCTCAATGTGTAAAAAAGATTGGCAGAGCAGTCTAATCACCCCATCAAATCACTTGTAGAAAAGACAAGAAAAGGCAAGTCTAATGAGAGAAGCATTAAAAAGGCAACCAAGCCCACAAACGTTTACTAATTCACAAAGGTGAGCCAAATATGTTCCAAATATTTTTCATGAAAAATAACTGCTCTAATTTCACACTGGAGCATAACTGTAAATGTATGTGTCACACTACTCCAATGTGTATGAAGATGCAGTATCTATGCCATACCCAATAATAATTTTGAAGCAAAGGAGTGAGAGGATACCACTAATGCACATGAACTGCAATTAAAGGCAAATATATGTTGTGTGTGTGTGGTGTCTTGGTGCATGTTATCTTCTGTTCACATGCTAAAATGGGAGTGAGATGTGACAGCAGAGGTCTATTGCTGTCACTACTACTATCACTACCTATCATTAGTGCTGATGTTAAAACTACTCGAGTCAGTACCATTAATTTTCCTATCAACAATACTTTATTACTAAGTGTTGGAAATGGCCCTTTCTAGGGCGCTTACCCGTGACTTTTTGCTTTTGTCCCTCCTGGTTTTCCACTGATCTACGCTCTGGCATTAGGACTTTGAGAGCTTTTGACACTGCCATTCAGTGCCAAAGTGCTATGCTTGTCATATATATACTGGTGATTGGTGTATACATGATTGGATGATTTGAGTTAGCTGTAAGTCCCTTGTCTAAAAGTAAGACATATACCTAGGGCGTGTGACTCAAATGCTCCTCCGTGGGCCTGCAGCACTGGTTGTATCACCCACTGAGGAAGCGCTTCAAACATGCCACAGGATTGCCCTTGTGGGGCCTGTGTACACATTGTACTGTTACTTGGCTTGGCATTTAAAAAGCTACTTGCCATGGTTCTGCATGTCTCATGCTATATCGGAGTACTCCCTGGGGAAAGGGTGCGGTGTCGAGAAGAGGTAGGGCATGTGTGTGTGTGTGTGCTACGTGCCCGGGTAGTGAATGGCAATGGATGGTTTGTTCGGTATGGTAGGGCCTGTCTCTCACATTGGATTGGCATGAGGGATCAGTGGAAAGGCTATTGAGCTGTATTTCTCATGTACAGAAAAGTGTCAGTATACTGTTTGACATTGAGGAGTTAGTACTGGCAAATCCTTTCTGGTGGTGCGCGGGGTTTCGACATTACTAATGTGGCAATACGACTTTTGTGAAAGTGGTTTTTTGATGCTCAGGGCTCTGTGTGCCTGTCAGCCTGTCTCCACTTGACATCTGGGTGCTACAGGGACAGTTACATCTGTGCATTCCTGATACCCAGCCATAAAGTAGGGTCTCAAGGGAGTCCCCACTAAAGATACTAATCAATCCCTCAGCGTAGGATGGCAGACAGGACAAAATTTAGAGAGGGCCTGTGCATTTCAAAGGTGACCTTTTGAACTGATCTCATCTTCAAAGGCCATTGTGGGTATAACTACTGGGTCTCTGTCCTCAGGAGTTAGAGATGCTTGAAGGTTTGGAACCATACTTTGCTGGTTCGGCACTGAGACATTGACAAAAGCAACTAGTGGGGCAGGAGGGACTGCATCTGGAATATCCACAGACTTGTAGTTGCCTGGGGCTTGTCATGCTCTAGTAAAGGGACTATCACTTGGTGGATTCTGCCTGGATGTTGCTGGCCTGCAGCTAATTGCCAACTGTCGTGGCCCTAAGCACTCTCCAAGGGTGGAAGTGATTGTTGGTTGGGACAAGGAACGTCCCGACGTATGCCACAATCACACTGTGCAGAGGAGTGTGCTTGTAAAGATCAGCAGCCCACCTGGGGTGCCAGAACATGAGGAGTTCGATGAGTGCGGGGGACGTTTGCTGACTCCAAGGGGCCTGTGCTTGCAACTGTTAACTTGTGCTAACTTGCACTCCGTAGCGTATGGTGTCCAAAGGCTGTTGGGGGACGTTTTCAGAGTCCGTGGAACCTGACTGTCTCCGACCTCCAGATTGGGAGGATGACAGTGCCTGGCATCGCTGCTTCAGTCCGAGGTTGCCGGCTCCCTCTCCCCTGGACCCACGCCACAAGGTACTCTGTTGTTGAGGATATCATGACTGGACCCGAGGGGTCTCATTGTGCCTTGTGTGCACCCACGGCTGGCTGCCTGGAGCAACTGTTTCTTGCACCTCTGCCAGAGGGGAAACAATTGAAAGTAAGAGCTTCTGGTGTCACAGTCTTTTGCCTACAGTGAGGATAGTTAGCTTGCCCTCGTGAAGGTGCCGTAGGGTGCCTGATGGCCTTATCTGGAGGGATGAAACCCAGGAACAGTTTCCTTCCGCTTTAGGTGGTCCAGATAATGTAATCAAAGCGTCGCCAGTAGGGGCAAAGTGTATCGTTGGCTGGTGCCTTTTGAGTGACTGAGGGGCTGTGTCACGAGGCATAGTCGAAACCTGTGATTTCTTGACCATTGCAAACTGTATGGGGCATGCGATATTGGAAATGTTGGATTTTATGAATACCTCTAATTAGTGGTGCATATATGTTCATGCTGTTCTGCTGCTAATGGGTGAGTTCTACAATTGCATATAACTGTGAAGTATATATCCAATGTGTATGTCGTGTTGACTTCAATGTGTGTGTAAATATAGAGAACAGTGTTTTATACATATGGTGTGGGGTCTTTTTGTAGTGTACGCAGTGTAATGCGAGGTTGGTGCTGTGCCAACACTTTACACTTTGACCCTGAGGCTAAGCCTGACTGCTCTGAGCCAAGCTACCCAAGGGTGAGCACAGATTATCGGACAAGTATATCGTACTCATCCTATCTAGGACGGTGGATTCTGTCTGGCTGTGATACGTCCCTGCCAGCCAGAAACCGCTGGATCTAACACTTGCACTACGGTTACTATTGCCAATACTGGTAATATGATTTGTATTATGAGTAGCACTATTACTTCTATTATTAAAGCTCCTTCTACTATTACTGCTGCTAGTGCTACTATTTCTGCAACTTGTACTAATACTAGTAAGACCATTACTACTACTATTAAGGTTTCTAATAGTACTATCACTGATGGTAGTCAAACTAGTATTACATTTACCTCTAGCCTTAGTACTAGTTCCAGTGCTAGACTTTCTACTAATATCACTGTGGCAATGAGTGGTAGTGGTGCTACTATATATAGTATTGTTAATAGTAGTAATATACTACAAACTTGCTCTTTTCTACTACTACCTCAACTACGCTATCCTTCTGAATGCAAATAACTGACTAACCTATCCACCACTCAAATTACTTTTATATTTCACTATACTAATTCAACACTAATCCTTTATAGGTTCCGAAGTAGCGTGCTACTCGCCGAAAAAGCGCTTCAGCGCCTCGTCAGGGGTAGTAAGCACTATATAAATGCAATTACAATACAATACAATACTATTGATGCTTGTAACACTACTAACACTAGCATTCATTATACTACCTATACTGCTTCTAAATGTAATGCTAAATTCACCAAAGCTAACCGTACAATCAAAAAGTGGCAGTTCCACTTCTAAACTGGGATTCTGAATTCACAGGTTTAGAATTTCCAAGTAGAAATGCACTTACTTCGACATAAAAGCAAGCCTAGTTAGCATTCATTTTCACTACTCTAACTGTGAGAAAGGGGGTGGAAATGCAAGTAAATGGATGGGAGTTGGAGGTAGTAACGCATTTAAGAGCACCCGTAATGATATACTCTGTGGCTATTCTCAATACTTGAGCTGGATTAATACTAGTTCCCAAATATCCCAAAGTCTGAATGGTTATAGTCCCTTTGCTATTGTATGGAATCTAAGTGGAATACTCAGAAATATAATTAAACTCTCTGGTTTAGATAGTGCCTTGATTGTATGAGCTGGAACAGTCTCTTTCTCAAAGTATGTTTATGAAGTTATGAAGTTCCCTGAGTAGTACAGTTAGATTGAAAGTGAGCCTTTCTTATGCCTTTCATTAACACCCTCTGAGCCCTCTTCCATAATGCACATTAGGACCTCCCCCCCCACCCCCCACTCCCCTCATTTCGGATCAGCCCTGGGAACATACACAGATCACTCAAAGGTACAGCTGTCACAACAACACCATTTTACCATTCTTTTAATGTTCTCAAGGGTGCTGGTGCTGGACTACTCTGGCATTTCTACAATCTGTAGAGTTGTGGTATCTGCAAGACGAAGTCGCATTCTAATTTGCATGAGCAATTCTAATAAAATGTCCACCCACAAGAGGAATGCATTGTACCTCTGATATTTACCACAACAGTGGTGGGCACTAACAATTATTCTACAAGTGCCATTGGGGCCGGCTTTGGCGCTGGTGGCGCCCGGTGCGGCAATTATCTTTGGCGTCCCCCCCATGACCTCCTCCTCAGATTCCCTCACTACCACCGGGCAAAAGTGCCCCTCATCTCGCTATAGCCCCTCTCTCACATACATTTCATTTGTCTTAAAGCACTAGTAAAGGCTGGCTTTACTAATAAGAACATAGCTCTACCCAAACGAACAATTTTTTAGCAACATTGAGAATAGATAGTGAAAGACTGGGGAAAAAAACATAATGTCCTGAACTATTTTATGCAGTTTGCATGCAGCTCTTTGATGGCAGTTCGTACCAGTCATTGCTCTATATCAGGGTTGCATCTTATAAACTGCAGTAACAAATGGCTCCCTTTGACAAAAGCAGTAATCCACTCAGCTATCCACATAAAATACAGATCTGTTCTGTGCAACAGGCATATTAACCCTCTGTGCTACTTTATGGCGAGTCAAAACTGCCACTAGACAAAGCTCTGATCTCTCTCTCTAGCAGGAACATTAATCACAAGAGTTATCCTCACATTTTTATTGCTTCCTGAAAGTTGGGCACACAAGGAACTCTGTAGCAGGTGTTTTTAAATCATACGTTATTGCTAAACACAACACCTCCCTTGAGGTCAGCGTCCCCTTCCCTAGGTCAGCGCCCAGTGCAGCCTCACCAGTCGCACTGCCCTAAAGCTGGCAGTGAGAGCCATCATACAGAAAGTACAGCTGGTTAAAAAAAAAAAGGAAAGGTAAATCTATTTTGTGTCATGTGCAATACTAAATGGAGCAAACACACTTTGCTTCAGTTTATCAGAAATATTTTTTTGCACTAGGGAAAACATGAAGGAACGTTTTTGTGGAACTCTTGCTAAACATATATAACAGATGTATTGTGCATAGATCAGTTTATATCCGATTTTAGTGATGAGGTTTCCCGAGTCAATTTGTGGACAAAAAAAGGAATTTAGGATTAAATAATGTCTGAGTTAGGGGACTTGCAACTAACCCTGGGCGTAGTTCGCGAAGTAGCGCTACACAAAGCTACGCGAAGTGCACTTCGCACTACGCGAGCTACGCGTAGCACTACGCGAACTGCGTAGTGCGCTGTTCGCGATGATTGCACAGTGCCTGATGCTTGTCCGCACTGTGCAATCATTGAAAACGGCATCTTGCACAGTGCGAGCTGTCTTTTACTGCCGCTCGAGTAGATTTTTACTCGGCGGCAGCTTTCTCAACGCGGACTGGTAGTTTCTCATCGCGAGCGGTCGCGAGCATACGCGACCACTCGCAATGAGAAACCTGACCTCCCCGCGTTGAGAATCTCGCCGGGAGGTTTATTTTCCACGCTCGCGATCGGCAACTTGATGTTGCTGATCGCGAACAAGAAAAAGTCTCGCCGGGATGTCATTTTGCTTGCTCGCGGTCGCCAACTTGACGTTGAGGACCGCGAGCAAGCAAAATGACCGCTGCACTACGCTACGCGTGTTTGCACTGTGCTACGTGCAATTCGCGTAGTGCGAAGTAGCGCAAACTTCGCAAACTACGCGAGCGTAGCGTAGTGCTTTGCCCAGGGTTACTTGCAACAGAGCTTGAAACATACTTTAGTGCATGGGTGGTTCGCCCACCCATATTCCCAAACATGCTACACCAGTGTTTACAAATTCATAAATGTAGG
The DNA here is from genome assembly GCA_963921515.1 of Calotriton arnoldi. NCBI lineage: Eukaryota > Metazoa > Chordata > Amphibia > Caudata > Salamandridae > Calotriton > Calotriton arnoldi. The sequence goes on from CAWUFW010003360.1 coordinate 1,477,835, forward strand.
CATTAAAAAGAAAAAGATCGGTTGGCTTGCGAAAAAATAGCTTCTTTTGGTGTATAGCAAATGCTTTGAAGAAAGGCACTACTCATATACATGGTAGCATTTGATATATAACGTAATTCAAACGATGGTTAACAGGAAGCTAAGATGACACTAACATAATTTGACATTAAGGCTAATTTAAATAAATACAAACCAGAAAGACGGAAAGGGGTTCAGAGATACAAAAAATCCAAGTTGCTTGACCCTGATCTGTCTAGAAATGGGTTGTTCTAGGGAGGGAATAAGCAAGTTTGTGCATACTTGTATAAGAAAGAGCGAGAGAGACACAAAAAGAGGGAGAGAGAGACAGGAGAAAGGAAGAAAGAATGAAGGAAGAGGAGAGCAGGACGGACAGACAGAAGATGGGAGACGGGAACATAGAAAAAAATGGGACAAGGAGATACAAAGATGTTAGAAAGAGCAGGTGAAGAAAGAGAGAGAGGTTCACAAGGAGCGAAGTTGAGACCTACATCGATAGAAAGTAAATTAGAAATGAGGAACGTAGAAGGGAGCGAGAGATATATATACACACAGAGAGAAGCACAGACACTAAGAAGTAGAGAGACAATGTGAAAGAAAGAAGGAAAAAGAAAGGAGGAGCACAAGAAAGATGGGTAGAGAAAAAAAGACAATAGCAAAAATAAAAAATGCGAGAGGAGAAAGACAGAGAAAGAGACATAGAGACAAACGGAAAGATAGCCCTCCTATTTGTAGGTGTTCCTTTTACAGAATGCCCTACATTGTTCAGTCCATATTTTATGAGAAAACAGTTTTAATGTAATTCTACTTGACCTGGTACTGGCAAGTCAAATAAAAGAACATGTTAGTGCTTGGTTATATATGAGCTACACATCTCTGTGTCGCGGACTCTGGCACATTCTAAGACTCAGTGTTGCACAGTAATTACCAACATTATCATGTATGTTACTCTGACGTACAAACTGACCGAAGCTGTGAGTACCCTACTTGCCTGAAAATGAGGGGGACTGGATTATTTTACATAAATGTGAATGTTTGTTTATTTATCTCCTAAGTATCTTTTTAATTTGATTCTGTTTTGTTATAATATTCCTTAAGGCGAGAGATGTGTTCACGTCAGGGAGACAGACACTACTCTGCCTACCTCAAAGAAACAAAATATAAACTCTGTATAGGGAAGCCTATAAAGGACCAACTCTACAAAGAAACCATCTCGGTTGACTACTAAAGTAGCCCAACAGACAATAATCGAGGCCCGGCACGTAGCAAGAAGGTTCCGTGGGCCTCAGTGATTGGGATGGGAACCTATACTCCGATAAATGAGAATACAGGTAAGTAATCAAAGTGTTAACCTCTTCATCAGTTCCTCTTTCCGCTCTTTCCCTCTGAAGGATCTTCTAACCCTGACATGTTTAGCCTCGATCAACCACCTAGGCAGCCATTCAGAAAAGGTAAAGTCCATACACAAAGGAGTTCGGATTGAACCCAGAAAGCCAACAAAGTATCTACACCTAGCAAGTGAGCAAGTTCTAGGTACCAAAAAGGAAGATGGTAATGTTAATTGTGATTTGTAGAGCGCTTAATACCGGCAGGTCTCTAAGAGCTGAGAGAGAATAGCCACAGCCCCCCAAGTGAATGTTAACCCCTGATCAGTCTAGTGTGTACAATCGAGATGGTCTCCAAATGAGAGGATTGTCAGTGTGTGGTTAAATAAGACAGTGAAGACAGTATTTACAGCTGCATCTGCCACTGTTTCTTGGCTCGGTGCGAGCACACACAGCCAAGGTAGAAGAAGGGTGGTTTGCAGCTCTGTTTTACGGGGATCACACCAAATTCGAGGAATGCCGCAAGTGATCTGAGACAGACACCAGTGGCAGTCTGCAGAGGCCAGGATTAAGTGCTGTTACACTCAAGCAGTGGTGTTAGTGCCACATGCCCTTTGTGTTCAGGTGCAACAGTATGTCATCCAGTTTGACATAGGTCTGTATGTGCTGAGATCAGTGAAGCTTTCAAACCTGCCCATAATATTGTTTTGTGACCTTCCTGCATGAATATAGCTTACGACTCAGTTGTCATTCCATTATGCCCCTCCATTCCCTTCTGGTTAGTTGCTCAGGAAGTTATCCAGACCAGGATTTGAGTTGGAAATAGGACACAGGAAGGAAAAATAATAAATTAAATATTCCAGGTTAGCATTGCTAACAGGTTCATGTTTCAATGCTTCCAAATATAGGTCATGCTCGCACATTGCTCTTCTCAAGCAAGCCGGTATCTCTTTCTCAGGTGGATGACCCAACAGAGAACAAGAAGCCTGGGCCAGCAGAGGATGCCACTCTGGCAGCAAACGCCAAGCAATGACCATATAGTGGGAAGGCATGGCTATCGCAGAATGCACCAACACCACAATTCCTGCACACTGCAGGAGCAGTGAGGAATCACCTTAAGGCACAAGCCACATACAATGGTCATACACAGAAAGAGCCACATACCAACACTGAAACACATCAAACACAAAATGGAGGAGGAATAGGCTGCAGGAGCAATTATAACCATCCTTGCACATCATCCCAAAGCATCCCACCCGCAAGCACAGTAATGCAATTTTGATGGGAGAAGGATGGAGGCAAGAAGAAAGAACTAACCAGGGTGAAAAAGGGCCAGACACCAAACTAGCAAGTACAGCATGTGCAAAGGGCACAAGGCAAAAGAGGTGCAGGCATCCAACACACAAAGGATAGAAGAACACTATCCCATCCAGGCCCAGGCCTGCAGAAATCAAGGAAGGAAACTGAACCAGACATGAACCACACAGTCGTGACACAGAAAATGGCCCTAAGTAAGAAAGTAACATAGAGCAACAAAAGAAAGGGCGAATGCTCTCTGCCGAGCCAAGGTGGTGATACCCTTAAGCAAAAACTTGCCAAGGGGAATACAGAGCAAGTCAGTCAGTCCAGTAGAAAGTTTGGAAGCACACTGAACAGGACAAGATCACCACATCCCTGTAGAAGGGCATGTCCCAATATGAAGCATGTGAGATATCCCACCACCAAACCCCAGACTATCTATCCCCAACACTCCAGCTCAAGAATGGAGTGGGGGTGGACCAGAAACCCAAGGAAGAAGGCAGATGCCTCTGCCCTAGCAGCAAAATGAGAAGAGAAAACCCTGAGTGGAAATCACAACGGGAAACCCAGGAAATCAATCTCCAAGCACATGGTCAAAAGGACCAAATGTATACCCATCCCAAAGTGTAATAAATGCACCAATACACACCAAGATACAAGTGCCTGGGGCAGACCAAGCTACACCAGGAAGCATAGGTAGCAGATCCCCACCACACACCACCCAAAGAAAAATGGGAAGTTAACAAGACCAAGCCATAAAGGAGCAACCCCACACAGAGAAGGCGGGCACCTTCAGCAAACACCAGCCCAGGGGCCAAGGGAGGCACAAGCGCATAGGTTCGCAAACTCGGAGCAGACCCACCTAAAGCCTGACACAGAACAGAATGCATCGTCCAGTCCACCAACAATGCACACACTAAGTAGAGAGAGGCACAGGCAAGGGTAGACCACAGGGTTGATGCGGAGGAAAAGCCCTACAACAAAAAGCACCCGAAGCAGAGTGCACAGGGGGAAGAACACATTAACACCACATGGGTAAAAGCAAAAAAAAGCAGGCAGGAGAAATCTAGAGTTGTCAACATGCAGCAGACCCAATCCAGCACCAGACACACTAGGAGCACGGGTGACAGTCCACCACAAACACCTCCACACCAAACAAAACAAAAAAGAGCTGGTTTTAGAAAGGGCTACAGCAGTGGTGGCTCCTACAGGTAAGAGCGGTGGGGCGGTGGGGCGGGGCTTACTTAGTGCTTGCCGCGTCGTAAGTGGTTTTATTTATTTATTTAATATTACTTATCCCGTCGTCTGTCGACTTTCACACCACCGACGCCATGCCCCGCCGCTCTTACCTGTGCGAGCCGCTACTGGGCTACAGGCATGGGAACATAGCTAAAAACCATTCCTAGAAACACTATGCCCCCCAGAAATGCACATAAAAAAGGAAAGGCCAAGCCTGGCAGTGCACCAGTGTCAACCCCATTCCAAACTCCATGAACAAAAGATGGGCATTTTAATTGGTCAGTCAGAGACAGAGCCAGAGAATACATTCTACAGCCTCCAGCCCAGGACTGAGCCCACTGGGCATCCTAAGTAGAGAAAACATTCAATCAAAGGAGCATAATGATGGATGGCGGAATATGTTTTGAAAGTGAGCACAGATAAGACAAAACTCCTGCTTGATGGCATATCTACTGCTCCAGAGGTGCTATGATGGTGGCCATCACAATTAGGCTCCTCTCCAGTTCCAGTAAAAGTAGTTCGTAATTTCGGATTTTCGTCAATGAATCGCTCTCTCTGGCACCTCAAATCAATCAAATCTCACCCTCTTGCTTCTATCAGTTAAAACCTTTGATGAGAATCATCCCCTTTTTGGATCACACCTCTCCTCAAGTAACAGTTCAGGAAGTGATTCTATCATGCTTAGAGTATTGTAATTCTCTTTACCTAGCCTTATCTCAAACACTCATCCATCATATTGTTCGCGTCCAACGTGCTGCAGTATGATTTTTATAATTTACTCAAATACTCCAATATCTCTCAGCAATTGACATTCATACACTAGCTTCCCATGACAGCACGCATTACACTTAAGGCTATGTGTAATGCTCACTGTTCTATTCAGAACTTGGTTCCTATATTTCTGCAAGAGAAATTTTAGCAATACAATCCAATCTGACAATTAAGGTCCTCAGGGAAAAAAAATCTTCAGAACTCCTACATTTAATAAAGCAAAAATGGGAGGCAGATCCTTTTCACATCTGGCACTTCGGATGATAGAAAATCATTACTCCTTCTAAGAAGCCCTTAAAACTCACCTGCTCTCCAATTCTATCTGCATTTCAGATCCCTCATCACAGATTAGTAAATCCTGCTCTATTAGAATACTTCTTGTAGGACTACCATGCTAGGTGACAGTTCCTACTTTATAAATTACAATTGTCATCATCATAATATCATCCAACACAGGCAAGCAGTGCAAGGCAGGCCTATAATCAAAACCCAGCCTCACACATCCCTTAGGTAGCTCATCAGGGAGGAAGAGTCACAGAAGAAGATAAGAAACAGGGACAATGGGGAAAACATTCCACAAGCTTAGCAAGAAACACAGGAGAAATCCCAAGATTAGCCCACACACGTAGAAACAAGGTGGTGGAACATACCAATCCTAAAGCAAAGAAGTCGCCAGCAAGACACAGAGCAGGCACACCCCAGCTCCAGGCCCAGCAGGTTGCCAGGGAATTGCAGACCAAACATTGGAATCGTTACCGCACAGCCTCCAAAACACCCATTATTTCATTAAACAATTAAACAAATTGAATTTAAAAATCTATCAATCTGATACAAAAACAGTGGTAACGAAGGAACATCACGATTTTTTTGCTTTAAAAGAAGCAAAGTATCAGACAATATTAAACATGTACTCTCTGAGTCCTTGAATTGTTATGAGAATATAGGAACCAACACTAGTGACAGGACAATCATGCTTGTGCTCACAGAGAATCATTGAGTATGGAGTGATGAACAATATTCACCTGTCCGAGAGGGACTTCAGATATAACAATTTCAAATGTCATTTACCTAAATAAGAGGTGCAACAAGTTATGAAAGATGTAACCACTGTAGAATGCTACATTTGTACAACAAATGAACCTAAGAGATTATTTTCATAGTTCCTATGCTGTAGACCTGCCTACATGCACAGCATACCCAGTAAAATCTAGGAAATTTAATAGAATGTTGAACAGATTGGGTATTTTGTGTGTTAAGCACCCCTCTGATGGAGGATGGGATGGTTGATTTGAAATGTAAGGATTATTTATACTATTAATTACTTCCTCTGTAGGTGAAAAAACTATTATTATTTGTAAGGACGACCCCTACAGTCAAACATGTGTTTATATTAATATTATGCTGTCTAATGTTTTGATAATCAACCTGCAATAAACCTTTTTGTGTTCACAAGATATTTGTAAATTTTAATTTATACAGAACATATTGTGGTCCTGAATAAAATAATGACTTACTGGTAATTCTTCATTACCCTGAATCGTAGTCCTCCTTATCCCAGTCCTCATCATAGTGAGACTTTTCTGCCTTCCATATAAAGTTGTTTATCATGCATAGAAAGAGTTCAAACAAGCACCAATCCTTTTTCTATGACAACATACTTTGTGATGCTATAAAGCCTCCTTCGTTCCCTCCTATCCTCCTGTGAGTAACAAGTAAAAAAACACTTGGAGGTGCAAAGTGGGAGGGGAGGGGAACTTGGCCTAGGAAGAGGAAGACTACAATTCAGGGTAATGAAAATTACCAGTAAGTAGTTATTTCATTACTTATTTTCCATCCTCCTAATCTCAGTCCTAACCATACTGAAGATATACCATGTGAAGCGATTGCACCGACCAGATGGTGATGCAGAAATTAGTATTTATTTGTTTTAACAACAATTACTTCTTTATTGAGTCAATAATTACACAACCAAATTTCTAAACCGAGGACTGACACCAATCCATCATGTAATGTTTTACAAAGGTTTGAGGGGTTGACCAAGTTGCAGCCCTATAAACCTCTTACAAAATTGCCACTGCAGCCTCAGCCCACGAATCTGAAATCAACCTTGTGGATTGCCCTTGAACTTCCTCCAGGGGTTCTTTGTCAACCAACCTGCTTGCCTGAAAATTGTTTAGCAAACCGATCTAGTAAGTGTAGGATTTGAAATAATTTTGCCTTTGTTGGCTCCATCAAATAAAACAAAAAGCCAGTTAGAAACGCAACATTCCCTCGTGCAGTCAATTGAAATGAACCCGTTCGATGCGTCGGACGGCCGGGCACGGTGGGCGTGTGCGGAGGACGGCCGGGGGCCGTCTGAGACACGCCCACTCATTATTTCACCCACACCGCGGCGGAATTCGCGCCGCGGTCAAAAGGTTAATAAACCCCTATTTACATACTGCATTGAGAGTATACAAAAAGGCTTGAGGAACCTGCAAAATTATCACTTCAGAGAGGTGGAATTTGATTTGTACCTAAGGAACAAATTTAAGGTCTGGCCTCAAAACCACTCTATCTGCAAGAATCTCCTATACTGATAGGATATAACTAATACTCCCAGTTCTCCCAACCTCCTAGCTGAGGCGACTACTAATAAGAATTCTAACTTTGCTGAAAGTCAAACCAATTTAGCGGATTACAGAGGCTCAAAAGGTGGTTGTTGTAAACCTCTCTAAACAATTGCAAGCTGTCAGGTCGAAACAATTTTAGGAACTCGTGGCTTTGTCGCAGAATGGTGTGGAATAGAGTGGAAGGCCATAGAGTGGAGTGGAGTGGCGTACTGTTGAATATGCATGGTGTGGTAGCGCACTGCCGTTGCAGACAACACATTTTCAATTGAAATGACCATTACATTTGCTCTGAAATACAGTGTTACTGCACACAAATGATAATGTGTGCAAATGTCATCACATAGTGTATTGCTGTGTTTTGATTGTGTTCAAATATTTATTTCCACCTCACTTCAGAATTACAAAAAAAAAGTGCTTTATTTGCACTAATTCTGATATTTTCTGAAACATCAACACAGTTCATTTTTCTTGTTGTGTGCTAGAAAAAAAATCACTCCCTCTCATCTTACATGGATACTGAGCAGGATTGTCATATAAAATTTCTCACTTTGAAGTCAGAGAAAGAAAAGTAAACACCAAGGTCCAGGTGAGCTTGACATTTGACCTTTGTCTTTGAATGCACAGCAAAGGTGACAAGATAAGAACAAAATTTAAAGGCCTGTTTACAGAAAGCGAGTTCGTGGAAGAATACAGAAAACAAGGTTTGAGCAATGGGAGGGATGAACTCAAGCAGGACAATGTAGAGCAAATAAATCCAGCAAATAGAAAGACAGAAAATGTGAGTTACAAAGCCAATGGTAAGCAGCAGGCGGAATGTATTCCTAGGTTAGCTTTCTGAATATCCCCAAGATGTCTTTAGCAAACCAGACAGAAGCTGCAACCTAAAGAGGAAGGAAGAATGAAAGCCGTTGAAGAAGAAGCAAGCAAATGAGAGTAATAATAAAGCATAAGAAAGGAAACAGTGGGCAGGCTCTAAGACCACTGTGAGTTCTTTGTATGACCCTTCCAAGGTTGTTTGCAGCCAGGTAGCTAAAAATCTGCCTTTTAGGTGACAGTAAAAGGAAAATGGATTGTTAAAGAACTGTCAAAATCATATGACAGATCAATTGCTTAAAATCATTTCCCAAATGCATCAGCAAAAAAAAACAGATCAATGAATAATTACCCTTGGTTACAAAGAAAGAAGTGAACTTCTACTATTATTTAGGTTGCTTGTATAATAAGAAATGGAACAAACTGGCTTATTTCCGAAAATTGTTTTGTCTATCTTTCACATTTTGAAATTGAAAGAATATTTATTTGTCAGATGCCTAGTTGTGTTACCATAGCAAAAATAGAGCAAATTCTATTTTTCTGGCCTGGTGCAAAAATATGTAAAAGGATCGTGCAAAGGGTTAACTTACCTCAATTGCCTGGTACATAAGCAGCAAATTTGTGCAAAATATTTTTATTAAATGTTAACACCAACGCAGTATAATCTGCCCCTGATGCACGGTTCCTGAAAGCCGCATGGGAGTTTAGAATGTCAGGGCGGAAGCCTGATGTTCCTCTACACTATCAAAGGGTGATGATTAATCAGTAACGAACGTCAGCGCCATCCTCCAACCCATGAGTAAATAGAAGAGCTGAAGAATCCCCTGGCTGTTTAAACCATGTGTACAGCTCGCAACCTCTGTTAGATAAATTATAATCATGGCCTGCTCGACTTTTCCATTTTTGGTGTTTCAAGCAGCGATCCCTTTTTTTACACGTAAAGCAAATTTAGAAGTAACTAAAAGAGAATGGTTGTGTGGAGAAAACATTCCTTCTACTTAATAGCAATTAATCACAGTCTTTTCTCGCAAGAATTTTCGTGTAACTAAACGAGCAGCACAATTATCACTTCAATGCACCACATTATTTCCAGATCACCCCACAAAGTAGTTCAAACTTTTGGTAAAACAATCCAAAACAATTTTCTTTAATCTGATTTACCACATATAGTTTCAATTCCACATGATGAATTTTTAACGTTAAAGACAAAGATCTATACAATATCAAATCTTCATGACTGCACAACTATGGATGTCACTGATCCATCAAAATGTTATGTGTTGCGGAAGATCACACACCCTTTGAATCCTGAATGATATCACAGAGCTGATCTCTAACTTTGGCTCCTCAGCAGCCTCACATTCATTGCGGATGTGACGGAGAAAGCCAGGGCAAGGAGGGAAACTACTTAGGCCCCGATTAGGAGTTTCAGCGGTGTGGGGGCGGGCGGTACTCTACCGCCGAGACTCGCCGCCAGGTTACAAGTTATTTGTAGTCTGGCAGGCGGGCGGCGTGGCGTTCCCATGGCGGTGCCTCTTTTAAAGGCCGCAGTGTCTTTGAAAATGGCACCGCAATGGGAACGCCTCACAAGGTTCCTGCATGGCATGGACTCAAAAGTCCATGCCATGCAAGACCTTTTGTGGATACACACAGGGGGGCACGTGCTATGTCCACCTGTGTGCATGCACAAATGGTGGAAGCACAGGGGGCCCTGAAGGGCCCCCTTTGTTTTCCCCTGGAGGAGAGGAAGCTCGCAATCTGATTGGCGGGACCAATGTGGTCCCGCCAAACATATTGTGGCCTCTGACCACCAAGCCACCTCCAGGGAATTGCAGTATCCTGGCGGCGGCGGTCTCAGGGCGGGCTGACTGCCGAACTCGCAATGGGGCGGTCGGACTGCCGGTGCGGCAGTGGCTGGATCCGCCATCGCCGTGCCACCACGAGTCTGGCGGTCCTCAGACCGCCAGACTTGTAATCGGGCCCTTAAAGTATACATTGCAATTAAAGGTCTATTTAGGTCTGGCTGCAGGTTTTGCTGTCCTGAGACCTCCTGTCATCAATTCTTCACAAACGTAGATTAAGAAGAAAAGAGAGTAGGGTTTGAGGCATCCCTTAAGTCTTTGGCTTCTATGTGTTTTCATGGTTTGCCATTACTTCATTAGGCTGTCCATCAAACCCATGTCATTTCGTGGATGGCTACACTGTACCATATATGTTCCCATTTGGTTTTGGTGATGGGGCATTAAATATTTCTTTGTTAGAGTACAGATGTGATATGATGGATAGCTTGTAAGTCAGTGTGTGTTCTTTGATGGATTTGCTTTGCTGATATATTTATGTTTCAATAGTGACATATAGTCTTTTTTGTTTAGGAAGAGTTTGCTGTTTGAGATGTCTTTGTTAGTCATTTGGTCATAAAGGTACAAGTCTATACACTACTGGCTCTTGCACATTTATTTACTTTGCTGTTATATTAACATGTTGGATTTGCAGCTGTTCTGTTCACAAAGTATTGGTGTGCATGCACATAGGCTTCCTTCAAGATGCAACAGAAATACTAGCCCTTTGAGAAAAGTATCTACTATGAAATATGTTGCCTTGTATGCCTTCTAAGTTCGCTACTAAAACTAATGAAAGGTGAGGACAGCACACACAGCGGTCCAGTTTTACCAACCACTTCCCCTAACAAAAAGTCAGGTCTATTGTCTTTGCCAGTGCTTGTTCCTTTCTGTTCCTGCCACTGTCTTTATGTCTACTGAGACCAGGATCACCAAAAGAGCAAGTCAGTGGTAGCAGCTTCTACCACTAGCTACATACAATAAGCATCCATGTTCGCAGGTAACATGTCTATACAAATTACAATAGTTCACATAAGCAAAAAAATAATCAGCTTTCTACCTGGGGGGCGGGCAGATAGCCAAGTTTCGTTACACTTCTCAGATTCAAAAGAACATCTAACAAAATGGCAGCAACAAAGTGCACAAACTGGTATAGAATGAAAGCACTGCAACTGTTTATCTCTCAATCTTTTATGATATCTAAATTATGCATGGTGTTTTTTCGCTACAGCAGGTAAATGAGTTGCTATGTTTGCCACTTTCTAGACAAATTAAAGACTTATGTGGAAACCAAATGGGCGTGCGCCCACCTCTTGGCAGCGCTAATTCATAGACCCTGAGAAGATGAGCAACATAGAGGTCCATGTGCAATCTTCATGCCATGCACAAGGTTTCAAATGCAGAAGCTTGCAGGTGTCACCTGAAACTCTGAATGAAAGAAAAAAGTTTCCAGTTTCTCAATCCTGTGCGCAATCACCAGGTTAACTCGAGACACTCAGATAATCTGGTGGTATATCTTTTTAGTCTCCATATGGTGGTGTTGAAAGCAATACGAGGAAAACGAATAACATGTCGCGAGACTGGGACTTTAGTGCTGTTTTCTTTTTTGTTAAATTAAGGCGCATGCAAAGGCACTTTTACACTGTCACTTTATGATAGCAGCACATCAGGAAGTATTTTATGTTCTGGCAATCACTGCTGGTGGGATTACTAGGTGCAGAAAAAAAATGACGTGCATAATATCTCCTGGCACGCTATATAACACCGGCTTTATTCCTCAAGTCTGACAAACTTAGGTGGCCATTTAACCATTGTAGAAGAACATGTCAAATATCTGCTTCTTTTCTGTGAGCTTCATAAGTGACTATATTAAAGCAGTTTCCCATGAACAGTCACGTAATTGTTGGGGTACACCTGAGATGGAATAGTTACCATTGCCTAAATATTTAGTAATTTTACATTTGTGTCTTATGGTTACATTTTCAAGCCTAACATCCTCTTTGTTGATTTAAACAAAAATATCAATGTGAATGTTATGCGTCTCCATTTAACATTCGGCTCACTACTATCAATTTCTTACCATTTATCGATTGCACTTGGTAATCATTCTGGGCCAATTGTCAACCAATGTTCTTAAGGGCATGTGGGGCTCCCCGTTATCTCTAATACACATATAACCACTCACATAACCACTAATGGCCTATGTATGAGTCTGGCAGTCCGCAGACCACCAGACTCGTGAGGGCTCGGCGATGACGGTCTTCTGACCACCCTATTACAATTAGGGTGGTCGGACCGCCATTGCCCTGCCACAGCCGCCAGGGTATCGCCGTTCCCTGGCAGTGTTGCGGCGGTCCAGAGGCAGCAATATGCTTGATAGGACCGCCACGGTCCCGCCAGGCATATTACGAGTTTCCTCTCCACCACAGTTTTCATGGAAATCCTCCTCCATGAAAACCGTGGCGGAGAGGAAACAAAGGGGGCCCTGTGCCTCTGCACCATGGGGTGCATGCTTCCCAGTTTCTGCACGGCATGGACTTTTCAGTCCATGCCGTGCAGGAACTGTTTTTGGCATTCCAATTCCGGTGCCCATTTTCAGGGCACCGCCGTGGGTACGTAAAAAAAATCCCACCAGACCCGAGAATCACTCGTGATCTGGCGGGAGGCCTGACCACGGGTTTGGCAATGTGGTGGCAGGGCGGGCCCAGTGCCGCACTGCCAAACTTGTAATCAGGCACTCAGTGTGGTAGCAAAATGTTGTATTTGTTTACTGTACTGACTCTTAATTCAAGGGTTCAGTTCTTAATTCAGGTACTGATACAATTACTTAATGCCAGTTCCCAATCCAAGACACTCTTCATGATGGATCTGATGTGTCCAGGCTCATGAAGGGTCACCTTCTAGAGAGCATAGGCTGGCAGCATTCTCACCATGTACAGAGAAGGTATAGTGTCAGTGGAAGAGCCTGCATCTTATGCTTGATGTCTTCGGAGCAACTGGATTTGGTTCCAGTTAATTTTAGAACAGGGGTCTCCAACCTCTTCTGCAAGAAGAGCTACTTGCGATCAATGAGAATGATCCAGAGCTACTAATATTATTAGTGTTGTAATGGCGACCACATCATACTAGATTACATTAGTAGATACCATATGCAAGATTACCAAAAGTGATTACTTTGACTAATCAGGCATGGTTGCCACAGTGCACAGATCAGTCACAATGCTGCATTGCAGCGTTGTGATTGGCTTAGGGGAGGGAGCCTCGGTGCTTCCTGTTTGCAACGGAAGCTGAGGAGAGATGGTGGCGTCGGAAGAGACCGGAGCTGAGGAGAGACGGCGGCCGGCAAAAGGTACGTGTTCTTTTTTTTTGTCCCCCCAAACCCCGCTCTCCCCCGCCCGCCCATCCACCCCCATTCGTTGCAGGCTGCCACTGCTGAATAGTTGTGTAAACCATAACATATTTTTCCCATGTTTTTCTCAGTCGCTGTCGAAACTTAAAATGAGTCTTAAAGAAGTCAATTGCAGGCATTTTGTTTTTTGAACATCTAATAAAGGTTTGTGGAGTGTATTTCAGTAGTTTACAGCTGCTCCTTCGAAATGGCACTTTGTGTCTGTCGATTTAGGTTGATATTTCACTTCATTTCACCAGTAGCGTTTCACTTGTTTTGCCCACTGTACATATACAGCTCTATTCATAAAATGCACAGACTTAACTTGTGTACTGGAACTTCCACCAGGGAACTACTGATGGTTGCCATATTGGGTTCTGGAAACATTTAAAAACAAATGGTTTTTGGTTTATTTCCTAGTCTGTACTTTGTGTTAGCCACAAAGTTTGGCCCATTCTGTGCGCTACATAAATGTTTTGGCTACTCAAACACTCACTGCCTCTGCCCTTCAAGTACTCAAATGTCTGTATGCCAAACTCTGGAGGAGCAGCTGTACAATCCAAGGTATGTGCTGCTCTACTGCCTTAGAATGGGAAAACTATTACTCAGGATATGAAAACGAAACTAATCAGGACATGTTAACATGCAGTGATGGCATCCTATTCCAATTCTTATCACTGATTTCTATCGCAAAAACAGTTTTTGTTCACTTTTCCCATTTCAATATTGCAAGAAGCTTGGTTTTCTTAAGGTTATTACAAACCTGTACCATTTATTTTGGTCTCTCAATTTCACAAGTGATCATTGAGCATTTTCACGTGTGCATTTTCCCACACGTAGACCTTAAATCAAAACCCAGGAATGAGCAATTCCTTCAAGAAATTAAATATAGAATGAGACTGTTGGCGAACTTCACTCTTGAGGTAAACAGGTAGTGGAAATGACATTTTCCCCTAATCATGCTTTTCAGTCCGTCACATGGTATTGTCCTTGATGTAGTTTATTGTTCTGGGAATTCATGCTCATCGGCCTTCTTGTTTGTTTTTCTTTCTCACATCAGCAATCAGCAAGGTTAGCATAATAGCGAAACTGAAAGGTACAATATGTTACTGACAGTGAGGAAAGTCCACTTTCCTTAACTTGCTTTCATAACATTCACCTATAAGCTCAATTAAGCATTGCATTCATGTCTTTGATAAAGTTGTATCAGTGGTTGACCTGAAGCACACCCTTTCTTTGTACATTAATTTCATTTCATTCCCCTTTTAAGCTATTTGGCGTGCATTCACTCGAAATGTGCTCCGTCCCAGTGCACATTCATGAAATACCAAGAATTTGTGACGCACAGTTTGCGAGTCATTGTGCAACTCAGTGACTCGCAAACTGCGCGTCACAAATTCTTGGTATTTGATAAAGTTGTGTCATACTCGATTTATATTTATGTACTGTAGATCCACAATTTTGGGGTTCCTCTTCACACCTCGCTTAGGTTTTAGGGACTACGGGCCAGATGTACGACGCCCAAAATGGCGCCTTGCAAATTGCGAGTTATTTGCAACTCACAATTTGCGAGGCGCTATTTTGGATGTACAACAGTGTGTATCACACTGTTTGCGATTCCCAATGGGGTCGCAAATTGAGAGGCTCATGAATATTAATGAGCCTCTCTCAATTTGCGACCCCATTGGGAGGGCAGGCCCTCCCAGGTATGGTGGCCTGCCTGGGACTGCTTTTAAATAAAGCAGTTTGTTTTTTTAGTTTTAAATAGAAAAACTTTATTTTGGAAGAGATACAACCAAGTATATACAGTCAGATAAAATTACAAAAAGTCAAAGATCAATAAGTGAGCTAACGTCATATAATAAGAAAAAAGTAACTTAAAATAAATCAAAGTAGTTGCATATAGAAAGAAGATTATAGTAACTGTGAAAAGAAGGGAGGGGGAGAAGAGGGAGAGAATACAACAATAATATGACTAAATATGCAATATGAAAGTAGGAGAGCTTAATACAATATAAAAAGATATCAACATTTTAAAGGATAATAGCTGTAATAATGCATTAAAAAAAAAAAGAAAGAAAAAGAGATTATATAGATAAGTAAATAAATAAATACATAGAATGTCGGTAAAAAACAATTCATGGTGGTTTGGGAACTTCTTCCAATATGGGATGATATTGAGCAAATATTTGCGCAGACGTGTCTAAGAAAATAGTTACAGGGGACCATATATGCTCTCTTTTCAGGAGTAAAGACAAAGGGGAGACATATGCACGATCAAGTCGATAGTTATAGCAAACACTATACCACCAAGCTTGAAAAGAAAGTTGTACAGATAGTTTCCAACTTTTTGTTATGTGTTGGAAGGCAATTGCAATTAATAAATCTATGACGTCTGTGTTAGAAGTAAAAGCATGCCAATGGTCAGATAATGAGCCCAGAAAGATATCTATAGGTGAATAAGGGAAATGAGTGTGAAAGATTACATTGATCTGAGACCACACTTTCAACCAGAATTGATGAGTGGAGGGACAGGAAAAAAGCATGTGGTATAAATCAGCATGAGGAGTGTTACATGACCAGCAGTTTGGGGAAGATGTGGAGTTAAATTTATGTAAGGACATTGGAGTAAACATAAGTCGATTGTAAATGAAGAAAAGTGTTTGTGTTGTACTCGCTGACCAAGAAGTTTTGCGGAGTTTTGACCATAATTTATCCCAAAATGCAACGGACCATGATGTGTGGAACTCATGTTCCCATTGGAGTTCTACATTAGTTTTAGTTCTGAGTTCAGGGGGTGTGTTAAGAAATGTATATATAGATGAGGCGCTAGATTGGGCACTTAAAATGGGAAGTATATTACGGTGAGGTGGTATGGAGGGTGGAGTGGAAGATATTGATGACAAGGATGAGGATATATTTTGAGTCAATATCTTAAATTTGGCGGAAAAAGATTTTGGCAATTTATAAAGAGATTGTGCTTCAGAAAAAGTAAGCAAAGTATCAATAAAGTAAAGTTGATGGATCCAAAGTAAACCTTTGTCTCGCCAAGCTTTCCAAAATATGGGTTTGTTGTTAATTTTAAGAAGGTGATTGTGCCAGATGGAGGAGTTAAGAAATTGATCTTTACATGAAAGGTGATAGATCAGAAAAGAGTGATATAACCTATGGGTCATTTTATATATAGGTGAAGATAAAAAGCGTGTCTTGTGAGTAAACGTAAGAGATTCGGTGAAAGAGAAGGGAGATAAAAAAGAGAGTTCAATGTCTTTCCACAATGGAGAAGGAGTGGAAATGGATTGGTTTAAGGATTTAGCAAGTTGTTTAAGAAGAAAAGCATTATGATAAAGTTGGAAGTCAGGAAAGTTGACTCCACCTTGCGATTTAGAACGTTTAAGCATGGTCAGGGACAAGCGTGATTTCTTTTTATTCCATAAAAAAGCAGATAAAATAGAATTAATTTTTGGGAAAATATAAGAGGGAAAGTTGAGAGGAGTAGCAGAGATCATATAAAAAATAACGGAAGCAAGCATCATTTTAATAGTGTCAAGTCTGCCCCACCGAGATAGATATAGGGGATGCCATTTAGAGATAGATGTAGATAATGTAGAGAGAACATGAGTCATGTTTAGAGATAACGTTTGTTTGATAGAGGGGGCAAACCAGAGACCTAAATATTTAATCTTTTGGGGGTTCCATGAGAAATTAGTAGGGGCAAAATCTTGTTTAAAACATAAAATATTAAGAGAAAGAATTTTGCATTTATCATGATTCAGTTTATAACCACAAATGTAAGAGAAAGCATTGACCTCTGCAGTGAAAGTTTGGATAGAATGTTCTGGTTTAGATATATATAGTAGAATATCGTCTGCATAGACACTCATTTTAACATGGAAATTGTCGTGTTGAAAGCCATGTATGTTAGGATTTTGTTTAATTCTAGCAAGAAAGGGTTCTAGAGCAAGAATAAATAAAAGTGGGGAGAGGGGGCAACCTTGACGGACACCTCTCTGTAAAGTAAAGGAATTAGAAATGGAACCATTGGCAAAAATAGAAGCTTTGGGTGAAGTATATAATAAGGAAATATAAGAAATAAATTTGGGTCCAAAGCCAAACCAAGATAATGTGTGGAAAATTAATGACCAATCCATGCGGTCAAAAGCTTTTTCCGCATCTAGAGAAATAGCTGCTAGTGAATGAGGGTATTTATTAGATTTGTGTAATATATTAAAGAAAGTTCTGGTATTATCTGAGATATTTCGTCCCTTAATGAAGCCAGATTGTTCTTTACAAATAATAGATTGTAGAAAGGGTTCAAGGCGAAGAGCGAGAATTTTGGCAAATAGTTTATAATCAGAGTTAACTAACGATATTGTCTATAATTTTTACAAAGATGAGGGTCTCTCCCTTCTTTAGGGATTAGGCAGATGAGAGCATCTTGAAAAGTACCACTAGAAGCATTAGAGGAAATGAAGTATGAAAATAAAGAAAGGAGATAAGGAAGAAGGGATTTGGAGAAATGGGCGTAAAACTCCATAGGGAATCCATCCGGACCAGGAGCCTTCCCGGTTTTAAGAAGTTTTAATGCATGGGAAATATCTTTTATAGATATATCACGTTCCAATGGCGAAAAGTCAATATCTGTGGGAAACTGTTTTGGTATTGAGGCAAGATAGTTTTGTATGTCCATGGAATCTGGGGTAATTTCAGGGGTATAGAGAGAGGTATAGTACTTCTTGAACTCTTCTAAAATTTCTGAATTTTTAATTGCTGGAGAGGAATTGGAATTTAGAACATAATCAATATTATTGCGGTCTTTCTTGATTTTGAGATATGAGGCAAGTAGTTTACCCGCTTTGTTTTGGCCGCCATAATAACGGGCACTACCTCGGAGAAGATAAGCAGACGCATTTTCCGTAGATAATTTATTATATTTAAATTTTTCTTTAATAAGATTATTGAGATCAGCCTTAGAATTGGTAACTGTATGGAGTGATTCCAGTAACTTGATAGTTTTAAGAATTTCATTCGCTTTTCGGGAATTAAGGCATTTCTTTTTGGTAACATATGAAATAATAAAGTCTCTGGATGAAGCTTTAAAAGTGTCCCAAACAAGTGGAAAGAACGAAACAGAAGATATATAACGTTTAAAGAAATCTGTAATGAAGTGTTCAAAAGAAGAAGTGAAAACTTGGTCAGCTAACAAAGAAGTATTAAAGCGCCATCTTTTACTGGTGACATTAATTGGAAGCAACTCCAAGTCTAATATCACAGGAGGATATCATGGTCTGAAATCAATATGGAACCAATATCAGCCTGCAGTATAGATTGTGTTAATGCTTTGGAGACAAATAAATAGTCAATGTGTGATTGTGAGAGGTGAGTGGGGGAGAAAAACGTGTATTCACGGAGTTGTGGATTAGAGAATCTCCATGAATCAACAAGAGACCTGTGGGAAATCAGGTTGGTGAAGTGATGATGCATTGGAGAAGAAACGAAAGGTGTTTTGGATGTACAGTCAATGTAGGGATCAATAATTAAATTACAATCACCTCCAAAAACAACATATGGAGTAGAAATAGACATCAAAAGAGTAGAAATATGTGGCCAAAAATTGCTATCGGGTTTAGTGGGAGCATAAACATTAAACAAAGTAATAGGTATATCATTAACTTTAAGGTGAACAATTAACCAACGCCCTTCGTCATCTGAGTCATGAGATAGAAGGGATACTTTGAGTTTCTTATGGCAAAGAATCACAGTCCCATTTCTTTTGCTAGTACCTGGAGCAGAAAAGACATTTCCCACCCATTGTCGCTTGAGTTTGAGAGCTTCTGAAGCAACTAAGTGGGATTCTTGTAAAAATACAATATCTGATCTAAGATTAGACAAATGGGTAAGAACTCTTTGCCGTTTAATAGGGGTACCCAAACCTTTAACATTCCAGGAAATAATATGTAACGTCATTAATCAACTATATAAAGTAAGAATAACATTTTAAAAACTATTACAGCAAAACAAGAAAACAATAAAGAACTTGCAATAATCAGAAAATCGAAAAACAAGCACTCCAACAGCAAAGAAACAAGATATGAAATGGAAAGCATTGAAATAGAGGGGAGAAGGAAAAGAGGGAGAGGGAAAGAGGAAAAAGAAGAGATAAAAGAAAAGTAAGGAGAAAGGGTAGAGAGAAAGGACAGAAAAAACAATAAAACATACCAAATACTCAAACATGAATGGAGGGTGTTGAAGCCACATGGGGAAAAACGAACAAGCAGTTTTTTTAAATGCAGCCCATTTTCCTTAAAGGAAAGTGGGATGCATTTAAAAAAGAAAAAAAAGAAACGTTTTCGTTTCATTTTTTAAGGGCAGGTAGTGGTCCCTGTGACCACGGCCTGCCCTTAACCCCTTCGCTGCTTCTGTCGGCCAACGGCCGTCGCGAGCACTACCTCCGTAGTGCAGCGCACGTCCGTTGGCCGACGCGGCCCCGCCCACTCAATAAAACCGCCGCACCGCGGCGGAATTGCCACCGCGGTTAAGCGGCTAAAAAATATTTTCCCCTGCATTTGCAAAGGGGAAGGGGTCCTCTGGGCACCCCTTCCCTTTTGCGAGTGCATTACCACCCTCTTGAAGAGGGTGGTAATTTGCAAGTGTTTTGCGACCGCAATTGCGGTCGCAAAACATTCATACATGGGCTTCCGCTCGCTACTAGGAAGGGAACACCCCTTCCTAATAGCAAGTCGCAAAACCTATTTAGCGAGTCGCAAATAAATTGCGACTCGCTAAATAGGCTTTGTACATGGCCCATGCTGTTTTTGCATGCGCAAACGGGTTCGCAAACCCTTTTGCGCATGCAAAAATGGTCGTACATCTGGCCCCTACGTTTTTTGCCGAGTTCAAATCTTCATATGGGACCCCAAAGGCATTGCCTATGGTACCTGGTGTCCACTCACATGTGCCCCTCATACATCATCTAAAATGCATTATAGGGAAGATGTTGACAAGCTTCATCCAGCAATGGCAAACACCTTCCACACACCCCCAGAGTGCCACACCTTTGTGTCCAGGAAACTGAAGGTGAGTAAACATCTGCTTCGACAGAGAACGGTCCTTGGAGATCTGTTCTTTTCGAACAGTCAGCCTAACCACTAGGACAGGAAAGGGCTTTCTGAAATTGCTCTAATATCGTCCAACAGTGAGTAACTTAATATGTTACCCTTGTCGTACCTCTGAGATGCTCATGAAATTCGCCTAAGGCCAGAGGTTTGTCGTATAAGAGAAATAACTAAGTAGAACTGATGTTGAGTTCTAGGTTTCTTGAGGAGGCTGTGGACATGATGCATTCTAATTCACTTCTGCCTATACTCTCAATACCAGACTGGTATACAGTACTCACACATCTGTCTCATGAGAGTGAGCTGAGAGTATCTCTCATACAAACAATAGCAGGGTCTCATAAATTCATTGGTACCCAAAGAATTCTTTCAGCAGTGGTAAGGTTTCCAACAGCAGTACACACTAGAGTGGGTACATAGGCTCTAGGCCCCAGATGCTTAGTGCGATGACCCAAAGATTTGCTTAAAAGCCTGCAGCCAGTGCTCATGAATGTTGGGGTTGCCGAATACCAAGGCTGTGTAGTCTTGATTCCACCTCATGACCTGTAGCGGCCAGCGGCAAATAAAAACCAGCAGTGCCCTTAGGCTCAATGTCAAAGCTCTAAATTCTGATCCGTTTTCAGCAATGTTTATAATGGGCCATGACTGAGAGCTCAGGTTGAGACTGGAGGCATTGAGAGTTTCTCGCAGTGCCTGTCAGTGAGTTAAACCAACGTAAAATGAAACAAAATAAAAAGATTTACTTACCTGCTGCCAAGTGCTCGGTGCTCCTCTTTATCTCTGCAGCACAGGCTCCTAGAGCTCCAGCAGCAACTCCCCTCTACCAATCCAGACGCTGCTCTCATGCTGTTCAGGCAGCATGAGAGAAGCACCAGGATTGGCTGGAGCACGCTGGTTCGACGCCCCTTCAGGCTCTGGCGGCCTGTGCTTGCTCTTCAAGCAGCTGTCTAAGACAGCTTGGTTTGGGGTATTTAAAGTGCATGTCAGGCTCGCTATCACAAGACAGCCAGCCAAAGTGACATGTGCACTTCAAACTGAAGTGCAGACTGTTCCTCCGTGCTGCTGTCCCGCCCTCAGACTTGGCAGCTGCCGGCGTGAAAAATAAAATGGTAATACATTTGTTTTATTACCAACTTATTTTTCATGTTTTCTGCTCTGGCAGTGGAGGGGCGATCCTCTTCCGTCCTCATGGAGGCACTGCCACTGCTCATGCCTCTTTCACCTATCGTCAGATACTCCCAGCCCCTTCATCTCACTCTTTCAGACTCTTTTTTATCCCTGCTTTCTTTGTCACTGTTTTTCTCTATCTCCATCTTTCGCCTTTTAGTTTTTTTCTCTCTTTTCTTCGGGGGTCAACATCTGATTGTACTATTGCTTATGTTGGAGTGGGAATAGTATATGCGAAAAACAAAAGAGAGAGCGAGGATTTTGGGGTACTTCCTGATCCCCTGGGTAAAGTTACAAAAAAACAATATGGACGGACCCTGTTATGGTGTGAATCTATCAATCACTAAGTGTGGTAAGTCCAAGGACCCATTAGGTCTATTTAAAAGACCCTTCACACACCAACCTGGTTGGTGTCATGCTTCATCATTGGGGTCCCAACCGGGTGGCCAAATGGCGCCCGGTTGTACTACGACGCCTGATTACAGCGGAGCAGGTGTGGTGTGGATATGTGATGTGAATGTGAAAAATACCTCTGATAATCCTTGCCAAGTAAGTTTATTAGTGGCGGCTCAGGGTATGGTTAAAAACTATGTGATGCCAACTAGCAAGAAGTAATAATCTGTAGTTGTTTTCACGTGGCTTTCACTTTGCCACTCACGTTTTTACCCTCGGTCCTGAAGAAAGCCCATCTGAATTTTTTAACGGGCTGAAACATGTAGACCACATCATCAAACAACTACAGATTATTACTTCTTGCTAGTTGGCATCACATAGTTTTTAACCATACCCTGAGCCGCCACTAATAAACTTACTTGGCAAGGATTCTCAGAGGTATTTTTAACATTCACATCACATATCCACACCACACCTGCTCCGCTGTAATCAGGCGTCGTAGCACTACCGGGCGGCATTAGGCCACCCGGTTGGGACCCCAATGATGAAGCATGACACCAACCAGGTTGGTGTGTGAGGGGTCTTTTAAATAGACCTAATGGGTCCTTGGACTTACCACACTTAGTGATTGATAGATTCACACCATAACAGGGTCCGTCCATATTGTGTTTTTGTGGGAATAGTATATCTCACCTACTCCAAATTTCAATACTTTCTCTACTGTTGCTCATGTTGCAGTGGGAATAGTAAATCCACCCCCTCTAAAGTCCAACATTTTCTCTACTGTTGCTTATGTTGGAGTGGCAAAAGTAAATCTGATTTCTTTGATTTATGTGTTTTTATAATTTTTGTTTTCAATTCTAGTTATAATGACATGCTTGCTTTTAACGGTATTTGTATGTATTTTTATGTATCTTTTTACAATTTCATTTGTATTCGTATTTGGGATAATTTTTAAGCATTTTATGTGAGTGTTTGAAAAATGTAATTGTTATCGTATTTTATAGATTTTGGAATTCAATTTTAAAGCATTTATTTAATTTAATTTTATATATTTATTTTGTATTCTCTTTTTATGTTTTATGTTTTGAGAAATTGTAATTCATCATGTTTTATATTTCAATTTTAAGATGCAATGATTATATTTTATAACTGTAATTTTATTTATTTATCACATATGTAGATATTTGATATATGGACCAAATATTGAGTTGTAAATATCAGGAGACAAACATATCGGTAAAAAATATTGTGATATAAAAATATTGTGATGACAACTATCGTTGTCAAGAATAATGTTTTTTTCAAGTAAGTAATATTGTTAAGAATATTGTTCTTTTTAATATTGTTTTAAATAATATAGTTGTAAAAAATGCATTTTTTTAATGATCTTAATGTGTTTTAGTGCATATATTATTTTATGTGTTATTATTGTTTGTATAATTATTAATAATATAGTTTGTAATGTTAATTGATTTACAATTTTTTATTTATTTGCTAATAGTAATTTATAGTGTTGTAGCGGGTTGCTAGGTTTGTACAGGTATTGGGTGGGAAGTTAGTTAAGTAATAATTTATTTTTAATAATGTAATTGATTATTAATTATATAAATTGTGTCATGGTTATATTTTTCGCTGAGGAATATGCGAGTCTGGAAAGTTTACCCAAATATGCATTCCCCTAAGTTGGTTAAATATAAAATATCAAAGTGCTTTTTTGTCTCTACATGAGTCATTTAAGACTGGTCTGGCCCAGGACATTATCCATTTGTGAAAACATAACGTAGGGCCTCATTATCGTTTTGGGCTCGAGACCATTCGACAAGGAGTTGGCGGTCCCAACAGCGCAATTAGGATACGACTGCCGTGCACGCTGTCGTAAACATTCCTTTTTCCATTGTGGCTTATGCTGTGGCCCAGAAAATGGGCGCAGCACAAGCCGCAAAAAAGGGATGTTTTTGAACATGTGGTGCCTGGCACACGGTGCATAGATGTTTGGGGGGGCACCACATGTGCCCCCTAGGCCACATAGCAGAGGCCTGTGAGGGACAGGGCGCCCGAAGTCCCTTTCTGACAGCCTTTCCATGGCGGTGGGACCGCCATGAAAAGGCTGTCAGAAAGGGACATCATAATCCCTATGGCGCTGCCCGGGCAAGCCCTGCTCCCATTGTAGGGATGCTTGTCCAACCGATCCCCCCGATGAGCTCCTTGAGCCTGTCGGAGGCGTCAGTCTGTCCCTCCGACTGCTGCGGTCCCACCAGCCGCTTTGCAATGCGGCGGTCAGACCTCTTTCCTGTCTGTCGGGCAGACCGCCACCGATGGCCTGTTGGTGGCGGGCCGCCCGATATCCTAATCAGGCCCATAATTATGTTGTTGCAACTATTATTACATTTTGTATGTTTTTCCTGTTAAACTACCAAAGGAGAGGTAGGTAAATATCACTTAGTGTGCCAAAGAGCGTAGGAAAGGGTGGGTGGACAAATAAGAAAGACTGAAGCAAATACAGGCACGTAACTTTAAAAAAAGAAATAGGTGTTGGGGATGCCAATGATGTCGTTTACTGGGACTCTCACTGTTAAAGATAGAAAACTAGAAAATATCTACCCCTACCCACAAAATTATAGTTAAAAAAAGATTATTGAATACACAGTAATTTTTCCTCTAAGCATTAATTGTTCTCGACTTTTTAAGTCTTGCCTACAGACACCTATAGCGATCTGTTGTTGAATTACCTATTGAAGACAATACCAATACTTATGGTAGAAATTGGTTCAGCCCATTGCTTATCATTATTTGGTTTTCTTGTTAATGTCATTTGCTTGCTACTTGTTTAATGGCTTTGTTTCCTCTGCTCGTGTTTGCACTCTCCCTGGAGCACAGCTTCTTTACCATCCTTTGACTGGGTGACTTGAATTCTTCCACGACTTACTTCCAGAGAACTACGTTTTTCTGTGGCTTTTAGAACTGCATGGAAGTCTCCCCTGTGCACTGCTTCCCCCTTCACATCCCACTCCAATGCAGTCTGTGTTGTTCTCCCATTTCCCAGTTCGGCCAGTTTGTTAACCCGCTCCTGCTAGCTCACTGTTGCCGCTCATCGTTGATATTTCTATGTCACCCATGCTGAACCTCCTCCATTAATTAATTTCCAAGTTCCAGCTGCTCCCTTGCTCCCCCCCTTCCCCATTACACTTTTTTAAATTTAATTTTGTAAAACTTTTTAGAAGGCCTGATAGCTACAATTTAGTTCTGGGCCACTTCTTCGCACATTTTATAATTTTTTTTCCATTTACTACTCAGGATGGGCTCCAGAATCTAGGAACAGTAAATTGAGAAAAAGCAAAATGAGAGCCATCACCATGATGCGCCACGACTTACGTGCATTTCTGGTGCCACGGCAGTGCATATACATCCCCATGTTGGGGCCACAGTAGCATAATTTTGTATATATCACTTTTTTATGCTGATGCTTTTCAGCACCGGCAATAATAAAAAAAATATATTTTTGCCGATGCTGAACAACATTAGCATAAAGCACTGCCAGAGTCAAAAGGCAAGACCTAATAGCTTGCAGATGTATGTTAAAATATAATGTCATCCCCTCATTCATGTAAAAGTTTGTGGGACAGCTGGCCCCACGTTATTGAATGGGGTTCCTAATGAAAAGATATAGACAAAAAACAAAGCACTCAAACAGTGTTATAAAATAGTATAAGATCCAAACATTAAGCACTTGTTTTTTTAACAGAAGTTCACTTTATTGTAGATGTGAGAGATCGTATATTCTTCAGTATATTCAAATTCACAAGTTCTTTCTTCAGAAACAGCCAACAAGTGTTTCGTCACACAGTGACTTTTTCAAGGCTATGAGGTTTAAAAAAAATAATAAATCCTTAATATTTGGACCTTATACTATTTTATGGCACTGCTTGGGTACTTTGGTTTTTGTCTATATAAAATTGAATACATTCTGGATCCTTGGATCCAATGTGTACGTCACACCTTTGGTAGTAGGGTGTGGACAACCAAATAGCACCATCCTGATTACAATTAGTTTAGTCATTGTACTATACCAACAACAAACATATGTCGTTAACGAGGTGCAATAATTAAACCACTACTACTCTTGGCTCTTTTCTTGGATAAGTGAAAGGCGGATGGCCACGTCCCCCGCAGGGTGACACTAGAGGGGACAGCCCCTTAGCATTCCCCCACTGCCCGGAAGGGGCTAGTATTTCTTCTATGCCTACCTGGCCGGAAGGGGGCTATCACAAGGGGCAGCAGATCTCGCCTCCCCCAGGGACAACGCACTTGCGGGAGCACGAGGGTATTTAAGTGGGCAGCTCACCTGGGCACGTCCTCTTTTCCGGCATAGGCAGCAGCCTATGGGCACGGGAAGAGCCCAGGGTAGCGGACAGCAGGCTGCCAATAGAGTTTGGAATGCTATCTAAGATACTGGATGTGCTAGAGGGCATATGCACCAACGGGTATGAAGAAACCCTGTTCAGGGCAGCTTTTGCGCTGGCGTTCTTTGGCGCCCTAAGATGCAGCGAGCTAGTGGCACACTCCAAAGGCGACACGTCATTGAAAGCACTGGCGGCACAGGATGTGGAGGTTAGGGGAACACAGTTGCAAATCACAGTAAGGAGCTCCAAAACAGATCAGGCAGGTAAAGGCGCTACCATCAAACTGCAGGCCTTAGAGGGGAGCAGGTACTGCCCAGTCGCAATAGTGCGGTCCTACTCACAAGCGTGCCTACGCACAGCAGGTTTCTTCCTCATACACGCGGACAGCACACCACTAACTAGATTCCAGTTCAGCAGAATCCTGGCCCAAGCCCTAAAGAAGGCAGGTTACACCAAGGGAGCATACTCCGCACGTTCATTTAGGATAGGGGCAGCCACTACAGCATTTAGGGAAGGCCTACCCTGTGTCAGAATAAAGCGCATTGGTTGTTGGACATCAGACAAATACAAGGTTTACATTCGACCAGTGGCAGGGAGGGATACCCACGGAGTGACACATCAGTCACCAGGAAAGAAGGGTAACTAGGGCGCGTGGCAACCCCGCAGGCAAGCTGCCACACCGACAAACGACAATGGTGGCGGCTGAGCGACTATTCTATAATAACGTTGGAATCGCCAGAAGTTCAATATAGAGTTAGAGGTTTTAAATTGCAGTGACAAATGTAAAAAAAAAAAAATGGACGAGAATGCGTCAACAATGTAATGTGGAATCGGCATAAGTGCAATATAGAGCTAGAGATTTTGATGCGCAGTGACAAATAAAAGTTTTTAACAGATATTGTGCTGAATGTGTACCGAAGCGACAAGGAGTGCACACGAGGAGAGGGGTCAGGAATTAGAGCTGCAGGGAACTAGAGCGCAACACAAAGCAGGAAAGGTTTACAGGGGCATGGCACCCAGCGTGGCGCTCTAAGCACTCCTTTTTATTACATGCAGGTACAAGAGTCTGGGTGATCGGCCACTCCTTCGCAGTTAGGCCAGCAAGATGGGCAAGCACGAATGGGTGGAGCGGAACCGCTGGTGCACAAGTGACGTGGATCGGCACCCCGGGCATGAAGTGGACTATGCTAGAATCCAAAATAAGGCACACCAGGGCAGCAGGCGAAGAAGGGCCAGACATACTGGTGATACACCTAGGGGCAAATGACCTCACCACACTGGGGAGGGGTCAGCTGCTGCACGACATGAGAACGACAATGACTAGATTGGCAGCGGAATTGGCCCCCTGCGACATAATATGGTCAGAGATAATACTGAGGGGTGAGTGGCGGGGGGCTCGCTCACACTCTGGGGTAGAAGCCTCGAGGAGAAGGCTGAACGCCGCAATGTAGAAATTCACGAGAAACTCAGGTTTTGACTTTGTGAAACATGGCCCACTATGCACAAGGACACCTGGCTACTTTGCGCTCAATGGAGTACACCTATCAGACCAGGGCAATGAAGTGTTTGTGAGGAACATTGGGTGGGCCCTCAGAGCATTAGGATGCGGGGACTGAACCCTAGAGCTACACAGGTGGGGGGACTCAGGGTCGCGGTAAGCCACCCTGAGCCTTGGAGGGTCTTACGGGTGATCTTTATGCAAAAAAGGCGAGCTATACCCCATCAGAGGGGCGATGGGGCCGCCAATATAAAATGAGATCCTCAGGCCATAGGGAGGCATGAGAAGAACGTGACGGCGACCCCTTCATCCCGTAAGGGACAGTTGGTATCCTGACAGCTGGGGTTGGCCTTACCTCGCTCCGTGGTGGCACGGGTGCAGCAAACATTTAAAAAAGCATTGGGCCGCAGCCCCAATAAGTAAGATACAGCACCGGTTAAAGAATATGATGGCAACGCAATGCCCGGTGGCTGGATATTGTTTCAGGAGGGGTGCCAGCAGTTAGGTCTTAACAGCGCTGCACTCGGATGATCATTCGTAAGATAACCCTACCTGTGTTTATATATACATGCATAACAAAAATGCAAATAAACTTGCGACAGTTTTCCCACAAGACAAAGGTGTTGGTGTGTTTTGTTCATAATGCAACTGTATAACTGTGTTTTTTCTCCAAGTCAGGATCCCTAAAACGTACGTGAGATAACAGGGGGCTAGGGGTGGGAATGTTAAGATACATGTCTATGGTAAGATGCTTAGAGTTCTTTTGATCTATCTGTTCATTGATGTCATTATATTTAAGTGGCTGGTATTTGTTGTTCAGAAAACACTTTGAAGGGGCTGAGTAGTGGACAAACGAGCACCTAGCTGAAAGAAAATCAGAAATGTCCTCCAACGCACCCATCCACACTCACTTACTTTACTTTCATTTTAATCTATGTATCCCTTACTATAGTACACATTCAACAACTCTCTTCCAACCAAACATAACCAGAAATTAACAAGCGCTATGCAAATGCCACTACCATGACATAATATAACATAATGTAACATACCTAATGCTTCCCCAAATAACTTTCTAGCACACTATGAGCCCCCAGGCCTTTGATTAGTAACTGGGCCCTGACATGCACTCATAATGAACATAACATACTGTGCACTCATTCATACAGATTCGCCCCAGTTGTTTCTTGCACATTGGCTTGACGTGGGATGACATCTCATCTGTCCTTGAAATAGTTAACAATGCTGCAAGTCAGGAGATAAACGCTTGGGTCAACATAACAGATGATAGGAAAATGTTAGCTCAGGGCCACGCTTCTTTGCACAAGAACCACTGAGATTAATTTAAAACCACCAACAAAATACACCCTTTCCTTTTCAAAGGTTGAAGCCAGCCAAAAGGCACATTCCCACAACCAGTGCCCACAGAAATTAAAAGCAAAAAAAGAGAAAGCAAATATGATGTTCCATTGAAGCTAAGAGAGCGCACATGCGACTTTATGTTTTTGGCAGACATGTCTTGAACATATCTCCGACTCTCGTACAAGAAGACCGCATTAATACTTTTCAGTCTGTGGGGGTACTTCTAGCTTTGTATGTAGTGTACTCCAGGCATCAGGTACATAAAATGTATATATATATATCAGGTTGTATGACGGAACAACGCAGGGAAATACTCTGCATGCCTTTACCACGCATTTTTTACCCTGCATTTTTTTGGAACGCATATGCTTTTACAACATATGCCTTTACCACACATTTATATATTTATATATATAAACAATGTATTTGTGGGGGAGACCCCCGCACACCGCCTAACGTACCTTAAATGCGTGGTAAAGGCATACGTTGTAAAAGCATATGCGTTCTAAAAACATGCGTGGTAAAAAATGTGTGGCAAAGGTACAACGTGGTAAGAAGCACGTTGTAAAGGCTGTTTCCCTACATATTATACATGCATACATAAAATGTGCCAGCGTAACATTCCTGCGTTCCTATTGTAAGAAAAAGAAATCAACAGGTTCATCCTGCAAAATGTTTGCGTTGTAAATAGCAATCACATAACCATCACATTATAAAGAAGTTAATTTTAATGGTTTTCTTTCCTTTCTTACCACAATTTGATCTTTGAGGAAGAATATTTTTATGGTTAGATAATATATATTTTTGTAATGTATAACTTCGCATTTGTATCATCCTCATACATCTTAAAAGTTGCTTTTAATTTTTTTTGCTAATTTTACATTTAAAAAGCATGTGAAAATGTGTTTTGACAATTTGGATGGGCCAGTTAATCTGGAAAAGACTAATTTGTTTCCTATGGAAAATTATTTTGAATGTGACCCTTAAACTACATAAAGGCAGGGTGTGTCTAATGCTTCAATTCTATTAGACTAGTGAGCATAAAACAGTTAGGGGCCTAATACAATGTCGGACGGACTTACGTCAGCCCCACAACGTCTCGGAAACTGGACCGACCGACCTCCGGTCGGCGGTCCTGACTGCCTCATTATGATGCGACTGAACACTGTGTCGGTCGCATACTCCCATTCCTCTGTGGGAGCTTGTGTACGGCAGTAAACTGGCCATAACACAAGCTCCCATAGAGGAATGGGAGTCTGTGTTCGTCCCTGCACCGTGTGGCAGGCACCTCAGAGTGCCTGCCATAAAGTGCAGGGATGAACATGCCCCCTCGGCCCCCAACCGGAGGCCGCAGACGCAAGGGGACCCTGCTAGGGGCTCCCATACTCGCTCTCCGACAGGCTTTCCATGTCAGAAAGCCCGACATGGAAAGCCTGCCAGAGACCGAGTATCATAATTCCAAGGGCGGAAAGGCCGCCCTTTGGGATTACGGGCCGCCCTCCGACTGGCTGACGGGCGCCTTGAGCCCGTTGGAAGCCAGCCGGAATGACCGGCCGGTTTAATTTCCAACCGCCAGCATTGTAATGCAGCGGTTGGAAATTAAACCGAGTTGCGTCCCGGAAAGGCTCCGACCAATGGTCGGAGCCATTCTGGGCCGCATCGTAATCAGTCCCTTAATGTGTGTTACATGTTTACAATTAACTGAAAGAACAAATGCGAAATAATTTGCAAAAAATTGTATGAGGACAAAAGTAGGAAGATTATTGAATAGGGTTGTGAGAAATTGGTGCAATTTGCTTTCGTTTCGTTACGTGAAATTGCAGGAAAATTACATGAACTCACAAGTAATTACGTGATAGACAAATGTGTCATTTAGTGATATATTTGAATGTGAAATGCATGCTTGTGTCAATTTTTCACATGAGACCAGATTTTGAATTACAAAAAATTGCGTGCGGCTGACATTTTAGCAGTTCAGGTTGTTCCCATACACTTGCGGTAAAATTTTACCACAAATGGTATGCAACTATGCGATGTGGTGAAATGATGTAATTTCAGGAATTTCGCGCAACAAATGTAACATGAACTTCCTCAATTTACATGAATTACGCCGGTGTAATTAAAATTTCACCCGGGTCTATTATTGATGTACTTGGCTCAGATTGTATATATTACACCGCTACTGGTGAGTTTTGCATTGACATTCAAAGACTGCATAGTTTGCACTAGTGATGGAGCTATATCGCACCGATGTTTCATTGACATGACAAGTGAAAATCAAAAAATACTTACACTCGCTAAGCGCTGCACAAATGATATCTAGCAACAACCAGATAGCTGCGCAGTGCAAATGCAGTGGCAGATTCCAATGGCACCAGCAGGGCCGGACTGGGAACCGAAACCGGCTCTGGCAAACTGCTTGGCCGGCCCCCCTGGGGGGAAGAGGGGAGTGCGGCCGAGCTATTTGTTTGGGCCGACTTTGTTACAAGGGGCCGATATTGCCAGCCCCCGGTAACAAAAACGCCCCCCCAGGGCCCAAAACCGGCCCCCACCATGGCAGCCCACCGGGGAAATGCCCGGTGCCCGCTGCGGCCAGTCCGACCCTGGGCACCAGTCTACGTTATCCACAACCTATTGAGTGTAATGAAACAAACAGAGGCAGCCGCGCCATTAGAGCGGAGGAGCGATGCCCCCCCCCTGCTACCACCAGTAAATAAAACGATAATAAAACGGGTTTTAAACCTGCTTTATTATCGTTTTATTTTAATCCCCTGGACCCGCCCCCAGTACTCTGACAAGTCTTGGGGGTGGGTCTAGGGGATGACACTGCTGTTGGGGGAGTGGTGAGCACTCCCTTCACTGTGCATAAGGTGTTTGGCCGGCCTTCTCAGGCCAGCCAAACCCCTCATGCGCAGTGAAGCTCTCTCCAGCCTCAACTGCGTTTCAGGGGCTGGAGAGAGCAGGCACAGGCTCCCAGTCTGCCTGGGAGTGTAAATTGCCAACGCTGTGGCCAATCCTGAAGCTGCTCTCGTGCGAGAGCAGCTTCAGGATTGGCCGCAGGGCAGGCTGGGAGCCTGTGCTCCAGAGCCAGAAGCAAGAAGAGCCGATGGGCAAGAGACGGCGGCAGGGCAGCAGCATTAAGGTAAATTAAAGTTTTTTTGGTTTTTTAAATTTTATTTGTGCTCAAACCTCCGGCCTCCCTCCTTCTGTCCGGCCCGCCCCCCACTGTGGCAAGGGACGGGCTGCTACGAGAAACAAACCCACACTTAAAACTTGCTTTCAGATAACCTTGCTTTAGTGAAAGTTACGTCCTTCGATGTTCTAGTCACTAGGATAGCAAAATGTTAGTAGCTCCACTGCACTGAAAATAAACTAAGGTCAGCACTCTCTTCTGCAGGGTCAGCATACCACATAATAATAGAAATTGTCCAACATGTGAAGACCCTTCACTGTTAATCACAATTATTCTGTGGGCGTGGCCTGAGCCTAGTGGTGCCTTGGAAATGTCTAAAATAAAAAAAACAATGTTCACAGGTGGGCAGCGCGGGCAGGTGTAGGGACGCATGGAGCAAGGTAAACACACCGAGGGAGCCGCCTTGTTCCTCCTCCGGCCCCCACGCTGCTACCTCCGGCAACATGTTACAGATAAGTTTAACCATTAAAAAGACATGTTAAATAGTCTACAGCCAGTTATACATTCGATCGATTATTAGCATTATTTAAAGCATGTTGGTAAAAGATAGTGTGCACACCATAAAGAGCTGATTAATCCGTGGGGTAAGCTATTTATTTTGAAAAACTTCCCTTTCAACATTTTATCATAAGAGCATCTTAATGAATGGCCTGCAGAAGCATTACTAATGCATTGGCCTCATAATTAGAGCTGCACTATGCACAAAAGCACCGGGCCTGTGGTGATCAATATTTAATTGTGTCTTCTTTCTGTTGTTGGGTGTCTGTTGCTTCTGAAGCTGCGCAGATCAGCGAAGCCCTCCGCGGTTTTCTGAATGGACACATACCAGAGGCCGTCTTCATTACAGTGCTACTGCACCGACATGCCTCACGCAAACAACATTCGATCCGGGCTTGCACTGGGGACACAATAATGTGCATTGATAATGTTTCATTAATGTCACGTCTACTGTTTATTTGGCACGGGGCACTCCAGGTTGTCAAAATACATTTAGTATTGTAGAATTTGACCTCAAAAGATGTTTTGATGACCTGTGATACATTAGTGTTAAGATGTGTATTTAAAAAGCGCGTCTTTAAACTTTGGCTTGAGGGGGCTGGTGTGAATGAAGCTCTGGTCTGGCCGTGTAGGGTCTTGGACATGTGACAGCACTGCCCATCACTAAGCAGTGGCATAGAAAGGATGCCATGGGTGTCGGCGCAAGAAAGGAAAATGGCCACTTTGACTGCTGTGGGGGTGGTAAATACATGATTATCGGGGTTCAATGGGCCCCTCAGGACTCTGGGTCCCGGTGCCAATGCACTTGCTGCACACATGGTAGCTACACCCCTGTCACTAAAGCAGACCTCGAGACTCGCTCTCCGCACGTGGGCATCTTCCCTCTTCCTACCACATTGTCTGCTTGATCAGTGCTCTCTTCTGCAATGCATGGAAATTCCTGCCTGTGACAGGCATGGCTGCCCTGTGCAGCCCCAGCCCACTGTTCCACGAGTTTCAGACTGCAAGAAGAGTGGAAAATGAATGTTCATTGAGATGAACGTTCATTGCTGACGTGTTCAAGTGTTCACTTTCAGTAGGACCAACTAGGCCTTTCCTTCCATCAATTATTGATAAATGAAGGACCACTGTATTGGGTGTTGGTAACCCCTGTAGTTTACAGCGCTTCCTAAGAGTAAACTGCAATGTTAAACATTATGTAAGAAAGAACAGTAATCTAGCATCATAACACACCTGTACTAACAGAATGATATCACTAATCACTTATAATAACTTACTATAAGCGGTAGCAATAGCACAGCTCTTCCTACCCTACCACTGGCTGAGTTCCCCTCGTCATGACCTTGTCCTGTAACCCAAAGTAGGATTCTGGGGAAGGGCCTCCTTTGTGCCTCTCTACAGCCTCACTCACCCATAGGAGACCGGAGACGCAATACCGCCCCATATCGAGAGATGCACTCTTTTTGTAAACTGACCTCATGCTAACTCTTCCCAATGACATGGGGAGCTGCAAGCAGGTGAAAAGGGGTGTCAGACACTGGGTAGGCCATGCCCACTGCTTCATTTGTTGGGCACTGGGCTAGCCTATGCCTGGTCACTAAACCCTCAAGTAGCTTTCATCCTGCAAGAGAGCAGGGCAGAGGTTAAATACGACGTGACAGGCAACACTTGTCCTCTTCCAATCTCTACCTAACACCATTCACCATCAATGTCCACCAACAGGCTGGAAACACACAACTGTACCGCAAAATCTCCCAGGTCTAACTCAAAGAGGGACTCAAATACAGCCGGACTGGGAAACTAAACAGGCCCTGGTAAACAGCTCGGCCTCCCCCGGGCGGAGGGGGGTGCTAGTTGGAAGCACCACTCCCGTCTCACCGCTGCCGCTTTTGTTACAAAGGGCCGATATTGAAACTATGCTGTGAAAACCGGCCTCTGTAACAAAAACGCCCCCCAGGTTCCAAAACCGGCCCCCACCCTGGCGGCCCACCAGGGAAACACCAAGTCCCGCTAGGGCCAGTCCGGCCCTGGACTTAAAACTCCAGACTCAAAAGGCATTTACATTTCACCTGCCTTGTTGTTAATGATCATGAATCTTGTTCTGAGTTCTGTTACTGCCTTATATGTTTGTACTGTACATATACCTATACCAACATACAGAGGTCGTTTTTTTAAAGATGTATAAAGACTCAATACCCAGTACCTGGATAAATACCACTGGGAGCTCACAGTGCAGAGGAACCAGCCGGGACCCACGGAGCCTATCTTAGGTGCACCGAGGGCACACCGCCTTCCACTAGTGTTGGGAATGCCGGTCCCCCTCCCGGGCCCGATCAGCTGCCACCATTGAAACCGAGTGTTTCTATGTCTAAGTCGCAACCTGCGACCATCATTTTTTTCCTTCCCACCTTAGCGCGTGTGGTTGTGATTATTTATTGACACGTGGCCTGATTTTTGCCACTCACTTTGTATTCACAGTCTTCACCTATGGTCCTGAAGAAAGCCCCCTCCATATATTACTTCTGGTGCTGAAACATGTAGACCATCTTTCTTGACAACAGAGATTAATTACCCTCTTATGGTTGTCTACTCTCCGTTTTTATCCATACCCCGGGCCGCCATCATTAAACATAAAAAATGTTTTGAACATCCAGGCAAGGATTCCCGGAGGTATTCTTAATCTAGCACCACACTTCATCACACTTTTACACCACACCAGCTCCGCTGTAATCAGGCGTTGTAGCACAACCGGGCAGCACTCGGCCGCCTGGTTGGGACCCCGATGATGAAGCATGACACCAACTAGGTTGGTGTGTGAGGGGTCTTTTAAAGAACCTGAAGGTTCCTCTGCACTGTGAGCTCCCAGTGGTATTTATCCAGGTACTGGGTACGTCCACATTGTTTATTGACTATATTCTGGGGAGAAGGACGTAACCCCCTCTAACTCCTTGCTCTCACAATTGTTGTCAATATAAAGAATCAATACTTCAATGAGGTGTTCGTGTTTTATTCATTCTTTGCAGAACGGCTTTAATGATTCGAGCCATAAATGTTACAAATACACCAATATTTCTAAATTTGTTCGCCATAAACATATGGTAAAGTGACTTGCTACACAAACGGACAAGGATTATTAGCAATCTAAGACATGTATCAAGCTCTTAAAAATGGAAGAAACATTATCTAAAAATGTGCTAGTTGCTTCTTTTACAGTTAAATTAGTTTGCGCCCCTATATTTAATGCTGCAGGTTCAAATAAAAATTATTTAGATTCATCTATCACTCTTAAAAGGATAAAAGGAATAAACTTTAAACGTAAGCCAGGCGCCTTACTGTTTTCTTAGAAGTTACACATATGTGCTCACAAAAGGTGCATCTATATCGCAAGCTGTGCTAACAACAAAAAGGCTATTATCACCAAGCTGAGTTTACTGAGCACATAATAAAACCAAATACACTAAGATCTTTATGACTCAAAAATAATTGAATCCCTACCTTGGAGAGAGAAGGATATGAAAATCTATCAGTGTTAATCTCTTAAAAATCTGTGCATAGTAAAACGGATTTACAGCGAGGGTGTTTAATTAAATATTGGTATGAGAATTCTACTACAGCAATTCTATAATGATATACCGAGGGAGCATATTCTCTAACTCAAGGACAGCAGAGCAGCATTGTTCGCCAAAACGCTGTAGGTTAAGTTTCCCACAATCGCTTCATGCACAGTTGATATAATCCTTTCTTTTATTTGTTCACATTACATATTACTAATACTAATAACTTGCTTAATATATCTCTAAATAGCACAGTTCGCAGCTTATTAAAGCAATACGTGAAAATAAATATAAAGCAAATGATAAAAAATAAAACGATGAAAAGTGAAACTATAGAATATTTTATTATCTTTGGTAATGAAGGAAATCTATTGAACTTTAACAACAATTGTATCTATTACTAATGTAAATTTTCCAAGATTAGATGTCGGGTTAATGTTAGGGTCAGAGTTTTTTGAAGGGTTGTAGTTATGTTTAAATTTAGCATTTGGGTTAGAGTTGAGGAGTTGGTTAAGGTTAGGACTGTGTTTAAATTTTGGATCAGGGTCATGGTAAGGGAGTTGTAGAGGGGTCTGGCTAGTGTAAAGGCTGTGTTTCAGGTGAGTATTAAGGTGAGGGTTAAAATTTGTGTAGTTGTCAGGGATTCTCTACATTCTGGAATTCTTCATAATTGTTTCTTCATAAATGTCACTGAAATGCAAAATGTTTTTTTCTTGTCATCATCTTTTCTCTTCATAAAAGTATTTGTTCATTATTTTATCAAAGACATCGAATTCTAATCAATGCAAATTACAGGCGTTACTATTAAAAAATTAAATGATGTTCAGCATATTGAGCTTGGACTGATGAAAGACTGCATTGGATTCAAACGCAAGGCTGCAGTACATATGCAGACATCAGCAGCGAGCGTGTAACTTATTCAGGCACTGTAATACCCTTTTTTACTCTGCTAATGTAGCATAGAGTAATATAGGGAGAGTAAAAACTACAGTGGAGCCGGAAAATTAAGGTAAAAAACAAGCTAATCCCCAGAGTTCAGTATGGTTAAGTCACTAGTGCAGTATTTCTCAAACTGTGGGTCGGGACCCATTAGTAGGTCACAAACAGTTTTTTGGGGAGTTGCTAAATTCCTGGTTTATGTAAAAGTAATATTTAAAATAATTAGCGCACTGTTTGTGCACCAGTACAAAGGTGCTAAACAATCTCCCTAAGTCTAGTTTTAAAACAAAGCCTTGCACGTATTCCCAAGCAAGACTCAGAGTGAAACTTCCAGTATTTGTTACTACTGTTTTTTAACTTCACAAAGCCATTTCAATAGACATTGTGCCCACTATATGTGATCATACACAGCCATTACACTTGTGTATGACTTTCGGTCATAACTTAAGAAATATATATGTGGCCTAATGTCCAAAGCTGCCAACTTTCGATCTTGGGAACAAGGATCGAATCCCGGCCTTGGCTCAATATCCTTTGATTCTGAGCAAATTACTTAATCGCTCATGCTTATAATAGCATGTATCTGACCTTGTGTAATGTAAACTGGTGCTCATATAAAGTGCTCCTGGGGTGATTTAACCTATGCGCTATATACACAATATGGTATATATGCTACATAAAACTGCTGTAGATATGGAGTCCAAAATGCAACATTGGGCCTCGTTTTTACACAAAAATGTATGTGAGGCCTTACCCCATACCTTGCTGCAGAAGGGGCTTCTCACATTTGATAATATCAACACCAAGATTTTTCAGAAGCCTAGCAATTTTAGTGAAGAAATGCTACAGGCCAGCATCCCACTCGCAAAAGTGTTTCAGCTCCACAGTACAACGATTTTTATTGGCAGACCAATACCTTCAACACAGTTGAATATCGAAGGGAATGGTTAAGGTCACGACGGTTACAAAAATTGCTATTACATTAAAACATCTCCCCTGCTTCATGTGAATTAAAGTTAGGTGGGTTGCAAGAGTTTACATACTAAAAATCGGGTTGTGGTTCTAAAGGGTTTGGGAAACATTGCACTAGTGATCTTGGAGATGTGCATTTGGCCTGTGTTTGGAGAGGGGACAGAGTGCCAGCAAGCTCCATCCTCTGTACCAAAGGTATTGCATGTGTGGTTGTCTAAGCTCAGAACATCTATTCCAGCAAGAGAACAAAAAACAGTGAAAGGACTGCAGTGATTACAGCAACCCCATCTAGCACTTTTGGCCAATGGAGCAAAGATCACTCCAAGAAGATGGCAAACTTATTAGTGTAAATTAGCAACAATTTGTCTCGACTGCTTGTAATGGATGCTTCACTACCTTGCTTTGCAATGGAACCATTTTTCCCACAACCTAAAGATGGATCCAGCTACTTTCTGCTGAGGAGTGCATTCCTTCAAAGACATGCCCTATGCGTTTAATGGGATAGGAAAGTATATTCCTAGCCTTCCTGATCATGTAGATTTGGGGGGACGTCTCAGCTTCTCAACATGTTAAAGCGCAGGTTCTGCTACTATGAATTTCAAAGATCTTTTTGACTTGACTGAGGATAGAAAAGAACATGTCAAGTGGAGCCCAGGGTAATGAAGGAGGCAATAATGATAAGAGGAATTGACGTATTCCTTGGCAGACAGACCGAACTTCAAAGTCTTTCGGTGCAGTCAGGATGGCAGAGCATACCATTGCTCAATATATCAGATTCATTCGAATGGAATCCACTTTTCGTAAGTGATGCCCACGGAAATAAATCTAGCTGGCACTCCTATTTCATAGTTTAGATTTTTGACTGGAATCATAGCTATTGAAAAGAGGACATTGAGTATTTCAGCGTTTCAAACAGTAGGTAGTCATGGTCTCTTTCACCAAGCGTGTGTTTAATGAAGCTGGTTTTTGGTTATTGTCACTTTATAATATCATCATCATCATCATCATAAGCTTTATTCGCATTACTTAAAATGCATAAAAGTACATATAAAAAAGCAGTTAAGATCATCCTTTGCAATACATAATCAATCATAATATTTCAAATGTTTTTTGTCCAGTGAGAATTATCCAAGCATTAATACAGGCTCCAGATATCCAAATCTTTAGACTTTAAATACATTATGCAATTCATATAAAATTCATCTTCATCACTTGATCACATATTTCTAAAACTACAAAACTATTTTAAAACTTGTTGCAATGACTCCTGATTCTTTACAGCAGCCCATAAAAATGATGCAATTACATAGCATACATACGGGGTTTCCAATTGTTGAATAAATGAAAGGCTACACGATGATGTTTCAACCAAATTTGCGCAATAGTGGAACGATAAATGTTTTCCGCCCCTGAACATAGAAAGAGCAAAAAAAGAGAATGTGCAAAGCTGTCTGTGTGGACTTTCCATCACATGGGCATAAGGGAAGCTGAGTAATAGAATACAGGTTTGAGGATAGTCCAACATAAGCAGGGTATAGTTAAAACAAAACTTAATTAAAATAAAACGATGCTGCGAATTCTCAACAAATTACAAATAAGACCTAGAGCCAAACATCCAGTGGTCGAAGTGGGGGGAAAAAAGTAGGGGAACTGTGGGCGGAGAATCAGAGGGCTGGAATAACCTGTGGATTGGGTCAGTGGGCGGAGTCAGAGGTTTGGCAGAAAGAGCAAAATATCCCAATTTTTAGTATTTGTTTCCCACTAACCGGTTACAGCTTATTACGTTATTTAATGTAACCAATGGATACACGTTTATTTAAGGTTTAATATGAGTTATTGACATTAAAATACATTCACAAAGTGGGATACGTTTCCAATCACAGAATGTCCCAAATATCCTTAAAAGTTGAATCGCAAGCCATTTGTCTCCCAGCCATGGAGTTTCTGTCATCAGCATTTCTCCTCCCTTTTCCCACAAGAGCAGTTCAACCATGAATGGCAAAATATTCTAGTTTGCAAATGTTTTCCACATAATTATGGCTCTGACATATTTGCCACATAATACATCATCTGCTGCATAATCTGACGATTTTTAACTAATAAATTGTTTATAGCTCAAACGGATCAAAAGTTACTGAAAAATGTGACTTCAATCAATCAATCAATCAATCAATCAATCATGTCATTTATAAAGCGCACTACATACCCGCGAGGGTCTCAAGGCGCTGGGGGAAGAGGGGGGTGGTGCTGCTACTGATCGAAGAGCCAGGTCTTGAGGAGTCTTCTGAAGGCCAGTAGGTCTTGGGTCTGTCGGAGGTTGGTGGGGAGGGTGTTCCAGGTCTTGGCGGCGAGGTGGGAGAAGGATCTGCCGCCGGCGGTCGTTTTCCGGATGCGGGGGACTGTGGCGAGGCGAGGCTGGTCGAGCGGAGCTGGCGGGTGGGGGTGTAGAAGCTGAGTCGTCTGTTGAGGTAGGCTGGTCCGGAGTTGTGGAGTGCTTTGTGTGCGTGGGTGAGGAGCTTGAAGGTTATCCTCTTGTTGACAGGGAGCCAGTGCAGGTCTCTCAGGTGGGGTGTGATGTGGCTGCGTCGGGGGATGTCGAGGATAAGACGTGCAGAGGCGTTCTGGATGCATTGCAACCGTCTCAGGAGCTTAGCCGTCGTTCCTGCGTAGAGGGCGTTTCCGTAGTCCAGCCTGCTGGTGACGAGGGCCTGGGTGACTGTTTTTCTTGTTTCGGTGGGGATCCACTTGAAGATCCTGCGGAGCATTCGGAGGATGTTGAAGCAGGATGAGGAAACGGCGTTGACCTGCTTAGTCATGGAGAGGGTGGGGTCGAGGATGACCCCTAGGTTGCGTACGTGGTCGGTGGGTGGCGGGGCTGTTCCCAGTGATGTTGGCCACCAGGAGTCGTCCCAGGCTGAAGGGTTGGAACCAAGGATGAGGACCTCCGTCTTGTCCGAGTTCAGCTTCAGGCGGCTGGTCCTCATCCATTCGGCGACGGCCTTCATTCCTTCGTGGAGGTGGGCTTTGGCGGTGTGAGGGTCTTTGGTGAGGGAGAGGATCAGCTGGGTGTCGTCGGCGTAGGAGATGATGTTGAGGTTGTGCTGTCGGGCGACGTGGGCGAGGGGTGCCATGTAGATGTTGAACAGCGTTGTGCTGCTGTGAAGTGAGGGCCCTTTGCGAACGTTGACTGGTCACCTTTCTCACTTCTGCAGTTGTATGTTCCACTGATACTAATAAGGAAAAATCTTTGCAGAGACTGTTAGCATGTGTAAAAATGCCAAAATAATAAAGTATCAGAAAATTTACAGAACCACTAATACCAGTGTAGGGTGTCAGAGCACTTTACATCACACATATTACACAGAGACAATCAATCATATGTGTGTAAATAACTGCATAGGAAATGTTACATAAGACAAAGGACTACAAGGTGTAGGAGTCACATGACAACCATACTAGTAGGCAGCATAGTTTACAAGTGATTGGTCTGGAGAAACGCAAACTCAGAATTTAAAACTTAATACCATGGTTGGGGGTTCTCTTTAATAATCAGAATTGATTTCTACCCAAATGAACTCTTTTTTGCAACATTAGGATAATCAAAGAGTGGGGGAAAAACCATAATGCTCTAATTTATACCTTGCAGTTTCCATGCAGCTCTTACATGACAGTTAATAGCTCACTGTTCTATGTTAGGATTTTAACTTATTAACTGCAAGTAACAATAGGGTCTCTCTGACAAAAGCAGTAACCCACTGACCTATTTACATTATGTGCACTTTGTGATATGCATGGTACATGTTCTTAGCAGCAGGCACATTAACCCTCCGCGCTTCCTTTCCATGAGTCAAAACTTCCACTAGACAAAACACCATCTCTCTCTACTAAGAACATTAATCACTGGAGTTATCATGACATTTTTATTGTTGCCGAAAATTGTTAGAGGCCCGGAAGGAGGCAGCAAGTGCTTTTAAAACCATATTATACTTGCAAAAACAACACCTCCACCTGAAGTCAGCGCCCGGTGCGGTCGCACTGCCCTAGAGCCACCCTGCTCAAGGGTCCTGTGACCTCAGTGATAGAGTCACTGTCACTCTATGGTGTGCTGCTTCATAGGCCTGCCTGTAAGACTGGAGGTGAACTTCAGAATGAATTGTGGCGGACAGGCCTTCAAGGTTAACCCACACTTGCCACTGCTAGGGTCCACCTGCTGGTGCTAAGACACCAGGGCTTTTAAGCTCTTGCGGGGCCTTCTAAGGTCTAGCATGGGAATGTGCTCCCTCAGGGGGAGTGGTCTGGTGGACTGGTCATGAATTTCTCAACAAAAAGATTCTACCGTTACATTACATTATGCCGTTTAATAACTGAAAAGCTATAGTCATAATGATGGTGTAGCAGAGATGGTTATCAAGGCCCCTTCTAGTTGTTTACAGAAGGGAACCAATTCGGGTTTTTAAAATACCCCTCACACACTGAAAACCAATTCAGTGTCATGCTTCATCATTGGGGTCTTCCCGTCCCTCTACGGGGCGGGGCGTGCTACGACCTACGTAGACGCGGGAGCACTTGAAGTCGTGATAGAAGTTATGTGTAGTGCATGGAGTGGTAGGGTCGTGAAAGAAAAGTGGTGCAAGAATTAAAAGTTCCCTGGCTAGTGGAAAAAATATAATTTATTGCCTTCCCTGGCTGGAAACATTAAAAATGGGGAGGTGTAGAGGGTGTACTGTAATGAGTTGCCTTCTACGGGGTCAACGTGTTTCAAAAGCCATCCCCCTGGCTTTCTTCGTCAGGACCAAGAACGATCCCTACTTCACTATTGTAAGTGAATGATTCCAAATGTACATATGCCTAATGGTCCTTAGTACACGCATAAGATGCCCTATTGTGGTCTTCTTAATAATACCCTATTGGTATTTTGTCAATGTTATAGACTCAATGAAGATATTGCCCCATGAGCTGGCATGGAAGGTGAGGGCGCCTGTGGTCAGACAATGCTGAAGGCTGCACTCTCAACCCGGTATTACCTTCTCGTGGCAACGGCATAATGTAATGTAACGGTAGAATCTTTTTGTTGAGAAATAGGATTTGGAGGAGGACGATTCTAACATTACCCCTCTTCACTCCCCCCTTTGTTTCTTGAGGACTGGTCATGAAGGCTGAACCTGGTTCCCCAGTTCCAAATTCAGCAGCTCTGACCATAGTGCCACATCCTCTCCCCCACTGAACACCATACTGTCCCACTGAGAGAAACTTGCAATGCACTGACACGCTATAAACACCTGGATGTGACTCAATTCAAATTACGCATTAGACAAGAGCAATATGCTGCCTAAGAAAAATTAACAACATCCTAGATAAAGCAAACACTCATAGGGAATGCAAGATTAAGTAAAGCATGTGAAATGTAAGCAGGAACAACATGGTTACCTTTTTCCTTTTACACACATTATTCAGAAATTAGTGAGTGCTTTTGCCTGAAAAGTTAAGGCCATGACTACAGGGCCCAGAAGGGACCCGTTTCAATGCCCATTGCTTATATCCTTCCAAATGTAAGCAGTATGGTTTAAAAAGACCACATTCGTGAACACACAGCCGCTGTACACATTTTGCTTTCCAATTCACCCATCAAGCAGGTATTTCAGTACCTCCAGGAATAGTGCACTTTCCCAACCAGGGAAAACAATGTTGTTCAAAGAGAGACGAGAAAACAAAAGTAGCACTTCACTGGCAAACACTGTAAAGTGGCACTAATGTGTTTAGGTGTGAATAAATCAATCTGGCCACCTTGCAACCACTCTGTCTTG
Source organism: Calotriton arnoldi (assembly GCA_963921515.1). Classification (NCBI taxonomy): domain Eukaryota; kingdom Metazoa; phylum Chordata; class Amphibia; order Caudata; family Salamandridae; genus Calotriton; species Calotriton arnoldi. The sequence continues at coordinate 1,522,036 of CAWUFW010003360.1, forward strand.
CTTTAGTTCGTTAGTTATTTATTTTTCAAATTTTGAATGTTTTATTTTTCTCCACCCCGAGGCTGCACTTAGAAATTGAAAAATGTCAGAAAAAGACGATGTTTCCAGCAAAAGTGTTTTTCTTTTTTGGATCCATTTCACAGGGGAGCAAATAAACGAAAGGAGGAAAGAGAAGGTAATACCTGTTTCTTGAAGTCTCGGTTTTCACTAAATGAGGAGGAGCGAGACAGAAAGAGAGGGAAGAGGGGGAACAAAGAGAGGTGGGGGGGAGGTCTGCCAGCGGCAGGAGAACTGAACACTGCCCTTGTCTTCTCTGGGCACGAAGGAAAAGACAGAGTCCTTTTCCTTCTCTGCCCATTCTGCCCGTCCCCAAAAGCAGAGCCTTAACTATTGGCCTTGGCGATTTCTGCCGTCCGGGAGGGATGTTTAAAATAAGGAAGTGGGGGAACGGACTCTATGAAATTAAAGAAGTAGGGGCACGCCGTGCCCTGCCGATCCCGCCCACTTCGAACACTGCATACATCACTGGGGGCAGTTCCAGATATGCCCTTAAAATGCTTTTTCCCCTATTGCTCTCCCTCCTATCACTTGTGCATTTTGCCCAAAAATTCTCCTTGAGTATCGATTTCGAACATTTGCCACATAAGCTTGGAGTATCAAAGAGTTTTTCTAACCCTAAAGAGATTAGAGTCTAGCGAACATACCGTATCCATGAGATTCTTTTGCATGCTCTAAATTCAATATGTCTTTCAACACTGATTGATTTAATTCAACTGAGTCTCTTTTGCATATTGAGAGCCACAACAGGAAGGGGACCAGTCTAATAGTGTCAGTAATACACGGTAGCCCCAATTCTGTGTGACAAACATAATTGGAACAAGCGCGTGGCACTGAGATTAACCTCTTACAAAAACCATCCTCTACGCGTTGCAATTAAGTGACATCCTACATACCCAGATTGCTGCCCCGTAGGTTGCAATATATGCTGCTTTAGCTAGATAGATTTTTATCATTTCTTGGACTGATTTAGAGCCTAGCTTTTTTGAAAAACTAAATATAGCAGCTATCCTTTCCTCCATAAGATTAGCTCTATTTGCTATCATGTCCTTCCAGTTTAATCTAGAATCAAAGAGAACTCCTAGGTACATAAATTCTCAACATGTTCTAATATGTTTTGCCCTATTGAGAATTTCACCTACTTATTTGAATCATCACCAACAACCATTACACAAGTTTTTGTTTCATTTACATATAAATTCAAATCCGCCATAAATGAGGTATACTTCTCTATGAGAGTCACTTTATAATATCTGTGTTTCATGCTTTGTGAGTTTAGGACCACATCCTTTTTGTGGTTGTGTTTACAGTGCTGTGCCACCCTCTGCGCCAGCAATATTCAGAACTCTGCTTTAGGCCTGTACCCGCCACAAAGACTACCGTGAGTTGTTGCTGCAGGGGACAAAAGTTCCAAATCTCTAAAAACATGACTACACTTCTTGCCAACCTTTTTCTCACTTCCTCTTTTCAAGAGACACATCTCCTACCTCAAATTATTCGCCCCTGAGCTTCCATAAGCTCATTTGATGCAGAGTATCTGCAAATAACACAGACCTGACACATAGATCTATCTATAATCTGCAGGTCATATAATCTAATCCCTGTAGAATGTCTTAAGGGACGAACGTGCGTAAAGAAAAGATATGCGTGCAACTTGCAGGTTACATGCAGGTTTTAAGACTGCCTTAGCTGAACACGATTTGTAGTAATCTAGTATATTTTAGGCCATACTACTGTAGTTTTTTTAATTCCACAGCACTCTAAATATTTGATATTTCTTGCAATGCTAAGAGGTTGTACAAAAGTGCCCACAAGCATACAAATAAAACGTTATTGTAAATTTGGCATACTGTAAGCCCTCGTATTCAGTGCATTTCTACTATTTTGATGGTAAAGTTGGACACCCGGTAGCATCTGTGCTGATGTAGAAGGCAATAAAATTAAACAACTTGATAGCTGGCGGCCTCATAGGCCATCAATTTATTGACTGTGGATACATAATGAATAATATTGGAGCAAACACCTACTAAGTAGTGTATGTGGTGTTAGAGTGGGCAGTGAAATGGACACGCAAGAGAGACTTGGTGTAGTTTTCAGGCACTAGTAAAAGAGTGGAAGCAACTGGTTAGGTGATGCCAAGGGGTGTCTAGCAAAGACAGGTGGGTTTGGCAAGGGGGCTAAATGAACAGTTATCAGGTAGGATGCAGACTTACTCGGGGTACACAGTCAGAATTTCTTGCTACATCTTTGGTCACTGATGCCAATATGATGTTGAAGGGTTACTGTATATGCAGTTGAGATCTTCATTTAACCTTCAAATCACCAATTGCAATTCCAGTGGCACAGCTTAAGGCAACATCTGCCTACTGCAGAGATCTTAGTGTAGTCTGCAGGCCATAAATTCAGAATTGGTCATGTAGCTTAGGGTATTAAACTGCTTGCAGCAATTCAACGGTGCTCACGCCCACTTCCATTGCCTACCCCAGTCCTAATCTTCTGTCCCTTCCCTCCATAAGAATGAAAACAATACACCACACTGACCAGTTTCTATTGTTTTTCCTCTGCTTTCCCACTCTCATTACAGCAAAAGCCCCTCACAATCCAAAACAAAGCAATAAAATGTTTACCAATGTATGTCATTCTGTCTTCATGTAATATAGGTAGCAAGTAACTGGTGACTACATCTGTATGAAAGGCTGACATGAATATTCAAAGAGAAATGCCTTCAGACCAGATTGCTTCAGTGACATGCCCGGCCGTCTTAATGCATTTTAACGCACTAGGCTTTGTACATTCATGCACTTTATGCAAACTCTTCCTCCTTTTTTTGTGTGCGACACACCAGACTTGCTGCGACACACTGCTAGGCTGCATGCAGTTGGTACCTGCCGCCTCCCTCCCTTGCAGGATATGCAACAGACCACCGCCTCTTTGGTCTGTATATAGAAAATGCTCTGCTGCCTTGAACCAGGGGCGACTCCTCCGCTAAGGCAGAGGAGCATCGCCCCACTGCTCTGCAAACAATAGTTAAAGGAAAAGTAAAATGATAACAACCAGCGTTATTATCATTTTAGTTTTCCGTTTCCTGGTGTGGACGGAGCGGGCTGGATTGCCAGTGAGGAGTGGTTGCCCACTCTAAAGTGTGCCTAACTGTTTGGCCGGGCCGACCATAACAGTCATGCACACTTTGCATATTTTGCACCCAGGCTGCATTACAGCCTGGGTGCAGAACATGCCCACCATTCCTCATCTGAGCGCCGAACCACGGCGCTCAGACCAATTACAACCTTGCTTTGCAGCGTTGTGATTGGCTAGGGGAGTCAGGAGCCTGGGTGCTTCCTGGTTCCTGCTTCCCAGGAGCAAAAGACGGCGGCTAGCAGACCGAGAGGCGCTGGCCGGCAGTGGCCAGCCTGAAGGTTAGTGTTTTATTTTTTATATTAATTTACACCACCCCTCCTCCTGCCCCGCCCCGCCACCCACGGTAAATAGCAGCCACCACTACCTTGAACCCTGCTGCTGCTAGGCTATTTACCAAGGACCAAGCTAAATTCTTCATTTATAAAAAATATGCAGGCCGACGTGCTATTCTTAACTTCACTCCGCAGTGCGTGGAACACAGAATTAAATAGAATCAGTTCACCAAACACCTGCCATCTTGACCACTTGATGCCTATCTTACTGCTGGTGCACTGGCTTCCCATTAAGGTCCAGTGTGTTTTCAAGACTTCATGCCTGAAAAACAGAAGCTTTTCACTCAGCTCGACTTTATACAACTTCCACATAGGATACTGAAGGGCACTGTGAAGCAAAGTGGACCTCTGCCGGGACATCCAAGTTTTCAGAAGCAATAGACTCTTTCTTGTACTCAGACAAGAGACTATGTGATTCACTTTTATCCAATTTGCACAAATCCCCATTCCTCATCTTATGCTGGAAGGAGTTTCAAACTATTCTTTCTGAGAGATAGATCACATTGAAGTCTATTTTGGCTAACTTAAGCTACAGGGAGCAGATCCGGCTTCCAGATACTAACGCACACCACGAGCACCCCTTCCTGTAGGCCACCTCCCGGCTTGCACTACGGATCGTGGACTGAGCCTGACTTGGCCATGATCTGGAAAAGCTTTGCTTGTCTTGAACATATGTGCAACACTCCAACTGCAGAATGCAACAAGCATTTGCAATGCAATAGGTCTCGCATTTACGAAACTCTCATGCTTTGTGCTTTGTCTTTCTTTTCATGTTCATGACTGACTCCCTCTGGGCACGCTCTTCAATTCTGGCAACCATGAAAACTCGCTTCAGACTACGAGTTTGTTTGTCAAAGCGCCCATGCGGCGCTTTCACTTTAATGTCGGCCACGCACCTTTCCTTAGACGAGCCTCATCTAAAGAAATTGGCGTGGCCGACATTAAAGTGAAAGCGTGGCATGGGGCGCTTTTACAACAAAAAAAAGCAGTTTTTCAAGTTGACAAACATTTTTTTTGTCCAGTTGGCAACCAAACATTTTTTTTGTAAAAGCGGCCCATGCTGCGCTTTCACTTTAATGTCGGTCATGCCCATTTCTTTAGACACGGCTCATGTAAAGAAAGGTGCCTGGCTGATATTAAAGTGAAGGCGCCGCATGGGGCGCTTTGATTTAAAAAAAAAAAAAGCATTTAATAAATAAAGAAAGGAGCGCAGCCGCTCTATTCAATGTGGACCGCGCTGGAAAAATAAATAAAGAAAAGCACCCAGCCGCTCTATTGAAAGCGGTCCGCGCTGAAAAATAAAGAAAGAAAGTCGCGCAGCCATTGCAGGAAAGCACGTCGTGTCTGGAGTACGACAAAATAATGAAAGAAAATAGTTCTCACAGACTAAATACACATACCGAGTAACCACACAAGTATAAGGTCCAGTCCTTATGGGAGGTTGCAAATGCAGACAAGGCGTTACTAAGGAGGGACTAACAAGCCTATTAATGAATCAGAAGCCACCATTTAGAAGGACAGTAACAGGAGCCAATTAAAAAGATGGGCGGAGAGTTGGCAGAGCTCCAAGTCCATACCAGAGTACAGCATGCCTTGCAGAGCAGCACATGCGCTGCCCAGGCTTGACCTAAAACCATATGTCTCATTTACCCACATCTCCTTTGCAGACCCAACTACTACAGCTGTGCTACCACCTCCTGTCAAGAATTGCCAAGTCTTCTATACTTGCCACTGGTTTTCTAGTTATGATCATTACCTTCAAATTCTCTTGGAAAAGAGCTAGCACACCTCTGTACCTCCTAGCATTGCAGCCCGTTGTCATGGTGAATATACTCATTCTAACATGCCGGATAGCTGCTATGCGTGTGCCACACCTCATCATTGACACCTGTAGATGGTAATCCACCAGTGATGCTGAATTTCTTGTGGAATAGAAACTTTACTTTACCTGACTTTACCAGTTCCACGATGGCCAAATCATGCCAAACCATTGACAACTCGTGCTAAGAGTTGTAAATGTTTAATTGTCTACTCTACTGTCCCTTCCTTGGGTCCTCCAGACCATTACGCAGTTATTTATGGGATCTCTGGGGTTAATCTCTGGGGTTGGTTCACTCTACTAAGCACAAAAACTAATATAATTAAATAAAACAAAATCAAATAAAAACATACAATTTTGCAGCGAAAGACAGAAGGCTCCGTCCATGCAGGGGAAATGCCATTTTCAATAGACAGCGTTTTATACTGTCCATGCTCCAAGATTAGTGAAGGTTCTAGAACCGCCCCAGACTGTGCGTGTGGAGGGTGTGTGCAGGACTGGGACAGTTTCCTCGTTGTGAGAAATATGACATGTCTCCAGGTAGGCTGCGTGTGTTTTAATTTGAGTCACAGGAAACTGGTTGCACACTGACGTTAGTTAGCACCGAAGTACTGATCAAACATGTGAACAAACTGCAAAACCAAACACGCTGTTTTACTCCTTATGGGCTGTATTTACCAAAGGGATTCTCTCGTTTGGAATTTCTCTGGAAAAATTCTTTAGTAAACCGTCATCGCAGGTGCTAATTCAGAAGAAAGATGCCGCAGTCCTATCGGGGCCTTAGGCGTGTGTTCATCAAAATGAACTACGTGCCGCCTCAAAGGCATTTAAGAACCGCTACTTATAAAGCTATTCACCACCTTTGGGGCCAAACGTTGAAATTTTTTTGTTACTTTAAGTCTTTTGAAACTCTAGAAGACATTTACTTAAGACAAGTTAAAAGGATACATATAAAATATAGATATATATTTTTCATTTCTGTATGTTGATTTTAAACCAACATTTCCCCCGCTCAACTGAAAAAAAAGAGACAAACTAAAAAATATACTTGACATTGTTTTTTTATGTTCTTCAAAGAAATAAACATTATGCGTTTCGTCAAACAACTTGGCAATTCATTTTAAAGCATTATTGAACATTTATCCTTAGCTAGTACAGGTTATGACGGGAAAAGTGCATTGTATTTTAACAAGATGTGCACTCCAGTTTGATAGGTTTCCTTTTTCAGCATTTTATTACACTGATTGCGTATGTAGAACTTATCACTACATTGGGAATGCTTGCTGACTTTCAACGGGAGGTTTTTAGATTCAAGTATTTTCCTCGCCATCTTTCTTCGCTGATTGTATTCTGTCGAAGTCTTGCGACATTAGGCTAACCACGTTATTGTGTAATTTCCAAGGTAATCTTTAACTAAAGAAGTCATCAGTTTAAGGCTGGTGGTGCTAACGCCCTGTCTAGTGTTGTGTGTGTCCACAGCAGGCCCTTACTCTCCCCCATCTTCAGTCCCCTAACTTTAGGGACATTTTTTATTAACCAAATTTGTATCTTTTATTTAGACGTACATTCCAAGCTCTTTAATCCATACAGTATTTATAAAATAGGTCTAAAAGTGTTCTGAAACCTATGTAGAGTACGTCAGAGGTAGTGCAAATGCACGCATCGCCTTCACATATTGTTAATTCCCGTATGCGATTATGAAAATAAAATGTTTGCATTCAGCTCCTCAATATGGGGGCTGCAGTCCTATCTCTTCCCAGTACTTGCCTGCACTAGCACCTTAGTTTGAATTTAGGAGCATGGTTGCTGTTGTTTGCCAAGGTCTGGGAGACATCTTACATCTTAGTGAGGGTGGACCTGCATTTTGAACATTAAGAAATCAGAAAAGGCTTTTGTTTAAAGTTTATTAAAAAAATAAAACCTTCACAGTCTCTATGAAATAGGTCCAAAATTAATCTATAAAGCTCATTCAAAAACATGTCAGTGGTAGCACCGCTGTCTGGAGCTCTGTGTTGTAATGTTAATTGCCATTAGAACATTAGGAGCCGCATTGAACACAATGGAGTGGCTTAGCGCCAGAAATGTCTGGTGCAGGCTGTCTGCTTCAGCATTCCAACGCCTGGCTTTCTGTTTCTCCCTTTTTAATTCAGAACATTCTGCCACAGAAGGTGGAATGATCTCATAACATTATATAGCCCTTTTGCCTCGGGCTATAACGGTTGTTAAAGGGCCTTCATCCTCATTATAGGATCTTGCCTGTGTCTAAGGCCTATAATTCAGGTTCGGGCCCCTTAAAAACTGTTATAGCCCCCGAAAGTGGGCAATAATGCTATATTATGTGATGAGGCATATTAATTGTATCCCTCTATTCAAGATGAAGTCTGCAGGTCTTAGATCCTTCTCCTACCTCGCCGCCAAGACCTGGAACACCCTGCCTCTCCAGGTCAGACAAGCCCCGTCACTGACCCAATTCATGAAGGATCTCAAGACCTGGCTCTTTGACTGAACCCCAGCGCCCAGACAGATCAGCAGCCCCCCTTTCCCCCCTCAGTGCCTTGAGACGCTCACAGGTGTTTAGTTGGGCTGTACAAACCCTGATTGATTGATTGATTGATTATCCTTCTCAGTCCTCCATACTAGATAGTTGCTGCTGCCACCTCAGTGCACATAGGCAAGCACGGCTGCTATTTTTTTTCTGGGACCGTCTTAGTGATGGCGGACGAGCATTATGTTGCATCCAAGAAATTAATAGCAGGTATTGAAGATGGGGTATTTTGGGCTCTGAAGTCTCAGAGCTACGTGCAGTTGACGACGACAATTACTCCATCTACTTCCCTCTATTTTCTACACTCTTCTCACGTCACACTCGAAGCTTCCATGCAGTGGCGTAGCTAGGGGGGGGCGATGGGGGCAGACTGCCCCAGGCGGCACGAGTTTTGGGGCGGCAGCCGGCCCCCCTTCCCCCGCTCTTACCTGCGGCCGTTGCGGCCGCAAGAATCGGCCGCTACCCCCCCCCCCATTTCTATCATTTTGTCGAGGGCGGCAAACGCAGGCAAACGCAGGGGCCGCCACGGGCAGCCTAAGGCCTAGCTACGCACCTGCTTCCATGTCTAATCATTTTCTGCAGATTTCCACTGCAATTTTTTTTTTTTTCATCTGGAGTTTAATGAAGACTTTTCAGGGTTTGTGTTGCTTGATCTCTGTTCTCTTTACCAATGCTAGAATGGATGATTAATGATGTGAAACTTCAGTCATGAATCACCAACTCTCGGACATGTTTAAAGACTTCAAGTTTGAGGCTAGCAAACATTTCAGTAGTCAACCACTGATCCATAAAATATACCACAAATTCTGACAGGGTTGTGACAGAATCCGCTGCCCCGGGTCCATATGAACCATGAGCTCAGCCATCCAAAACATACTAGTAATTGCAGATTTTTTTTACTCGATACCCAAACACTGAAAATATCTCCCTCAAAACCTCAGCCGAGAGAAATACATTCTCGTGCTGTAAAAACTGATAATATCCCTTGTTTAGAGATTCTAGTCTGCTGCCTTCACTAGGACACCTGAGGTTAAAGAACAATAAAACTGCAGTAAACAGAAGCATGTGTGTGAAAGCTTAAAATGGAGCAGTCCCTTCAAAATGTCACAACGAGGTTATTTTAACATGTAAAAGCATTGGCGAGTGGTGCCCCCTAAAAATAGAAAAGAACCATAATTGTGTTTGACGCAAGTAATATTGTTAGGCGTGGTCTAGCAGATGATCTATGGAACATTTTCACCTCTCACAGCGCTCAAGGGTTTAGCATCCCAAACACCCATTATGTAGCAAGGGAGAATACAATTATGCGACAGGGTTGCCAAGAAACTTCAGAATTAAAAATGCAGATAATGCTGCATATTCTATGCAGCATTATTAGGCTATTCTGTCGTTTTAACAGAATTTCTGGGCAAAGGTTTCATGTCAATGGTGATAGTTCAACACCCGAGCACAATAATAAGCTATTTAAAAGTGGCCACATAACCTTTCTGAAGAGCCTGTCACTGCGCATCACCAGTGTACCACCTTTTAATACCTTTTGACCTATTTGAGCTAGAAACAAAATTGCATTAGTTGAAATCCTCAAATTCTTCAACAGATGATGGCTTATGTGCCAAGTGCGATTTTTCTATAATCATGCAGAACCACATAACTCCAGTAGCCCTCCCCATGGCGTAGCACTAAAATGGATGAGAATAATATGTCTTCACATTTTAAAACTATATGTTGTTAGGCGTTGAGCGCACATTGAGCTCACCCCCTACGTTGGCATGGGTTGCTACCACCATTGGCACCTGTCTATGAAAGATGCGCGCGCCAGTTTTGTGTGTAGTTTAACTTAGGGGTGCAAAGGGTGTCAATCAGTACTGCTGCCACTGTCAGAATGTAGTGGCACTCCACATAAGCGTATAATTATTGTGTACGTGACTTGCGTTAAGAATGGTTCAAAATTGTTAACACGTGCACACCATTGCAAGGTACAGCCCCTGGTTGCACATGCACACCACAGGAAAGGACACTGTTTGCTAATATTATGGCTTATGTAATGCTATAAATACGGTGGAACGATCACTCCCAGTCCAGCACTAATGTGCTTTGCCCGCACTTATGTCCAACTGCAAGAAAATAATAAAAAGGTGGCATATAGGTTGTTGTCATTAGAAAGAAGTGGCGAAATGACAAGAGCAGCCATTGTTAGTCGGTTCATGCTTATTTAAAGAGCTGTTGCAATGCTGTCGCTCGCCCCCCTCCAAGAGCAAGCCTGTGCATTCTTTCCACTCTAAATTACTGGTTTGGAAACCGAGTAATGCCAGAGGGAAGCGGCGAAGCAGCAGTGTGATAACAGACACCGAGTTAAACCTCGACACAGAGGAAGGCCTGAGCATGTGTGCATGTGGAAGAACCCTTCTCCTTTCACTGCACGACTCCCGGGCGTGACCTGTTTGGATGGCAGTCCGACGTCATCTGTACGTGACTGAAATTGAAAGATTAGGGAGGACAGTAAACACAATAAGAGACAGCGCGAATTAAAGATCTACTTTTAGAGAGACAGGAGGGACGCCTCACAAAGGTCAACTTGCATGTGAAGATGGCTCAAGTTACAAGTGTAGATCTGTTTTTGCAATTCTCAAAATCTGAATTTGTACTTGGAAAGGGATGAAGTAATATTTTGCACCAGTGGGGTGGTGGGGGAGGGCGGAGAGAGGGAGTTCATTGCAATGGAGATACACAAATTAATGCCCCCTGTTCCAAAATGTGAGGGGTCTCCCGTATCTCACAGATATTCATTGGCCTTGGGATGAATGGGGCCACACCGAAGGGTCGGGGGACCCCTTGGAGGCTTTAGGGACTCTTCTGCAGCTACGTCCCTGGTTCCAGGATAGAGATGGTACTGACATTTTGGGAACATTCACACATTCATGAGATTTTGAATAATCACAAACATTCGTGCTACAACAAAAACGCTCCACAACCCATAAATAGCGTGAAAGGCCAATTTATTAGGACATGGCTGCATAACTTCACTTTTATTAACAAATAACATCAACTTTGTAGCTAATGCCCAATTCCCCAACCTCACGCGTTCATTCACCTCTTCTACCAAACTTTCATTTCCCAAACGTCATACCTCGTTCCATCCTTCCCCGACAAGGTATTTCCCCCGGCTTTTTCTCCTGCACTCCTCTCTTCTTCCCCCCTGAGGGTATGGAAGAGCCCGCATGTGACTCCCCACCCCCCAAGACTTCCGCCCCCTAGCCCCGCAGCCTGTCCAAACTTTGGCAAAATAAAATGCTGTAATTGTGACACAAAGCCCCCTACCCTGACCCTTTCAGCATGTAGGGTTGGTGGGTGGAGAAAACTTTTCCCCTTACAAACTAGCCCCCCTTCCGGTGATGCACAGGGTCTGGAAGAGGCAGATCACGCCTCTCCGGACCCTTATATTTCTATTGTATGACCAGCCCCCCCCCCCTACCCACCTATCCCCACGCATGCCCTGTTTCTAGGGCACAAATTCCCCCAGGGAAAGACTAGTCTGTGGCTATCTGTTCCCCAGGGGCCATCATTCCACAAGATATTCCCATGCTGAATACAGGAAGATATTTACTCCTGTTAAGAACAGGAGTAAATCGTTTTTAGGAGGTGAATGGGAAGGCAACACACCAAAAGTGGTGGAAGTGTGTGCTAAAGGGCTTCTTCATGGAAAAATCCATTTCAAGATGAAGATAAAAAAATAGTTATATTACAATTGCACTTTAAACACGGTATAGAATTGCACATCCATAAGTGCCTACCCATTCAAAGGAAAAAGAATTAAAAAACGTACCCAGGAGCACTCTCACAAGCGGGTGTCCCTTCAAAATATGCCTAAGTCATGAGAAGGAATAAACCTGCAGTTGCAGGCTCACAAACTACTTTATGAGTCAGCCCAGAATGTCCAACTGGTGAACATAAGAGATTTAACCAATATGATGTCTGTAGTAGTGCGTAGATTCAAAATGTACAGCTTTTCTAGATCAAAATTAAGCAGCGCGTAGAGTGGTCTATCCAAAATATGAAAAGTAGAAATAGTAATTTAAATAATGAATATTGTGTTTTCATTCAGTGCCTATAATTATACGTTGCGTTTTTTTCTGTGAACTGTACTGGACAGCAGAGTCTGTCTTATAGTCAGAGAGAAACTTCACAGGTTTGCACAGTTCGTTGTGTAATGGTGCACTTTATGAGCTTGAAACAGGCATACAAACTCCTGAATTGTAACGGAGGAAGAGGCGTCATTGGATAGTGCTGGGCCCAATCTGTGAACTTCGATGGAGGAGAACTTCTTAACAATTCAACTTAGACGAGGTAAGTCCTATTTCACCATGACTGTTCGGGCCTCCATGGTATCTCCTGCGGTAACTGGGGGCAGGATACCCCAATGCTTAAAGCTGATATCTGGGCCATCTGTGATTCTGGTGTCCGGTCCTACTGCAGGTTTACCATGAACCCTACATAGGCGCCTATGGATAGATGAATAGGATGCACAAATCACTATTTCTGCCCAAATCAGTATTAAGATCCAGCCCATAAGGTGGCCATGGTTGGTTACTTGCCCAAGCACATTGCTGGGGCAACTTCACCTGCATTTGTGTTTTTTGATTTGTATTAGTTAAGGGCCTGGGGGTGATTGTGCATAGTGCCCTGCTCAGTGAATGTTCACATTACTGTTTTGTTTATTAATTCTTTTCATTTTTTTTCTCCTTGTAGTTGACACCCAGAGTGGGAGAAGTAGAGATGCCAGTACCTGAAAGACTGAAACACCTTGTATTTCAGCCCTAGGTTCTGTTCTTTCCATTGTGTGTCAATGAAGCTGTCCTGTATTTTGATACAGACCCGGCTAGTGTCTCACCTGTTCACCCCTCATTCCCTCTCTCCGGCCTCCACACTCAGGCAATGGGAGAGGCTGTGTGTGCATAATGGGTGAGCCCAAAAGTTTCGAGGAAATGGAAGGGTGCTCCTATGGAGTACAATCAGGCTGAGCCTGGAGGAGGTGTGCCGTACTGCGAAAGGGCCGTGGCCACCAGGAAGGATGCTGTGGTACGGGTCCCTCCTGGACCCTACATTCCAGCAGATGCTGTTGAGCAGTGACGCTTACAGAAGCCAGAAGTGGCATCATTTTTTAGATGACTCCTTGGTGGGACGAGGAGCTATGACCTTGTACTAGGAGCCATCTCAACACTTTGCTGCTCAACCGCGGACACCCTAAAGATAACTGGGAGCCACTCACAGCAAAGTTTTTCAAGTTTTCTCCCCTCTCTTCCACTTCCCAGCTCCCCACATTCTTTGGAAATTACAGTTACTATATATCAAAGTTGCGCGTGCATTATGGAGGAGCCAGAGGAAACGCGGACATGTTAAATTTGTCAAAACTGTTCCCAAGCTTGGAGATTAGAGGATGGTGTCATACGCTACACCTGTGAAAAGTACATGCAAATCGGAATGCGTAATCAAGCAAAGGAAATGCAGCACATGATGAAACATGCTGTATTTCCTAATATCCTCGCACCTGCACTGCGCTGATGACTATTAGGAATTAACTGCCAAATATTCTTGCTATTTCTATTCTATTTAAAATGGTGTTGATTGTTCATTAGGAAGAGAGACAAACGATTTTAGCATCACTATAACACAAACGGTTACAAATAATTATCAGACCCAGGCCTATACAAGCCAATTATTTACAGAAAGCCTTAATTTTTGGGAACTATGTGAGAACTGTATGTTCTTAGATGCTTATACGCTCCAGGCATAACAGATCTAGATATCATTCATTGTTGATGACTTGTTTCCTGTGGGAAAGTGGTACATGCACCAACATGACACCCCAAAAGCCAGAAAGAACAGGCAATCACCCAAAGGAAGCTTCGTGGGAAAACACTTTCCTTTTCATGCATATATATATATAGTCACAAAAGATGGGCCAGCCTAGAATAGAATGAGGCAAGATCAACGCAAAATTTGTAAAATTGTTATTATGATAAATGTTTAAAGTGGTCCTTCTGCTTTCATTATTGTTTTAAGAAAGTATAGACAAATGTATTGCGGTGAGTGGGAAAACTGAGAAGAAAAAGTGCATAAAATGTGGTTTAAATTGAGTTACTGTGTTTGAGGTAGGAAGAACGCGAGACCAGGAAAATAAATCCTGGTGCTACTCACTAACGTACAGGAAGACAACCATTGCACTAGTTAGTGACATTATAGTATAAGCAATAAGAAGATTTGAACAGAAAAACGAAGAAACACAACCGAAAGAAGAGCACAAAGTATACTCTTCAAACAATAAAGTCTACAGGCCACTTTTTGTAACTTTTTATCCATAACAGAATGTACATTATCGGATTCTGCCACACATTATGCACATAGTAGGTCTTTTACAACATTTGGTCACGTAGCAAAATGCACAACTCAATCCTTGAAGTGTGCCAGGGTTCAGCTGGCTCATTTGACCCCATCACTATGCTGCACACTTGTGTGTCATCTCACAAGGGCGATAGGCTTCTATTTTTACAATGGAGTGGAAATTAGCTACAGGTCTTATTGGCTGACCAGTGCAATAAAAATGTTCCACCTCGTTGTATCGGTACCCAACACATTCATGTGCCCAACTCATAAAATATACACCCTTATATCACTACCCAATCAATGCAGGGCTTGAAATAGTAAGCTTCGGATCTGGTTGAACTAACTCTGCCATGGACACCCACTAATTTCCTGCTTACCACTGTACCACTGTTGTATTTACCCATTCACCAGCTGTGTAACTGTTGAGTTCCCATTCCAAATAAATCCTGCGGGGGCATGAGGTATGCATTTTCTCTATACTGCTTGTACCAAACCCACAAATCCCTTCTGCCACAGAGTGCCACAGTAAGTGTCAGTGGTTGTGGTTTCCTTCACTAATCTTGTGTGGATACAGAAGCCCCTACCACTGTTAGCTTGAAAAACTGCAGAAAGATCACATATATTTAAGTATTAACATAGCATTCACCATGCCTTCAGTTGTGGTGGGTCCTTTTTTTTATTCTACAAAGAGCCAGGAGCCTGGATTCCCTATAAATCCTTCCTTGGTCCCCATCTCAGCGCTACTCGTAGGCTTCCCAATCAACTTCTCCTGTCCTTGGATGGGTAAACACCACAACAACCATCAAGTGTGGGCAGAAGGGCACACTTGTCCCTCTCACTCCCTTTGAGCCCAATCTTTCTTTACTTTCTAACTCATTTCTACACTGTTACCTTCCTGGCCCTTGTACCTAACCTTGATACAGGGCTAGAAGCCTATTTTGCACTTTCAGGTGGACCTCCGGCTGTACTTGGAATGTTTGCACATTGCATTAGAGGTTTGGGAGACACACTTAAGAACATGTATGGCGACGACAGTGCTGAATGACTTCTTTACATGCTGCCTCGCACATATATATTAACTGAGGCATGATGACACATGTTGACCAAATGCCTGTCCACAGCAACAGTTTATGTATTTTTCCAGTGCACAGCGCTTTTGAAGGTTTTGTTTGAAGTCTTGCTCCATGGCACACCTGTGGGGCCTGCAGCATTCTCTGGAGTACACCTTAAGGCCTGTCAATCCAACATGATGTTCAGGGAGTCCTTAGTGATACGGATTGCTTACATTCGATGTTGCCATCCTAGAGCCCCAGCTAGTGTGGAAACAAATGCTATTCATTGCTCTTCTGCATGCTTCTGAGGCACCCCCGCTGCACAATAACACAAATTAAAGCCACTGCCTTAAAATAATGAGCACGGACAACAGGTCCCAACTTGCTGGGACATGAAACTCCTCATGTGTAAGACTACAAATGGCGACAGAGGCACGTTTCTTCCCTGTGTTGATTGTTTACCCCATCACAGGTTAGCAATGCCACCTTTATTGTATGTGTGGACAGTGTAGTACCACATTATAGCATGTATAGCTATGTACAGCATGAGAGGAACATTCAAAATCATGCGCAGGAGTGAAAATATTCATCTAGGGAAAACATTGGTAAAAGGATGTTGTGTTTAATGTTACAAAGTAAGACATCGCTGTGCTATCTGGATGTGGAACAGCATCCTGTAAACAAGTCTGTCGAGCAAAATCGTTTTGCTAGTACCATAATGTGCTGCAGAACTAATGCATGAGGGAATATCCCCTTCCCAAAGAGGAATATCTCGCACATTCCAGTCATGGATATTGTTTGAGCAGCAACCACCCGTATACCTGGGTAATGATGGTTGGTACTCGGAGGTGCAGTCAAGGGCAGCATCCTGGTGCTTCGAGCTGGACTTTTGATATAAGTAACCCAAATACATACACACATAAATACATATACACACACACACATACACCCATACACACACACACATACTTATATACACACACACATATATACATACTTATACACACACACACACATACATACACACACACACACATACATACATATACACACACACACACATACATACTTATACACACACATACATACACACACACATACATACTTATACACACACACACATATACACACACATACACACACACACACACACATACATACATTCATACATCTTCTCACTATAAGGGTGCTTGTGTTGATGCTGTCTGTCTGTCCCCTTTCTTCCTCCTGAGTCTTTTTCGGTATAAGACATTTTCAAATAACACATGAAGGCACTTTTTGCTGACTGGTGTGCAGGGCGTTCAGGCTGCTATCAAATCAGACAAATGGCACATTCTGGGGCACTCATGATAGGAAGCGATATTGCGATAGTGGCATACGGTTGATATTGTAAGTACGTACTCTTGTGTAATTCGCCAACAGCAGCATTTTTCACAAAAAATACCAATTTATAACATAGGGCATTAAATCAAAAATGTGTTGTGAACGTTTCGAGCCAGTGCAAACTGGGAGACAGGGCGTTCCCCAGGCTAACCTGTTCCAGCCCCCGTGCCCACGGGCCAAGGGCATGGCGACCAATGCGCTATGCAAAAACCGCTTAACAAAACGCCACTTATTGGGGGCGAAGTCGCACTCTATTGTGGCAGTAGCAGCAGGGTGACAGGGACCAGAGGCGGTGGTAGGCCACCATGCTCCTTTCTCAACACCCTGCGTGGCCACATTCCTCAAAAAATACGAATGTCTCAGCCGCCACAGTTCAATTCATTTCACAGAAAAATGCGAGGTCTGTGCAGTGCGTTCTTTAACCCAGCAGACCCTCTCAGATCACAGCCCCCTCTCTCACGTTGGCTCTCGGGGGGCTGCTAACCAAGTAAGTCTGCCGTGATGGAAGCAAAGTGCACCCCGTGTGTAAATACTTGACAGAAGCAGCCAAACGTCACGCGCGCAGAGCCTGCCAGTTGCATTCTGATGGACACACGCAGCCGTCTCCATGCGTGAAAAGACGCGCAAATCTGAGAGGAAGCAAGTTCGGGGGGGGTGTCTGCGAAACATCCACATTCACTTTCAGAGGCCAGCCTCGTGCCCTTTGCAGATTACTTCCTTATTGCATTGTTTGCCTTTCTTGGGAAGAGAACCCAAAGTCGCAGCAGGGTACATTAAAGCAGCCCGTCTGACTTGGTCGCTTCGGGGACTCTTGTGTTTCAGACTCCAGTGTCACTGAGGGGCCGCGCGCACTGGCAGCACTGCACCATGTGGGAGCTCAGTCAGCTGCAGCTGAACCGTCGCGGTGTCCATCAAAGGGGGTGTCTGGGGAGCACATGAAAGCTCAGACCGTCTGGAACACACTCACAAGGACATTTTCTGATTTATTTTTCAGTACAGTACAACTTACATGGCTGTGCTCCACACAGAACATTGAAGCGTGCTTTAAGTGACACAGAGCGCACACTTTAGGACACTTCAAGCACGTTATTCTGTGTTTGTGTATACACCAGAGGGTGGAAGGTGTGACTGCCTCTGTATGCGCTCCTGCGTGACGTGGAGTCCTGGAAAGGCGGAACACGCACTCAGGGACAGCAATAGGTAACTTTGAAAAAAAGAATACGCATCTGGTGATATTTCCTGAAGTCCTTGTCGAGAGACTGCGTGAAAGAAAACAACGCATTGGGCCTGGAGTATGTTTCTTTCATTACACTCGCGACCAATTGTGTGGTACTCGTCAACGTGTGTGCGCATTTATAGGCATTAATAGTGACGCAGGAACACACTATTGTGGTTGAGACATATCAACTTACACCTCAGATAAATAAAGTTAGTCGCGCTTTCCTTCACTCATTAAGCCGCCCTGACTCCCGCACTGAACAATTATATAAAACAATGTCAACGCAACGTTAACGCTGCCTCTCTGTTTTTTCACTCCTTTTGTCCGCCGAAGGAAATGAGGCGTAGAGGCGCAACATTCCGCGCAACCTGCCCAAAGTCCCCGCCGGGCTGCCTGCACTGGAGACAAGTTAAACATGCCTTTCCTTCTGGCTCGACAAACTGCCGGCTGAATGCAGATCAAATTCCTCCTCCTCCCTCCCACCCTCACGTCTTCATCTCCAAGAATGAGGTACACCAGGAAGAGATACTGCGTGCAACTGCTGGACTTTTCTTCAGCCGCCAACAGGTCAATGTAGACCGATCCGGGCGGCCGTTCAAACCAACGCGCGCTCCGCTGAGATAAAACTACAGACGACCAACTCCCACCTGACAAAACAAGGCTGCCGCCCTGGAAACAATGTCCACTCTCCAAGAACGCACCGAGAGGTGTCAGAGATCTTAACAGACAGAAAACGAAAAGGCGAGCTCCGCCTGCGCCCTGATAGAGATAAAGCAAGTAAACGTTTCGGCACGAGAGCCCTCCTTACCTTTCTGGTCTTCATCGGCTAAGGTGTCCCGTCCGATGATACACAGCACCAGCAGCACCGCAGCCCGGAGGTTCATTATCGCTGTCCCACTGTGCCTGCTCCTGACGCCCAATGGCAGACTTTGGGAACGTATTGTGTCCTAAATCCCTTCTTTTAACCTCCCAAAACTGATTTCTGTCCTGCTGTCCGCCTCTTCACAACTCCTTCCTCGCCTCAATCCTCAGCATGGCTCCTCGGCTTCTCCTCCGGGCTCCCGCTGTACAAACCCATGCTTCGTCCTGCCCGGACAGGAGTAATGGGGCTTCACAAGAGCACCCAATATACACGTTTACCGGCACAGGTTGTGAAACTCTCCTGTCACTCTTGAAATTGTGAGTGGAAAGCTCCCAGTCTCCTTTGCCAGCAATCCTTATCAGTTTCTACCAGTCGTGAGTGAAGCAATGCCGTTCCCAGGTCCCGGAATTGCAAAAGTTTTGACAGCTTTGGCCAAGCTCTCGGGCTCCCTCTACAAAACAATGATCCGCAAGAACCTTTGGAGTGTCCCGCGCTGACGTCAAGAGGTGGGCGTGTCTCTCTCCCAGCTGGAGGGGCTGGAGGCGGGGCCAGGGGGAAGTAAAGCAGATGGCAATGCACTGTAGAACACACAGGGCGTGTAATGTTCTATGGAGGCTTTACTTGAATAATCAAAGAGACAAGAATTAAAATGAAGCAACTTAACTTTTACTGCACGGCGCTAACCGGAAAGGCTCGCTCCAGCCAAGTATGGAGAACAGGCTGCTTTCAAATGTAAACCTTTCTACAATCCTATCACAACACACGCCACCTAAAATAGCCTGTGGTGTTCAGACCACCAGCAGGTAAAGAGGACTCATTTATGAGCACCTGTAATGAACTTTGTGCTGTCTGGCATTTAAAAAAATTTGCGACTTAAGGACATGTAATTTAGGTATTATTTTTAGTCCCCGTTCATCACGAGAAAGCAGAAATTTACTCCAGTCTGGCTGATAGGCTGATAGCACAGTCCTTATATTATTTTGTGCCCTAGCCCAGAAACCCAAAAGTATACAGAAAATTGATGGATGGAATTCTTGAATTAATCTCAGTCACCGGTAATTACTTGAGGCTGCATCCCAGTACATACGCCGAATAACTACCAGTGGCTTTCCTTCCATCACTCTCGGTTTGCACCACTTATCATACCACCTTACAGTAAGAAATCAGTAGGAGGCACTGCTTTCTTAGTACAAGCTGCCAAGGTCTGGGACACACTACCAGCCAACATTAGAAACACCCAGGCGCATATACACTTCGGAAGATAGTTGAAAACTTGGGTATTTCCTCAATAAATGCACTACCTGTAACCAAGCAACAGAGCCCAGAAAACAGTCACACCCTCAAGTGCAATCCTCAGCTTACAACCCACAAAGGGCAAACAAATCAACTTTATGCGGGTAAGCAAAAACAGGCTGACCTATGGGTCACCGGGACATTATATAGTTATGCACTTCCATATATAACTGTTATGGTCCACAATAATACTAAAACCATAATATTCAGTGGTCAGACACAAATTGTAACTTATACCTATTAATTTCACATAATACATATCTGCTATGAGGGTTGCCCATCACTTTACTGCCAAAAAACAAACATCACCAAATGAACAGGCAGGGCATTACTGAAGTGACCTGTCACACGTTACGGATCAGTTTTGGAGGACTTTAATATAGTCCATTCACTGTAGGTCCCAAATATCTATCCAATCTGACCGCTTCTTTACATCTCATATCGACACTCAGATATGGGATGATAATAAAAATGCCCGTCCCTACAGATCTGTGCACTTCTGTCTCTCTCCAACTATGCCAGCACAGGACCACAACTATACACAAAATCTAGGATTGGACAACCCAGTGCATTAACCAGCTAAGCAGACTATATCATGTGAAATGCCATAAAGGGACCTGCAGTGCTGTCCAAAGCTAACAGCACACAGAAAACCATAAAACTGCGCATCTATCTCTGACCCTTCATCATCCTGCATACGGCTACATGCTGCATCCCATAACACGATAACCACACCTTGTGGTTATCACGAACAACATGGAAAAAACTTCCCTCGTAGGATCAAAACAAATACAACATCCTTCCAACCACACACCCTAAATGGTGTGGCATGCTACTCATGTAGACAAGCGCTTTAGCGCTCCACACAGGGGTAGTAAGCACTATATAAATTCTGTAATACAATACAATACAATAATTTTTTTGTATGCTCTAGTGTTTCTCCCTAGGTGAGATTGGTATGCCCAGACATGGGTCCCATGTACACTGTGTCACTGGAACCAAGCGATACCTGGCTGATGAGCTCTAACTAGGGCATAACCTATTCTGGTGTCCTTGGGTTCTGGTTCAGGGAGGACCTGGCTAGGCAGTTCACACTGGACTCTTCCCATTGGAGTACGGTCAAGACCGATTTGCAATATGGCTGGGTCCAAGCTCAGGTTGCATGGTGTGCAAAATAACGATGTACTGGGAGTAATTAACAGTGGCTGAGATTAATTCAAGCATTCCATCCATCACTTTTTTGCATGTTCTAATCCAGAAATGTCCTGTACTTAGCCGCTAGAGCATGACTCACTTGAAACCTTGTGCATAACCATGGCCACAAGAATGATGCATCAAGGGAGGACCAAATTATGTGGTAGGGTTTACTAAGTTATGCAGCATGAAAAAGCAGATTATGCGGCATAATGCGGCCCATTTTGCAATAGTATCTGTTTATTAATTTGTCATTTTTACACGTTAACACTGTCTGGACATAGGTTTCAATTTATTAGTACTAGTTTAATACACAAATACGCTAATATGCAACTGAAAGGTGAACAGTCAACCTTTGCGTAGTGCCTTCCTTGCACAGCAACATACATAGTCCCATTTTTAGTAACTTTTGATCCGTTTGAGCTAAAAACAATTTTTTTATTAAAATCTGGAAATTGTGCAGCAGATGATGGATAATGTGGTTAATGCAGCAAATCCATAATTATTCGAAAACGCTGCTGCAGAATCGCATAATTCCAGTGGCTCTGTACGACACAAAAAGGTCTGTGAACCCAGCATTGATGTAATCATAGGATCAAGTTCTGATTTAGGGCCTGATTTAGAGTTTGGCAGATGGGTTACTCCGTTCCAAACGTGACGGATATCCCATCCGCCGTATTACAAGTGCCATAGGATATAATGGACTCGGAATGTGGCAGACGGCATATCCATCACATTTCTGATGGAGTAACCCGGTCCGCCAAACTCGAAATCAGGCACTAAGTCAAATATCAAAATGATCCCTGCATGCTCCACCTGACATATTTAGCCTTTTCTTAACTAGTTCTGAATTGTATAGTACTCTTGCTACCCATTCCTTGAGTGTGGGAGATGTCAGTAGAATCTATTTCTAAAAATCAGAGTCCTATACATGAGTATCAGGTGAAACAATATCCCCTTATCTAATTTACTGAATTGGTTATTCTCATCTTCTTCAATTATGCCAAAGATAATGAGCAAAGGACTTATTTTAAAATGTTGTGAAAGTATCTTGTAAATAACCTTACCTACATCATTCCAAATAGTTTCTAGTGCCGGACAGCCTGAAAACATATGGAGATCTTCTGCTTGAATCTGCATACATCTTTTACATCAGAGCTGGAGAATGAAACAGTTTTTAGGGGTCCAGTAGATCCAATAAATTCTATAAATAATGAAGAAATGATTTCCCCTAAGTGGTGTAGATTTAACCGTTTTATATAAACAATTTATAGATACTTGCCATCCTCTGTCATGGTTGGTGGAAAGTCTGGGTCCCAGACGTACTGCTGTGCTGGTATTCCTCCTTCTTTCCACTCCAAATGGCCAGCATAGCAATAGGCTACCTATTTTTTCCTTGGTGATTTGTTCCGTAATGCCTCCTTTACCTTTGATGTAGTGTTTTGACTCCATTTGTCTTTAGAACACCAACATTTCAGATGTAGATATCCAAAAGGTGTCCATTGGTTTGTACAGATATTTTTCCTAGTTTAGAACATCTCCTTCCTCAATCAGTGGTACTATTTTACTATTTCTCACAACTTTTCAGATATTCCTTCAATAACTTCGATGTTCCAGGGAAACCCCAAATTGGTGCAAGCATGCAATAGTAAGGGATTTCCATAGGTTTCCTTATCTCATATCACCATCTCGCAGCTGGTCTCAGTGTCTTTAGCCTTACTTTCTTTAACTATTTTGATGCCCCAAATTTATAAAGGAATTTTCCCCACACCACCCTGATGTAATTTCCTGGAAAAGCTATCCCATCATGGATTCCCTAGGGAGTCCAAATAACTGTTTAAATGCCTTGATCTGAAATGTACAGTTTTAAATCTCGATCCTCCTTGCTCTTTCTTTTCCTTAATATTTCTAAGAAATGGTAGTACCTTTGGAGTTCCATGCACAGCTGTTCATATGGATTGGAGATCACTTAGAACAATTTTGTCGAAATTAGAAGGGATATTATAAAACAGCTTTGTAACTTTCAGATTAAGGGTCATTTAAAGAAGATGAACTCTCCCATAAATTGTTAGTTGTATGCATTCCCATCTTTTAAGACAACAACATGGGGATATGCTCTATTTCCCATGTGAAGTTAACGCCCAAATATTTATTTTATTGTTTTTTTATGGGGTCGTTGAACTGCATATTCCATATCATTATTTTAGATTTCTCTTAATTAACCTGAGAACCTGAGATCCTGGGACCAGTTTTGGGGTATCACCCCTCATCATCCAGGCTAGCTTGAATCCAGTGGCCAGCGAGCAATAGACCCACGTTTGGGCATGCCCTTGGCCACTTAGGGTGAACATAGCAAATACAACAGGGTGATAGACGGAGTGCTGAAAGTTTTCAAACACTCACCCCCAGTCAAGAGATCTGGGTTAAATCCATCATTCTTTTGCTCACCATACCACCCCAGTTTAGACCCAGCCATATGTAAATCAGTTTTGACCCTGCACCCCATGGGTACAGTCCAGCCTGTGTATCATCAAAGAGAACTAGTCTAAGTGGACGTGATATGGTGGTCAAAACCTATATGGTTTTGTAATAAAAAGAAAAAGCTTATTTCTTTTTATGAAGCCCTCACCCACCAACATAGTTGGTGGCATGCTTCATTATCGGGCCCACCTGGTGACATCGAGTATGTCCCTGGTGTGCTACAACGCCTGTATTACAGCGGAGCTGGTATATTACTGAGTGTGCAGTGAAGGTGGTGTGAAGGTGAGATTTAAAAACTGTCCAGTGGTCCCATTACCCAAAGGGTTTATTTTAATGTTTGGGCCTCTGGCAGTAATAAAAGCAAGGCGGTGGATGTAGGTGGAGTGGTAATTAAGAACTCCTGCATCCAACAGACGGTCTACATGTTTCAGCCAGGCCTTTAATATATACTGGCTTTCCTCAGGACCTTAATAATGTGAAGAGTGAGATCTATACTATGCATAGGGCACTTTAGCATGTGCAACACATTTTTGGATCTAACACGTAATTTAGTATAGATCTCACACTTCACATTATTAAGGTCCTGAGGAAAGCCAGTATATATTAAAGGCCTGGCTGAAACATGTAGACCGTCTGTTGGATGCAGGAGTTCTTAATTACCACTCCACCTACATCCACCGCCTTGCTTATTACTGCCAGAGGCCCAAACATTAAAATAAACCCTTTGGGTAATGGGACCACTGGACAGTTTTTAAATCTCACCTTCACACCACCTTCACTGCACACTCAGTAATATACCAGCTCCGCTGTAATACAGGCATTGTAGCACACCAGGGACATACTCGATGTCACCAGGTGGGCCCGATGATGAAGCATGCCACCAACTAGGTTGTGGGTGAGGGCTTCATAAAAGGAAATAAGCTTTTTCTTTTTATTACAAAATCATATAGGTTTTGACCACCATATCACATCCACTTAGACTAGTTCTCTTTGATGATACATATTAACCTTGGGGAAAAGGACTAGTTCCCTAATCCTCTCTCTCCTATTGATAATCAATACAGTCCAGCATGAACAGCCAGGCCAGATCGTCCCTGGACCGGAAACAAGCATCCTGGTACCGGGTTCGGGGCATCACCTCTCATCAGCCAGCCTAGCTTGAACCCAGTGGCACAGCGAGCAAGGCTGATTTGCATGTGGTTGGGTCCAAACTTGAATGGCGTGGTGAGAAACTCAGAATGGATTAAACCCAGATCTGTGACTGGGGATGAATGTTTGGCAATGCTTAGCATTCCATCCATCATCTTTTTGTGTTGCAACCTGAAATATTCCAAAATTCTCTGGTTATATGGTTAATTTTTGTTAATGATCTTCCAAAATCTGCAGTATATATGTTATGTTATAAAACTTATAAAGCGCACGATTACCGAGGGTGTCTTGGCGCTAAGTTGGGTATTGATCAGCAGATCATAAGCATAGAGTGTCACTATAATATTGAACTGGCCACTTTTAAAGGGAATAATCTCCTTCGCTAGCTGGATCGCTTGGGCTAATGGCGCTATATACAAGGTAAACAATAAGGGTGAAAGTGGGTAACCTTGGCATGTTTCCCTTCCTACGCTAAAACTCGATGTCAAGATGCCATTAACCAGGCCCTTTCCACTGGGTGCCTGGTACATTGCTTGTCTTGCTTTAACAAAATTGTCTTCTATGCCATATTGTTGGAGAGCCTGTCAAAAGATTTAGTGGCATCTAAGGTAATTAGAATGAGGGGAGTCTGGAATTTCACTGCAACATCTATAGTGCAGATCAACAGGTGAGTAAAATCTTGTATTTTGTTTACCAGAAAGAAAGCCCTTTTGATCCTCAAATATCAACAGGTCCATCAATCCTCTCAAACTCCTGGTTAAAATACTTTAAAATATTTCTTAATTTCTATTGAGCAGTGAGATGGGTCTATAAGATCCTAATTTTTTAGGTTCTTTTTTAGGTTTCAAAGTAAGGGTGACTATTGCTGCCTGCCAGGAATCAGCGATATTCTGCCTAGGCATAGGTGATAAACTCTACTCCGCTTGTGGAGTTTTTGGAATTTGGGCACTCCACAGAGGAGCGCGGAGTTCCTGAATTGTGCCTTCCGGGCTTGAAGAAAACTTTTTTTTTCATGCCCGCACGTGAGATTTGTTTGATGAGAGTGCATCTCGGGCTGCTAGCGAGCGCACGCAAGACTTCGTGCTCGCTCGCACTGCTTCTGGCTGTGACAGTGCCAATGTAGTGCCGATCACGGTCGCGAACGCACCACTCGAGTAGCTTTTGTGCTTGAGAAGCAGCTAAAGAGGATTTTCGAGTGGATTTTCTTCTCCAATGGACCGTTAGAGTTGTTTTTTGTGCTAGAAGCCTTTTTTTTAAAACTTTTTTTGCCAGCAGGAAGGAAGTACCCCAGAGACTCCAACCTCCTGTTCCTGCCCAGTAGGCTCCTCCCAGTGCTTTGCCCATCTCCTGGTCACTTTTCATTTGGATTTGGAGCTGGAAGGATCACTCTACTTGTCTGCTGCATATATACTATTGGTTTTAAGGACTTTGGGGCTTATTTAGAAGCCCCTTGTACCACCGGTGATTCACTTCTTATATGGGAAAAAGTGATGAACCAGCGGCACCAGGAGCTTGTAAATAAGCCCCTTTTTATTTGAGATATCACAAGTAAGCTCAAAAACTCTTGTATAAGGGTCTTGTTTCTTTGCTAGAGGGCATGCACCAGTATTTATTTGTACTTTTATTCAATTTTTCAAAGTTATTGTAGTGGGTGGCCTGCATTTTTTCAGTAGGGGCCTAGTTATATTTTTTGCCTTTAATTTTTCTTCTTTTGTAAAGGAACAATGTTGCACAGTTCAGTATATTTTCTCCATGTTTGTTAAATGTGCAATATTTATTTATTTTACTATGTAGCCTCGTCTGCCAAGGAGCCATCCAGTAGACCTACACATGGGCGCATGAAACAACTGTTTCTGTGGTATATGTTGTCTTAAAACATCATTTAGGGCTGGGATGGCATTGGATTGAATAAAAAATGTGGTATTCTTTTGTATTTCATGTTTTTTTTCTGTATAAAAGTGTATATGTTGGTAATGTTTGATGCCTTGGAAGGATGTGTGTTGTCGTAAAAGTTTTATAGCTCAGATAATTTTCATTTTGGCATTGCTGAACTAATCGTAGTGTTTTCTTCAGTATTACCATGCCTCCTTTGTCTGTCCAGCATGTGTGTGTGTGTTTGTCATAGGCCATCATTGATTTGTCTCTGTTTTCCATGCCATGTGGCCGGGGGCAATTTTATGGAGTCTGTGTCCATAGGCCTGAATGTGTTCTCTTGGTTGCCCATGCCTCCTTGCTTGCTGTTGTTGTTTGGCCATGTGGCTGGCAGCCATTTTCTGCATCCAACTAATGTGCCTTTGCCATAGGCTTGCATGTGTTCTTTGTTCCCCATGCCTCCTTGTTTGCTGTTGTTGTTTGGCCATGTGATAGGCAGCCATTTTGTGCAGCCAGGATGCGTGCCTTTGCCATAGGCTTGCATGTGTACTTTGTTCCCCATGCCTCCTTGCTCGCTGTTGTTGTTTGACCATGTGGTACTGGTGGGCAGCAATTTTGTGCATCCAGCCAGTGTGCATTTGCCATAGGCTTGCATGTGTTCTTTGTTCCCCATGCCTCCTTGCTTGTTGTTGTTGTTTGGTCCTGTGGCTGGCAGCCATTTTGTGCATCCAGCCAGTGTGCCTTTTCCATAGGCTTGCATGTGTTCTTTGTTTTCCACGACTCCTTGCTTGCTGTTGTTGTTTGGCCATGTGGCTGTCAGCCATTTTGTGCATCCAGCCAGTGTGCCTTTGCCATAGGCTTGCATGGATGGATGTGATATCAGTTTACCAATATGCTTCAGGATCATTGTAGTATGTATAATAAGAATATGATTTTGATGAACAGTGCTTATATATTACATGCATTTTTTTTATGTAGCACCTCCTTTCCTCACAATAGGTTTGTTCTCATTCTCCCATGCAAACATCGGCAATTATTGTTTTTTTTTTAATAGTAATTTTAATTTTATCTTTTTAATTTGTAATTTTAATTTTTTTATTTTAAATGTATATCTTTTCATTTTAAAGATTTTTATTTTTTAACTTGATTTTTTTAATTTTTACATTTAATCAAAAAAAATATAAAACATTTTTATTTTAATTTTTGCAAATTCTTTTTACATATTTGTTTTTTCATTTTGCCTTGGTTGATCCATCCATCCATCCATCCATCCATCCATCCATCCATCCATCCATTCATGCATCCATCCATCCACCCATCCATCTATCCATCCATCCATCCACCATAGGTGCACAGCCACGCAACAGCATTCAGTTTTTTTAGATAAAATTCCATTTCCTCCTGGACACCCTAGCTGCGGTGCACTGCAGACACAGCAGCATCATTCATTTGCGTAATGGTTATTCCATTTCCCCCTGGACCACATTGCCTGCCATAGGCGCACACTAACATCCATTTTTAAAAGATTATCATTCCATTTACCCACGCAGTTCCCTGAGTACCACAGGTGTTTCCTTTAGAATATTTGGGCATAAAGGAAAGAGCTCTATCTGTATATTGTTTATTATCCTGATGGGGAATTACATTTTATGGAATGGTGGTGTGGTTTGACTTTAAAGTGGTTATTACCTAAGTAACCCACCACACAAATATTGCCTTTATCTGTACTAATTCCAACTGCAATAATGCCATGTTTCACTAAATGTTTTTCTTGGTTGTTTGCTATTAGGTACACAAGAGATGAGACATCACCCACAGTACTGCTAAACAGAATGCCTGTGCAGTGATGTCACACGTCAGTCCTCCAATATCTTCCGCTTGTGCAGCTTAGTGCAACTGCCAACCAAGAGCTTTAAGATGGCCCTAAAGAAAGATGCTTCCAAGAAAGTGGTCAATGAGAAGAAGCAGCTTCCCACCAATGGCATGTTGGGACAAACCTTTTTTGGACCACGTTGTGTGCCTGCCGCACAGGCCTCTGGGAAGCTAGCTGAGAGCAGCACTCGAACCTAAGCTCAAGACCATGTCTGTCAGTGAGGTGGCCACTGCAATCACAGCGACACCAACGAGCAGTGACGCTGAATTTGATTTGTCCCTTTCACAAAGTAGTACCCAGTTGTTTAAGGAAACAAAGGAAAGTGGACAGCAGCCGCAGCCCGCAACAGTACATCTTACTAATGATGGAGCAGAACAGGAGGTTGAGTTTCCTGCCAAACGAGAACCTTTTCTTTTAGAATCATTGGCTCCCAGATCTCCAGCAAGGAAAAGGAAGGGTACTACTCCACCTTCTTTTCCAAACACCAATTCTGATGATGACGATAGAGACATGGAGTCGACTTCAGCAGAGTCTGAGAGATGCCAGGAAAGGCAAGGAAAAATAAAAGTTCTTGAAAGCCTTAGAATTATGGAAGGGGATGATGAGGAGGATGACGAGCTAGTCATTGTGGAAGGTAGCACTGCCAGCTCCCATATTTGCAAAGCCACAGCTGAGACCTGCACTAACCACTACCTCAGTAGAAGTATGTACTGCAGAGAGGCAAATAATGACACACCCACCTACCTCCAGTTCATCTTCAGGCTTTGGCAGTGGCACAGTATAAAGTACCCCTCCCCTCCTCAGTTTGAGACTTTGTTATGGTTAGCAAAGAGTATGCAGCATTTGCAACACCCATGTTCGTCGAGGTGAGCCTGGTACACATTCTGGTACTGGAAGCCAAACGACCCATATGAGAAAACACAATGCAATCCTGTGGGAAGAGCACCTTAAAAAAATTGCTGAACGTGGTCATGGTGGTGAAGGTGAGGAGAGCTGGGGAACATCAGCTACAAGTCCAATAATGGTGAGAGGTGATAATAAGGAAGAAGAGGGTGACATTCTCACACAAAACTGCTGTGTCCCCAACAAGCACTAGCAGAATACCCGCCTCAGCGACTTCACAATTGCACAAGACTCAGAGTCAGGTGGAGGCACCACAGCATACAGTGACTGCCCCACCACGACGTGCACTGCGTCTACCACAATATACTTCTCAAAAGTAGCCTGCGTCAGTGGCCCCAGAAATGAAGAAAAAAATACAGACTACTATTACGGGCATGTTTAGGGAGGAGGGACCCTATGGTTGCAACCACCCAATGGCATGTTTGTACAACGGGAAGCTGGCAAAAATGTTAGTGCTGGACCTCCTCCCTATTTCTTTTGTGGAAGGAGCGGGATTCTTAGAATTTGTGGCTGCTATCTACCTGAAATGGAAGGTTCCAAGCCAGACCTATTTTGCCAGAGTAGCTGTTCCAGCACTGCATCAAGATGTGCTGTAATTGGTTCGACAAGCTTTGCAGCAAAGTGTTGTTCACACCAGGCCCGTGCAGGTAAGATCGGTGGGGCGGGGTGGGGGGGAAGTCAACATAGGATGACGAGGGTTACTTAAATAAAACCAAAACCATACATTGTATTGGTTTCACTTGGCAGGGCTTAAGTCCAGTGCAGAGGCAATGGCAAAAGAAGTCGAGCAAGTGGCAGTGCCAATTGCCATCCAGGGGATATTCCAGGAGTATCTGGATGATCCAAAAGAGGTCTATGTGGATCAAAACCCATTGATGTATTTGTATGGGGAGATGTGCGAATGGCCAGAGCTCAGCAGGATAGCAATAACGTATCTGGCTTGTCCTATCCCTAGTGTGTCTGCTGAGTGTGTGTTCAGTGCAGCTAGTGCAGTTGTTACAGTGAGACGGACCAGTATCTCACCTCACAACGTGGAGAGATTGACTATGACCAAAATGAACCAACATTTCATGACATACAAATTACACCGTTCCTGAAACAGCAGAGGAAGAGGAGGAGGAGGATTGGTCAGAGTCAAGTGTGTTAGTTGACCAAATTCTGGGTGGACCACCTGAGTTAGAGGACAAACTCTACTTCCCGGACTAAGTACACCAGTTCCACCATAGAACTTTTTAATTGTTTCCTGCTGAACCTCTTTCTTTGCAAAAAAAAAAAAGTAGCTGGTGGAACATTATGTTTGTGTGAGATTTTTGCTGCCCTAACATTTCTTAGTTACATATATTGCCAGATTGCAGTTGGGCCAGTGTGCAGTTAAGAAGCCTCCACAATTCCTTCATGACTTTGGAGAAAATACCTGCCTCCTCGTATGTCTATCCTTTTTTGCATCACTTATCAGGGCTGCTCAAGAAGATCATTGATTTATAAGAGTGCCAATACCAAATTCCAATGTGTTGCCTGCACCAAAGATACAATTGCGTATCTACTACCTAACCTACCCATGCTTTCATTGGAATAGGTAACTACAACTATTGCAACAGTGAGTGAGTGATTTTGAGTGATGATTGATGAATCATGTAGCGGCAGACAATGAGGGAGAGTGTTCATCTGTAATTTGGGAACTTGATTGAGATGATTTGCAATATTTGGGACCAGAATGACGGGTGATCATGTTTCCTGGAGGTCACTGGCCTTTACAAACTTACTTTGCAAAAATTAACCTGTATGGTCCACTCCTATGATCCTTCTTTTTTTCATCACCAAGAAGGGCTGCCCCAGAAGATCATTTGATTTACAAGACTGCCAAATTAAAATCTGTTGCTTGCATCAAGGAGGAAATACAATTGTGTACGTACCACCATACTTGGATTGGAACAGGTAACCATTTCACAAATGAGTGATTTATTATTGAGTGATTGTGAGTGATGATTGCTGATTCATGTGGTCTCAGATAGTGAGGGAGGGTGTTCAACTGTAATTTGGGAACTTGATTGAGATGATTTACATTGTTTGGGACCTGAATGATGGGTGATATTTTTTTCTGAAGGTGATTGACCCTTTCACACTTTGCCAGATTTACCTGCAGAACCTATACAAATACTCCAATTCTGTTTCTCTACTTGTTCTTCAACAGCAGTGCACTACACGTCTATCTTGCTCTGGTTGTGACTGGGACGGAGTTACTCGGAGTCAGTAGGAGGATGAAAAAACTCACGGCATGACTACCTCATCAACAGCTAGAAGAAAGAATTTATCGACTTCAAGGGGAAACCATGACTTTGAGGCCTAGTGCTCAGCTATGTGGAATGGAAAGAGGTGTGTTGATTTGTTAAATGCCGTTGATTGTGTGTGTTGCACTGGTGGCAAAAGTGAAAATGTGAGATCTCTTATTTTGTGCGCTGCCTCTGAGTCTTCTCGGTACATTCCTCATGAAGTTTACCTTCCTTTTGTCCTTCCCCTTTACTCTAAAATACAGTTTCTGTTTTACAATCCGCAGGCCTTCTCGTCTCCTGCATGAATGAAAGGCAAAAGCTAAGCTCCACACTCCTGCTTACCTACCGGACCAGTCCAGACAGGCACCCAAGAGTGATGGACATTCCCGAGGAAAATGCAGATGCAAAACCTAATTTTGCAATGCAGTATCATTTTTCTTTTAACAATCATATTGTTAGTACTGGGTGGATTAACTTCTCCATAATTAGATTATTTCAAACCTAGAAGACAGAACATTTAGATATCTGCTAACTTGGGTCTCTGGGGCAGAAGGACTGTTTTCAGTGCATTTAACTGTACTGTATGAACGCAATAGTGGTTTAGGAACTAATTAAAAAGAAAATAACAGTTATAACTTATGATTGTAAATTTAAAGAACACAGAAATAAATTATAAAGTACCCACAAACATATATCAGAAAATTATTTGTTACTAGAACCAATATAAAATATTCAAATATTCAATAATACAATGGTGCTCACAAGATTACACAAACATATATAACTAAAAAAAGGACAAACTTAAGTGTAAACAAAAACAATGGCAAAGGAAAAAATTTACAAAGACAAGTTTGTCACATGACAAGCACTAAACACAATAAATGTTTCCTCTTGAATTTTTGCCAAGGAAGGCGTCGACGGCGTTTCAACCTTGATAATTTGTCAGATCATCATCAGGACATAATATATAGAGCAACCATCAAATATTCAAGCTGTAAATAAGAAGAATTACTTTAAGAAAAAATCAAACAAGATACTTAAAAGCGGTTTCTTGGTTATAGCCAATTAATGGAATATCAATCATGCTTTAAAAAAAAATAGTGAAGACCAAGAGAATGGTCAAAAAGAATCCTACAACAATAATGAATATACTTTATACACCAAAAGAGTGAAAATAAATTATATAGAATAAACATGATTCATCGTATTTGTCACATAACCATGTAAATCAATACAGACCAATGTGCCCAAGAAAAAGTAAAGAAACACACCAAAGGAGACCAAATCCCCGTGCATAACTCCTGGTACAAATATTTACCAATGCTGATCAGTCTCAAGCATAAAGTCAATGAGAGTCCTGCACTACGGTCAATCCAAAATATCTGCAACAAGATTACACTTTTATACAAACTATCTTGTACTTTGTATTGAAGTCTTACAAGAACTAATGAGCCACTTACAATTTGCGCAAGACAATTGAGATCTGATGTGGCATAAAGACTTCCAAAGGAATTATCTCACCGATACTCCCAATTCCAAATTGCGTTTTTATTTTAATTACTATCAAAGAGAAAAATCAGAATATAAATGGACTAAACTCAATAAAGACAAAAGCAACTAAGCAGAGCAACTTGTCACGAGGACATAGATCTACAGTACCTTAAGTCACTGCCCGCTCTTCTTATAACTGCATCCAAAATTGAGTGCATGCCTACACAGAATACTCTGTGTCTAAATAAGCGCTACTCTATAGTGAAGGTAGAAGAAAGACCTGGACGAGTCTGACCTTCTTTGCAAAACTAATTACTACATGCACTATACGTGCTCCATGAAAAAAGAGAAGAAGACAAATCATTTAGCCATGAGCTAAGAATTAAATGGACCTTAAACTAAATCCAAAATCATTCAATGATTACAACGATCTCACTCTTAAACACGCATGTGCATGAATTGAGACGCTATTCCGCGCTACTGCTTAAGAAAGTAAAATGCAATCTACGTCGGGTACATGGCGCATTAGGCCGTGTGGCCACCCTGGAAGAAGCGGCGGTCTTACTAGCGCTTGACGCGAAAATGGCGTTCGATACCATAGCATGGGATTATTTGTTTGCTGTTCTCACCCGTGTCGGGAGTCGGACCCAAATTCCGGGGTTGGATTAAACTTCTATACACCTTGCCCATGGCCCATGTATCGGTTAACAACCACCGCTCTACCCCCTTTACCCTTAGCCGAGGAACACGGCAGGGTGCCCGCAGTCGCCGCTACTCTTCGCCCTTGTTCTCGAACCACTCGCAACTTGGATCAGGGGTGACCCTGCTATCAGAGGGCTTAAATGGTCCGAGGACCACGAAGACTGCATATCACTATACGCGGACGATATTTTGCTTTACCTAGCCTCACCAGAGCGATCGATCCACCGGGTATTACACATCTTTCATATCTTTGGGGCACATTCTGGATACCAGATCAATTGGTCTAAATCCCAACTATATCCTCTTTGGGAGCCCCCCCACGCAATCCACGGGGATATGATATACCAGTGGCGACCCGAGGCTTTCGATACCTGGGAATTTTTGTAACAACTGATGCCACACTATTTTTTTAGCAGAATTTACTAGGCCCGTTGCAGAGATTTCGCGCGGACGTCACGCACTGGAAGACGCTCCCCCTCAAGAAAGAAAACCTCTGATCTGACCTATATTACTTTTCAAAGCGACCTCAAAGGGTTCGAACTTAGCAACCAGCTCAAGGAAAAAGACAATTAAGATAATTTATACAAAAAATACATATATCTTTATTAATTTTTAAAGCATGAGTTAATCATAAAAATACATCTCATATACAATTGTCCTAATGGTCACATTAAACAATAATGAATTCATACACCTAAATATCTAACATAGTTATAATAAGATGACAACATTTGAACAATCAGTGTGCGTTAGAAAGCCACTAGCAGATATTTTATTTCACATAATAGTAAGATCTTCATCTATGGCTAGGGACAACTAGTAAAATCTTAAGAGCAACAATTATTTACAAAAATATATACAATCAAAACACCCACGCTTCATCATACTACTGCTTTCTCACCTCAGATAAACCCAAACATCCTAACATTCATACACAAACTCAATATACTCTCAATTGAGATCCTAAAAACTATGACAGGGACAGATATGAGCGGAAACAAGCCACGCTCAGAATAGTAATTATATCCGTCTCTGCAGGAACTCTCCATATAAATGGTGATGGTCTACGCGCGTTTCGGTGGAATTCACAATGGCACCACCTTCCTCAGGACCAAAACATATTCATAAGCATCACAATTGAGATGAGCGAGGGCATCTTCAAGAGCTAAACCAACGATAAAGAAGAAAATTGGCATGATTGTGCCCAACATCCATATTGTTGAGTATATATATATAATCCTTTCCACAAGTCTGTCCAACTGGAATATATCCCAAATAGCAGCACATGCAATTGGTAGTTTAGAAAATAGTTCCTTTTCGAAAATCTTCTCATAAAAGTAGCAATTGGCCTGGCACCACGAGCTCACTTCAGTCATGGGAGAGGAAGGGACTATAATGCGGCTTCAGGTAAGGCGCATTATAGTCTTTAGTCATTATGACTGAAGTGAGCTCGTGGTGCCAGGCCAATTACTACTTTTATGAGAAGATTTTCGAAAAGGAACTATTTTCTAAACTACCAATTGCATGTGCTGCTATTTGGGATATATTCCAGTTGGACAGACTTGTGGAAAGGATTATATATATATACTCAACAATATGGATGTTGGGCACAATCATGCCAATTTTCTTCTTTATCGTTGGTTTAGCTCTTGAAGATGCCCTCGCTCATCTCAATTGTGATGCTTATGAATATGTTTTGGTCCTGAGGAAGGTGGTGCCATTGTGAATTCCACCGAAACGCGCGTAGACCATCACCATTTATATGGAGAGTTCCTGCAGAGACGGATATAATTACTATTCTGAGCGTGGCTTTGTTTCCGCTCATATCTGTCCCTGTCATAGTTTTTAGGATCTCAATTGAGAGTATATTGAGTTTGTGTATGAATGTTAGGATGTTTGGGTTTATCTGAGGTGAGAAAGCAGTAGTATGATGAAGCGTAGGTGTTTTGATTGTATATATTTTTTGTAAATAATTGTTGCTCTTAAGATTTTACTAGTTGTCCCTAGCCATAGATGAAGATCTTACTATTATGTGAAATAAAATATCTGCTAGTGGCTTTCTAACGCACACTGATTGTTCAAATGTTGTCATCTTATTATAACTATGTTAGATATTTAGGTGTATGAATTCATTATTGTTTAATGTGACCATTAGGACAATTGTATATGAGATGTATTTTTATGATTAACTCATGCTTTAAAAATTAATAAAGATATATGTATTTTTGTATAAATTATCTTAATTGTCTTTTTCCTTGAGCTGGTTGCTAAGTTCGAACCCTTTGAGGTCGCTGAAAAGTAATATAGGTCAGATCAGAGGTTTTCTTTCTTGATTGTTGCATTCCCCCTCCTCTTGGACCTAGCAGTATTTGGGGGTACCTTCTTGTTTATAGACGCTCCCCCTCACACTACTGGGGCGTGCGTCGTTGTTTAAGATGCTAGCCCTGCCGCGCTTTCTTTACGCCCTCCAAAACTCTCCCATCCCTATCCCTTCCACGTATTTTTTACACATCGAGGCAGCAGTGAGAGACTTGTTGTGGGACGGTAAACAACCTCGCATAGCTATGGCCAAACTCACCAGGGGTTGGTACGATGGGGGGATTGGACTACCGGATTTGCGCCTCTATTATCAGGCCTCGCAACTTGTGGCCATTAGCCAATGGGTGTTCGGGCGGCGCGAGGATCCTGGTTTCCGGACTGACCATTGGCTGATGGGGAAGGGGGGCTATCACAGAGCACTGTATACCAAACACAAGAAATTGAATCTTACGGGCCCGACGGCGCATACGGTGGAGGTGTGGCATGGTGTTCAGCGACGGATGGGCTGGCAGGGACGCCTAACGAAGGCTACCCCTTGTGGGAACCTGACATTTTGGGGCGACTTAGTGCATATGCGGGCTTCGATAAATGGGACCTCATCGGGATTTCAACAGTGGGGGACATGTGGATTAAGGGCATTAAGGCATCGTTTTCTGATCTTCAAGTTAAGTACCACCTAGCGCCAGGTGAAAAATTCCGATATCTTCAAATTAGTCACGCCATTGACTCCGCCCTCCCTAAGGACGCCTCTTTGCCGGACTCCTCTCCGCTGGAGGATAGGCTCCTGTTGGATCCTATGCCACGTAAGGCTATCTCCCTCACATATAAAAAATTGATTAATAATCGGACTGATCCACTGGTGAAATTACGTATGACATGGGAGACAGACCTGGGGGACCTAGCTGATGAGGATTGGATGGAGGCACTGGTCTCGCCCAGAGAGGTAGCTATCCCGATGCGTATACGTTTGATTCAACTTAAAGTCCTCCATAGAGTATACTTTGATGCCCCGCTGCTGTATCGGCTGGGTAGGAGACCGAACGCTCTCTGTCTTCGGCACTGTAATCAGACAGGTACCTTTATGCATATTTTATGGGACTGCCCCCACATACGACGGTACTGGACAGACGTCACCAGACAACTAGCTAGGACCTGTGACAAGCCCCTACACTCAACGTCCGCACTGTGCCTCCTTAATATTTGGCAAGCAACTGACCTTACACAAGCTGAACAAACTTGGGCCATGATGGGGTGGGGCATAGCGAAACGGAACATAGCTCAGAAGTGGGGTGTAGACACACTGCCATTGCTGTCAGACTGGGCTAGGGATATGGGCCGCGCCATGATTGCGGAGAAAACTGTTTACAAAGGAAGGGGATGCCCACATAAATGGGATCACAAATGGGGACGATGGAACAAATACAGGGGTGAGATATGTGTTTCCCCGACGGTGGAGCTGAGAAGGGCGAGACTGGTGGAATGGGACGGAGTGGATGTTGAGTTGAGAGCATGTAGTGAGAGTAATCAGGTTTAGCTTAGATCGCTCTAGTTTACCTACCTGTGGGTGGGTTCTCCCCCCCCCCCGAAGGATCGTAATGTACTGCTTCGGATGTACTGCGCTGGGCTTCTACTGGGTCAAGAATTGGATTTATTGTGATGTCCTCTTACTCACCTTCTATCCGAGATGTCAATGTACTGTCATTTGTTGCTGCATATGTTTTAATAAAAATTGTTTAAAAAAAAAAAAAAAAAAGTAAAATGCAAGTGGACTACCCGCAGCCCTGAACTCTGCGCAGCTGCCAAAAGAAATGAGATATACAGGTAGACCATTAGTGCAATCCACCCTCAATTCTGAATACAGGGAAAATCTTAATGTAATTAACCCGGATCCTCTGTATGATAAGATAAAAGAAACACATTAGTTACAATGAAAGGACCGTGGAACAAAGGAAAAAGGGAAGAAAGGAATCACTCATAAATTTAGAATAGGCATGTCAAAACTGGTTTGGGTATAACCAATAAGCCAAATTACAAAAATTAGAGCCAGAAAGTATGTTATCACCTAATGTTTTGGCATATAAAGTTAATCATAAGAAACACCAGAGCCTGTGTTATATATATGTCCTCATAATACACAATACCCTAGACTATTTCATATATACATCAAAACAATCAACCCTGCTAGAGGCCTGAGCAGATACATATTTGGATATAAAAGCTTGCTTCTTTCCCACAGTGTGGGAGCTCATAATGACATAACAGTTAAAAAAAAAAGTCATAATGAACCACACAATGGGGAACCAATAATGTAGCATAATAGCAAATAGGTAATCACAGTGACACAAAATTAATTTAAGTTAAGTGTTGAATCCTCTATTAATACTGTCACATTTTAAAAATCCAATGACATGCATGTTGCCTCCTCTTACAGGTTTGTGTATTTGTTCAATGACCTGCCATTTAACCTCATTCTCATGAAGGTTATGTTCTAAAAAATGAGACACCAGAGGGGCATTCAAAGTTCAACAACGAATGACTCTTATGTTGTGATACTCTTGATTTGATCTTTTGGGTTGTCTGACCCACATGAATGAGGTCACAAGAACACCAAAAGGCATACACCACGTTTTGTAAATTGCAGTTTGTGTGATCTCTCAAATTGTTAACAATATTACCATGTGAAAATAGTTTAGTGTTTGTTGTAGATTCACACATAATGCAATTAGCGCATTTAAAGTGTCTAACAATTTTTTTTAACCCCCATAAGGTTGCTAAATCAGGGGAACTTAAAGGTGCACGTACCAAGTGATCCTGTATATTGCAATCCCTCTTAAAGGAAAACAGTGGCAGATAATCCGAAATGCCACTTGACTTGCCAATGGCCAGTGTTTTTTCACAAGTTTGCTTATGGCATTGCTCTGGGTGCAGAACGTGGTCACACAGACTGCCCTCTCCATCATTCTTTTGGGACGTGGGGTAAGTAAAAATTCCCGATGGCTATACCATGCTCGCTTTAGAGGCCTCTTTATTAAGCGCAGTGCATAACCTCGGACCTCCAGTTTTTTTGCTAAGATGTTAGCTTCACAGAAATAATCATTTCTGAACTTACAGTTTCTTCGAATTCGAAGAAACTGTCCAGAAGGCAAACCTTCCTTCAGACCCTTAGGATGGCTACTTTGATACTGAAGCAGGGTATTCCGAGCGTCGGTTTGGTGTACAATTTGATGGCCAATTTTCCATCATAAGACATGATTGTAAGATCCAAAAAGTCAATGGTTTCATTGTCAAAATTGAAAGTCAATTTTAGATCTATTGAACATAGATTCAGCCATTCAATAAAGGCAGATAAAGATGTCTCATTACCCTTCCAAATAAAAAAGATGTCATCGATATAGCATCGCCAATGACGCACGTTTTGAAAGAAAGGATTTACAGAATTGTTGTAGATATTCTTCTTTTCCAAATCATCTACAAATAATATAGCAAAACAGGGGCATAAGAAGCCCCCATAGATGTCCCCTTTATTTGTAGATAGTATTGACCATCAAATTAAAAATAGTTTTTTGTCAAAGAAATTGTGAGAAGTTCAATCAAAAATTCAGTTGAGACAGACACTCGTCCCGGTCTAGTATCCAAGATGTTTTTTATTACCTTTATTCCTTCCACTTGGGTAATGTTGGTGTATAAGGATTCAATGTCCAGACACACCAACAATTCCACCTCAGGATCAAAAATAGTATCTTCAGTTTGACCGATCATACTACCACTGTCTCGTACATAGCTGCAGGTATTTTTTTGCAAAATCTCTTAAAAACATATCAATATATTTACATAGAGGTTCGAGAACCGAACCGCATCCAGAAACGATCGGTCTACCAGGAGGACACCTTATACTCTTATTCATTTTCGGCAGAGTGTGAAGGACCGGAGACCTAGGAGTCCTGTTATTTAAGAATTCAAATTCATGAGAACTTAGAAAGCCAAGATTTTTTGCTTTTGAAGTCACATCAAGTACCAACTTTTGAATTTCAGTCAAAGGGTTAGATCTCAATAACATGTAGTGACTATTGTTCGACAGTTGTCTTTGTACCTCAGCTTTATACGTTGATGTTTGGTGGACCACAATCCCTCCCCCTTTATCAGCAGGTTTAATGGTCAAATCCTTATTATTGTTTAGTGTTGTTAAAGCTTGCCGTTCCTCATAAGAGATGTTGTAGGGAATATATTGAAATTTGTCTTTCAGTTAAGTTACATCATTCATAACCATAGTTTCAAAAGCCAGCAATTCAACTGGCATTCTACTGCTGGGAGGATTAGAGGAGGAGGGTGGTATTAATCTGGAAGGATTAAAGGTCTCCACAGAACAATTCTCACAGAAAAATGCCTTAAGACGCAATTTGCGAAAGAATTGTAGTAACTCCATTTGGATATTAAAAAAGTCGGTTACTTCAGTAGGAACAAAACTCAGTACTTTATTAAGTAATGTTGTTTCTGCCAAAGAAAGCGCATGATTGGACAGATTAAAAATGGGAATCAAAGAATTCACATCATTCTTTTCAGTACTCACTAGTTGGAGGGACACCACTGCTAGAATTTTCTACAGGGTTGTCTCTCCCCTGACTGAAAGTTCCATTCTCGGGGCCTGTTTTTTCCTTTGCGATTTCCCTCGGCCTCGCTGACCTAAAAAATGGGGTCCAGTACTTGACCCTTCTCCGGCATCTAAGTCTTCACCTGAACTGGCTGAAGATTCAGAAAAAGTAACTGCGGTTTGTCTATTAAACCGGTCCCAGGGATGATAGTTCGCAAAATAATGTTGTTTCAGTTGTGTGTAGAACTCATCCAACAAATATGGATGTACTTTTTCTTGGCTAAAGTTAACAATGTCCCTTTAAACTTTATTGATTTTTTTATTATGTTCAATCCTTTCAAATTCAATGATGGTCTTGTTAACTCTATCAATTGCTGCTTTAGCATCAGAAATTACATCTCCCTCATTAATTTTTCTTTCCAATTCTGCTATTGTTTCAAGCTCCTTCTTGCTATGCTCGAGTACTGTATCAATACCAAGAACTAACCAATGGCGAGAACAAGTGACTCCAACGTGGCGAAATCCCTTTCAAAATCTAGGGTCGTTGGTAAAAATCACAGGGACATTACGTACTTGTAAGCCAATAGGAATAGTATCTTTTTTCAAACATTCAGTCATCATAAATGCATGTAAAGTTGTGCGTACATGTTTTTTCCGAAATTTTTCGAATTCATCCAGAAGTGACTGTGTTTCATTAACAATAGGTGTACTAGTTACCTGTCACAATAGGGATGGTCCACTTTTAATCTTAGAAATATATTCCTCTGAATAAACAGGGGAAATACCATCAGTCATAGTAGTATAAACTGGACATTAACCCTCAATCAAGCTGCACAGCAACCTGCTGTACTATAGTGATTGCAACAAACAGGGGTAGCCCTGTAACCCACACCTGGGGCTTATAAACAATATGAATGCAACAGTGGCTTAGGAATGTATTAAAAAGAAAATACTAGTTATAACTTATGATGGTCCAGTTAAAGAACACAAAAATAAATGATAAAGTACCCACAAACATATATCAGAAAGTTATTTTTTAATAAAACAGATATAAAATATTCAAATATACAATAATACAATGGTGCTCACAAGGTTACGCAAATATATATAACTAAAAAAAGGGACAAACTTAAGTGTAAACAAAAACAATGGCAAAGGAAAAATGTAAAAAGACAAGTTTGTCAAATGACAAAAGCAAAACACAATAAATGCTTCCTCTTGATTTTTTGCCAAAGAAGGCGTTGATGGCGTTTCGACCTTCCTAATTTGTCAGGTCAACATCAGAACATAATATATAGAGAAACCATCAAATATTCAAGCTGTGGAGAAGGCCCAGCTGCGATGAGTACGGAGTGGAGGAGGGCCGTCGGCTGAAAGAAGCGGTGGAGATAAAGTAAGGAGCGCGGCGGGGGGGCTCCACCCACTGCCAGCAATAGACATCGCGTCCCCCTGGCGAACTGCTGCAGAGCGACGCCAGATGACCGCGGCCTAGTCGGAAGGCTGAGGAATACCGTGAGGGAGGGAGGACGCCTCAATCTCTGAACGGGTGCTGCTGGCCCCGAATAAAAGGCGTGGCCGCTCATTCAACCATACCGGCAGTGTAAAAATCAGGAAGACCGGCTCATGCGGTGGTCAGGAGCACTCTCCGAGGCCCTAGAGGCCTGGAAGGAACTAAAGAAACCGGGAGCAAAAGAGAGTAACACTGCCCCGTTAGAATACGGAGACCCAACAGCCTGCGAAAGAGAAGGAGCACTGCCGGCGCAGATCCAAAACTCCCAATCAGAGGCCCAGTGAAAACTCTGACAACACACCGGAAAAAAAAAGGGAGAGCAAATAAAGAGCACGGCCACAATGAGATGGGGGAGCAGGGGGTTTGACATCAAACGTCTACAAGAATTAGCAGGCGAAACCCGACAGGCCGGTGAGGGCCCCAAGCCCCGGGCAGGCGGCGGAGAGTAGCCAGCCAAGACTAAACACCCAAACTGACCCCGTGCCAACCGAGACCTATAATGGCCGGAGGGAGAAGTGGTAAAAATATGCTAAAAGCGAAGCTAGAGAAGTACGGTTGGCAAAAAGGGTCGAGAGCACAGGAAAAGGAGACTGAGGAAACACCCGGGACAACGCAAGCACCCGAAGGGCAATCAGACCTGACCCTACATGATATAATGACAGCAATTACTACCGTGCATACTTCACTGGAAACCAGAATTGACTCTGTCTCCACGGAGGTCTCTCTGATCAGGGCGGACATCCGCAACATGAATGCCAGAATTAAAGAAGTAGAGACAACTACCAATTCCGTAACCAAGGACACATCGGCCCTCAAAAAACAAATAAAAGGCCTCCAAGTCTGCAACGGCAGGATGGAAATCTAGCTGGACGATTATGAAGGCAGGGCACGTCGGAACAACGTCCGAATCCTAGGCGTGCCAGAGCGAGCGGAGGGATGGGCGATGGACTTGTTCATAGAAGAACTAGTTGTAAAACACCTACAACCAAAAAACCTGTCCAAATTTTTCACGATTGAAAGGGCACATAGGGTTCCAGGGGGAGACCAAAACCCAGAGCACCCCCAGACCCATATTGGCCCGGGTATTCAACTACTGTGACAGAGACATAAGTTTGCAAACGACCCACACAGCACCACCCGTCGACTTTGAGAACAGTAACATAACCTTCTTCCCCGATTTATTCTCAAAGTTCAAAGACAGAGGTGCAGCTTCCTAGAATGGAAAAGGGCCCTGCGGGAGAAGGAGATCAAATACACTATGCTTTTTCCCACCAAACTGAGAGTTGAAACAGAAGAGAAGGTGTGGTTCTTTAGCAGTCCAGCGGAAACATGGGACTAGCTTGAAGGGTGGCGCACAGTTCGGAAAAGAAACCAAACCGACCAGAGAGGAAGACCAAACCAGACCCGATCAGAACAAGCCACGGTCAGTGCAACAGAAGGCAACCCTCTGGAAGATGGCAGCAATGAATAATGATGCCGCATTATCCAATTTCTCAGAGCAATAAGCTCTAAGAGACTCTCCCCCGAACCACAACGAAGCTAGTCTGCAAAACAGGTCAAAACATGACACTAACAACAAAAGTCATAAAAGAATGCCCCTCGAAAACCACCGAAAGGGATACTTCTGGACAGTATGGGACAGGTTCTGGCAAGTCCAGTCAGCCGCAACAGCTCTTACAAAGATGGATACTGGGTGCGGGGTTGGGCCACACACCGCAATACTTCAGGGGTGGGCGATAGGGGCTCTGCAGAGTTGGGTCGGCGGGAAGTTCAATTCTCGCCATGCAGGGAGGGGAGAGGGGATGGGGCTAGTTGGGGGGGAGGGGACCAAGTCAAAAGGTAACTTAGCCATTATGAAGGTGACTCAGGACAGCTCATTGCCCAGATTGCAGGGAAGCAGGGAGAGGGGACAGGGGAATTTGTTGAGTTTTGCATATAGTTTAGATGACACTCACATGCGACTGAAGGAGGAATTTAGAAATTCTTTAGCACTTTGCAATGGTAAGCAAGCACTAATTGGTTTTGCAATACTGTCTGCATCAGATAGATGTTGTAAGATGCCTCCGATGACTCCCTCACCAAGACAGGATATCGATAATAACAGGAATGAGCCCATCGGTAAAACAGGGACTTAGGCTGTTGTACTGGAACGTAAACGGACTGGGTGACAAACTAAAGAGGAGCATTGTGCTGCACTACCTAAAAAGACACTTGCCAGACGTGGTCCTTTTGCAGGAGACGCACTTAAGAGGGAATGCATGTGAGGCAATGACCAGGTGGGGATATAAGCTGGTGGCACACTCAGCATTTAGCTCTGGATCCAGGGGAGTAGGAATTATGGTGAGGAAGAACTTCCAGGTGGCAATTGACCATACATGGACAGACAACTCAGGT
The DNA here is from genome assembly GCA_963921515.1 of Calotriton arnoldi. NCBI lineage: Eukaryota > Metazoa > Chordata > Amphibia > Caudata > Salamandridae > Calotriton > Calotriton arnoldi. Next base: position 1,566,863 of record CAWUFW010003360.1, read on the forward strand.
AGATTTGTAGCGGTCTCGGGGAGGTGGGAAGGCTGAAAACTAAATCTGGTGTCTGTGTATGTGCCGCCTGGCCTCCAAGCACTAGCTTTTAAAGACTTGGGAGATCTCCTGCTCACCCTCCCTGAAGGGAGGCTACTCATGGGAGGGGATTTTAATTCAATTGTGTAGGGCCACCTGGACCGGTGTCCACCGAGAGAACTGCCGCCCTCACGTACGCAGGTCCGCGATTTCTTGGGAGCGATGGGTTTAATTGACGTCTGGCGGGCGCTTCATCCTGTGGAAGCGCAATATACATTTTATTCTGTAGCCCACCATACCCTCTCTAGAATCGACTATATCATAGTACCGGCGGATCAGCTAGGACAAATCAAAGAGGTGCGCCACCTGGCAAGGGGCATCTCGGACCACTCCCCTGTTTGGGCACTGGTGGAGGTGGGGGAACCGCAAGTAGGTAGGACAGCTCCAATAAACTCATGGTACCTTAAGGTCCCACTGGTCAGAGGGAAAATCACAAAAGAAGTTGAGCTTTATTTCCAGTAGAACCAGGGCTCGGTGGAGTCCGTGCAGACGCTGTTGGAGGCCTTCAAGGTGATGATCAGGGGCTATGCGGTCTCCCTGATCGCGGGGACCCGAAAAGAGAAAAATGCATAACTAGTAAGATTAGAAGCCGACATACTACAGCTGGAGGGGAGGATACATGAGACGCACACAGAGGAGACCAAGCACTTGTTAAAGATGAAAACAAAAGAATACATGGCCCTAGTAACAGGCGCTGCGAGGTCACACCACAGGGCAACACTCAGTAAAATATATGAAGTCGGCGACAAAGCAGGAAAACTGCTGGCCTGGCTAGATCGCCGAAAGCAGGCTAATAGACTAGTAGTGGAACTGATAGACGAGCACGGTAAACAACTTAACGATCAGCAGGAGATTGCAGACAAATTTGGGAATTACTACAAGCAGACTTATACATCACACACGACTTCCACGGAGGTGGAAGCAGACTCCCTACTGTCTGATATGCCCCTACCTATTCTCTCTGAGGAAGACCGGGCGACCCTTGATAATGAACTTGTGAACACTGAGGTAGAAAGAGCAATAAGCGACCAACGGTTTGCCTATTGAGTTATATATGAGCTAGCTCCAAGTACACTAGCATCATACCTCACAAAAATGTTTCTGGAGAGTCAGGAGCAGGGGATACTTCCGATGGACCAGAGACTGGCCACCATTGCGGTGATCCACAAAAGTGGGAAACCCAAAAATAAATGTCCTCATATCGGCCAATCTCATTGCTTAATGCAGAGGCTAAGATCTTTGCGAAACTGTTGGCTATTCGCTTGCTGCAAGTTATTACGAAACTCGCTCACCCAGATCAATCCGGCTTCATGCCAGCAAGAAACACCTCTCTTAATCTGTGCCGGCTACACAGAGTGATGGGACGGTCAGGCACATTGCAAGAAGATGCAGTGTTGATGTCCCTCGACGCCGCCATGGTATTTGACACGATCGAATGGCCTTATATGTTCTCAGTTCTCAAGAAATTTGGATTTGGCCCCAGGTACCTGAGCTGGATCCAACTCCTGTATAGAGACCCAATGGCACAAGTAGTTGTAAATAACCAGAGATCCCCAGTGTTCACCCTCGAGAGGGGGACCAGACAAGGATGCCCCCTGTCCCAGTTGCTCTTCGCCTTAATGTTGAAACCGTTAGCGATGTGGATACGGAAGGATCCAATTATGAGGGTCTTAAATGGTCAGAGAACTGGGAGGACTGCGTCTCCCTGTACGCCGATGATATTTTATTATATATGCCGTCACCTAGAACCTCACTGAACAGAGCGCTGCATATCTTCACCAATATTGGGAAATACTCGGGCTACTGTATAAATTGGACTAAATCAGTCATCTATGTGCTCAACAGTAAATTATCCCCCCTGCCCAGGGGATATACCATAGACGAAGCGGTTGTGGGATTCAGATACCTGGGGATTTATATCACCAGAGACTTGGCTATGTTTTATGAGCGCAACCTCTTACCTCCGTTACAGCGACTTAGAAGCGACGTCAACCACTGGAAGACACTCCCTCTGTCTTTACTGGGACGTGCAGTGCTTTTTAAAATGATGTCCTTACCATGCCTCTTATGTGTCCTTCAAAACTCTCCGGGCCCAGTATGTTCATAATATTTTAAGGCCATAGAAAGCGCCCAAAGAGAACTTTTGTGGGAAGGTAAACCACCCTGAATATCGACCCAGAAGCTTACGAGGGGATGGTATGATGGGGGAATAGGACTCCCGGATGTCAAAAAATATTATTGGGCTGCACAGCTAGCAGCCATTAACCAATGCACAAATAGACCAGAGGGTGACCCGGGATACCAAATGGACAGATGGCTGCTCCCGGGGGGAGATTTTGCCAGAGTACTCTACTCCAGGCCCAACAAGCTGAAATTGACAGGCCCCACTGCACACGCTGTCCAGACATAGCACACAGCTAACAAGAGTTTGGGTTGGGAGGGAAGAGTCACACAGGCCACCCCTCTCTGGGACGCGGAAATACTGGGCAACTTAAAAAACACTAAGGGCTTTGACCGGTGGGATATGATTGGTCTATCCAAAGTCGGTGATCTATGGAGGGCGGGCGACGTAGTTCCCTTCACACAGCTACAGACTGAGTACGACATGGCAGGTACAGAGCACTTCAGGTACCTACAGGTAAAACATGCATTACAAGCGGTAATTACTAAAGGAGAGTCGCTTCCAGAGTTCTCTCCACTCGAGGACAGAGTCCTGGATGAGTACATGCCGACTAAGTCCATCTCTATGACATACAAGAAATTAATCAATAATATGCCTGACCCCCTCCTCCAGCTCCGCTTCCGTTGGGAGCACAACGTGGCGGACATGGAGAACAAGGAATGGATGGAAGCCTTGGCCTCCCCCAGGGAGATTGCTATCTCCTCCAGATTGAGATTGGTACAATTAAAAATACTCCACAGAACTTATCTCACCGGCTCGGCGCTAGTGAAGATGGGCTATAGGAGTGACTCTGGGTGCGCAAGGCGGTGTGGTCAGGAGGGTACCTTCGCCCATGTTGTCTGGGAATGTGCGCATATTAAAAAATATTGGTCTGAGCTGACACAGTGTATGGGGGATGTGATGGGAGTCAACATAGAACTAAATATGAAGTTGTACCTATTGAATATTTTGGGGCCTACTGATCTAAATAGCAAAGAAAGAACATGAGTGACAATGGGGACAATAGTCGCCAAGCGGAACATTGCCAGATTGTGGGGAGTTCAGGAAACACCGACAATTGTGGCATGGAAGCGGGACATGGACTGGTGCCTGTAAATGAAAAGAACAATATATGAGTCTAGAGGGTGTCCCAGGAAGTGGTCGCAGATATGGGGAAAGTGGAATAAGCCCCCGCGAGCAGAAGCAGGACCTTATGCATCATGAGTAATGTTGGCCAGGCAGTTTATTAATAATGAAAATGTATGAGCTTTGGTTTGTGACCGAGTGTTCCGATGTAGATGTACTCCATGATGCTTATATCTATAATATGATTGTAAAGTGTGAAGCTGTCATCAATATAAAGAAATTAAAAAAAAATATTCAAGCTGTGAATAAGAAGAATTACTTTAAGAAAAAAGCAAACAGGGTACTAAAAAGCAGTTTCTTGGTTATAGCCAATTAATGGAATATCAATCATGCTTTAAAGAAATAGTGGAAACCAAGAGAATGGTCAAAAAGAATTCTACACCAATAATGAATATACTTTATACACCAAAAGAGTGAAAAGAAATTATATAGAATAAACACGATTCATCGTATTTGTCACATAACCATGTAAATCAATACAGACCGATGTGCCCAAGAAAAAGGAAAGAAACACACCAAAGGAGACCAAATCCCCATGCATAACTCTTGGTACAAACATTTACCAATGCTGGTTCAGTCTCAAGCATAAAGTCAATGAGAGTCCTGCACTACGGTCAATCCAAAATATCTGCAACAAGATTACACATTTATACAAACTATCTTGTACTTCATATTGAAGTCTTACAAGAATTAATGAGCCACTTACAATTTACGCAAGACAATTGAAATCTTAAGAGGCATAAAAACTTCCAAGGGAATTATCTTGCAATACCTCCAGGTTCCAAATTGCATGTTTATTTTAATTACTATCAAAGAGAAATGATCAAAATATAAATGAACTAAACTCAATAAAGACAAAAGGAACTAAGCGGAGCAACTTGTCACAAGGACTTAGATCTTCAGTACCTTAAGTCACTGCCTGCTCTTCTCGTAGCTGCATCCAAAATCTAGTGCATGCCAACACAGAATACTCCGTGTCTAAATGAGCACTATTCTACAGTGAAGGTAGAAGAAAGACCTGGACGAGTCTGACCTTCTTTGCAAAAAATAATTACTACATGCACTATACGTGCTCCACGAAAAAAGAGAAGAATACAAATCATTTAGCCATGAACTAAGAATTAAATGGACCATAAACTAAATCCAAAATCATTCAACAAATCAAACGATCCCACTCTTAACACGCATGAATTGAGTCATTATTCCGCGCTACTGCCGAAGAACGTAAAATATGCAAGTGGACTACCCGCAGCCCTGAACTCTGCGCAGCTGCCAAAAGAAATGAGATATACAGGTAAACCATTAGAGCAATCCACTATCAATTCTGAATACAGGGAAAACCTTAATGTAATTAACCCAGATCCTCTATATGATAAGATAAAAGAAACACGTTAGTTACAATGAAAGGACCGTGTAATGAAGAAAAAATAGAAGAAATTGATCACTCATAAATTTAGAATAGGCACGTCAAAAAAGGTTTGGGTATAACCAAAAGCCCAATTACAAAAATTAGAGCCAGAAAGTATGTTATCACCCAATTTTTTGGCATATAAAGTTAATCATAAGAAAAAGCAGAGCCTTTATTATATATATGTCCTCATAATACACAATACCCTAGACTATTTCATATATATATCAAAACAATCAACTCTACTAGAGGCCTGAGCAGACACATATACGGATATAAAAGCTTGCTTCTTCCACTCAATGCGGGAGCTCATTATAACATAACAGTTTTCAAAATAAAAATAAAATTGATAATGAACCACACAATGGGGAACCAATAATGTAGCATAATAACAAATAGGTATTCACAATGACACAAAATTAATTTAGGATAACAGAGTTACATTCTTTCAATGTGCTCAAACTTCTATTAATACTGTTACATTTTAAAATCCAACGACATTCTGCTCGGTTTAAGAACATTTGCATGTTGCCTCCCCTTACAGGTTTGTGTATTTGCTCGATGACCTGCCATGTAACCTCATTCTCATGATGGCTATGTTCTAAAAAATGAGACACCAGAGGGGAATTCAAAGTTTGACAACGAATGCGACTCTTATGTTGTGATACTCTTGTTTAACTGTACTGTGTCAATCAATCAACCCATCAAGGATTTATAGAGCGCACTACTAACCCGTGAGGGTTTCAAAGCGCTAGGGGGGGGCGGGTTCGGGCAGCTCCAGGGTCATCCAAAGAGCCAGGTCTTGAGGTCTTTTCTGAAGGCTTGTAGTGTAGGGCTTCGTCTGATGCTGAGGGGGAGTGCGCTCGGTCTTGGCCGCGATTCAGGAGAAGGATCTGCCCCCTGTACTGGCTCTGTGGATGCGGGGGATTTGGTCACGGGCTAGGTCGGCGGAGCGGAGATTTCTCTTGGGGGCAAGGAAGGAGATTCTTTTGTTGAGGTATTGGGGTCCGGTGTTGTAGAGGGCTTTGTAGGCGTGAGTGAGCAGCTTGAAGGTAACTCTCTTTTCGATGGAGAGCCAGTGGATGAGGCGGAGGTGCTGGGTCATACTGTGTCATACTCATTCCTTCATTTCCTTCCACAACAGATTTATGATGATGTGCTGCTCATTGCCCAGATGAATATTGTCCTTCTGCAGTCTTTGTCTTTGTCACACCTTTCCCCAAATCCCCTTTCCCATCCATTCATCAAACCATTAACCCTCTTCCCTGGGCTGTGTCATTTATTGAGGTGCGACTTAACTTACACCATAAATGGATCACACACTTGGTTGTTCGAATGTGGTGAAAGCGACCCCAACTCACAGCAGGATCTTCTTTTACCTAAGCAAGAGCCCACACTGGCCCCATTTACCCACCCTCACATAAAAGAGATTTTAGATATAGAAGAACATCTGTCGTCAGCATCATCATTCAGGCTTTATGTTGGGTGAACACTTAGGGCCAGATGTAAGACCATTTTTTTGTGGTCGCAAAGGGGCATTTGGCCCGTTTGCGACCGCAAAAAACGGATTCACAGTGTACTAACCCTATTTTGCAAGTCGCTAATCTATTAGCAACTCGCAAAATAGAGTTGGCGACTCGCTATTAGAAAGGGGCGTGCCAAGGGCGTCCCTTCCTATTAGCGAGTCCATACCCAATGTATGATTGTTTTGCGACCGCAATTGCGGTCCTAAAACACTTGCAGTTTACCACCCTTCTCAGAAGGGTGGTAAGTCACTCGCAAACAGGAAGGGGACCCATTCCCCTTTGTGAATGGATGCGCAAATATTTTTTAAGAGCAGGCAGTGGTCCCAGGGACCACTGCCAGCCCTTAAAAAATGAAACTGAAAAGTTTCATTTTTCTTTTGCAAATGCATCCCGTTTTCCTTTAAGGAAAATGGGCTGCATTTAAAAAAAACTGCTTTATTGACAAAGTAGTCCCAGACATGGTGGTCTGCTGACCCCAGCAGGCCACCATCCCTGGGAGTGCCAGCCATTCCCAATGGGGTCGCAAATTGCGACAGCCTCATTAATATTCATGAGGCATGCAATTTGTGACCCCATTGGGAATCGCAAACAGTGTCTGAGACACTGTTGTACATTGAATTTTGCGGCTCGCAAATTGCGGCTCGCAATTTGTCGCAATTTGTGAGTCACAAAATTCAATGGTCGTACATCTGGCCCTTAACCTTGTCCACTCCAGACTTTGAGTCCACTTTTAATGACTCGAGTATTTTGTCACTTTAGTTTTAATTAAATACTAGCTCCCCATTGCTAAGAAGAAGTTACTTTTGCTATTTTGTGTCATTTTATCACTATCAGTTATTCTTTATTGTGTCATGTAGTAGTCTGGTCTCAATTCTTTGTAAAGCTATGATATAATTTATAACCCACTAACTCAGTGTTTTTATTTCCATTTAATTGCCTGCGATGGATAATCCTTCCGATTAATCCTACAGTTAGAGCTTACCTAGGTGGGAGTGGGACCTTTTTTGGGAAGTTGTGATATCTTCCCTGTTATTGCTCCATCTATATTCAGGTAACAGAATTATGAGTGAAGTGAACTAGTTAATTTAGTAAGTACGCAAGTAACTGCTACTGCATAAGAAATTGTTTATCTAGGTTGTTGTAGGCAATATAGGTCATGACAGCATCCCCCCTAATGGTCAAAATAGTTACAGAGGTATATAACTAACTATAGCCAACCGGTATACACTTTTATAAGCAGATTAGAAAAAAACAGCTGAATAAAAAGGCAGCAGTGCAAAGTAAAAGTAAAACACAAATAAACTCCTTCCGGCATAAATCGTGAAGAAATAAAATTTTCCCCTTAATTGTTTTGCAAAAAACCACCCTCTCCACCCACAACAGGTCCATGCCCCTCCCCAAACAAATTGACCCATCCCCATTCCACAACCAATATCCAGATGTCCAATAAATAAAAAACCTGGTCCCAACTCCCTTCCCTCCCTCTCCACCCACAAGTCCCTCCAACCAAAACAAAAAATTTAAAAAAGGGCTAAAAGAGGGCATTGTCCATTTGGGCCCAGAGCTGGTCCAGGCTCCGCTCTATCCTGTCCAGCCTGCTCTCCATAAGGTCCAGCCACTGCAGGATGGGCCCCAGCAATGCCCTGTCAGTTTGAGAGTGGGATGGAGCGGCAGCAGTTTCAGTCAGGGCCCTTGAAGTTGACAGCTGCTGGTGGCGCCGGCGATGGAATGGCCGGCAGGCTGGAGGCTGTGGCTGACTGGTTGCACTGGGTCCCGGCTGAGAGGCAGCAATTTCAGCCTCTTCTTCCTCATCCACCTGGGCCACCAGCCACTGATATTCCAGCTGGCTAAGGTCCAGCCTGTGCCACCATAGAAGGTCCGCTATTTCCTGCCTGGTGGGTGCTGCGGGTGGACTAGCAGGAGTAGCAATATCCAGAAAAACTAAAAGAAAAAAGACAAGTTGTAAATAATGCTCTGTGTAAACAATTCTTTAAAATTAGTGGGTGGCATAGTAGCAGTACATTGCTGGTCCTCTAGTGCCAATGGAATTTGATGTGATTATGATTAGGAGAGTCACAAGGCCAATTTTATATTTTACCCACTCATGCCTCGCATAAAAAGCACTGACTGTCGACAGAAAAATATTAAGGCAGCATAACACCAGATTAAAAAACAGTGATTTGATTTTTTTTCTTTTAAAGGCTTTTCTAGTAACTAAAAAGACACTTTGAGTGGACAAATAAAAATAAATTACCTCTCATTAATGAGTAAGGCATTATGCACTATGGAGTATAAGTTGTGTTGTGCTAAATTAATAGAGACATGCTAGTCAGCGCGCCAGGTACTTTGCTACTGTATTAAGCTGGGGCAGCTGTGTTTGACAATTATCTATCTTTAATTCCAATGGTCCTGCTCATCTCCAAACACCTTTCTCTTTCTACCCTGACTCCAAAGAGGCAGATGAAGGATAAATTAGATACTACATCACACACCTCATGTATAAAAAAATGTGGATATTATTATCCTGTCTGCCGTAAGTAGACGTTGGGGAACACAATGCACTTCACTGCACTTCAGGGAAGGGAACGGGCTATATAGATTGTATTTGTCACATCCATCACAGAGTATCCCAAATGCCAATTTGAAGTTGAAATCAAATCAGGGACTTAGTCCCACTTTACGCACTGGCCTCACCCAACACCAAAAATTATTTCCAACAAATTCATTCGCTGGGCAGTAAGGAAAGGAAACTTGACTTAGGGCCTGATTACGAATTTGCCGGTCTGAACGCCCGAGCGCTGCATCAGAAGACCACAGCGTTGACAGTCTTCCAAACCGCCATATTACAAGTTTACCACGGTGCCGGCGGTGTGGCTGCAGAGATCTGGCGCCAGTGGTGATTAGTTTTCCATATGTATCGATGCCTGTGTGAACATTTCGACTGCATATGTGTCAAATGCACAAATATTCATGATACATGTGGAAAAATACTACCTACCCATTACTGGAGTCTGGCCCATATGTAGGCAGTCCAGGCAATTGGTAAATAGTACCAAAGGACTCAACTGTACATCGCCGCAAACAGGGTCGTAATCCTCTGGGTGAAGATGCTGCTGTGAAGGGGGGACCGGAAGAAAGGGATCCAAGTTGAACTCTGACCATAATAACAGGAAATGGGGGAGTACGCAACCCAAATCCTTCGTTTCCGCCGACTTGAAGCTGGTGGTCCCACCGCTGCGGTCGGCACATCGGAAAGCCAACTCGGAATAAGGACAGCAGTGAAACTCCTCTGTACCACCCAATGACAGCTGCTTTTCCCCGACTGAGACCTCGACGGTCTGCGGTGTGCTGGCGGTGTAGGCGGTTCTGCAATAGCAATCCGCCCATCTCGTAATACGATGGTTAGACCGCCGAGCTCGTGGCGGTCAGACTGCGGGTAGGGCAGTTCACGGACTACCAAACTCGTATTAAGGCCCTAACTCTACTGCAGGGTAAGGTAAAGGGATTAGGCGTGTAGGTAGAGCTTTTGATACAGCATAAAGGGGTGTAACTGATCATCAATTTGTCATGTGACTATTAACCTTAAGCTTATTCAGTCACTGTAGTTGATGAAAGTCGGAAGGGAAAAATCTGAACAGGCGTAAAATAAATCTATTACGGGAAACCATGATATATATTTTTAAATCACTTCACATGGCCATAAAATTTGGCACATGGTAATAATTGATTTTCCAATTTTTTGGCAGGCTGGGACGGAAGAACTTAGGAAAGAATAAAGGAGTGAAGTACTAAGAGGTGACTGAGTGGGAGAAGGGAAACACACCATGTGTGTTCGGTTTGCAATACATTGAAAACTTTGTAAATGCTGCATTAACTGAAGCAGACACACATTGCACAGCCAACACTGCAGTCACAAAATTGAACCATACTGCACTTGTCATGGGTGGCAAAATGCCATGGGCAGGGAGGGGGGTGATGAATGATGATGGGTGAGATACATATCTGCCTCGCTTAACAGATACAGTAAGTCATGGGAGTAGAACAAAATTTAATAAAATGCCCCCCACTTTGAACCATAGCTTTGATAACCATAAAATAAAGTAAGCGAAGTAGGTGAGCAGCATGCCCCTCTCCAGATGATGTCCCTTGCTCATTCATCCAAGCAATCCAATTATTCATTCATCCTTTCATTCTTCTTTATTCACCTATAGCCACCATGATTTAAGTTTTACTTTCGCTCATCCAGTCTTTCACCAAAATTTCCAATACATTATCCATCCATTCAGTATTCACCCTTTCTTTCAACCATCATTTCACCGATCCATCCCTTTACCCAATACCCACCCAAGCACCCTTTCATCCACCCACGCATCTTTTCACTCACATAACATTTCACCTATCCTTTCTTTTAACCTTCTGTTCTTTCCTGTTTCCCTCAAGCCATCATTTTTAGCGTTCATTATGTGAGCTTTTGCTGAGTTGCAAATAGAAGAGGCCATAACTCAACCACGCTACAGCTGGTAAAGCATGGGCTTCACAATCAAGATGACTCCCTTGTAGTTAATGAGTATAATAGTAATTGTTAATAAGCAAGCAATGTGACTTACCACTGTCTGTCCTTGCCGCCTCTTCTCCCTCTCCAGCAGTCGGTGTGGCTAGAAAAAACCATTATACATGTTTTAGATGCCATATATGCATCCCCTTCATTTTTTTAATAAAAAAAATACAAATGCAATGCATCACTATAGTTCAGCTAGCACTGTAGTATCTTCTTACAAAATATCACTGTAGGTCAAGCCAGGAAATAAAGCCAGCCAAAACCTTTCATAATAGAGGGGCAGAGCTACAGCCTAGGATGATCATGATGACTCTGAGTCATTGAAGCACAATGAAGGGGCGGAATAATGATGAAAGACATATGGTGTTGGTTGGCAAATGCAACAGGACCTCATACTTTCAAGCCATGCTGCACTGTCATGGAAATTGCTGGCATACTGTATAAATTAGTTACACAGTACAACATTAGGGGAGGTGGGTGGGTGGTCCATGACCATGGCAACTCTCCCTCGGGAGCCCTCCCACACCCACGGACCACGCCCAGAACCTCGGCATCATAGTCGACTCCTCCTTCTCCATGACCCGACAGATCAACGCCGTCGCCTCCACCTGCTTCAACACCCTCTGCAAGACCTTCAAATGGATCCCCCCCGAATCAAGAAAGGCCGTCACCCACACACTCATAACCAGCAGATTAGACTACAGAAACGCCCTCTATGCCGGGATCAACAAATCCCTGCTCCGCAAGCTCCAGACCATACAGAATACTGCAGCCAGACTCGTCCTCTGCGTCACCCGACACGAACACATCACCCTGCACCATTGAGACCTCCACTGGCTCCCCGTCAAGAAGAGAGTAACTTTCAAGATACTCACCCACGCATACAAATGCCTCCACAACATCGGACCCCAATATCTCAACGAAAGAATCGCCTTCCACGTACCCAAGAGGAACCTCCGATCCGCCGACCTCGCCCTCACCAAAACCCTGTGCATCCTCAGAGCCAGAACAGTGGAAGAGCCTTCTCCTATGACCTGGAACGAGCTCCCAATCAACATCAGACACGCACCCACTCTGCACATCTTCAGGAAGACCCTCAAGACCTGGCTCTTCGACTGACCGGAGCTGCTCCCCCCCAGCTCCTTGAGACCCTCACAGGTGAGTAGCACGCTTCACAATTCCCTAATTGATTGATTGATTGAACTCTCTCATTAACTGCTAAAGCATGAGCAAGGTGAGAAAACCTTCTCAACAAACATACATGGTGGATATTATTTATAATACTAGCTTACTTGTTATGTTATGTTATGTTATTGAAAGTTTATAGCGTGCACGGATACTCAAGAGTGTCCCGGCGCGGAAGCCAACTAAGAGAACAACGGAGCGGACAGAAGCTACGAGTTAATTAAAAAGCAGAGTCTTTAGCTGCTTCTTAAATAGCCTGGAATCTTGAATATTCCGTAGCTTGAATGGGAGAGAGTTCCAGGCTTTGTCTGCCCTAAAAGATAGAGAGCAACCCCCCATTCGAGTAAGACGGAAGCGGGGAATCACTGCCAGTCGCTGTGCAGCTGAACGCTGTTGTCTGCGCGGGACATAGAAATCAAACCGTCTCCTGAGATAGGGCGGGCCAGATTTGTGAAGGGCTTCATGGGCAAGCGTAAGAGCTTTAAACTGGACACGCTGCGCAACAGGGAGCCAATGAAGGTCCCGTAAATGTTGTTTGGTGCTCGATCTGCCAGCAACGCCGAGCAGAACTCTTGCAGCCGCGTTTTGAATAGTCTGCAGCTTTTTCAGCTGGTATCCAGGCAGGCCAATGTACAATGCTTTAGCATAGTCTATGCGTGACAAAATAAGGGCACGTGTCACCATTTCCTTAGCAGGCCTAAGCAGAAGGGGAAAGAACTTCCTGAGTGATTTCAGGATGTCGAAACACGCTCCGGTTTACTTTTTTATCTGCGTGAGAAACCGGAGGTCCTCACTAAACCAGACCCCCAGATTCTTAACCGGGTTGCCCAGAGAGTGAGGCAGAGGATACTCAGAGGGCCAAAGATCCTCCCTAAAATGTGGGGGGAACGACCCATACAACAGTACCTCTGACTTATCCTCGTTGCACTTAAGCTGGGCCTGCGCAAGCCATGAAAAAACAGGTGAAAGGCAGATCTTAGCTTGGTCCGGAGACAGGTCCTTTTCCTCCCAAGTAAAGAGGAGCTGCGTATCATCTGCGTAAGCTATGATCTTGGCTCCTAGCTTCTCTGCTATATAGATCAAGGGAGTAACATTTATATTGAAGAGAAGCGGACTCAGAGTGGAGCCCTGCGGAACTCCCGTGGTCACCTTTCTTGGGGCAGAGGAAAAAGGAGGCAGCCATACCTGCTGTGATCTATCCTCTAAGAAGGATTTGAGCCAATCCCATGCCAAGCCTGATACGCCCATGCTTGTGAGACGGGCAAGAAGTTGACAGTGGGGCACCGTATCGAAGGCGGCGGAGAGATCCAATAAAATCAGAGCTGCTCTGCCGCCTGCATCCAAACATTCTCTTATAGCCTCTGACATCTCAACAAGGGTCGTCTCAGTGCTATATGTGGCTCTAAATCCCGACTGGGCAGGGTGGAGAGCTCCGGATGTTTCAACAAAGCTAGCAAGCTGTTTATATACTGCTTTCTCACACACTTTAGCCACAGCCGGGAGAAGAGAAATAGGTCGATAGCTGGCAGGCATAGAAGGATCTAAGGATGGTTTCTTTAATAGAGGTAGTAGTTTGGCCTGTTTCCACATAAGTGGAACTGTGGCCGTCTGAAGAGACAAATTAATGATGATATTGACCTCTGGATTGACTACCTCAGCCGCCACCGCTAACAGCCTGGCCAAACAAGGGTCAGGTCCTGCAATCATCGCAGTAGACAGTAGAGTACCAAAATCTGTTCTCAGTCTTATAATACCACAATATATAGGCGAGAGGAAAAGATTACCAACATAGCAGAAGATAAGTGAACTAGAGACTAGAACAGTCCAGAAAAGTCATCTACCAAAAAATTTAAAAAAAACACGAAATAAGGAAAAAAAGATGATGCAGGGATAACAGGAATAAAACAAAAATTGGATAGGTGAGTTGGAAAAAAAAGGAGACAATATAAAAAAATAAACAAGTAAAAATGTAAAAGTAGCATAGTGGGCAGAGGAAAAAAGCTAATCCATTGTGCTTTGCACGCGTGGGTTTGGATCCTGTCCTCATCGCAATGTGAAACGAAGACGGCAGGTAAGGCTGCCAGAGCAAGTTTCTTTCTAGCCAGCGACACCAAGCTTCAAGCAGCAACTCCCATCCTGGAACCCAACACCAACATTCCAATACCCCAAGATTGTACCCTAATCCCACAAACTACATTAGGGAAATAATAATAATAAATAATAGGACTTACTAAGCTGAGCGAAGCCCTCAGCGATGACACTGGTGGTCGGCGCCTCATCCCCAGCTCTTCCCAGATACTCCTCTGAACTGCCACTCTTATTGCCCTTGGATGCTGATGTAAGAAATGAAGAAGATTTTAAAAAATAGATTAGTGGTAGAGTTATGCACTACAAAATTATTATGACAGGTAAATGCAGTCACATTGTACTTATCTTAAACAAATCGCCTATAGTACTAGATTCGAGTCTATTTACTGTCGCGAGTTAGACATACTAATCCTAAAACACTATTACAAAGTTCCTTAACAAAACCAACATTAGGAATTAATGCATTTCAATGAATGATCTTTGATTCTATTCTCAATTCTACACCCCCTTGATGGACAAACACAGTCTCCCTTTTTTGCATTGCACAGATGCAACTACACATCACTGTGATATTGCTTAGGACTGTACGAGCTACATAAAAAAAGTTACAGAGAAAGCTAACTGACTGATATCACTGATTCACTATGGTGACAGGAGGACAGAAGAGTCTGCAATGGCTTCTTAATTAATCAGCCAGAGCGAGCGCCAATGGGTACGATTAGGTAGCACAGAGCACCTACTTAGCTGAAAGTGGATCACATAATAATAATATTCAAACGTAAACTAAATGTAACTTACCTCTGAGTGTGTGGGGCATGCTATTGAGAAAAAAATGTTAGCATTGTAGAACACAAACACAACAAATAATGCATACTCCCCGAGCCCCATAATCTCCACACCAAGCACGTCCTGCTACCCGTCAAGGATATACGGCCTGCGGTGCATCAGCTGTTGGATGGTGCACCGAATTGCTGGTGCGCTGCACACACCAGCGCACCCACCCCCAGTGCAGCTGATGCTCTCGCAGGGGGTACCCACAGCCCGGCCTGCCACCTGCTGCCAGCATGGAGGGGAGGTGGCATCGCACGAAAATAACAGTGCTGCCACCTCCACCTCCACCTCACTGAATATAGCCCTGGGCTGCACACTTTGGCGTCACTGGCGTCTGCAGGGTAACCGGCTGGTCGGGGGCCTGGTACTGCCAGTCCCCTGTTTTGACATGGCTCTGGGTGGGAAATGGGAAAGAAAAACAGGGGAAGGAAGGAAGAACGGAAGGAAGGAAGAAAATTAAATAGAAATTAAAAATAAAAAAGTGCAAAAAGTCAGTAAAGCACACAAAAAAGGGAAAAAAACACAAAACACAAAAACACAAACACACACACTATTGTTCTCAATAAAAATTAGGGTAGATTAATTAGGAGGGAGGAGGATTGAACAGGGGATTCAAAAAAAGGTCGGGCACCATGACCATAACAGAGAAAACAGGAGGGCCGTGCCCATGTGTACATAGTGCTGTGTTCACGCGCAATTTCCAAGGCGAGGATGCCCTCCGCCTTGCGTTTGACATTAAATGCAATGCGAGCAGGCATGCCGGATACTCCGCTTGATCGCAGAACTCCGCGTAGCATGGCGGATTTCTTCGGCTACTTCGCTGAGTACCCTGTATCGTGACTCTGCGAACTGCACCCAGGCCTAGTTCTACCCCACCACTAAGACTGAATTAAAAAAATAATTTCAAAACATGGCCTACAGTTTCTAATACCTCCTTTTGTACCTGGATCACTGACATAATATCGAGGTAAACAAAATCGCTTGTTACAAATATCGTGTCAAAAATTTTGTTCACCAAAATATTGTATCCCTATACTAAAATATCAGAAACAAAATATAGTTTAACACTAATATCATCCAAAAACATACAAAAATGTCGAGTTTTTAATTTATATACATAATTTAAATCTTAAATACTTTAGTATATAAATTTTATATAATTTAAATTGCATAATTTCCACTGAAACTGAAGCCCTGACTATAAATATATACTTATATAAACACACACACACATATATGCATTGTGTGTTTATATATATGTATCTATATAAATATATACAGATATATATATCTATATATCAATATATATATAGATATATAGATATATAAATATATATATATATCTATATATCTATATTTATTCCACCAGAATGCTCCGAAGCTTTAAGGACGCCACTCCACTCAGGACAGTTCACATGAACCTTTATTTATAAAACCGGAAACACTTCCCCACTTACTCACAATCCCTGACTCGTTTCGGTGCAGCTGCACCTTAATCATAGGGAGGGGGATAAGCAAAACCTGGGACGCACTTCAACATTTTCCAGCTTGCTGGCATTGCGTCTCCAGTGAACAGCATGCCGGTATTTGAAGTGCCAATTTCCCCCACCAGTGAGACTGTATGCTTTGCAGTTCTTTTTAGTCCCCAATTCATTCATAAAATTATTCTACAGCCCTCCGGTGGGCCTCAGGGCTGAGTTTCCGATTTCCATTCTGTAATCCTTTGTGCTACTGGCAGGCTGCACCTTTATTTACAGCCACGCAGACCTGTAGTCCAGTGTACCAGGTGGTGCAATCCTTCACGGCCGGAGCCGCCGTGTCTTAACATTCCACCAGAATGCTCCGATGCTTTAAGGACGCCACTCCACTCAGGACGGTTCACATGAACCTTTATTTATAAAACCAGAAACACTTCCCCACTTACTCACGATCCCTGACGCGTTTCGGTGCAGCTGCACCTTAATCATACGGAGGGGGATAAGCAAAACCTGGGACGCACTTCAACATTTTCCAGCTTGCTGGCATTGCGTCTCCAGTGAACAGCATGCCGGTATTTGAAGTGCCAATTTCCCCCATCAGTGGAGCCCGTATGCTTTGCAGTTCTTTTTAGTCCCCAATTCATTCATAAAATTATTCTACAGCCCTCCGGTGGGGCTCAGGGCTGAGTTTCCGATTTCCATTCTGTAATCCTTTGTGCAGCTGGCAGGCTGCACCTTTATTTACAGCCACGCAGACCTGTAGTCCAGTGTACCAGGCGGTGCAATCCTTCACGGCTGGAGCCGCCGTGTCTTAACATTCTACCAGAATGCTCCGAAGCTTTAAGGACGCCACTCCACTCAGGACAGTTCACATGAACCTTTATTTATAAAACCGAAAAACACGTCCCCACTTACTCACGATCCCTGACGCGTTTCGGGCAGCTGCACCTTATTCATAGGGAGGGGGATAAGCAAAACCTGGGACGCACTTCAACATTTTCCACCTGGCTGGCATTGCGTCTCCAGTGAACAGCATGCCGGTATTTGAAGTGCCATTTCCCCCATCAGTGGAGCCCGTATGCTTTGTAATTCTTTTTAGTCCCCAAATCATTCATAAAATTATTCTACAGCCCTCCGGTGGGCCTCAGGGCTGAGTTTCCGATTTCCATTCTGTAATCCTTTGTGCTGCTGGCAGGCTGCATCTTTATTTACAGCCACGCAGACCTGTAGTCCAGTGTACCAGGCGGTGCAATCCTTCACGGCCGGAGCTGCCGTGTCTTAACATTCCACCGGAATGCTCCGAAGCTTTAAGGACGCCACTCCACTCAGGACAGTTCACATGAACCTTTATTTATAAAACAGGAAACACTTCCCCACTTACTCACGATCCCTGACTTGTTTTGGTGCAGCTGCACCTTAATCATAGGTAGGGGGTTAAGCAAAACCTGGGACGCACTTCAACATTTTCCTCCTTGCTGGCATTGTGTCTCCAGTGAACAGCATGCCGGTATTTGAAGTGCCAATTTCCCCCATCAGTGGAGCCCATATGCTTTGCAGTTCTTTTTAGTCCCCAATTCATTCATAAAATTATTCTACAGCCCTCCGGTGGGCCTCAGGGCTGAGTTTCCGATTTCCATTCTGTAATCCTTTGTGCTGCTGGCATGCTGCACCTTTATTTACAGCCACGCAGACCTGTAGTCCAGTGTACCAGGCGGTGCAATCCTTCACGGCCGGAGCCGCCGTGTCTTAACATTCCACCAGAATGCTCCAAAGCTTTAAGGATGCCACTTGACTCAGGACAGTTCACATGAACCTTTATTTATAAAACCAGAAACACTTCCCCACTTACTCACGATCCCTGACGCGTTTTGGTGCAGCTGCACCTTAAACATAGGGAGGGGATAAGCAAAACCAGGGACGCACTTCAACATTTTCCACCTTGCTGGCATTGCGTCTCCAGTGAACAGCATTCCGGTATTTGAAGTGCCAATTTCCCCCATCAGTGGATCCCGTATGCTTTGCAGTTCTTTTTAGTCCCCAAATCATTCATAAAATTATTCTACAGCCCTCCGGTGGGCCTCAGGGCTTAGTTTCCGATTTCCATTCTGTAATCCTTTGTGCTGCTGGCAGGCTGCACCTTTATTTACAGTCATGCAGACCTGTAGTCCAGTGTACCAGGCGGTGCAATCCTTCACGGTCGGAGCCGCCGTGTCTTAACATTCTACCAGAATGCTCCGAAGCTTTAAGGAGGCCACCCCACTCAGGACAGTTCATATGCACCTTTATTTATAAAACCGGAAACACTTCCCCACTTACTCACGATCTCTGACGCGTTTCGGTGCCGCTGCACCTTAATCATAGGGAGGGGGATAAGCAAAACCTGGGACGCACTTCAACATTTTCCTCCTTGCTGGCATTGCGTCTCCAGTGAACAGCATGCCGGTATTTGAAGTGCCAATGTCCCCCATCAGTGGAGCCCATATGCTTTGCAGTTCTTTTTAGTCCCCAATTCATTCATAAAATTATTCTACAGCCCTCCGGTGGGCCTCAGGGCTGAGTTTCCGATTTCCATTCTGTAATCCTTTGTGCTGCTGGCCGGCTGCACCTTAATTTACAGCCACGCAGACCTGTAGTCCAATGTACCAGGCGGTGCAATCCTTCACGGCCGGAGCCGCCGTGTCTTAACATTCCACCAGAATGCTCCAAAGCTTTAAGGATGCCACTTCACTCAGGACAGTTCACATGAACCTTTATTTATAAAACCAGAAACACTTCCCCACTTACTCACGATCCCTGACGCGTTTTGGTGCAGCTGCACCTTAAACATAGGGAGGGGGATAAGCAAAACCTGGGACGCACTACAACATTTTCCAGCTTGCTGGCATTGCGTCTCCAGTGAACAGCATTCCGGTATTTGAAGTGCCAATTTCCCCCATCAGTGGGGGTGAATGTTTGCCAATGTGCAGCATTCCGTCCATCATCTTGTGTGTTTTGCATTTCGCCCTATGTGGGAAGGGTATGCCCAGACGTGGGTCCCGTGCTCACTACGCCACTGGAGTCAAGCTATCCTGGCTGATGAAGGCTGATAGCCAGAAACCGGTCCTAGGATTCTTGATTCCGGTCCAGGGAAGACATGGCTTGGCAGTTCGGTCTGGACTGTTCCCATGAGGCACAGGGTCAAGACTGATTTGCATATGGCTATGTCTGAACTGGGGTGGCGTGGTGAAGCAAAATAACGATGGATTAAACCCAGATCTGTGACTGGGGGTGAATGTTTGCCAATGTGCAGCATTCCGTCCATCATCTTGTGTGTTTTGCCTTTATTTACAGCCACGCAGACCTGTAGTCCAGTGTACCAGGCGGTGCAATCCTTCACGGCCGGAGCCGCCGTGTCTTAACATTCCACCAGAATGCTCCGAAGCTTTAAGGACGCCACTCCACTCAGGACGGTTCACATGAACCTTTATTTATAAAACCGGAAACACTTCCCCACTTACTCACGATCCCTGACGCGTTTCGGTGCAGCTGCACCTTAATCATAGGGCGGGGGATAAGCAAAACATGGGACGCACTTCAACATTTTCCACCTTGCTGGCATTGCGTCTCCAGTGAACAGCATGCCGGTATTTGAAGTGCCAATTTCCCCCATCAGTGGAGCCCGTATGCTTTGCAGTTCTTTTTAGTCCCCAATTCATTCATAAAATTATTCTACAGCCCTCCGGTGGGCCTCAGGGCTGAGTTTCCGATTTCCATTCTGTAATCCTTTGTGCTGCTGGCAGGCTGCACCTTTATTTACAGCCACGCAGACCTGTAGTCCAGTGTACCAGGCGGTGCAATCCTTCACGGCCGGAGCCGCCGTGTCTTAACATTCCACCAGAATGCTCCAAAGCTTTAAGGATGCCACTTGACTCAGGACAGTTCACATGAACCTTTATTTATAAAACCAGAAACACTTCCCCACTTACTCACGATCCCTGACGCGTTTTGGTGCAGCTGCACCTTAAACATAGGGAGGGGATAAGCAAAACCAGGGACGCACTTCAACATTTTCCACCTTGCTGGCATTGCGTCTCCAGTGAACAGCATTCCGGTATTTGAAGTGCCAATTTCCCCCATCAGTGGATCCCGTATGCTTTGCAGTTCTTTTTAGTCCCCAAATCATTCATAAAATTATTCTACAGCCCTCCGGTGGGCCTCAGGGCTTAGTTTCCGATTTCCATTCTGTAATCCTTTGTGCTGCTGGCAGGCTGCACCTTTATTTACAGTCATGCAGACCTGTAGTCCAGTGTACCAGGCGGTGCAATCCTTCACGGTCGGAGCCGCCGTGTCTTAACATTCTACCAGAATGCTCCGAAGCTTTAAGGAGGCCACCCCACTCAGGACAGTTCATATGCACCTTTATTTATAAAACCGGAAACACTTCCCCACTTACTCACGATCTCTGACGCGTTTCGGTGCCGCTGCACACTAATCATAGGGAGGGGATAAGCAAAACCTGGGACGCACTTCAACATTTTCCTCCTTGCTGGCATTGCGTCTCCAGTGAACAGCATGCCGGTATTTGAAGTGCCAATGTCCCCCATCAGTGGAGCCCATATGCTTTGCAGTTCTTTTTAGTCCCCAATTCATTCATAAAATTATTCTACAGCCCTCCGGTGGGCCTCAGGGCTGAGTTTCCGATTTCCATTCTGTAATCCTATGTGCTGCTGGCCGGCTGCACCTTAATTTACAGCCACGCAGACCTGTAGTCCAATGTACCAGGCGG
Source organism: Calotriton arnoldi (assembly GCA_963921515.1). Classification (NCBI taxonomy): domain Eukaryota; kingdom Metazoa; phylum Chordata; class Amphibia; order Caudata; family Salamandridae; genus Calotriton; species Calotriton arnoldi. The sequence goes on from CAWUFW010003360.1 coordinate 1,588,087, forward strand.
TGCAATCCTTCACGGCCGGAGCCGCCGTGTCTTAACATTCCACCAGAATGCTCCAAAGCTTTAAGGATGCCACTTCACTCAGGACAGTTCACATGAACCTTTATTTATAAAACCAGAAACACTTCCCCACTTACTCACGATCCCTGACGCGTTTTGGTGCAGCTGCACCTTAAACATAGGGAGGGGATAAGCAAAACCTGGGACGCACTACAACATTTTCCAGCTTGCTGGCATTGCGTCTCCAGTGAACAGCATTCCGGTATTTGAAGTGCCAATTTCCCCCATCAGTGGGGGTGAATGTTTGCCAATGTGCAGCATTCCGTCCATCATCTTGTGTGTTTTGCATTTCGCCCTATGTGGGAAGGGTATGCCCAGACGTGGGTCCCGTGCTCACTACGCCACTGGAGTCAAGCTATCCTGGCTGATGAAGGCTGATAGCCAGAAACCGGTCCTAGGATTCTTGATTCCGGTCCAGGGAAGACATGGCTTGGCAGTTCGGTCTGGACTGTTCCCATGAGGCACAGGGTCAAGACTGATTTGCATATGGCTATGTCTGAACTGGGGTGGCGTGGTGAAGCAAAATAACGATGGATTAAACCCAGATCTGTGACTGGGGGTGAATGTTTGCCAATGTGCAGCATTCCGTCCATCATCTTGTGTGTTTTGCCTTTATTTACAGCCACGCAGACCTGTAGTCCAGTGTACCAGGCGGTGCAATCCTTCACGGCCGGAGCCGCCGTGTCTTAACATTCCACCAGAATGCTCCGAAGCTTTAAGGACGCCACTCCACTCAGGACGGTTCACATGAACCTTTATTTATAAAACCGGAAACACTTCCCCACTTACTCACGATCCCTGACGCGTTTCAGTGCAGCTGCACCTTAATCATAGGGCGGGGGATAAGCAAAACATGGGACGCACTTCAACATTTTCCACCTTGCTGGCATTGCGTCTCCAGTGAACAGCATGCCGGTATTTGAAGTGCCAATTTCCCCCATCAGTGGAGCCCGTATGCTTTGCAGTTCTTTTTAGTCCCCAATTCATTCATAAAATTATTCTACAGCCCTCCGGTGGGCCTCAGGGCTGAGTTTCCGATTTCCATTCTGTAATCCTTTGTGCAGCTGGCAGGCTGCACCTTTATTTACAGCCACGCAGACCTGTAGTCCAGTGTACCAGGCGGTGCAATCCTTCACGGCCGGAGCCGCCGTGTCTTAACATTCCACCAGAATGCTCCGAAGCTTTAAGGACGCCACTCCACTCAGGACGGTTCACATGAACCTTTATTTATAAAACCGGAAACACTTCCCCACTTACTCACGATCCCTGACGCGTTTCTGTGCAGCTGCACCTTAATCATAGGGCGGGGGATAAGCAAACATGGGACGCACTTCAACATTTTCCACCTTGCTGGCATTGCGTCTCCAGTGAACAGCATGCCGGTATTTGAAGTGCCAATTTCCCCCATCAGTGGAGCCCGTATGCTTTGCAGTTCTTTTTAGTCCCCAATTCATTCATAAAATTATTCTACAGCCCTCCGGTGGGCCTCAGGGCTGAGTTTCCGATTTCCATTCTGTAATCCTTTGTGCAGCTGGCAGGCTGCACCTTTATTTACAGCCACGCAGACCTGTAGTCCAGTGTACCAAGCGGTGCAATCCTTCACGGCCGGAGCCGCCGTGTCTTAACATTTCACCAGAATGCTCCGAAGCTTTAAGGACGCCACTCCACTCAGGACAGTTCACATGAACCTTTACTTATAAAACCGGAAACACTTCCCCACTTACTCACGATCCCTGATGCGTTTCGGTGCAGCTGCACCTTAATCATAGAGAGGGGGATAAGCAAAACCTGGGACGCACTTCAACATTTTCCACCTTGCTGGCATTGCGTCTCCAGTGAACAGCATACCGGTATTGGAAGTGCCAATATCCCCCATCAGTGGAGCCCGTATACTTTGCAGTTCTTTTTAGTCCCCAATTCATTCATAAAATTATTCCTCAGCCCTACAGTGGGCCTCAGGGCTCAGTTTACGATTACCATTCTGTAATCCTTTGTGCTGCTGGCAGGCTGCACCTTTATTTACAGCCACGCAGACCTGTAGTCCAGTGTACCAGGCGGTGCAATCCTTCACGGCTGGAGCCGCCGTGTCTTAACATTCTACCAGAATGCTCCGAAGCTTTAAGGACGCCACTACACTCAGGACAGTTCACATGAACCTTTATTTATAAAACCGAAAAACACGTCCCCACTTACTCACGATCCCTGACGCTTTTCGGGCAGTTGCACCTTATTCATAGGGAGGGGGATAAGCAAAACCTGGGACGCACTTCAACATTTTCCACCTGGCTGGCATTGCGTCTCCAGTGAACAGCATGCCGGTATTTGAAGTGCCATTTCCCCCATCAGTGGAGCCCGTATTCTTTGTAATTCTTTTTAGTCCCCAAATCATTCATAAAATTATTCTACAGCCCTCCGGTGGGCCTCAGGGCTGAGTTTCCGATTTCCATTCTGTAATCCTTTGTGCTGCTGGCAGGCTGCACCTTTATTTACAGCCACGCAGACCTGTAGTCCAGTGTACCAGGCGGTGCAATCCTTCACGGCCGGAGCTGCCGTGTCTTAACATTCCACCGGAATGCTCCGAAGCTTTAAGGACGCCACTCCACTCAGGACAGTTCACATGAACCTTTATTTATAAAACAGGAAACACTTCCCCACTTACTCACGATCCCTGACGCGTTTTGGTGCAGCTGCACCTTAATCATAGGTAGGGGGTTAAGCAAAACCTGGGACGCACTTCAACATTTTCCTCCTTGCTGGCATTGTGTCTCCAGTGAACAGCATGCCGGTATTTGAAGTGCCAATTTCCCCCATCAGTGGAGCCCATATGCTTTGCAGTTCTTTTTAGTCCCCAATTCATTCATAAAATTATTCTACAGCCCTCCGGTGGGCCTCAGGGCTGAGTTTCCGATTTCCATTCTGTAATCCTTTGTGCTGCTGGCAGGCTGCACCTTTATTTACAGCCACGCAGACCTGTAGTCCAGTGTACCAGGCGGTGCAATCCTTCACGGCCGGAGCCGCCGTGTCTTAACATTCCACCAGAATGCTCCAAAGCTTTAAGGATGCCACTTCACTCAGGACAGTTCACATGAACCTTTATTTATAAAACCAGAAACACTTCCCCACTTACTCACGATCCCTGACGCGTTTTGGGGCAGCTGCACCTTAAACATAGGGAGGGGGATAAGCAAAACCTGGGACGCACTACAACATTTTCCAGCTTGCTGGCATTGCGTCTCCAGTGAACAGCATTCCGGTATTTGAAGTGCCAATTTCCCCCATCAGTGGGGGTGAATGTTTGCCAATGTGCAGCATTCCGTCCATCATCTTGTGTGTTTTGCATTTCGCCCTATGTGGGAAGGGTATGCCCAGACGTGGGTCCCGTGCTCACTACGCCACTGGAGTCAAGCTATCCTGGCTGATGAAGGCTGATAGCCAGAAACCGGTCCTAGGATTCTTGATTCCGGTCCAGGGAAGACATGGCTTGGCAGTTCGGTCTGGACTGTTCCCATGAGGCACAGGGTCAAGACTGATTTGCATATGGCTATGTCTGAACTGGGGTGGCGTGGTGAAGCAAAATAACGATGGATTAAACCCAGATCTGTGACTGGGGGTGAATGTTTGCCAATGTGCAGCATTCCGTCCATCATCTTGTGTGTTTTGCCTTTATTTACAGCCACGCAGACCTGTAGTCCAGTGTACCAGGCGGTGCAATCCTTCACGGCCGGAGCCGCCGTGTCTTAACATTCCACCAGAATGCTCCGAAGCTTTAAGGACGCCACTCCACTCAGGACGGTTCACATGAACCTTTATTTATAAAACCGGAAACACTTCCCCACTTACTCACGATCCCTGACGCGTTTCGGTGCAGCTGCACCTTAATCATAGGGCGGGGGATAAGCAAAACATGGGACGCACTTCAACATTTTCCACCTTGCTGGCATTGCGTCTCCAGTGAACAGCATGCCGGTATTTGAAGTGCCAATTTCCCCCATCAGTGGAGCCCGTATGCTTTGCAGTTCTTTTTAGTCCCCAATTCATTCATAAAATTATTCTACAGCCCTCCGGTGGGCCTCAGGGCTGAGTTTCCGATTTCCATTCTGTAATCCTTTGTGCAGCTGGCAGGCTGCACCTTTATTTACAGCCACGCAGACCTGTAGTCCAGTGTACCAGGCGGTGCAATCCTTCACGGCCGGAGCCGCCGTGTCTTAACATTCCACCAGAATGCTCCGAAGCTTTAAGGACGCCACTCCACTCAGGACGGTTCACATGAACCTTTATTTATAAAACCGGAAACACTTCCCCACTTACTCACGATCCCTGACGCGTTTCAGTGCAGCTGCACCTTAATCATAGGGCGGGGGATAAGCAAAACATGGGACGCACTTCAACATTTTCCACCTTGCTGGCATTGCGTCTCCAGTGAACAGCATGCCGGTATTTGAAGTGCCAATTTCCCCCATCAGTGGAGCCCGTATGCTTTGCAGTTCTTTTTAGTCCCCAATTCATTCATAAAATTATTCTACAGCCCTCCGGTGGGCCTCAGGGCTGAGTTTCCGATTTCCATTCTGTAATCCTTTGTGCAGCTGGCAGGCTGCACCTTTATTTACAGCCACGCAGACCTGTAGTCCAGTGTACCAGGCGGTGCAATCCTTCACGGCCGGAGCCGCCGTGTCTTAACATTCCACCAGAATGCTCCGAAGCTTTAAGGACGCCACTCCACTCAGGACGGTTCACATGAACCTTTATTTATAAAACCGGAAACACTTCCCCACTTACTCACGATCCCTGACGCGTTTCTGTGCAGCTGCACCTTAATCATAGGGCGGGGGATAAGCAAACATGGGACGCACTTCAACATTTTCCACCTTGCTGGCATTGCGTCTCCAGTGAACAGCATGCCGGTATTTGAAGTGCCAATTTCCCCCATCAGTGGAGCCCGTATGCTTTGCAGTTCTTTTTAGTCCCCAATTCATTCATAAAATTATTCTACAGCCCTCCGGTGGGCCTCAGGGCTGAGTTTCCGATTTCCATTCTGTAATCCTTTGTGCAGCTGGCAGGCTGCACCTTTATTTACAGCCACGCAGACCTGTAGTCCAGTGTACCAGGCGGTGCAATCCTTCACGGCCGGAGCCGCCGTGTCTTAACATTTCACCAGAATGCTCCGAAGCTTTAAGGACGCCACTCCACTCAGGACAGTTCACATGAACCTTTACTTATAAAACCGGAAACACTTCCCCACTTACTCACGATCCCTGATGCGTTTCGGTGCAGCTGCACCTTAATCATAGGGAGGGGGATAAGCAAAACCTGGGCCGCACTTCAACATTTTCCACCTTGCTGGCATTGCGTCTCCAGTGAACAGCATGCCGGTATTTGAAGTGCCAATTTCCCCCATCAGTGGAGCCCGTATGCTTTGCAGTTCTTTTTAGTCCCCAATTCATTCATAAAATTATTCCTACAGCCCTCCGGTGGGCCTCAGGGCTCAGTTTACGATTACCATTCTGTAATCCTTTGTGCTGCTGGCAGGCTGCACCTTTATTTACAGCCACGCAGACCTGTAGTCCAGTGTACCAGGCGGTGCAATCCTTCACGGCTGGAGCCGCCGTGTCTTAACATTCTACCAGAATGCTCCGAAGCTTTAAGGACGCCACTACACTCAGGACAGTTCACATGAACCTTTATTTATAAAACCGAGAAACACTTCCCCACTTACTCACGATCCCTGACGCTTTTCGGTGCAGCTGCACCTTATTCATAGGGAGGGGATAAGCAAAACCTGGGACGCACTTCAACATTTTCCACCTGGCTGGCATTGCGTCTCCAGTGAACAGCATGCCGGTATTTGAAGTGCCAATTTCCCCCATCAGTGGAGCCCGTATGCTTTGTAATTCTTTTTAGTCCCCAAATCATTCATAAAATTATTCTACAGCCCTCCGGTGGGCCTCAGGGCTGAGTTTCCGATTTCCATTCTGTAATCCTTTGTGCTGCTGGCAGGCTGCACCTTTATTTACAGCCACGCAGACCTGTAGTCCAGTGTACCAGGCGGTGCAATCCTTCACGGCCGGAGCTGCCGTGTCTTAACATTCCACCGGAATGCTCCGAAGCTTTAAGGACGCCACTCCACTCAGGACAGTTCACATGAACCTTTATTTATAAAACAGGAAACACTTCCCCACTTACTCACGATCCCTGACGCGTTTTGGTGCAGCTGCACCTTAATCATAGGTAGGGGGTTAAGCAAAACCTGGGACGCACTTCAACATTTTCCTCCTTGCTGGCATTGTGTCTCCAGTGAACAGCATGCCGGTATTTGAAGTGCCAATTTCCCCCATCAGTGGAGCCCATATGCTTTGCAGTTCTTTTTAGTCCCCAATTCATTCATAAAATTATTCTACAGCCCTCCGGTGGGCCTCAGGGCTGAGTTTCCGATTTCCATTCTGTAATCCTTTGTGCTGCTGGCAGGCTGCACCTTTATTTACAGCCACGCAGACCTGTAGTCCAGTGTACCAGGCGGTGCAATCCTTCACGGCCGGAGCCGCCGTGTCTTAACATTCCACCAGAATGCTCCAAAGCTTTAAGGATGCCACTTCACTCAGGACAGTTCACATGAACCTTTATTTATAAAACCAGAAACACTTCCCCACTTACTCACGATCCCTGACGCGTTTTGGGGCAGCTGCACCTTAAACATAGGGAGGGGGATAAGCAAAACCTGGGACGCACTACAACATTTTCCAGCTTGCTGGCATTGCGTCTCCAGTGAACAGCATTCCGGTATTTGAAGTGCCAATTTCCCCCATCAGTGGGGGTGAATGTTTGCCAATGTGCAGCATTCCGTCCATCATCTTGTGTGTTTTGCATTTCGCCCTATGTGGGAAGGGTATGCCCAGACGTGGGTCCCGTGCTCACTACGCCACTGGAGTCAAGCTATCCTGGCTGATGAAGGCTGATAGCCAGAAACCGGTCCTAGGATTCTTGATTCCGGTCCAGGGAAGACATGGCTTGGCAGTTCGGTCTGGACTGTTCCCATGAGGCACAGGGTCAAGACTGATTTGCATATGGCTATGTCTGAACTGGGGTGGCGTGGTGAAGCAAAATAACGATGGATTAAACCCAGATCTGTGACTGGGGGTGAATGTTTGCCAATGTGCAGCATTCCGTCCATCATCTTGTGTGTTTTGCCTTTATTTACAGCCACGCAGACCTGTAGTCCAGTGTACCAGGCGGTGCAATCCTTCACGGCCGGAGCCGCCGTGTCTTAACATTCCACCAGAATGCTCCGAAGCTTTAAGGACGCCACTCCACTCAGGACGGTTCACATGAACCTTTATTTATAAAACCGGAAACACTTCCCCACTTACTCACGATCCCTGACGCGTTTCGGTGCAGCTGCACCTTAATCATAGGGCGGGGGATAAGCAAAACATGGGACGCACTTCAACATTTTCCACCTTGCTGGCATTGCGTCTCCAGTGAACAGCATGCCGGTATTTGAAGTGCCAATTTCCCCCATCAGTGGAGCCCGTATGCTTTGCAGTTCTTTTTAGTCCCCAATTCATTCATAAAATTATTCTACAGCCCTCCGGTGGGCCTCAGGGCTGAGTTTCCGATTTCCATTCTGTAATCCTTTGTGCAGCTGGCAGGCTGCACCTTTATTTACAGCCACGCAGACCTGTAGTCCAGTGTACCAGGCGGTGCAATCCTTCACGGCCGGAGCCGCCGTGTCTTAACATTCCACCAGAATGCTCCGAAGCTTTAAGGACGCCACTCCACTCAGGACGGTTCACATGAACCTTTATTTATAAAACCGGAAACACTTCCCCACTTACTCACGATCCCTGACGCGTTTCTGTGCAGCTGCACCTTAATCATAGGGCGGGGGATAAGCAAAACATGGGACGCACTTCAACATTTTCCACCTTGCTGGCATTGCGTCTCCAGTGAACAGCATGCCGGTATTTGAAGTGCCAATTTCCCCCATCAGTGGAGCCCGTATGCTTTGCAGTTCTTTTTAGTCCCCAATTCATTCATAAAATTATTCTACAGCCCTCCGGTGGGCCTCAGGGCTGAGTTTCCGATTTCCATTCTGTAATCCTTTGTGCAGCTGGCAGGCTGCACCTTTATTTACAGCCACGCAGACCTGTAGTCCAGTGTACCAGGCGGTGCAATCCTTCACGGCCGGAGCCGCCGTGTCTTAACATTTCACCAGAATGCTCCGAAGCTTTAAGGACGCCACTCCACTCAGGACTGTTCACATGAACCTTTATTTATAAAACCGGAAACACTTCCCCACTTACTCACGATCCCTGATGCGTTTCGGTGCAGCTGCACCTTAATCATAGGGAGGGGGATAAGCAAAACCTGGGACGCACTTCAACATTTTCCACCTTGCTGGCATTGCGTCTCCAGTGAACAGCATACCGGTATTTGAAGTGCCAATATCCCCCATCAGTGGAGCCCGTATGCTTTGCAGTTCTTTTTAGTCCCCAATTCATTCATAAAATTATTCTACAGCCCTCCAGTGGGCCTCAGGGCTCAGTTTACGATTTCCATTCTGTAATCCTTTGTGCTGCTGGCAGGCTGCACCTTTATTTACAGCCACGCAGACCTGTAGTCCAGTGTACCAGGCGGTGCAATCCTTCACGGCTGGAGCCGCCGTGTCTTAACATTCTACCAGAATGCTCCGAAGCTTTAAGGACGCCACTCCACTCAGGACAGTTCACATGAACCTTTATTTATAAAACCGAGAAACACGTCCCCACTTACTCACGATCCCTGACGCTTTTCGGTGCAGCTGCACCTTATTCATAGGGAGGGGATAAGCAAAACCTGGGACGCACTTCAACATTTTCCACCTGGCTGGCATTGCGTCTCCAGTGAACAGCATGCCGGTATTTGAAGTGCCAATTTCCCCCATCAGTGGAGCCCGTATGCTTTGTAATTCTTTTTAGTCCCCAAATCATTCATAAAATTATTCTACAGCCCTCCGGTGGGCCTCAGGGCTGAGTTTCCGATTTCCATTCTGTAATCCTTTGTGCTGCTGGCAGGCTGCACCTTTATTTACAGCCACGCAGACCTGTAGTCCAGTGTACCAGGCGGTGCAATCCTTCACGGCCGGAGCTGCCGTGTCTTAACATTCCACCGGAATGCTCCGAAGCTTTAAGGACGCCACTCCACTCAGGACAGTTCACATGAACCTTTATTTATAAAACAGGAAACACTTCCCCACTTACTCACGATCCCTGACGCGTTTTGGTGCAGCTGCACCTTAATCATAGGTAGGGGGTTAAGCAAAACCTGCGACGCACTTCAACATTTTCCTCCTTGCTGGCATTGTGTCTCCAGTGAACAGCATGCCGGTATTTGAAGTGCCAATTTCCCCCATCAGTGGAGCCCATATGCTTTGCAGTTCTTTTTAGTCCCCAATTCATTCATAAAATTATTCTACAGCCCTCCGGTGGGCCTCAGGGCTGAGTTTCCGATTTCCATTCTGTAATCCTTTGTGCTGCTGGCAGGCTGCACCTTTATTTACAGCCACGCAGACCTGTAGTCCAGTGTACCAGGCGGTGCAATCCTTCACGGCCGGAGCCGCCGTGTCTTAACATTCCACCAGAATGCTCCAAAGCTTTAAGGATGCCACTTCACTCAGGACAGTTCACATGAACCTTTATTTATAAAACCAGAAACACTTCCCCACTTACTCACGATCCCTGACGCGTTTTGGGTGCAGCTGCACCTTAAACATAGGGAGGGGGATAAGCAAAACCTGGGACGCACTACAACATTTTCCAGCTTGCTGGCATTGCGTCTCCAGTGAACAGCATTCCGGTATTTGAAGTGCCAATTTCCCCCATCAGTGGGGGTGAATGTTTGCCAATGTGCAGCATTCCGTCCATCATCTTGTGTGTTTTGCATTTCGCCCTATGTGGGAAGGGTATGCCCAGACGTGGGTCCCGTGCTCACTACGCCACTGGAGTCAACCTATCCTGGCTGATGAAGGCTGATAGCCAGAAACCGGTCCTAGGATTCTTGATTCCGGTCCAGGGAAGACATGGCTTGGCAGTTCGGTCTGGACTGTTCCCATGAGGCACAGGGTCAAGACTGATTTGCATATGGCTATGTCTGAACTGGGGTGGCGTGGTGAAGCAAAATAACGATGGATTAAACCCAGATCTGTGACTGGGGGTGAATGTTTGCCAATGTGCAGCATTCCGTCCATCATCTTGTGTGTTTTGCCTTTATTTACAGCCACGCAGACCTGTAGTCCAGTGTACCAGGCGGTGCAATCCTTCACGGCCGGAGCCGCCGTGTCTTAACATTCCACCAGAATGCTCCGAAGCTTTAAGGACGCCACTCCACTCAGGACGGTTCACATGAACCTTTATTTATAAAACCGGAAACACTTCCCCACTTACTCACGATCCCTGACGCGTTTCGGTGCAGCTGCACCTTAATCATAGGGAGGGGATAAGCAAAACATGGGACGCACTTCAACATTTTCCACCTTGCTGGCATTGCGTCTCCAGTGAACAGCATGCCGGTATTTGAAGTGCCAATTTCCCCCATCAGTGGAGCCCGTATGCTTTGCAGTTCTTTTTAGTCCCCAATTCATTCATAAAATTATTCTACAGCCCTCCGGTGGGCCTCAGGGCTGAGTTTCCGATTTCCATTCTGTAATCCTTTGTGCAGCTGGCAGGCTGCACCTTTATTTACAGCCACGCAGACCTGTAGTCCAGTGTACCAGGCGGTGCAATCCTTCACGGCCGGAGCCGCCGTGTCTTAACATTCCACCAGAATGCTCCGAAGCTTTAAGGACGCCACTCCACTCAGGACGGTTCACATGAACCTTTATTTATAAAACCGGAAACACTTCCCCACTTACTCACGATCCCTGACGCGTTTCTGGTGCAGCTGCACCTTAATCATAGGGCGGGGGATAAGCAAAACATGGGACGCACTTCAACATTTTCCACCTTGCTGGCATTGCGTCTCCAGTGAACAGCATGCCGGTATTTGAAGTGCCAATTTCCCCCATCAGTGGAGCCCGTATGCTTTGCAGTTCTTTTTAGTCCCCAATTCATTCATAAAATTATTCTACAGCCCTCCGGTGGGCCTCAGGGCTGAGCTTCCGATTTCCATTCTGTAATCCTTTGTGCAGCTGGCAGGCTGCACCTTTATTTACAGCCACGCAGACCTGTAGTCCAGTGTACCAAGCGGTGCAATCCTTCACGGCCGGAGCCGCCGTGTCTTAACATTCCACCGGAATGCTCCGAAGCTTTAAGGACGCCACTCCACTCAGGACAGTTCACATGAACCTTTATTTATAAAACAGGAAACACTTTCCCACTTACTCACGATCCCTGACGCGTTTTGGTGCAGCTGCACCTTAATCATAGGTAGGGGGTTAAGCAAAACCTGGGACGCACTTCAACATTTTCCTCCTTGCTGGCATTGTGTCTCCAGTGAACAGCATGCCGGTATTTGAAGTGCCAATTTCCCCCATCAGTGGAGCCCATATGCTTTGCAGTTCTTTTTAGTCCCCAATTCATTCATAAAATTATTCTACAGCCCTCCGGTGGGCCTCAGGGCTGAGTTTCCGATTTCCATTCTGTAATCCTTTGTGCTGCTGGCAGGCTGCACCTTTATTTACAGCCACGCAGACCTGTAGTCCAGTGTACCAGGCGGTGCAATCCTTCACGGCCGGAGCCGCCGTGTCTTAACATTCCACCAGAATGCTCCAAAGCTTTAAGGATGCCACTCGACTCAGGACAGTTCACATGAACCTTTATTTATAAAACCAGGAAACACTTCCCCACTTACTCACGATCCCTGACGCGTTTCGGTGCAGCTGCACCTTAAATCATAGGGAGGGGATAAGCAAAACCAGGGACGCACTTCAACATTTTCCACCTTGCTGGCATTGCGTCTCCAGTGAACAGCATGGAGGTATTTGAAGTGCCAATTTCCCCCATCAGTGGATCCCGTATGCTTTGCAGTTCTTTTTAGTCCCCAAATCATTCATAAAATTATTCTACAGCCCTCCGGTGGGCCTCAGGGCTTAGTTTCCGATTTCCATTCTGTAATCCTTTGTGCTGCTGGCAGGCTGCACCTTTATTTACAGCCATGCAGACCTGTAGTCCAGTGTACCAGGCGGTGCAATCCTTCACGGCCGGAGCCGCCGTGTCTTAACATTCTACCAGAATGCTCCGAAGCTTTAAGGAGGCCACTTCACTCAGGACAGTTCATATGCACCTTTATTTATAAAACCGGAAACACTTCCCCACTTACTCACGATCTCTGACGCGTTTCGGTGCCGCTGCACCTTAATCATAGGGAGGGGGATAAGCAAAACCTGGGACGCACTTCAACATTTTCCTCCTTGCTGGCATTGCGTCTCCAGTGAACAGCATGCCGGTATTTGAAGTGCCAATGTCCCCCATCAGTGGAGCCCATATGCTTTGCAGTTCTTTTTAGTCCCCAATTCATTCATAAAATTATTCTACAGCCCTCCGGTGGGCCTCAGGGCTGAGTTTCCGATTTCCATTCTGTAATCCTTTGTGCTGCTGGCCGGCTGCACCTTTATTTACAGCCACGCAGACCTGTAGTCCAATGTACCAGGCGGTGCAATCCTTCACGGCCGGAGCCGCCGTGTCTTAACATTCCACCAGAATGCTCCAAAGCTTTAAGGATGCCACTTCACTCAGGACAGTTCACATGAACCTTTATTTATAAAACCAGAAACACTTCCCCACTTACTCACGATCCCTGACGCGTTTTGGTGCAGCTGCACCTTAAACATAGGGAGGGGGATAAGCAAAACCTGGGACGCACTACAACATTTTCCAGCTTGGTGGCATTGCGTCTCCAGTGAACAGCATTCCGGTATTTGAAGTGCCAATTTCCCCCATCAGTGGGGGTGAATGTTTGCCAATGTGCAGCATTCCGTCCATCATCTTGTGTGTTTTGCATTTCGCCCTATGTGGGAAGGGTATGCCCAGACGTGGGTCCCGTGCTCACTACGCCACTGGAGTCAAGCTATCCTGGCTGATGAAGGCTGATAGCCAGAAACCGGTCCTAGGATTCTTGATTCCGGTCCAGGGAAGACATGGCTTGGCAGTTCGGTCTGGACTGTTCCCATGAGGCACAGGGTCAAGACTGATTTGCATATGGCTATGTCTGAACTGGGGTGGCGTGGTGAAGCAAAATAACGATGGATTAAACCCAGATCTGTGACTGGGGGTGAATGTTTGCCAATGTGCAGCATTCCGTCCATCATCTTGTGTGTTTTGCCTTTATTTACAGCCACGCAGACCTGTAGTCCAGTGTACCAGGCGGTGCAATCCTTCACGGCCGGAGCCGCCGTGTCTTAACATTCCACCAGAATGCTCCGAAGCTTTAAGGACGCCACTCCACTCAGGACGGTTCACATGAACCTTTATTTATAAAACCGGAAACACTTCCCCACTTACTCACGATCCCTGACGCGTTTCGGTGCAGCTGCACCTTAATCATAGGGCGGGGGATAAGCAAAACCTGGGACGCACTTCAACATTTTCCACCTTGCTGGCATTGCGTCTCCAGTGAACAGCATGCCGGTATTTGAAGTGCCAATTTCCCCCATCAGTGGAGCCCGTATGCTTTGCAGTTCTTTTTAGTCCCCAATTCATTCATAAAATTATTCTACAGCCCTCCGGTGGGCCTCAGGGCTGAGTTTCCGATTTCCATTCTGTAATCCTTTGTGCAGCTGGCAGGCTGCACCTTTATTTACAGCCATGCAGACCTGTAGTCCAGTGTACCAGGCGGTGCAATCCTTCACGGCCGGAGCCGCCGTGTCTTAACATTCCACCAGAATGCTCCGAAGCTTTAAGGACGCCACTCCACTCAGGACGGTTCACATGAACCTTTATTTATAAAACCGGAAACACTTCCCCACTTACTCACGATCCCTGACGCGTTTCTGTGCAGCTGCACCTTAATCATAGGGCGGGGGATAAGCAAACATGGGACGCACTTCAACATTTTCCACCTTGCTGGCATTGCGTCTCCAGTGAACAGCATGCCGGTATTTGAAGTGCCAATTTCCCCCATCAGTGGAGCCCGAATGCTTTGCAGTTCTTTTTAGTCCCCAATTCATTCATAAAATTATTCTGCAGCCCTCCGGTGGGCCTCAGGGCTGAGTTTCCGATTTCCATTCTGTAATCCTTTGTGCAGCTGGCAGGCTGCACCTTTATTTACAGCCACGCAGACCTGTAGTCCAGTGTACCAGGCGGTGCAATCCTTCACGGCCGGAGCCGCCGTGTCTTAACATTTCACCAGAATGCTCCGAAGCTTTAAGGACGCCACTCCACTCAGGACAGTTCACATGAACCTTTATTTATAAAACCGGAAACACTTCCCCACTTACTCACGATCCCTGACGCGTTTCGGTGCAGCTGCACCTTAATCATAGGGCGGGGGATAAGCAAAACATGGGACGCACTTCAACATTTTCCACCTTGCTGGCATTGCGTCTCCAGTGAACAGCATGCCGGTATTTGAAGTGCCAATTTCCCCCATCAGTGGAGCCCGTATGCTTTGCAGTTCTTTTTAGTCCCCAATTCATTCATAAAATTATTCTACAGCCCTCCGGTGGGCCTCAGGGCTGAGTTTCCGATTTCCATTCTGTAATCCTTTGTGCAGCTGGCAGGCTGCACCTTTATTTACAGCCACGCAGACCTGTAGTCCAGTGTACCAGGCGGTGCAATCCTTCACGGCCGGAGCCGCCGTGTCTTAACATTCCACCAGAATGCTCCGAAGCTTTAAGGACGCCACTCCACTCAGGACGGTTCACATGAACCTTTATTTATAAAACCGGAAACACTTCCCCACTTACTCACGATCCCTGACGCGTTTCTGTGCAGCTGCACCTTAATCATAGGGCGGGGGATAAACAAAACCTGGGACGCACTTCAACATTTTCCACCTTGCTGGCATTGCGTCTCCAGTGAACAGCATGCCGGTATTTGAAGTGCCAATTTCCCCCATCAGTGGAGCCCGTATGCTTTGCAGTTCTTTTTAGTCCCCAATTCATTCATAAAATTATTCTACAGCCCTCCGGTGGGCCTCAGGGCTCAGTTTACGATTACCATTCTGTAATCCTTTGTGCTGCTGGCAGGCTGCACCTTTATTTACAGCCACGCAGACCTGTAGTCCAGTGTACCAGGCGGTGCAATCCTTCACGGCTGGAGCCGCCGTGTCTTAACATTCTACGAGAATGCTCCGAAGCTTTAAGGACGCCACTCCACTCAGGACAGTTCACATGAACCTTTATTTATAAAACCGAAAAACACTTCCCCACTTACTCACGATCCCTGACGCTTTTCGGGCAGCTGCACCTTATTCATAGGGAGGGGGATAAGCAAAACCTGGGACGCACTTCAACATTTTCCACCTGGCTGGCATTGCGTCTCCAGTGAACAGCATGCCGGTATTTGAAGTGCCAATTTCCCCCATCAGTGGAGCCCGTATGCTTTGCAGTTCTTTTTAGTCCCCAAATCATTCATAAAATTATTCTACAGCCCTCCGGTGGGCCTCAGGGCTGAGTTTCCGATTTCCATTCTGTAATCCTTTGTGCTGCTGGCAGGCTGCACCTTTATTTACAGCCACGCAGACCTGTAGTCCAGTGTACCAGGCGGTGCAATCCTTCACGGCCGGAGCTGCCGTGTCTTAACATTCCACCAGAATGCTCCGAAGCTTTAAGGACGCCACTCCACTCAGGACAGTTCACATGAACCTTTATTTATAAAACAGGAAACACTTCCCCACTTACTCACGATCCCTGACGCGTTTCGGTGCAGCTGCACCTTAATCATAGGTAGGGGGTTAAGCAAAACCTGGGACGCACTTCAACATTTTCCTCCTTGCTGGCATTGCGTCTCCAGTGAACAGCATGCCGGTATTTGAAGTGCCAATTTCCCCCATCAGTGGAGCCCATATGCTTTGCAGTTCTTTTTAGTCCCCAATTCATTCATAAAATTATTCTACAGCCCTCCGGTGGGCCTCAGGGCTGAGTTTCCGATTTCCATTCTGTAATCCTTTGTGCTGCTGGCAGGCTGCACCTTTATTTACAGCCACGCAGACCTGTAGTCCAGTGTACCAGGCGGTGCAATCCTTCACGGCCGGAGCCGCCGTGTCTTAACATTCCACCAGAATGCTCCAAAGCTTTAAGGATGCCACTTGACTCAGGACAGTTCACATGAACCTTTATTTATAAAACCAGAAACACTTCCCCACTTACTCACGATCCCTGACGCGTTTTGGTGCAGCTGCACCTTAAACATAGGGAGGGGATAAGCAAAACCAGGGACGCACTTCAACATTTTCCACCTTGCTGGCATTGCGTCTCCAGTGAACAGCATGGAGGTATTTGAAGTGCCAATTTCCCCCATCAGTGGATCCCGTATGCTTTGCAGTTCTTTTTAGTCCCCAAATCATTCATAAAATTATTCTACAGCCCTCCTGTGGGCCTCAGGGCTTAGTTTCCGATTTCCATTCTGTAATCCTTTGTGCTGCTGGCAGGCTGCACCTTTATTTACAGCCATGCAGACCTGTAGTCCAGTGTACCAGGCGGTGCAATCCTTCACGGCCGGAGCCGCCGTGTCTTAACATACTACCAGAATGCTCCGAAGCTTTAAGGAGGCCACCCCACTCAGGACAGTTCATATGCACCTTTATTTTTAAAACCGGAAACACTTCCCCACTTACTCACTATCTCTGACGCGTTTCGGTGCCGCTGCACCTTAATCATAGGGAGGGGATAAGCAAAACCTGGGACGCACTTCAACATTTTCCTCCTTGCTGGCATTGCGTCTCCAGTGAACATCATGCCGGTATTTGAAGTGCCAATGTCCCCCATCAGTGGAGCCCATATGCTTTGCAGTTCTTTTTAGTCCCCAATTCATTCATAAAATTATTCTACAGCCCTCCGGTGGGCCTCAGGGCTGAGTTTCCGATTTCCATTCTGTAATCCTTTGTGCTGCTGGCCGGCTGCACCTTAATTTACAGCCACGCAGACCTGTAGTCCAATGTACCAGGCGGTGCAATCCTTCACGGCCGGAGCCGCCGTGTCTTAACATTCCACCAGAATGCTCCAAAGCTTTAAGGATGCCACTTCACTCAGGACAGTTCACATGAACCTTTATTTATAAAACCAGAAACACTTCCCCACTTACTCACGATCACTGACGCGTTTTGGTGCAGCTGCACCTTAAACATAGGGAGGGGGATAAGCAAAACCTGGGACGCACTACAACATTTTCCAGCTTGCTGGCATTGCGTCTCCAGTGAACAGCATTCCGGTATTTGAAGTGCCAATTTCCCCCATCAGTGGGGGTGAATGTTTGCCAATGTGCAGCATTCCGTCCATCATCTTGTGTGTTTTGCATTTCGCCCTATGTGGGAAGGGTATGCCCAGACGTGGGTCCCGTGCTCACTACGCCACTGGAGTCAAGCTATCCTGGCTGATGAAGGCTGATAGCCAGAAACCGGTCCTAGGATTCTTGATTCCGGTCCAGGGAAGACATGGCTTGGCAGTTCGGTCTGGACTGTTCCCATGAGGCACAGGGTCAAGACTGATTTGCATATGGCTATGTCTGAACTGGGGTGGGGTGGTGAAGCAAAATAACGATGGATTAAACCCAGATCTGTGACTGGGGGTGAATGTTTGCCAATGTGCAGCATTCCGTCCATCATCTTGTGTGTTTTGCCTTTATTTACAGCCACGCAGACCTGTAGTCCAGTGTACCAGGCGGTGCAATCCTTCACGGCCGGAGCCGCCGTGTCTTAACATTCCACCAGAATGCTCCGAAGCTTTAAGGACGCCACTCCACTCAGGACGGTTCACATGAACCTTTATTTATAAAACCGGAAACACTTCCCCACTTACTCACGATCCCTGACGCGTTTCGGTGCAGCTGCACCTTAATCATAGGGCGGGGGATAAGCAAAACATGGGACGCACTTCAACATTTTCCACCTTGCTGGCATTGCGTCTCCAGTGAACAGCATGCCGGTATTTGAAGTGCCAATTTCCCCCATCAGTGGAGCCCGTATGCTTTGCAGTTCTTTTTAGTCCCCAATTCATTCATAAAATTATTCTACAGCCCTCCGGTGGGCCTCAGGGCTGAGTTTCCGATTTCCATTCTGGAATCCTTTGTGCAGCTGGCAGGCTGCACCTTTATTTACATCCACGCAGACCTGTAGTCCAGTGTACCAGGCGGTGCAATCCTTCACGGCCGGAGCCGCCGTGTCTTAACATTTCACCAGAATGCTCCGAAGCTTTAAGGACGCCACTCCACTCAGGACAGTTCACATGAACCTTTATTTATAAAACCGGAAACACTTCCCCACTTACTCACGATCCCTGATGCGTTTCGGTGCAGCTGCACCTTAATCATAGGGAGGGGGATAGGCAAAACCTGGGACGCACTTCAACATTTTCCACCTTGCTGGCATTGCGTCTCCAGTGAACTGCATGCCGGTATTTGAAGTGCCAATTTCTCCCATCAGTGGAGCCCGTATGCTTTGCAATTCTTTTAGTCCCCAAATCATTCATAAAATTATTCTACAGCCCTCCGGTGGGCCTCAGGACTGAGTTTCCGATTTCCATTCTGTAATCCTTTGTGCTGCTGGCAGGTTGCACCTTTATTTACAGCCATGCAGACCTGTAGTCCAGTGTACCAGGCGGTGCAATCCTTCACGACCGGAGCCGCCGTGTCTTAACAGAATGCTCCGAAGCTTTAAGGAGGCCGCTCCACTCAGGACAGTTCATATGAACCTTTATTTATAAAACCGGAAACACTTCCACACTTACTCACCATCCCTGACGCGTTTTGGTGCCGCTGCACTTTAATCATAGGGAGGGGGATAAGCAAAACCTAGGACGCACTTCAACATTTTCCAACTTGCTGGTATTGCGTCTCCACTGAACAGCATGCCGGTATTTGAAGAGCCAATTTACCCCATCAGTGGAGCCCGTATGCTTTGCAGTTCTTTTTAGTCCCCAATTCATTCATAAAATTATTCTACAGCCCTCCGGTGGGCCTCAGAGCTGAGTTTCCGATTTCCATTCTGTAATCCTTTGTGCTGCTGGCAGGCTGCACCTTTATTTACAGCCACGCAGACCTGTAGTCCAGTGTACCAGGCGGTGCAATCCTTCACGGCCGGAGCTGCAGTGTCTTAACATTCTACCAGAATGCTCCGAAGCTTTAAGGACGCCACTCCACTCAGGACAGTTCACATGAACCTTTATTTATAAAACAGGAAACACTTCCCCACTTACTCACGATCCCTGACGCGTTTCGGTGCAGCTGCACCTTAATCATAGGTAGGAGGTTAAGCAAAACCTGGGACGCACTTCAACATTTTCCACCTTGCTGGCATTGCGTCTCCAGTGAACAGCATGCAGGTATTTGAAGTGCCAATTTCCCCCATCAGTGGATCCCGTATGCTTTGCAGTTCTTTTTAGTCCCCAAATCATTCATAAAATTATTCTACAGCCCTCCGGTGGGCCTCAGGGCTTAGTTTCCGATTTCCATTCTGTAATCCTTTGTGCTGCTGGCAGGCTGCCCCTTTATTTACAGCCACGCAGACCTGTAGTCCAGTGTACCAGGCGGTGCAATCCTTCACGGCCGGAGCAGCCGTGTCTTAACATTCCACCAGAATGCTCCGAAGCTTTAAGGACGCCACTCCACTCAGGACGGTTCACATGAACCTTTATTTATAAAACCGGAAACACTTCCCCACTTACTCACGATCCCTGACGCGTTTCGGTGCAGCTGCACCTTAATCATAGGGAGGGGATAAGCAAAACCTGGGACGCACTTCAACATTTTCCACCTTGCTGGCATTGCGTCTCCAGTGAACAGCATGCCGGTATTTGAAGTGCCAATTTCCCCCATCAGTGGAGCCCGTATGCTTTGCAGTTCTTTTTAGTCCCCAATTCATTCATAAAATTATTCTACAGCCCTCCGGTGGGCCTCAGGGCTGAGTTTCCGATTTCCATTCTGTAATCCTTTGTGCAGCTGGCAGGCTGCACCTTTATTTACAGCCACGCAGACCTGTAGTCCAGTGTACCAGGCGGTGCAATCCTTCACGGCCGGAGCCGCCGTGTCTTAACATTTCACCAGAATGCTCCGAAGCTTTAAGGACGCCACTCCACTCAGGACAGTTCACATGAACCTTTATTTATAAAACCGGAAACACTTCCCCACTTACTCACGATCCCTGATGCGTTTCGGTGCAGCTGCACCTTAATCATAGGGAGGGGGATAAGCAAAACCTGGGACGCACTTCAACATTTTCCACCTTGCTGGCATTGCGTCTCCAGTGAACTGCATGCCGGTATTTGAAGTGCCAATTTCCCCCATCAGTGGAGCCCGTATGCTTTGCAATTCTTTTTAGTCCCCAAATCATTCATAAAATTATTCTACAGCCCTCCGGTGGGCCTCAGGACTGAGTTTCCGATTTCCATTCTGTAATCCTTTGTGCTGCTGGCAGGTTGCACCTTTATTTACAGCCATGCAGACCTGTAGTCCAGTGTACCAGGCGGTGCAATCCTTCACGACCGGAGCCGCCGTGTCTTAACAGAATGCTCCGAAGCTTTAAGGAGGCCGCTCCACTCAGGACAGTTCATATGAACCTTTATTTATAAAACCGGAAACACTTCCCCACTTACTCACCATCCCTGACGCGTTTCGGTGCCACTGCACTTTAATCATAGGGAGGGGGATAAGCAAAACCTAGGACGCACTTCAACATTTTCCAACTTGCTGGTATTGCGTCTCCACTGAACAGCATGCCGGTATTTGAAGTGCCAATTTCCCCCATCAGTGGAGCCCGTATGCTTTGCAGTTCTTTTTAGTCCCCAATTCATTCATAAAATTATTCTACAGCCCTCCGGTGGGCCTCAGAGCTGAGTTTCCGATTTCCATTCTGTAATCCTTTGTGCTGCTGGCAGGCTGCACCTTTATTTACAGCCACGCAGACCTGTAGTCCAGTGTACCAGGCGGTGCAATCCTTCACGGCCGGAGCTGCAGTGTCTTAACATTCCACCAGAATGCTCCGAAGCTTTAAGGACGCCACTCCACTCAGGACAGTTCACATGAACCTTTATTTATAAAACAGGAAACACTTCCCCACTTACTCACGATCCCTGATGCGTTTCGGTGCAGCTGCACCTTAATCATAGGTAGGAGGTTAAGCAAAACCTGGGACGCACTTCAACGTTTTCCACCTTGCTGGCATTGCGTCTCCAGTGAACAGCATGCAGGTATTTGAAGTGCCAATTTCCCCCATCAGTGGATCCCGTATGCTTTGCAGTTCTTTTTAGTCCCCAAATCATTCATAAAATTATTCTACAGCCCTCCGGTGGGCCTCAGGGCTTAGTTTCCGATTTCCATTCTGTAATCCTTTGTGCTGCTGGCAGGCTGCCCCTTTATTTACAGCCACGCAGACCTGTAGTCCAGTGTACCAGGCGGTGCAATCCTTCACGGCCGGAGCCGCCGTGTCTTAACATTCCACCAGAATGCTCCGAAGCTTTAAGGACGCCACTCCACTCAGGACGGGTCACATGAACCTTTATTTATAAAACCGGAAACACTTCCCCACTTACTCACGATCCCTGACGCGTTTCGCTGCAGCTGCACCTTAATCATAGGGAGGGGATAAGCAAAACCTGGGACGCACTTCAACATTTTCCACCTTGCTGGCATTGCGTCTCCAGTGAACAGCATGCCGGTATTTGAAGTGCCAATTTCCCCATCAGTGGAGCCCGTATGCTTTGCAGTTCTTTTTAGTCTCCAATTCATTCATAAAATTATTCTACAGCCCTCCGGTGGGCCTCAGGGCTGAGTTTCCGATTTCCATTCTGTAATCCTTTGTGCAGCTGGCAGGCTGCACCTTTATTTACAGCCACGCAGACCTGTAGTCCAGTGTACCAGGCGGTGTAATCCTTCACGGCCGGAGCCGCCGTGTCTTAACATTTCACCAGAATGCTCCAAAGCTTTAAGGACGCCACTCCACTCAGGACAGTTCACATGAACCTTTATTTATAAAACCGGAAACACTTCCCCACTTACTCACGATCCCTGATGCGTTTCGGTGCAGCTGCACCTTAATCATAGGGAGGGGGATAAGCAAAACCTGGGACGCACTTCAAATTTTTTCCACCTTGCTGGCATTGCGTCTCCAGTGAACTGCATGCCGGTATTTGAAGTGCCAATTTCCCCCATCAGTGGAGCCCGTATGCTTTGCAGTTCTTTTTAGTCTCCAATTCATTCATAAAATTATTCTACAGCCCTCCGGTGGGCCTCAGGGCTGAGTTTCCGATTTCCATTCTGTAATCCTTTGTGCTGCTGGCAGGCTGCACCTTTATTTACAGCCATGCAGACCTGTAGTCCAGTGTACCAGGCGGTGCAATCCTTCACGACCGGAGCCGCCGTGTCTTAACAGAATGCTCCGAAGCTTTAAGGAGGCCGCTCCACTCAGGACATTTCATATGAACCTTTATTTATAAAACCTGAAACACTTCCCCACTTACTCACCATCCCTGACGCATTTCGGTGCAGCTGCACCTTAATCATAGGGAGGGGGATAAGCAAAACCTGTCACGCACTTCAACATTTTCCAACTTGCTGGTATTGCGTCTCCAGTGAACAGCATGCCGGTATTTGAAGTGCCAATTTCCCCATCAGTGGAGCCCGTATGCTTTGCAGTTCTTTTTAGTCCCCAATTCATTCATAAAATTATTCTACAGCCCTCCGGTGGGCCTCAGAGCTGAGTTTCCGATTTCCATTCTGTAATCCTTTGTGCTGCTGGCAGGCTGCACCTTTATTTACAGCCACGCAGACCTGTAGTCCAGTGTACCAGGCGGTGCAATCCTTCACGGCCGGAGCTGCAGTGTCTTAACATTCCACCAGAATGCTCCGAAGCTTTAAGGAGGCCACTCCACTCAGGACAGTTCATATGCACCTTTATTTATAAAACCGGAAGCACTTCCCCACTTACTCACGATCCCTGACGCGTTTCGGTGCCGCTGCACCTTAATCATAGGGAGGGGGATAAGCAAAACCCGGGACGCACTTCAACATTTTCCTCCTTGCTGGCATTGCGTCTCCAGTGAACAGCATGCCGGTATTTGAAGTGCCAATTTCCCCCATCAGTGGAGCCCATATGCTTTGCAGTTCTTTTTAGTCCCCAATTCATTCATAAAATTATTCTACAGCCCTCCGGTGGGCCTCAGGGCTGAGTTTCCGATTTCCATTCTGTAATCCTTTGTGCTGCTGGCAGGCTGCACCTTTATTTACAGCCACGCAGACCTGTAGTCCAGTGTACCAGGCGGTGCAATCCTTCACGGCCGGAGCCGCCATGTCTTAACATTCCACCAGAATGCTCCAAAGTTTTAAGGATGCCACTTCACTCAGGACAGTTCACATGAACCTTTATTTATAAAAAAAGAAACACTTCCCCACTTACTCACGATCCCTGACGCGTTTTGGTGCAGCTGCACCTTAAACATAGGGAGGGGGATAAGCAAAACCTGGGACGCACTACAACATTTTCCAGCTTGCTGGCATTGCGTCTCCAGTGAACAGCATTCCGGTATTTGAAGTGCCAATTTCCCCCATCAGTGGAGCCCGTATGCTTTGCAGTTCTTTTTAGTCCCCAATTCATTCATAAAATTATTCTACAGCCCTCCGGTGGGCCTCAGTGCTGAGTTTCAGATTTCCATTCTGTAATTCTTTCTGCTGCTGGCAGGCTGCACCTTTATTTACAGCCACGCAGACCTGTAGTCCAGTGTACCAGGCGGTGCAATCCTTCATGGCCGGAGCCGCCGTGTCTTAATATTCCACCAGAATGCTCCGAAGCTTTAAGGATGCCACTGCACTCAGGACAGTTCACATGAACCTTTATTTATAAAACCGGAAACACTTCCCCACTTACTCACGATCCCTGACGCGTTTCGGTGCAGCTGCACATTAATCATAGGGAGGGGATAAGCAAAACCTGGGACGCACTTCAACATTTTCCACCTTGCTGGCATTGCGTCTCCAGTGAACAGCATGCCGGTATTTGAAGTGCCACTTTCCCCCATCAGTGGAGCCCGTATGCTTTGCAGTTCTTTTTAGTCCCCAATTCATTCATAAAATTATTCTACAGCCCTCCGGTGGGCCTCAGTGCTGAGTTTCAGATTTCCATTCTGTAATTCTTTGTGCTGCTGGCAGGCTGCACCTTTATTTACAGCCACGCAGACCTGTAGTCCAGTGTACCAGGCGGTGCAATCCTTCATGGCCGGAGCCGCCGTGTCTTAACATTCCACCAGAATGCTCCGAAGCTTTAAGGACGCCACTCCACTCAGGACAGTTCACATGAACCTTTATTTATAAAACCGGAAACACTTCCCCACTTACTCACGATCCCTGACGCGTTTCGGTGGAGCTGCACCTT
The DNA here is from genome assembly GCA_963921515.1 of Calotriton arnoldi. NCBI lineage: Eukaryota > Metazoa > Chordata > Amphibia > Caudata > Salamandridae > Calotriton > Calotriton arnoldi. The sequence continues at coordinate 1,612,627 of CAWUFW010003360.1, forward strand.
AATCATTGGGAGGGGGATAAGCAAAACCTGGGACGCACTTCAACATTTTCCACCTTGCTGGCATTGCGTCTCCAGTGAACTGCATGCCGGTATTTGAAGTGCAAATTTCCCCCATCAGTGGAGCCCGTATGCTTTGCAATTCTTTTTAGTCCCCAAATCATTCATAAAATTATTCTACAGCCCTCCGGTGGGCCTCAGGACTGAGTTTCCGATTTCCATTCTGTAATCCTTTGTGCTGCTGGCAGGTTGCACCTTTATTTACAGCCATGCAGAGCTGTAGTCCAGTGTACCAGGCGGTGCAATCCGTCACGACCGGAGCCGCCGTGTCTCAACAGAATGCTCCGAAGCTTTAAGGAGGCCGCTCCACTCAGGACAGTTCATATGAACCTTTATTTATAAAACCGGAAACACTTCCCCACTTACTCACCATCCCTGACGCGTTTCGGTGCCACTGCACTTTAATCATAGGGAGGGGGATAAGCAAAACCTAGGACGCACTTCAACATTTTCCAACTTGCTGGTATTGCGTCTCCACTGAACAGGATGCCGGTATTTGAAGTGCCAATTTCCCCCATCAGTGGAGCCCGTATGCTTTGCAGTTCTTTTTAGTCCCCAATTCATTCATAAAATTATTCTACAGCCCTCCGGTGGGCCTCAGAGCAGAGTTTCCGATTTCCATTCTGTAATCCTTTGTGCTGCTGGCGGGCTGCACCTTTATTTACAGCCACGCAGACCTGTAGTCCAGTGTACCAGGCGGTGCAATCCTTCACGGCCGGAGCTGCAGTGTCTTAACATTCCACCAGAATGCTCCGAAGCTTTAAGGACGCCACTCCACTCAGGACAGTTCACATGAACCTTTATTTATAAAACAGGAAACACTTCCCCACTTACTCACGATCCCTGATGCGTTTCGGTGCAGCTGCACCTTAATCATAGGTAGGAGGTTAAGCAAAACCTGGGACGCACTTCAACGTTTTCCACCTTGCTGGCATTGCGTCTCCAGTGAACAGCATGCAGGTATTTGAAGTGCCAATTTCCCCCATCAGTGGATCCCGTATGCTTTGCAGTTCTTTTTAGTCCCCAAATCATTCATAAAATTATTCTACAGCCCTCCGGTGGGCCTCAGGGCTTAGTTTCCGATTTCCATTCTGTAATCCTTTGTGCTGCTGGCAGGCTGCCCCTTTATTTACAGCCACGCAGACCTGTAGTCCAGTGTACCAGGCGGTGCAATCCTTCACGGCCGGAGCCGCCGTGTCTTAACATTCCACCAGAATGCTCCGAAGCTTTAAGGACGCCACTCCACTCAGGACGGGTCACATGAACCTTTATTTATAAAACCGGAAACACTTCCCCACTTACTCACGATCCCTGACGCGTTTCGCTGCAGCTGCACCTTAATCATAGGGAGGGGATAAGCAAAACCTGGGACGCACTTCAACATTTTCCACCTTGCTGGCATTGCGTCTCCAGTGAACAGCATGCCGGTATTTGAAGTGCCAATTTCCCCCATCAGTGGAGCCCGTATGCTTTGCAGTTCTTTTTAGTCTCCAATTCATTCATAAAATTATTCTACTGCCCTCCGGTGGGCCTCAGGGCTGAGTTTCCGATTTCCATTCTGTAATCCTTTGTGCAGCTGGCAGGCTGCACCTTTATTTACAGCCACGCAGACCTGTAGTCCAGTGTACCAGGCGGTGTAATCCTTCACGGCCGGAGCCGCCGTGTCTTAACATTTCACCAGAATGCTCCAAAGCTTTAAGGACGCCACTCCACTCAGGACAGTTCACATGAACCTTTATTTATAAAACCGGAAACACTTCCCCACTTACTCACGATCCCTGATGCGTTTCGGTGCAGCTGCACCTTAATCATAGGGAGGGGGATAAGCAAAACCTGGGACGCACTTCAACATTTTCCACCTTGCTGGCATTGCGTCTCCAGTGAACTGCATGCCGGTATTTGAAGTGCCAATTTCCCCATCAGTGGAGCCCGTATGCTTTGCAGTTCTTTTTAGTCTCCAATTCATTCATAAAATTATTCTACAGCCCTCCGGTGGGCCTCAGGGCTGAGTTTCCGATTTCCATTCTGTAATCCTTTGTGCTGCTGGCAGGCTGCACCTTTATTTAGAGCCATGCAGACCTGTAGTCCAGTGTACCAGGCGGTGCAATCCTTCACGACCGGAGCCGCCGTGTCTTAACTAGAATGCTCCGAAGCTTTAAGGAGGCCGCTCCACTCAGGACAGTTCATATGAACCTTTATTTATAAAACCTGAAACACTTCCCCACTTACTCACCATCCCTGACGCATTTCGGTGCAGCTGCACATTAATCATAGGGAGGGGATAAGCAAAACCTGTCACGCACTTCAACATTTTCCAACTTGCTGGTATTGCGTCTCCAGTGAACAGCATGCCGGTATTTGAAGTGCTAATTTCCCCCATCAGTGGAGCCCGTATGCTTTGCAGTTCTTTTTAGTCCCCAATTCATTCATAAAATTATTCTACAGCCCTCCGGTGGGCCTCAGAGCTGAGTTTCCGATTTCCATTCTGTAATCCTTTGTGCTGCTGGCAGGCTGCACCTTTATTTACAGCCACGCAGACCTGTAGTCCAGTGTACCAGGCGGTGCAATCCTTCACGGCCGGAGCTGCAGTGTCTTAACATTCCACCAGAATGCTCCGAAGCTTTAAGGAGGCCACTCCACTCAGGACAGTTCATATGCACCTTTATTTATAAAACCGGAAGCACTTCCCCACTTACTCACGATCCCTGACGCGTTTCGGTGCCGCTGCACCTTAATCATAGGGAGAGGGATAAGCAAAACCCGGGACGCACTTCAACATTTTCCTCCTTGCTGGCATTGCGTCTCCAGTGAACAGCATGCCGGTATTTGAAGTGCCAATTTCCCCCATCAGTGGAGCCCATATGCTTTGCAGTTCTTTTTAGTCCCCAATTCATTCATAAAATTATTCTACAGCCCTCCGGTGGGCCTCAGGGCTGAGTTTCCGATTTCCATTCTGTAATCCTTTGTGCTGCTGGCAGGCTGCACCTTTATTTACAGCCACGCAGACCTGTAGTCCAGTGTACCAGGCGGTGCAATCCTTCACGGCCGGAGCCGCCATGTCTTAACATTCCACCAGAATGCTCCAAAGTTTTAAGGATGCCACTTCACTCAGGACAGTTCACATGAACCTTTATTTATAAAAAGAAACACTTCCCCACTTACTCACGATCCCTGACGCGTTTTGGTGCAGCTGCACCTTAAACATAGGGAGGGGGATAAGCAAAACCTGGGACGCACTACAACATTTTCCAGCTTGCTGGCATTGCGTCTCCAGTGAACAGCATTCCGGTATTTGAAGTGCCAATTTCCCCCATCAGTGGAGCCCGTTAACCCTGGGCGAAGTGCTACGCTACGCTCGCGTAGTTTGCGAAGTTTGCGCTACTTCGCACAACGCGAGTGCACGTAGCACAGTGCGAACTACGCGTAGCGTAGCGTAGCGTAGTGCCGCGGTCATTTTTTGCTTGCTCGCGGTCCTCAACGTCAAGTTGGCGACCGCGAGCAAGCAAAATGACATCCGGCGAGACTTTTTCCTCGTTCGCGATCAGCAACATCAAGTTGCCGATCGCGAGCGTGGAAAATAAACCTCCCGGCGAGATTCTCAACGCGGGAGGTCAGGTTTCTCATTGCGAGTGGTCGCGTATGCTTGCGACCGCTCGCGATGAGAAACTACCAGTCCGCGTTGAGAAAGCTGCCGCTCGGTAAAAATCTACTCGAGCGGCAGTACGACAGCTCGCACTGTGCAAGTTGCCGTTTCAATGATTGCACAGTGCGGACAAGCATCCGGCACTGTGCAATCATTGCGAACAGTGCGCTACGCAGTTCGCGTAGTGCTACGCGAAGCTTGCGTAGCGCGAACTGCACTTTGCGTAGCTTCGCGAAGCATTACTTCGCGAACTACGCCCACCCTTAGAGCCCGTATGCTTTGCAGTTCTTTTTAGTCCCCAATTCATTCATAAAATTATTCTACAGCCCTCCGGTGGGCCTCAGTGCTGAGTTTCAGATTTCCATTCTGTAATTCTTTCTGCTGCTGGCAGGCTGCACCTTTATTTACAGCCACGCAGACCTGTAGTCCAGTGTACCAGGTGGTGCAATCCTTCATGGCCGGAGCCGCCGTGTCTTAACATTCCACCAGAATGCTCCGAAGCTTTAAGGATGCCACTGCACTCAGGACAGTTCACATGAACCTTTATTTATAAAACCGGAAACACTTCCCCACTTACTCACGATCCCTGACGCGTTTCGGTGCAGCTGCACCTTAATCATAGGGAGGGGATAAGCAAAACCTGGGACGCACTTCAACATTTTCCACCTTGCTGGCATTGCGTCTCCAGTGAACAGCATGCCGGTATTTGAAGTGCCACTTTCCCCCATCAGTGGAGCCCGTATGCTTTGCAGTTCTTTTTAGTCCCCAATTCATTCATAAAATTATTCTACAGCCCTCCGGTGGGCCTCAGTGCTGAGTTTCAGATTTCCATTCTGTAATTCTTTGTGCTGCTGGCAGGCTGCACCCTTATTTACAGCCACGCAGACCTGTAGTCCAGTGTACCAGGCGGTGCAATCCTTCATGGCCGGAGCCGCCGTGTCTTAACATTCCACCAGAATGCTCCGAAGCTTTAAGGACGCCACTCCACTCAGGACAGTTCACATGAACCTTTATTTATAAAACCGGAAACACTTCCCCACTTACTCACGATCCCTGACGCGTTTCGGTGGAGCTGCACCTTAATCATTGGGAGGGGGATAAGCAAAACCTGGGACGCACTTCAACATTTTCCACCTTGCTGGCATTGCGTCTCCAGTGAACAGCATGCCGGTATTTGAAGTGCCAATTTCCCCCATCAGTGGAGCCCGTATGCTTTGCAGTTCTTTTTAGTCCCCAATTCATTCATAAAATTATTCTACAGCCCCCCAGTGGGCCACAAGGCTGAGTTTCCGATTTCCATTCTGTAATCCTTTGTGCTGCTGGCAGGCTGCACCTTTATTTACAGCCATGCAGACCTGTAGTCCAGTGTACCAGGCGGTGCAATCCTTCACGGCCGGAGCCGCCGTGTCTTAACATTCTACCAGAATGCTCCGAAGCTTTAAGGAGGCCACTCCACTCAGGACAGTTCATATGCACCTTTATTTATAAAACCGGAAACACTTCCCCACTTACTCACAATCCCTGACGCGTTTCGGTGCCGCTGCACCTTAATCATAGGGAGGGGGATAAGCAAAACCTGGGACGCACTTCAACATTTTCCTCCTTGCTTTCATTGCGTCTCCAGTGAACAGCATGCCGGTATTTGAAGTGCCAATTTCCCCCATCAGTGGATCCCATATGCTTTGCAGTTCTTTTTAGTCCCCAATTCATTCATAAAATTATTCTACAGCCCTCCGGTGGGCCTCAGGGCTGAGTTTCCGATTTCCATTCTGTAATCCTTTGTGCTGCTGGCAGGCTACACCTTTATTTACAGCCACGCAGACCTGTAGTCCAGTGTACCAGGCGGTGCAATCCTTCACGGCTGGAGCCGCCGTGTCTTAACATTCCACCAGAATGCTCCAAAGCTTTAAGGATGCCACTTCACTCAGGACAGTTCACATGAACCTTTATTTATAAAAAAAGAAACACTTCCCCACTTACTCACGATCCCTGACGCGTTTTGGTGCAGCTGCACCTTAAACATAGGGAGGGGATAAGCAAAACCTGGGACGCACTACAACATTTTCCAGCTTGCTGGCATTGCGTCTCCAGTGAACAGCATTCCGGTATTTGAAGTGCCAATTTCCCCCATCAGTGGAGCCCGTATGCTTTGCAGTTCTTTTTAGTCCCCAATTCATTCATAAAATTATTCTACAGCCCTCCGGTGGGCCTCAGTGCTGAGTTTCAGATTTCCATTCTGTAATTCTTTCTGCTGCTGGCAGGCTGCACCTTTATTTACAGCCATGCAGACCTGTAGTCCAGTGTACCAGGCGGTGCAATCCTTCATGGCCGGAGCCGCCATGTCTTAACATTCCACCAGAATGCTCCGAAGCTTTAAGGACGCCACTGCACTCAGGACAGTTCACATGAACCTTTATTTATAAAACCGGAAACACTTCCCCACTTACTCACGATCCCTGACGCGTTTCGGTGCAGCTGCACCTTAATCATAGGGAGGGGATAAGCAAAACCTGGGACGCACTTCAACATTTTCCACCTTGCTGGCATTGCGTCTCCAGTGAACAGCATGCCGGTATTTGAAGTGCCACTTTCCCCCATCAGTGGAGCCCGTATGCTTTGCAGTTCTTTTTAGTCCCCAATTCATTCATAAAATTATTCTACAGCCCTCCAGTGGGCCTCAGGGCTGAGTTTCCGATTTCCATTCTGTAATCCTTTGTGCTGCTGGCAGGCTGCCCCTTTATTTACAGCCACACAGACCTGTAGTCCAGTGTACCAGGCGGTGTAATCCTTCACGGCCGGAGCCGCCGTGTCTTAACATTCCACCAGAATGCTCCGAAGCTTTAAGGACGCCACTCCACTCAGGACAGTTCATATGAACCCTTATTTATAAAACCAGAAACACTACCCCACTTACTCACGATCCCTGACGCATTTCGGTGCAGCTGCACCTTAAACATAGGGAGGGGGATAAGCAAAACCTGGGACGCACTTCAACATTTTCCACCTTGCTGGCATTGTTGCGTCTCCAGTGAACAGCATGCCGGTATTTGAAGTGCCAATTTCCCCCATCAGTGGAGCCCGTATGCTTTGCAGTTCTTTTTAGTCCCCAATTCATTCATAAAATTATTCTACAGCCCTCCGGTGGGCCACAGGGCTGAGTTTACGATTACCATTCTGTAATCCTTTGTGCTCCTGGCAGGCTGCACCTTTATTTACAGCCATGCAGACCTGTAGTCCAGTGTACCAGGCGGTGCAATCCTTCACGGACGGAGCCGCCGTGTCTTAACATTCCACCAGAATGCTCCGAAGCTTTAAGGACGCCACTCCACTCAGGACAGTTCACATGAACCTTTATTTATAAAACCGGAAACACTTCCCCACTTACTCACGATCCCTGATGCATTTTGGTGCAGCTGCACCTTAAACATAGGGAGGGGGATAAGCAAAACCTGGGACGCACTACAACATTTTCTAGCTTGCTGGCATTGCGTCTCCAGTGAACAGCATTCCGGTATTTGAAGTGCCAATTTCCCCCATCAGTGGAGCCCGTATGCTTTGCAGTTCTTTTTAGTTCCCAATTCATTCATAAAATCATTCTACAGCCCTCCGGTGGGCCTCAGGGCTGAGTTTCCGATTTCCATTCTGTAATCCTTTGTGCTGCTGGCAGGCTGCACCTTTATTTACAGCCACGCAGACCTGTAGTCCAGTGTACCAGGCGGTGCAATCCTTCACGGCCGGAGCCGCCGTGTCTTAACATTCCACCAGAATGCTCCGAAACTTTAAGGACGCCACTCCACTCAGGACAGTTCACATGAACCTTTATTTATAAAACCAGAAACACTTCCCCACTTACTCACGATCCCTGACGCATTTCGGTGCAGCTGCACCTTAATCATAGGGAGGGGGATAAGCAAAACCTGTCACGCACTTCAACATTTTCCAACTTGCTGGTATTGCGTCTCCAGTGAACAGCATGCCGGTATTTGAAGTGCCAATTTCCCCCATGAGTGGAGCCCGTATGCTTTGCAGTTCTTTTTAGTCCCCAATTCATTCATAAAATTATTCTACAGCCCTCCGGTGGGCCTCAGAGCTGAGTTTCCGATTTCCATTCTGTAATCCTTTGTGCTGCTGGCAGGCTGCACCTTTATTTACAGCCACGCAGACCTGTAGTCCAGTGTACCAGGGGGTGCAATCCTTCACGGCCGGAGCTGCAGTGTCTTAACATTCCACCAGAATGCTCCGAAGCTTTAAGGACGCCACTCCACTCAGGACAGTTCACATGAACCTTTATTTATAAAACAGGAAACACTTCCCCACTTACTCACGATCCCTGACGCGTTTCGGTGCAGCTGCACCTTAATCATAGGTAGGAGGTTAAGCAAAACCTGGGACGCACTTCAACATTTTCCACCTTGCTGGCATGGCGTCTCCAGTGAACAGCATGCAGGTATTTGAAGTGCCAATTTCCCCCATCAGTGGATCCCGTATGCTTTGCAGTTCTTTTTAGTCCCCAAATCATTCATAAAATTATTCTACAGCCCTCCGGTGGGCCTCAGGGCTTAGTTTCCGATTTCCATTCTGTAATCCTTTGTGCTGCTGGCAGGCTGCACCTTTATTTACAGCCATGCAGACCTGTAGTCCAGTGTACCAGGCGGTGCAATCCTTCACGGCCGGAGCTGCCGTGTCTTAACATTCTACCAGAATGCTCCGAAGCTTTAAATAGGCCACTCCACTCAGGACAGTTCATATGCACCTTTATTTATAAAACCGGAAACACTTCCCCACTTACTCACGATCCCTGACGCGTTTCGGTGCCGCTGCACCTTAATCATAGGGAGGGGGATAAGCAAAACCTGGGACGCACTTCAACATTTTCCTCCGTGCTGGCATTGCGTCTCCAGTGAACAGCATGCCGGTATTTGAAGTGCCAATTTCCCCCATCAGTGGAGCCCATATGCTTTGCAGTTCTTTTTAGTCCCCAATTCATTCATAAAATTATTCTACAGCCCTCCGGTGGGCCTCAGGGCTGAGTTTCCGATTTCCATTCTGTAATCCTTTGTGCTGCTGGCAGGCTGCACCTTTATTTACAGCCACGCAGACCTGTAGTGCGGTGCAATCCTTCACGGCCGGAGCCGCCGTGTCTTAACATTCCACCAGAATGCTCCAAAGTTTTAAGGATGCCACTTCACTCAGGACAGTTCACATGAACCTTTATTTATAAAAGCAGAAACACTTCCCCACTTACTCACGATCCCTGACGCGTTTTGGTGCAGCTGCACCTTAAACATAGGGAGGGGGATAAGCAAAACCTGGGACGCACTACAACATTTTCCAGCTTGCTGGCATTGCGTCTCCAGTGAACAGCATTCCGGTATTTGAAGTGCCAATTTCCCCATCAGTGGAGCCCGTATGCTTTGCAGTTCTTTTTAGTCCCCAATTCATTCATAAAATTATTCTACAGCCCCCCGGTGGGCCTCAGTGCTGAGTTTCAGATTTCCATTCTGTAATTCTTTGTGCTGCTGACAGGCTGTACCTTTATTTACAGCCACGCAGACCTGTAGTCCAGTGTACCAGGCGGTGCAATCCTTCATGGCTGGAGCCGCCGTGTCTTAACATTCCACCAGAATGCTCCGAAGCTTTAAGGACGCCACTCCACTCAGGACAGTTCACATGAACCTTTATTTATAAAACCGGAAACACTTCCCCACTTACTCACGATCCCTGACGCGTTTCGGTGCAGCTGCACCTTAAACATAGGGAGGGGGATAAGCAAAATCTGGGACGCACTTCAACATTTTCCACCTTGCTGGCATTGCGTCTCCAGTGAATAGCATGCCGGTATTTGAAGTGCCAATTTCCCCCATCAGTGTAGCCCGTATGCTTTGCAGTTCTTTTTAGTCCCCAATTCATTCATAAAATTCTTCTACAGCCCTCCGGTGGGCCTCAGGGCTGAGTTTCCAATTTCCATTCTGTAATCCTTTGTGCTGCTGGCAGGCTGCACCTTTATTTACAGCCACGCAGACCTGTAGTCCAGTGTACCAGGTGGTGCAATCCTTCACGGACGGAACCGCCGTGTTTTAATTAGCATTCCACCAGAATGCTCCGAAGCTTTAAGGATGCCACTCCACTCAGGACAGTTCACATGAACCTTTATTTATAAAACCGGAAACACTTCCCCACTTACTCACGATCCCTTACGTGTTTCGGTGGAGCTGCACCTTAATCATTGGGAGGGGGATAAGCAAAACCTGGGACGCACTACAACATTTTCCAGCTTGCTGGCATTGCGTCTCCAGTGAACAGCATTCCGGTATTTGAAGTGCCAATTTCCCCCATCAGTGGAGCCCGTATGCTTTGCAGTTCTTTTTAGTCCCCAATTCATTCATAAAATTATTCTACAGCCCTCCAGTGGGCCACAGGGCTGAGTTTCCGATTTCCATTCTGTAATCCTTTGTGCTGCTGGCAGGCTGCACCTTTATTTACAGCCACGCAGACCTGTAGTCCAGTGTACCAGGCGGTGCAATCCTTCACGGCCGGAGCCGCCGTGTCTTAACATTCCACCAGAATGCTCCATAAGCTTTAAGGATGCCACTTCACTCAGGACAGTTCACATGAACCTTTATTTATAAAAAAAGAAACACTTCCCCACTTACTCACGATCCCTGTCGCGTTTTGGTGCAGCTGCACCTTAAACATAGGGAGGGGGATAAGCAAAACCTGGGACGCACTACAACATTTTCCAGCTTGCTGGCATTGCGTCTCCAGTGAACAGCATTCCGGTATTTGAAGTGCCAATTTCCCCCATCAGTGGAGCCCGTATGCTTTGCAGTTCTTTTTAGTCCCCAATTCATTCATAAAATTATTCTACAGCCCTCCGGGGGCCTCAGGGCTTAGTTTCCGATTTCCATTCTGTAATCCTTTGTGCTGCTGGCAGGCTGCACCTTTATTTACAGCCACGCAGACCTGTAGTCCAGTGTACCAGGCGGTGCAATCCTTCATGGCCGGAGCCGCCGTGTCTTAACATTCCACCAGAATGCTCCGAAGCTTTAAGGACGCCACTCCACTCAGGACAGTTCACATGAACCTTTAATTATAAAACCGGAAACACTTCCCCACTTACTCACGATCCCTGACGCGTTTCGGTGCAGCTGCACCTTAATCATAGGGAGGGGATAAGCAAAACCTGGGACGCACTTCAACATTTTCCACCTTGCTGGCATTGCGTCTCCACTGAACAGCATGCCGGTATTTGAAGTGCCACTTTCCCCCATCAGTGGAGCCCGTATGCTTTGCAGTTCTTTTTAGTCCCCAATTGATTCATAAAATTATTCTACAGCCCTCCAGTGGGCCTCAGGGCTGAGTTTCCGATTTCCATTCTGTAATCCTTTGTGCTGCTGACAGGCTGCCCCTTTATTTACAGCCACACAGACCTGTAGTCCAGTGTACCAGGCGGTGTAATCCTTCACGGCCGGAGCCGCCGTGTCTTAACATTCCACCAGAATGCTCCGAAGCTTTAAGGACGCCACTCCACTCAGGGCAGTTCATATGAACCCTTATTTATAAAACCAGAAACACTTCCCCACTTACTCACGATCCCTGACGCATTTCGGTGCAGCTGCACCTTAAACATAGGGAGGGGGATAAGCAAAACCTGGGACGCACTTCAACATTTTCCACCTTGCTGGCATTGTTGCGTCTCCAGTGAACAGCATGCCGGTATTTGAAGTGCCAATTTCCCCCATCAGTGTAGCCTGTATGCTTTGCAGTTCTTTTTAGTCCCCAATTCATTCATAAAATTATTCTACAGCCCTCCGGTGGGCCTCAGGGCTGAGTTTCCAATTTCCATTCTGTAATCCTTTGTGCTGCTGGCAGGCTGCACCTTTATTTACAGCCACGCAGACCTGTAGGCCAGTGTACCAGGCGGTGCAATCCTTCACGGACGGAGCCGCCGTGTCTTAATTAGCATTCCACCAGAATATTCCGAAGCTTTAAGGATGCCACTCCACTCAGGACAGTTCACATGAACCTTTATTTATAAAACCGGAAACACTTCCCCACTTACTCACGATCCCTGACGCGTTTCGGTGCAGCTGCACCTTAATCATTGGGAGGGGGATAAGCAAAACCTGGGACGCACTTCAACATTTTCCACCTTGCTGGCATTGCTTCTCCAGTGAACAGCATGCCGGTATTTGAAGTGCCAATTTCCCCATCAGTGGAGCCCGTATGCTTTGCAGTTCTTTTTAGTCCCCAATTCATTCATAAAATTATTCTACAGCCCTCCGGTGGGCCACAGGGCTGAGTTTACGATTACCATTCTGTAATCCTTTGTGCTCCTGGCAGGCTGCACCTTTATTTACAGCCATGCAGACCTGTAGTCCAGTGTACCAGGCGGTGCAATCCTTCACGGACGGAGCCGCCGTGTCTTAACATTCCACCAGAATGCTCCGAAGCTTTAAGGACGCCACTCCACTCAGGACAGTTCACATGAACCTTTATTTATAAAACCGGAAACACTTCCCCACTTACTCACGATCCCTGATGCATTTTGGTGCAGCTGCATCTTAAACATAGGGAGGGGGATAAGCAAAACCTGGGACGCACTACAACATTTTCCAGCTTGCTGGCATTGCGTCTCCAGTGAACAGCATTCCGGCATTTGAAGTGCCAATTTCCCCCATCATTGGAGCCCGTATGCTTTGCAGTTCTTTTTAGTTCCCAATTCATTCATAAAATCATTCTACAGCCCTCCGGTGGGCCTCAGTGCTGAGTTTCAGACTTCCATTCTGTAATTCTTTGTGCTGCTGGCAGGCTGCACCTTTATTTACAGCCACGCAGACCTGTAGTCCAGTGTACCAGGCGGTGCAATCCTTCATGGCCGGAGCCGCCGTGTCTTAACATTCCACCAGAATGCTCCGAAGCTTTAAGGACGCCACTCCACTCAGGAAAGTTCACATGAACCTTTATTTATAAAACCGGAAACACTTCCCCACTTACTCACGATCCCTGACGCGTTTCGGTGCAGCTGCACCTTAATCATAGGGAGGGGATAAGCAAAACCTGGGACGCACTTCAACATTTTCCACCTTGCTGGCATTGCGTCTCCAGTGAACAGCATGCCGGTATTTGAAGTGCCACTTTCCCCCATCAGTGGAGCCCGTATGCTTTGCAGTTCTTTTTAGTCCCCAATTCATTCATAAAAGTATTCTACAGCCCTCCAGTGGGCCACAGGGCTGAGTTTCCGATTTCCATTCTGTAATCCTTTGTGCTGCTGGCAGGCTGCACCTTTATTTACAGCCACGCAGACCTGTAGTCCAGTGTACCAGGCGGTGCAATCCTTCACGGCCGGAGCCGCCGTGTCTTAACATTCCACCAGAATGCTCCAAAGCTTTAAGGATGCCACTTCACTCAGGACAGTTCACATGAACCTTTATTTATAAAAAAAGAAACACTTCCCCACTTACTCACGATCCCTGTCGCGTTTTGGTGCAGCTGCACCTTAAACATAGGGAGGGGATAAGCAAAACCTGGGACGCACTACAACATTTTCCAGCTTGCTGGCATTGCGTCTCCAGTGAACAGCATTCCGGTATTTGAAGTGCCAATTTCCCCATCAGTGGAGCCCGTATGCTTTGCAGTTCTTTTAGTCCCCAATTCATTCATAAAATTATTCTACAGCCCTCCGGTGGGCCTCAGTGCTGAGTTTCAGATTTCCATTCTGTAATCCTTTGTGCTGCTGGCAGGCTGCACCTTTATTTACAGCCACGCAGACCTGTAGTCCAGTGTACCAGGCGGTGCAATCCTTCATGGCCGGAGCCGCCGTGTCTTAACATTCCACCAGAATGCTCCGAAGCTTTAAGGACGCCACTCCACTCAGGACAGTTCACATGAACCTTTAATTATAAAACCGGAAACACTTCCCCACTTACTCACGATCCCTGACGCGTTTCGGTGCAGCTGCACCGTAATCATAGGGAGGGATAAGCAAAACCTGGGACGCACTTCAACATTTTCCACCTTGCTGGCATTGCGTCTCCACTGAACAGCATGCCGGTATTTGAAGTGCCACTTTCCCCCATCAGTGGAGCCCGTATGCTTTGCAGTTCTTTTTAGTCCCCAATTGATTCATAAAATTATTCTACAGCCCTCCAGTGGGCCTCAGGGCTGAGTTTCCGATTTCCATTCTGTAATCCTTTGTGCTGCTGGCAGGCTGCCCCTTTATTTACAGCCACACAGACCTGTAGTCCAGTGTACCAGGCGGTGTAATCCTTCACGGCCGGAGCCGCCGTGTCTTAACATTCCACCAGAATGCTCCGAAGCTTTAAGGACGCCACTCCACTCAGGACAGTTCATATGAACCCTTATTTATAAAACCAGAAACACTTCCCCACATACTCACGATCCCTGACGCATTTCGGTGCAGCTGCACCTTAAACATAGGGAGGGGGATAAGCAAAACCTGGGACGCACTTCAACATTTTCCACCTTGCTGGCATTGCGCTCCAGTGAACAGCATTCCGGTATTTGAAGTGCCAATTTCCCCCATCAGTGGAGCCCGTATGCTTTGCAGTTCTTTTTAGTCCCCAATTCATTCCTAAAATTATTCTACAGCCCTCCGGTGGGCCTCAGTGCTGAGTTTCAGATTTCCATTCTGTAATTCTTTGTGCTGCTGGCAGGCTGCACCTTTATTTACAGCCACTCAGACCTGTAGTCCAGTGTACCAGGCGGTGCAATCCTTCATGGCCGGAGCCGCCGTGTCTTAACATTCCACCAGAATGCTCCGAAGCTTTAAGGATGCCACTCCACTCAGGAAAGTTCACATGAACTTTATTTATAAAACCGGAAACACTTCCCCACTTACTCACGATCCCTGACGCGTTTCGGTGCAGCTGCACCTTAATCATAGGGAGGGGATAAGCAAAACCTGGGACGCACTTCAACATTTTCCACCTTGCTGGCATTGCGTCTCCAGTGAACAGCATGCCTGTATTTGAAGTGCCACTTTCCCCCATCAGTGGAGCCCGTATGCTTTGCAGTTCTTTTTAGTCCCCAATTCATTCATAAAATTATTCTACAGCCCTCCAGTGGGCCTCAGGGCTGAGTTTCCGATTTCCATTCTGTAATCCATTGTGCTGCTGGCAGGCTGCCCCTTTATTTACAGCCACGCAGACCTGTAGTCCAGTGTACCAGGCGGTGCAATCCTTCATGGCCGGAGCCGCCGTGTCTTAACATTCCACCAGAATGCTCCGAAGCTTTAAGGACGCCACTCCACTCAGGACAGTTCACATGAACCTTTATTTATAAAACTGGAAACACTTCCCCACTTACTCACGATCCCTGACGTGTTTCGGTGCAGCTGCACCTTAATCATACGGAGGGGGATAAGCAAAACCTGGGACGCACTTCAACATTTTCCACCTTGCTGGCATTGCGTCTCCAGTGAACAGCATGCCGGTATTTGAAGTGCCAATTTCCCCCATCAGTGGAGCCCGTATGCTTTGCAGTTCTTTTTAGTCCCCAATTCATTCATAAAATTATTCTACAGTCCTCTGGTGGGCCTCAGGGCTGAGTTTCCGATTTCCGATTTTTTGCTGGAGCATTCTGGTGGAATGTTAAGACACGGCGGCTCCGGCCGTGAAGGATTGCACCGCCTGGTACACTGGACTACAGATCTGCGTGGCTGTAAATAAAGGTGCAGCCTGTGGTTCACAGTTGGAAAAAGGCGCGAAGCCGAAATGCGTCCTGTTTGCGGCTTTTCTCGGTGAATAAAGTACCAAGTTTCACCCCCAACAGAGTGCGGTCTCTTTACTTGCCTTGGTGCGTGAGGTTTTGAGCTTTGATATTTACGTGGTACCACCGCCACGAATTTCGACCGGCACCCGTTCCGGAGTGCTCACTGCGTATACTGGTGGACCGGAGCTATATATATATATATATATATATATATATATATATATATATATATATATATATATATATCCTTCCAACATCCACACTCGTGTAGAAAAACACGGAGGCACTCCATAGGGAAATAAATTCAAGGTTTAATGGGCTACAACACGGGGTACTGACAGACGCGTTTCAGCAACAACGCCTTTTTCAATGTCAGTTTCATCTCTAAACTAAACAATATTTAAACATCCGGGAAGGGCGTTACACATTCGTGATATATATATAGTGGAACACAATTATCAAAAGTATTTATTTGACATTATTTTCCATTTATTTCATTAAATATTTAAATTTACTACTATGTAAAGCATATTTCTATCTATCTATCTATCTATCTATCTATCTATCTATAAGTATATATTAAACTAAAAATTAAACAATATTAAATAATACATTTCAATATATTAAATAGATTACCAAATAAATGAAATATATATCGGCGGAGGAACCGAAACCCAGATACATGGCCAAATGGGTGACGCTGGCAGCTGGTGTCGCTAAGAGTAATGTAGCTAGAAAATGGGGTAATCCTGAGCCCCCAACAGTTGAGGAATGGGAGCTAGACTTGAAATGGTGGCAAAGGGCGGAACATGTAAAATTTGAAGGACAGGCTGCCCCAAGAAGTGGGAGAAGATCTGGGGGGCTTGGAGTGAGTTCAGGGGCTTTTGACAATAATAAATAGTGGGGGGCTAGGTAAGGTTTACTGTGACATTGGTGATAATATCTGGGATCAGACTCCCTGTGGGACACGGTCCCATTGTGAAATATGTCATGAAGTATTATATGTATCACTGTATCTGAATCAAAAGTCTATTTGTACCATATTGGAAATCCATTACTTACTCATAAATGCTGTATGATGCAAAAGTTCAATACAAATATTTATAAAAATAATACATACAAAATTAAAATCCAAAAAACACAATTACAAAAAATATTTAAAACATTTAAAAAGATTAAAGATGTAAACAAATAATATCAAAGAAAAAAAGAAAAAGAAAAAATATATGTAACCAATAATAAGGAAAGCATTGGAGTCTGGGAATATTCGATATACAATCTTCACTCCAGTTCATGCAACAGTAGGGAAAACGTTGCTAGGTATATGCTTATTGAGAACACTTCATATGCTCCATCAAGTTATCTCCTTAAACCTATTGGCCGCTGGGAAAGGGGTTTACTCTTTCGGCTGAGGATTGATACTGTGAAGTTCATGTTATGTTTCCCTGCTGGGTATAACTCGAATCTCGATTATCTGTTATGCCCTTGTAATAGCCTACATAAACAATCTATGCTGCACTTTTTATTTTTTTGTGGTTATTACTTAATACACACCAAAAGGTTTTTGATACCATATTTTAAGGCCACATCTGTGATTGACTATAAGGTAGCACATGGGAAATTCCTTGCCTTGGAAGATCATGAGCTAATCCTCCGGGTCGGTTCCTTTTTGAAAGCGGCGGTGTGCACCCGGAACTCTATGTGCCCCAGCTGAATCATGATATTTTATCTTCTTTTAATTGTAAACCCAAATTTCTGGCCACATGCATTTTGATGAGATCTCTTTTATGATGTTGCATTTACTTTTTTATATAATTGGAGGATACGCTTTTTCTTAAATATGAATCTTAAATGTCTTTTTATTGTTTGTTGTGTGCCTGTACTTTTATGGATATGTATTTGTATCCAAATAAAGATATTGAAAAAAAAAATACATACAAAATTAAAATCCCAAAAAACACAATTACAAAAAATATTTAAAACATTAAAAAAAATTAAAGATGTAAACAAATAATATCAAAGAAAAAAAGAAAAAATATATGTAACCAATAATAAGGAAAGCGTTGGAGTCTGGGAATATTCGATATACAATCTTCACTCCAGTTCATGCAACAGTAGGGAAAATGTTGGAATTTGGAGGGGTTAAATTCATTATTTCAACTTCAAACAGTGCAACAGTAGGGAAAGTGTTGAACTTAGGAGGGAATAGATTTATTATTCCCACTCCGAACGGCATGTGGATAAAATTATAAATATCGAACTATACAAATATCGAGTTTTTAATATCGTGACACATAAATATTGTGATACAGAAATATTGTTTTCAAGAATATCTGTGTATTTTAATATAGTTTTCAATAATAAAGTGCCTTATTACGATGTCGTGCGGACCCTGTTGCGGTCTGGGACCGACCGACCATAGGTCGGCGGTTCCGACCACCGGATTTGGATGCGACCGCCCTATGGGCGGTCGGAAACATCCATGTCACAATGGCAGCTAGTGCAGTGAGCAGAAAAGGCCCACAGCAAAAGCTGCCATTGGGAAATTGATGTTTTCAAACAACCCTGTGCCTGCCACATGGTGCAGGGATGTGTTCCCCCCAGGCCCTATAGCGGAGGGCCAGGGAGGAAGGGGGCCTTGCTAGGGGCCCCCAAAGACACTTTCCGACAGCCTTTCCATGTCAGAAAGGGCGACATGAAAAGGCTGTTGGAAAGTACCATCATAATCCGATGGCGGGGCCGAGCCTGGCTCTGCCGTCAGTAGGGGATTATGGTTGCTTCTGAAGCTCTGACAAGCTCCTTGAGCCCGTCAGAAGCGCATCGAAATCCCCCCGCAGGTTTCACTCTGACCGCTGTCATCCTAATACGGCGGTCGGAGTGAAACCTATGATGTTGGGTGGGAAGCCTCCGACAGCTGGTAGGAGGCTCTCTGCCGACATCGTAATAGGGCCCTAAGTTGTTAAAATATTGCTTTTAAATTACCTTTGTGTTTTAGTTCATATATTATTTTTTGGTAAATAATAGTTGTAAAATTGTTGGCAATATTTTTAAATATAGTTTGCAATTTTTTATCATTATTCATGTTTAATTTAATTGTTATTAGTAATTTATAGTGTCTTAGCAGGTTGTGAGATTTGTAGGGGTAAAGGATGGGAAGTTAATTAAGTGTAATTAATTAATAAGATTTTTATTTAGATGTGGGATGTTGGGTTTGTAGGGGTATAGGGTGGGAGGTTAATTATGCAATACATCATGAACAATTAATTATTAATTTATTATTAATTATGTAAATTATTATTGATATGTAAATTGTTTAATAATTATATATTTTTTATGCTATATATTAGGTGTGGGCTGTTGTGTTTGTAGTGGCATAGGGTGGGAAGTTATTTAGCCTCTAATAAATTAACAATTAATTATTCATTTATTAATAAATATCTAATGATGATTAAATATGTTAATTGTGTTATACTTCTTTATTTTAGTAATATTTTAAGTGTGGGCTGCTAGGTTTGTGGGAGTATAGAGTGGGAGCTTAATTGAATAATAATGAATTAAAACAATTATAATGCAAAATTAATTCTTAAAATGTTAAATAACCATGTAATTGTTTAATTGTGTTTTTAATTTTATATATATAATTTGTATATTAAGAGTTGTGTATTTCTGGTCAACTAATAAAATATGTTATGTGTTTGTAGTGAAGTAATTTTACTACTGTTGCTCAGACTGGAGTGGGAATAGTAACTGTAACACTTTCAAAGTCCAACGCTTTCCTTACTGTTGCACAGACTGGAGTTGGGATAGTAAATTTTATCTCTCTGAAAGCAAACACTTTCCTTACTGTTGCACAGACTGGAGTGGGAACAGTAAATTTAACCCCTCCGAATTCCAACGCTTTCCCTATTGTTGCACAGACTAGAGTTGGGATACTAAACTTAACCCCTCTGAAGTCCAACGCTTTCCCTACTGTAGCACAGACTGGAGTGGGAATCGTAAATTTAACCCCTTCGAAGTCCAATGCTTTCCTTACTGATGCACAGATTGGATTGGGAATAGTAATTAATAAGATTTTTTTTTTTTAGATGTGTGTTGCTGGGTTTGTAGGGGTATAGGGTGGGAGGTTAATTAAGTAATACATCATGAACAATTAATTATTAATTTATTATTAATTATGTAACTTATTATTGATATGTAAATTGTTTAATAATTATATATTTTTTATGCTATATATTAGGTGTGGGCTGTTGTGTTTGTAGTGGCAGAGGGTGGGAAGCTATTTAGGCTCTAATTAATTAACAATTAATTATTCATTTATTAATAAATATCTAATTGATGATTAAATATGGTAATTGTGTTACACTTCTTTATTTTACTAATATTTTAAGTGTGGGATGCTAGGTTTGTGGGAGTATAGAGTGGGAGCTTAATTGAATAATAATTAATTCAAAACATTATAATTAAAAACTAATTCTTAACATGTTAAATAATCATGTAATTGTTTAATTGTGTTTTTAATTTTATATATATAATTTATATATTAAGAGATGGGTATTTCTGGTCAACTAATAAAATTTGTTATGTATTTGCAGTGAAGTACTTTTCCTACTGTTGCACAGACTGGAGTGGGAATAGTAACTGTAACCCTTTTAAAGTCCAACGCTTTCCTTACTGTTCCACAGACTGGAGTTGGGATAGTAAATTTTACCTCTCTGAAAGCAAACACTTTCCTTACTGTTGCACAGACTGGAGTGGGAACAGTAAATTTAACCCCTTCGAATTCCAACGCTTTCCCTATTGTTGCACAGACGGGAGTGGGAATAGTAAACTTATCCCCCCTGAAGTCCAAAGCTTTCCCTACTGTAGCACAGACTGGAGTGGGAATCGTAAATGTAACCCCTTCGAAGTCCAACGCTTCCCTTACTGATGCACAGATTGGATTGGGAATAGTAAATTTAACCCCTCTGAAGTCCAACGCTTTCCCTACTGTTGCACAGACTGGAGTGGGAATAGTAAATGTAACTCCTCCAAAGTCCAACGCTTTCGCTACTGTTGCAGAGACTGGAGTTGGAATAGTAAATGTTACCTCTCCGAAGTCCAATGCTTTCCCTACTGTTGCACAGACTGGAGTGGGAATAGTAAATGTATCCCATTCGAAGTCCAATACTTTCCCTACTGTTGCTCAGATTGGAGTTGGAATAGTAAATTTTACGTCTCCAAAGTCCAATGCTTTCCCTACTGTTGCACAGACTGGAATTGGAATAGTACACTTTACTTCTGCAAAGTCCAATGTTTTCCCTACTGGTACACAGACTGGAGTGGGAATAGTAAATTTAACGCCTCTGAAGTCCAACGCTTTCCCTACTGTTGCAAAGACTTGATTTTGAGTGTAAATTGAACCCTCCGAAGTCCAACGGTTTTCCTACTGTTGCAAAGACTGGAGTTGGAATAGTAAATTTCACTGCTGCGAAGTCCATCGTTTTTCCTACTGCTGCATAGACTGGAGTGGGAGTAATGTAATTTTTATTTTCTTATTTAAATACTTATTTAGAAATACAATACATATTAGTATTATTTGTTTATTCATTTAATTTGATATAATTTGTTTATATATCTTTTATTTTTATGTGTAAAATGTTTAATACATTTTTAAATTTTATGTTTTTTATATGTAGTTAATTTAGTTTGATGTTTTGTAATTTTGTTTTTAATATTTTTTATGTTTCATTTAAATATATAAAAATGCATATATTTGTATAATGATGTTTGTTATAACAAATTATAAACAGTAATTAAAAAAATTGAATTTAAATTAATATATATATTTTTATTAATAGTGTTACATTATATAAATGTATATATAAACATGTATATACATATACAAATATATATATATATGTTTGTGTTTTTACATGAGTATATATTTATATATATTTTTATATACTAAAAATGATTTATTGTACATTATTTTAATGGTATATGTTAAAATATTTTGGATTTACTACTTTATACTATATATATATTAAAAATCGATATTTTTGTATATTTCTTAATGATATTAGTATGATGCAATATTTTTTTGATAGTTAATATTTACCATTATAGGTACACAAAAACAATATTTTTGTAATCGATATTTTTGACATGATATTTTTTGTATCACGTTATTTGTGTGATCGATATTATGTCAGTGATCTCTTCAAACAGCAGTAGGGAAAATCTTGGACTTCGGAAGGGTTAGATTTACTATTTCTACTCCAGTCTGCACAACAGTAGGGACAGTGCTGGACTTCAGAGGGGTTAAATTTACTATTCCCACTCCAGTCTAAACAACAATAGGGAAAGTGTTAGACTTTGGAGGGGTTACATTTACGAATCCTACTCCAGTCAGGGCAACAGTAGGGAAACTGTGGAACTTTGGAGTGGTTACATTTATTATTCCCTCTCCAAACAGAGCAATAGTAGGGAAAGTGTTGGACTTCGGATGGGTTAGATTTACTATTCCCACTCCAGTCTATGCAACAGGAGGAAAAGCGTGGGACTTCTGAGGGATTAAATTTACTATTTCCACTCCAGTCTAAGCAACAGTAGGGAAAGCATTAGATTTTGGACTGGTTACATTTACTATTGCTACTCCAGTCAGCATAACAGAAGGGAAAGTATTGGACATCAGTGGGGCTAAATTTACTACTCCCACCCCAGACAGCACAACAGTAGGCAAAGTGTTGGACTTCGGAGGGGTTACATTTACTATTTCCACTGCAAACAGTGCAATAATATGGAAAGTGCTGGACTTCAGAGGGGTAAAATGTACTATTCCCACTCCAGTCTATGCAACAGTAGGGGAAGTGTTGGACTTCGGAAAGGGGAGATTTAGCATTTCCAGTCCAGTCTGTGCAACAGTAGG
This sequence comes from Calotriton arnoldi, assembly GCA_963921515.1. Taxonomy (NCBI): domain Eukaryota; kingdom Metazoa; phylum Chordata; class Amphibia; order Caudata; family Salamandridae; genus Calotriton; species Calotriton arnoldi. The sequence continues at coordinate 1,634,967 of CAWUFW010003360.1, forward strand.
GAAAACGTTTTTGAAGGGGTTACATTTACTATTCCCACTCTAATCAGCGTAACATTAAGGAAAGTGTTGGGCTTCAGAGGGGAATACATTTTATTTATTTATTTTATCGAGTTTTGTATAGCGCAAACTTGCCCTGAAGGTATCAGAGCACTTTCCAGAGTTAACACAACAGCAATAATACTAGTTACATAAAGAGTAAATAAAAATACATAGTAACGGTATAAAAAGAAGGAAACAATATATTGTGGGATATGTAAACGAAATAGCAACAATTATATGAGTTACATAGAGTAAATAAATACATAGCAACAATATATAAACGGAGTATATCATTGACAGCAGGATATGTAAACAATATAGTTCTCAGGTAGTTATGGTAGGGAGTTACAAGGGTGGGGAGAGTAGAGGCACAGTTTTACCCGAGGTAATGATGCTCAAATTTACATGGAGGGTGTGGGGTAAGAGCATCATGCCAATCAGGATGTTTAGGGGGGGGCTAGGTATTTATTGAGAAGCAGAAGTATATGATTAGGAAATGAGGGAATGAGTGATTGTCACACAAATCCTTAAGCAGCGAGTTCCAGATTCTGGGAGCGTTTCCGGTGACAGAGCGGGTGCAAGATTGTTCTTTCTTACATTTGGGCAGAATCTGGATAAGACTGTTGGAGCTTCGAAGAGGTCTGTTTCATATGGCTTTCGATAGTTTGTTTGCGAGGTAGACTGGTATTTCCATGTAGAGGGCTTTGTGGATTTGCAGGCAGTTTTGAGAATACATCTTGCCTCAATTGGTAGCCAGTTGAGACTCTTGAGAGTGGGAGTGATGTGGTCAAAGAGAATCTCCCCCGACAGTAGTCTAGCCACTGTGTGGATTATAGCTTTCAAAGGGGCTAAATGTGTTTTTGTGGATCCCGTGATCGTTGCGTTACAGTAGTCCAGCTTGGAGAGGACTAAGGATTGTACCACAGTCTTTAGGTCTTTGATGGGGATTAAGAGTTAGATTTTTTTTATGTGTTTGAACGTGTAGAAGGCACTTTTATCTGAGGCATTAATATGCTCCTCCATGTTCAGGTTTTTGTCAAGTGCAATCCCCAGAGACTTGACAGAGTTGGAGATGGATAGTTTGGTGTTTAATGCAGTGAGGTTGTCGAGCCAAATATCTACTGGAAAGGAATTTTCTTTCGGTTGGATGAATAGGAGTTCAATTTTGCTGGGATTGAGCTTAAGATGTTTGTTAGTCAGCCAGGATTGAACCATGGAGAGCATGCTGTTTAGGGGCTGGATGTCTTTACCTGATGATATTTTAATGTAGAGTTGGGTGTCATCTGCATAGAGATGATAGGCAATTCAGGATCATTGCAAGAGGTTCCATATAGAGATTGAATAGGGAAGGAGACAGGATTGACCCTTGAGGGACTCCTTGTGAGACTGGTGTTGCTTTTGAGGAGGAGTTGTTTATTTTGATTATTTATTTATTTATTTATTTAAGCAATTTGTAGAGCGCACAAATACCCTTGGGTGTCTCGGCACTGCGGACTGTGTAAAGGATGGGTCCAAAGGCGGGGTGCCTAGTGATTGAAAAGCCACGTCTTTATGAGCTTCCTGAAGGCAAATAAAGTTGGGCAGGATTTGATATGCAGAGGAAGGGTGTTCCATAGTTTGGCGGTGGCGACAGTAAATCTTCTATCACCCCAAGAGACTCTTTTCGTTCGAAGAATCGTGAGTAAGTTGGCCGTTGATGAGCGCAAGGTTCTATTGGGAATATACCCACACAAGGCCTTCTTCAGGATTAGCTATGAGTGTTGGTTCAGGAAAGAAGCAAACCACCTGAAGGACAGTCCCATTGATGCCTGCACGCTGTGAGAGGGTGTTTAGGAGGATGTCATGGTTGACAGTATCAAAGGCGGCCAAGAGTTCCAGGAGGACCAGGAAGCAGGACTGGACATCATCCAGATATCTATGATGTTCAGTATTGCAGTCTCTGTACTGCATCCTTTCCTGAACCCAGAATGGAAGGTGTCGTGCAGGTTGCATTTTTCAATGTGGTTGTTGAGTTGTGAAAGCACACATTTTTTTATGGATTTGGCAAGGAGAGGGAGGTTAGTTATAGGTCTATATTTTGTTACGGTCGTTCTGATCGGTGTCTGTTTTTGATTTGGGGGTGACTTGACTGAGTTTTAGGGAGGTGGGCATGGAATCGTTAGTTAAGGAAAGGTTAATGATTTTGGTCAATGTAGGAGAGATGATGTGGTTGAGATTTTTGACAAGCGCAGCAGGGAGGGGGTCAGAGATGTGCGATATCGGCTTCATGCAAGTGAGTAATTTGAGGACTTCTTCAGGGATATAGTTGAATGCAGACCAAGTTGCATCGTATTTCAATTGCAAGTGTTTGGGTTGGTTTTCTGGATTGCTGAGAGGGGGGAGACTGGGGAGACAGCCATCAGTCGGAGGTAAGGCCTTGGATGTCCCCTCATTGTAAGGAGGGGCATTCTTGGTGGTGGTGGGGAGATGGGTGGGACAAGAGAGAGTTCGATGTCAGTTATTTTTTCAGAGAAGAATGTTGCAAACTCTTCACAGCACTTGGAGGAGTCATTAATTGAGTGTTGAGGGAACAAGGAGGCTTTCTGTTTGATGATGTTGAAAAGGTCTTAAGGTTTGTTCAAAGACTGGTCAAGTTGGGCTCGGAAGAAAGAGGATTTTTCTCTGAAGATGTGTTTTTTGTATTTTAGGCGTTCAGCCCAGAGGATTGAGAGATGAGTTAGTGAGGATTGTTGTCTTCAGTTCCTTTCACCCAATCGGAGTTGTTGCCTCTTTCTGTTAAAGACTTTGTTAAACCAGGATCCGGAAGGGATACTCCTTGATTTTTTGCGTTACAGAGGGGCGACTGTGTCAAGGAGTTCAGACATTTTTGTGTTGTAGTGGGTGTTGAGGTCATCAGCGGAGGTGAGGTTGGGTGGAGCTAGAATTTGGGAACTGACGAGTGCTTATAACTCTGCCTGGGGATTTGATTGTATTTCTCGCCCAGTGCTTGGGACGAATAGTTTGGGGGCGCGCCATAGGTTGGAAGGGATTGAGATCAAAAAGGATTAGGTGGAGGTCAGTCCAGTTGGAGGGTAGGACAGAGTGGAGGGATAAGGTGTTATGTTTAGAGATGATTGCGTCCAGGTTAGAACCCTTATTGCGAGTTTGTTTATTGCAGTGTTGGATGAGATCGTTCGCTTCCAGGAGGGTGGATAGGGCTTGAACTATTTGATCTTTAGCATTGTTCAGGTGCTGGTTTAGGTCTCCTAGTATAATGTCTGTGCTGCATTTTAGAGAGTTTTGCAATATTAGATATGTTAGGTCATCAAGGAATTGAGGGGTTTATTTATGAGCCCTTGCGTCACTTTTGCGCCACCAGTGCGTCACTTTTTGTGACGCACTAGCGGCGTAAAAAATGCGCCATGTTACGTCATATGTACAAAGTGACGCATCTAGGTAAATGCATCACTTTGTAAACCCCTGCGCCACATTATACCTGCGCCAGGTATAATGTATGCAGGGTGGGCGTTCTGACGCAAGTAAGCCTCGTAGAAGTGACGCAGTGAAATCTATTAGATTTCACTGCGCCACTTCTATGACGCAAATGCGTCATTATCTTACGCCTGCCTCACAGCAGGCGTAAGACTGATGCAGGCACATTTGAAATGGGACTTGCCCATGTGAAATGACCCATTGCTGAAGTTGCATCACTTTTGTGACACATTCCAGCAATGCGTCATTTTTGCGCCTACAGATACGTCAGAAAAACTGACGTATCTGTAACTCCTTGCGACATGATGCGTCATACTATAAATATGACGCATCCAGCATGTCGCAAGGAGGGCGCAATGAAAAGTGACGCATCGCTGTTTTTACGCAGCGATGCGTCACTTTTCATAAATGAGGCCCTGAGGGTTTTCACCTGGCAGGTGATAGATGACATAAAATGTGATGGGGCTAGAGCCTTTAGAGGAGAGCTGAACTCCTAAATATTCAAAGGTAGGGTATTTGGTAGTGGGGAAGGGAGTTAAGCAAAGATTGTGATGGCTAATCCACCACCCCTGAGATCCTTGCGGTTGCAACAAAGGAGTGAGAAGCCTTGTGGGGTGAGGAGATCGATGAAAGGGGATGAGTGGTCATTCAGCCAGGTTTCAGTTAGAAAGCAGATGTCAATCATGTGTTGTAAATTTCAGCTATTTCAGTGGCATGCTTGGCTGATAACCAACAGTTTAGTAGCATGCAGCAAAGCGTAGGTAATGATTTCGGATCAGGCTGAATGGGTTGGATGGTAGTTAGTTGGGTAGGCTGCCTGGGAGGGCGAGTGGTATTCTGCATCCTACATGTGCCAAGGATGACCGGGATCTTGCGGTGGCAGGGTTGGCTAGGAGCAATGTCATAAGTGTTGCTCAGCATTTCAGCTTCCTGCGGCGACATTCCAGTCATGGTGCATCTGAAGAATGCAGGGAATAATTTACCTAGGGGAGAAGGATGGGGAGGTCAGAGTGCATTTTTGTGGCAGGATCTGTGTTTGCCATAGATCCGTGAGGTTGGGGCAGGATGTAGCTAATCTTTACTTCCTTATGTAGTGACTAAATTTCATTCAGAATAGTGTTGATTTTGAGCTCTAGACAATCTATTATAGGGATCAGTTGAGAGGCGGTTGGGTCCCCGGTGGGGAGTGGAGCATGCTGGAGTTGTATGAGTTTGGGGTGGAAGCTAGGGTAATATCCAGCCTGCTGAAGTTGATGGATTTGAGCGCAATAGATTTATTTTATTTATTTATTGAGTTTTATATAGCGCTGGCTAGACCCGGAGGTATCAGAGCGCTTTACATGAGGAAGAAACATTGTTTCAGAACATGGTTACAAAGTTACATCAGTTACTGGAGCGTAGTTACCGGAATTACATGAGTACAAAAGCATAGCATAAACATGAGGTAAAAAATAGGCAAGGGTAGAGAAGATTAGGGGAGAGAGGGAAGGAATAGGGGAGGTAGACGGAGAATAATAGAGGGAAGAGGAGGGGGAGGGTGTAGGAGGCACAACGGGGAGACGAGGAAAAACAGTGTCCGACGTCCGGCTGGGTAGGTGACGGCCGAGGGATGAACCACAGCCAAACTCCACTATAGCTGCGTGGGACAGCTCCACCAGTCATTGGCCAAAGGTTGCTCGGGCACCGTAGTACATACAGAAAGGTTATAGTTTCCGCCTAGGGGGGCATAGTCAAAAAGTTCCATCGAGCGCGCCGGTCACGGTGTATGGTGCAGTGCTCTCGGCGGTAATGGGATAAAAACCCAGGCCTCCACTGTGTGAGACTCCCTTGTCGGTGTGGACTCTCTCAGAGGGGTCTCTGAGTCTCCAGGGTATAAATGCTGGATCTCTCCCCAACAAGGGGAGAAGGAGTGCTTTGGAAAGGGGCCCACTCATGGTGGCCATTATTAGAAAATTGGTGTGTCAGATGTCCCCAGCGGCGGCCATCTTAGAGTAAGGCATTGGGTACAGCTCAGTACACTCCTCGCGTCTGGTCTTCACACTGTTCCTCTGCGGTCCCAGAGGCCTCCCGCTTGTGACTTCCCTCTTATCTGGAGCATCCTGGGCCTCTGCTACTGAGGTTTGCCCGCTTTGGTGCTGCGGCCGCCATTTTAGGATCAGGCTCGCCGCAGGATTCCAAAACCGCTCCATGCCTGATGCTGCCTCCTTGCCTATGCCTCACTGGTCTTGGGGAGCGCAGGTAGGTGCACTCCAGCTGAAGAATGAAATGAAAGAGCAGTAACTAAAATAACATGGCGGACCAGGGCATCTCCGCTCAAGGTCACAGTAGTGTCGCTGTTGCGGCGGCAGGACGAGAAGTACGAACAGGGCGAAAAGTACGCTCACCCCAGGGAAGAGCCACCCCTGATACAGCTCCCGTCCGTCTGGCGGTGGGGGGAAGCGGCTCGCTCGTCTTGGCGTGTGTGGTCCCGGCAGCGGAGCAATCTGCACAAGATGGCGGACCAGGGCACCACCGCCCAGGCCACCGCAGTGTCGCAGCCGGCTTCTACATATCAGCAGCGGGCGGAGAACAATGCGAAGAGCACGCTCAACCCAGGGAAGAGCCATCAACGACATAGGCCCTGTCCGTCTGGCGGTGGGGGAAGCAGCTCGCTCATTTTGGCGGGTGCAAACCTGGCAGGGAGCGCAGCAGCAGACGTGCAAAAGATAGATGAATAAAGCTGACCAGTGGAGATGTGCCATGGAGATGGGGAAAGTAATTCTGGTAGCGAAACTGAAGCTTCAGAGAGTCTGGTAATTTAGGCGCCTGTAGGAGGGGTGGAGGTGAAAACAGTGCGAGGGGTATTGGGAGTAGAAGGTTCAGCTAGTATAGGAGGGGGTGCATGTGTGAGTTCTCTGGGAGCGGGTGGAGGAGGCAGATGCATGGAGGCGCAAAGTGCAGGGAAGTGGTGATCCAAAATGGATAGGTTTTATTCAGAGGCTTCGATCTTCCCATTTCTGTAAATGGTTATGGACAGTTCTCCGCTAAAGTTCTGAGATGGGGATATAGTGAGCTTAGATCCATAAGGGACGTTGGTAGTATTAGTTACGTGAAGGTGTTGTAGGAAGTTCTCTATCCATTTGGTGGGTTTCTTAGTGTAGAAGATGAAGTCCGTTTTAAGGCCTCTGATTGTTGGACTATAGAAGATGTCTGTTATTGTTGTCTATGGATGTTTTTTGATGATTTTGTGTTTGATGTTTTTAGCGGCATGTTTAGAGAGGTTTCATGGAAATTTAATGCAGTATGAGTTGGGGCCATATCTTTCCATGACAGTGTTGCGGTGGGACATTGGTGTGTAGTCCTACTGCAGTTTTGGCAGTCTAGAGCCCTTCCTAGGGGAGGGGATCCTCCAAGATGGTTCCTTGTTGCAATAGTGGGCCATTCAGTGGAAGAGTGGTGGGCTCTTCTTTGGAAGAGTAGGGTGCCAGTGTCAGAGGAGTGTTGAATGGAGGTCGTCAAGAAGATTTGGTAGGATTCCTGTGAGGTAGGGGTGGCCTTGAATGCCAAAGAGCACTGGTGAGCCTGCTCTGTTTTCCGAGTTCTTAGTAGTCACAGTATCTAGGAGCTGGGAGTTGTGATGGGGTTTGTAGGCTAGTCTGCTGGAGAGGCCTATGTAATTTGAAGTTGTATATACACAATGTACACACAAAGCATGGGTTCGGTATCAGAGTAAAGATGTACTAGTAGACATCAGAAAAGCAGGGTTACTACTCCATGCATGAGGTAGGATAGGCAAACATCACAGTGCTGATAAAAGGTAACAGCATCGATATGAAATCACAGTGTATGCACAGGGATCCAATATTGGCTTAGGGTAGGTAAAAATCATCTTATAGGCATATAGAACAGTATGTGCATAGAAACGCAATAATAACAATTGCAGGAGCATGACAGACAGTGCATTCAGAACAGTGCAGTGATTTAAGTCCCAGGAGTATATTTCGACATGCCTTGCATAGCTGACCGTGAGACTAGTAGTGTGACCTATTGAGGGGTGGGAGAAGCGCCACAAAATATAAGCAGTCTGTGAGCAGAAACTAACAGGCACTACAGACATATAGCATAAGAACCAGCACAACCCTGAAAAGGCTGGGCTCCAGGCAGTTAGTCCAGACATTGGAGGATAAAGAGACTGGTACGGGAGTCAGTTATATCCAGGTAATCCAAGGTAATCCAGTTACTTGAATGAGGTTCCCATGAAGCATATAGACATTTGGGCCGGGGCTGGGAGAGGCTAAGCAAGAATTTTCATCAAAATGATCCCACAGCCTGAGAGCTACTACTTAGAGCTCCATTTCGGCAGCCATCTTGAGTGCCTCCTCCTTGGTATTCCCACTCCAAACAGCACAACAGCAGAGAAAGTGTTGGAGTTCGGAGGGGCTACATTTACTATTCCCACTCCAAACAGCACAATATTAACAAAAGTGCTGGACTTTGGAGGGGTAAAATGTACTATTCCAGCTCCAGTCTATGCAACAGTAGGGAAACTGTTGGACTTTGGAGGGTAAGATTTATTATTCCCACTCCAGTCTGTACAACAGTAGGGAAAGTATTTAACTTCAAACATATTACATATTTATATATACATATATATATACACATATATATATATTGACGCTCGGTTCGCACCAAACACGAATCACTCTTGGACGGGTGCTATTGTGCGGCGGTGCACTCCGCAAATACTATAGCTCTGTTTCCTTTACTTTACAGGAAAGTAAGCACTCACGGGTGGCGTTTTTGAAGATATTTTATTCTTCCAGAAACAAACGCGTTTCGGCGGTCTGCCTTCCTCGGTGTTACTGACTCACCGGAAGCAGCCGTCTTTTCAACAATCATACAAATGCATAACAATCAAAAAGGGACTCAGCAAAATGCGTTTGAAATAAGCGCCATCTTGTAGTATGTGATGTACATATTCTATTCACATCTCAATAGTACATACGCAAATGCATTATAAACAAAGAGATATCACAATTGCAAGTCACAATCAATTCTGTGATAGAATTCATTACATAATAAAAGCTTATATGAACAGATTCATTATACTTGTAATATACTTTCAATTATAAAAGAGACAAGTTTTCGCCCCTATTCAATATTATGTAAACATTGATCATGCCGTATATCGGCTAAGCAACCCTGTGACATCATAATCAATACAAATCTTGCAGTGGATCGGCAAAGAGTCCCTTTCATTTCAATTCTTAAAAAATACACGTTTCATAAGACACACAGGATAACAATCTCAGGGGAACTTCTTAACATTATCAGTATATAAATCATAAGCCCAGATGTGATGCTAATTCCTCACCACTGTTCAGACCCTTGGGAAATTTTGTTTGTAAGTCTATAATATAACGCGATTCTAGCCTGCGAAGTTTTTGAATTCTGTCTCCTCCTCTTGTACTCTCGGCCACATGATCCAAGCCATAATATTGTAGCAAGTTTCTGTTACTAGAGTGTTTTTCTACATAATGCCTTGCTACTGAGTACGATGCATCTTTTTAGCAATCGTCCTCAGATGTTCCAGTATTCTGATTTTAAGAGGATGAATAGTGCTACCAATGTAGCAAAGGCCACAAGGACAGGTTAGACAGTAAACTGCATGTGATGTACTGCAAGTCATAAATTTAGTTATAAATCTTTTCTTTTTTATATCTGGAATATTGTACGACAGAACCCTTTTACTGTTTGAGCAGGCTTTACATTTCCCGCATGGGAAAAATTCTCGCATTTCCCTTAATGTTCTCGTAGGTTGAGGTTCCTTTTCAAGATGGCTACGTACTAACCTATCTCTCAGCGATCGTGCCTTTTGAAGGTAACCAATGGATATGTCGGGATATCTTTGCTTATGACATTGTCAGTCTTTAAGATGTGCCAGTTTTTCTTAAGCATACGTTTCAGAAAATTAGCTTCTGCTGAATAGATGGTAACCATCCTAAACTTGCCCTCATCTAAGTTATTCGACACTCTCCTATTTGTACTGCTCTCCTTCAATAGATGTTGCCTAGGGATCCTTCTTACTTTCTGAAGTGTTTTCTCTAAAAGAATAGGTTCATAACCTCTCACCTCAAATCTGGCTATGCAGTCTTTTGCAGCTGCTTCAAAATCACATCCCCTCGAGCTATTTCTTTTTAATCTTAAAAGCTCACCATATGGGATGCTCTGTACGAGTTTGGGTGGATGATTACTAGTTGCATACAAAGTTGAATTGCCTGCTGTTGATTTTCGAAAAAGGGCTGTGTGTAATTCACCTTCTGATACAAACACCTTCAGGTCCAGGTAGTCCACTGCCACTGGACTGACTGTGCCCGAAAAGTGCAAGTTCAGATTATTACTGTTAAGATCGTTAATATATCCATTGACTGACTCTGGCGTGCCCTCCCACACCATGAAAAGGTCATCGATATATCGATACCAAACCACAGCTCTACCTTTAGTTGTTCCACATTCATAGGTTCTGGACACCTGCTCCTCCCACCAGCCTACGAACAAGTTCGCATACCTGGGGGTGAAGCAGGTGCCCATCGCCGTACCAGAGATCTGTTTGAAATATTTGTCTTCAAATAAAAAATGTTGTTAGTGAGACAAAATTTGGTAAATTCGATCAACATTAGATTGTGTTCTGCAAAGCGTATGAACCTATTCTTTTAGAGAAAACACTTCAGAAAGTAAGAAGGATCCCTAGGCAACATCTATTGAAGGAGAGCAGTACAAATAGGAGAGTGTCGAATAACTTAGATGAGGGCAAGTTTAGGATGGTTACCATCTATTCAGCAGAAGCTAATTTTCTGAAACGTATGCTTAAGAAAAACTGGCACATCTTAAAAACTGACAATGTCATAAGCAAAGATATCCCGACATATCCATTGGTTACCTTCAAAAAGGCACGATCGCTGAGAGATAGGTTAGTACGTAGCCATCTTGAAAAGGAACCTCAACCTACGAGAACATTAAGGGAAATGCGAGAATTTTTCCCATGCGGGAAATGTAAAGCCTGCTCAAACAGTAAAAGGGTTCTGTCGTACAATATTCCAGATATAAAAAGAAAAGATTTATAACTAAATTTATGACTTGCAGTACATCACATGCAGTTTACTGTCTAACCTGTCCTTGTGGCCTTTGCTACATTGGTAGCACTATTCATCCTCTTAAAATCAGAATACTGGAACATCTGAGGGCGATTGCTAAAAAGATGCATCGTACCCAGTAGCAAGGCATTATGCAGAAAAACACTCTAGTAACAGAAACTTGCTACAATATTATGGCTTGGATCATGTGGCCGAGAGTACAAGAGGAGGAGACAGAATTCAAAAACTTCGCAGGCTAGAATCGCGTTATATTATAGACTTACAAACAAAATTTCCCAAGGGTCTGAACAGTGGTGAGGAATTAGCATCACATCTGGGCTTATGATTTATATACTGATAATGTTAAGAAGTTCCCCTGAGATTGTTATCCTGTGTGTCTTATGAAACGTGTATTTTTAAGAATTGAAATGAAAGGGACTCTTTGCCGATCCACGGCAAGATTTGTATTGATTATGATGTCACAGGGTTGCTTAGCCGATATACGGCATGATCAATGTTTACATAATATTGAATAGGGGCGAAAACTTGTCTCTTTTATAATTGAAAGTATATTACAAGTATAATGAATCTGTTCATATAAGCTTTTATTATGTAATGAATTCTATCACAGAATTGATTGTGACTTGCAATTGTGATATCTCTTTGTTTATAATGCATTTGCGTATGTACTATTGAGATGTGAATAGAATATGTACATCACATACTACAAGATGGCGCTTATTTCAAACGCATTTTGCTGAGTCCCTTTTTGATTGTTATGCATTTGTATGATTGTTGAAAAGACGGCTGCTTCCGGTGAGTCAGTAACACCGAGGAAGGCAGACCGCCGAAACGCGTTTGTTTCTGGAAGAATAAAATATCTTCAAAAACGCCACCCATGAGTGCTTACTTTCCTGTAAAGTAAAGGAAACAGAGCCACAATATTATCTACTGGCGGTCGCCAGTAGATAGTTATAGTTACAACCTATTATCCATAGGAAATCCGCGACATTCTATTTGAAATAACTCTCTTGCCGGTTGACGTATCTTCGCGAAATTTTCAAACTTCGGGCGCTCCGGTCCGCTCCTACCCTGAAAGTCTCGGGGTGATACGTCAAGCGGGGGCCGAGAAAAAGGGGGTCCCAAAACGCGTTTTCCCCATGCATTTTCCCATAGGAAACTTTAGACACGGCTACAGCCCGAACTGCTGAACGGAATTACACCAAATTTGGCAAAGAGGTAGTTCTTGGTTCAGAAAGAACCCTTTTGTTAAATGGTGTAAATCCGTTCAGTAGTTGCTGAGAAAATGAAAAGTAAAAAGTTAGTGATATCTATGGCCGAGTAGGGTCCGCGTACCCTCCCGATCACGAGCTGCATGTTAATTGGCTGTCAGCTGGCTGTCAACATTCCGATTCAGGAAATGTTGGCAGCCATTTTGTCCCTCGGTAGAACGGAGGGACTGGGGGCAGGGTAGAAACACCCTGACCCCCTAGGTTTGCTCAGGGGGTCCCACAAGGACCCCTGGGCAAAAATAAAATAATTTTTTTTTAAAAATCGGCAGGATGCGCTCAGGGTGCGCGAATCCTGCCGGAGAAATCGAAGCGCGGTTTCCCGCGCTCGATGTTAATTGGCCCCGGGTGGCCCAAGTCCCGGGGGCATGGTGGGGGATAATTTAATGTGTGGGGGCCTCAAAGGGCCCCCAAGCCCAGGGGACCGCCACCCCCGGGGCTTTTTAAAAATGGTGCGGGAGGGCTCTGAGCCCTCCCGCAGCCCCGAGGACCACCACCTCCCGGGGCTTTTTTAAATACATTATTAAACCTGTGTGGGGGCTCCAGCCCCCACACGCCCGGGACCACCACCTCCCCGGGGCACTAAACATTTTAATATGGGGGTCCGTTACGGACCCCCAGAGCCCGGGGACCACCACCTCCCGGGGCTGTGTACTGAATGGGAGGGGGCCGCGCGGCCCCCTCCTGGAAGCCCTTGATGGCCCTGGGGACCACCACCCCCAGGGCCGGCTCCTGCAGTGTCCCGGGGTGCCTACCCCGGGACACTGTAGTTTGCTATGGCAGGACGGGAGCCTCGCGGCTCCCGTCCTGCCATAGCAAGCTGCTTTGGATATTGGAAGAGAGAGCAGGGAAACCTGCTCTCTCTTCCAATATCCAAAGCGATTGCTTTTCCACATGGGGAGCAGCATGTCAGCTGCTCCCCATGTGGAACAGCAATGCCGGCTCCCAAGGGACGTGGGGAGCCGGCGGGACTGTGGGGGATTGGGGACCCCCCACAGTCCCCAACGGGAGAGGGCCAGCCCCGGGGATGGGGTCCCCGGGGCAAGTAGTGGCTCGGGAGGGGCCACGCGGCCCCCTCCCCAAAAAAGAGGAAAAATTTAAAAAAAAAAAAATGGAAAGGCTGGCCCCGGGAGATGGGGTCCCCGGGGCCTTAAAATGGCCAGAGGAGGGGGCCACGCTGCCCCCTCAAAAAATAAATATAGGGGCCATGCCCGGGGATGGGGTCCCCGGGGCCAATACAGGCCCAGGGAAGGGGGCCACGCGGCCCCCTTCCCGTTTTTTTTTTAAAGGTAATTTAAAAAGGTGTAAGGCCCTGGGGGATGGGGTCCCCAGGGCCCAAAAAGAAAAAGGAAGGGGGCACACAGCCCCCTTCAGGGAGAAAAAAAAAAAAAAACGATCGGGCCCGCAGGCCCCGCACCCTTCCTTCACCACTCTGCAAACGCACCCCCTGGCGCGTTTGCAGAGGGGGAACGATCCCCTTGAATACTGGGGTCCCTGGGGCCAACTAGCCCACCAGGTACCTCCAGTATGCGCCAGGGGCTGCCTTGCACAGAGGTGTACAGAGGCCACGCCCCTTTTACACCTCTCTGCAACGCAGCTCTGTGGCGCTTTTGGAGGTATATGGTGGGCTAGTTGGACTCCGGGGACCCTCAGGATTCAAGGGGACTTAATCCCCCAACTTAAAACGCGCCACGGGCGCGTTTGCACAGTGGTGAAGGGAGGGGCGGGGCTTCAGGTGACATGTGTTCAAACAGGCCCCGTGGCGCGTTTTAAGATGGGGAATTAAATCCCCTTCAATCCTGAGGGTCCCTGGGGCCAACTAGCCCAACAGGTACATCCAGAATGCGCACAGAGCTGCGTTGCAGAGAGGTGTAAAAGGGGTGTGGCCTCTCTACACGTCTCTGCAACGCAGCCCCTGGCGCATATTGGAGGTTCCTGGTGGTCTAGTTGGCCCCTAGGGACCCTCAGGATTCAAGGGGACTTAATCCCCCAACTTAAAACGCGCCACGGGGCGCGTTTGCAAAGATGTCACCTCAGGCCCCGCCCCCTCCATTCACCATTGTGCAAATATTCCTCTAAAATCAGCCGAAATAGGAATTCCGATTTACTCACCTGTTATCAGGAGAGACCTCAGTGCTGCATCTTTCAGCCCAGTACTGATCCTGAAAAGTAATTTTAACCGTACTTACCGGTAACTTGAATTTCCTTCATAGGCTAACATTGACTGGTTTCACTTGGAAATTCTTCTAAGTGTTGATTTTTGAAACATACAAATATTCCTCTAAAATCAGCCGAAATCCGAATTCTGATTTACTCACCTGTTATCAGGAGAGACCTCAGTGCTGCATCTTTCAGCCCAGTACTGGTCCTGAAAAGTAATTTTAACCGTACTTACCAGTAACTTGAATTTCCTTCCATAGGCTAACATTGACTGGTTTCACTTGGAAATTCTTCTAAGTGTGGAGTTTTGGAACTTTAAAATATTCCTCTAAAATCAGCCGAAATACGAATTCCGATTTACTCACCTGTTATCAGGAGAGACCTCAGTGCTGCATGTTTCAGCCCAGTACTGATCCTCAAAAGTAATTTTAACCGTACTTACCGGTAACTTGAATTTCCTTCTTAGGCTAACATTGACTGGTTTTCAGCAAAAAGTTTCAAAGTGTTGATTTTCACAAACTACAAATATTCCTTAAAAATCGACAGTATGACTTAAACGCATTCTTTCAACTGTTTACAGGAGATGCACCAGTGCTGGATCCAGGATCCAACACTGAGTAAGAAAAAGTAACGATAACAGTTTTTACCTGCTAAGTGAATTTCCTTCCATAGGATAACATTGGTGATTCTATGAGAAAAAGTTTCAAAGTGTCAACTTTTAAAATACAATAAAATTCCTTAAAAATCACGACTGTAACCAAAACGCTTTTACTCAACTGTTTACAGGAGATGTACCAGGACTGAATCTAGGATCCAGTCCTGTGGTTACAAAAGTAATCCATAAAGTAACTAATTGCATTTAACTAGAAATTCACATTGAGCTGAATGTTGCATTGTGTTTGAAAATGTGTTGCCCATTGCAACAACTGTAACTACTGTACTTAAAAGTCTATTGCCTATCTGCAAAGTATTTAAACTAAAGTAATTCATTCTGAGAAAGTATTTTTGTAATGTAATGTATAATGTAATTACAATGTAATTTAAAAAATAAAATATGTAAAAAAAATTGTTTCTAAAAATGTAGTAAATCAGTATGAAAAAATTAATATAACAATTAATACATTTAAAAATTGTCATTTACAAAACCTTTGAAATTCACTGAAAAACCGTAGGTTTCAGGCACGTTATAATTAGAAATTAGCATTTAAAAAACCTTTGAAATTCACTGAAAAAACCATAGGTTTCAGACACGTTATAGTTACAAATTAGCATTTAAAAAACCTTTGAAATTCAGTGAAAAAACCATAGGTTTCAGACACGTTATAGTTACAAATTAGCATTTAAAAAACCTTTGAAATTCACTGAAAAAACCATAGGTTTTAGGGACAGTTATAGTTACTTGGACATTGCACTCGTACAAAACCCGTGAAATTCCCCCGTTATAGTTAGTTCAGCTAACTATAACTCGCGCCCGCAATGCACTGCTGATGACGTCACATATTACATCACTCATGACATGGTCAGTGACATCACTGATGACATCACTGATGACATCTCAAATGACATCACTGATGACATCATCCACGTGATAATCTGATGCACCTCCTCACACCCTAATATAACCTTTGATACACCCACTCTAAATTACAGACTGCCATTCGCAAAACCATAGACACTCCAACACCAATAACTACATACCCACTCACTGATTCTTAGGTCTACACACACACATCCACTCACTCACCCGTACAGTCACTCATACTTACGGTCACTCAGTACAGGACTATCATATGCACTCTTACTCCTATATAGACACTCAAACAACGCCACTCATCCATAGAGATACTCACACACCTAGTCAGTCATGCAAATAAT
This sequence comes from Calotriton arnoldi, assembly GCA_963921515.1. NCBI lineage: Eukaryota > Metazoa > Chordata > Amphibia > Caudata > Salamandridae > Calotriton > Calotriton arnoldi. The sequence continues at coordinate 1,650,913 of CAWUFW010003360.1, forward strand.
TAAACACACTGCCATTTACTCACCTATACAGTTATACACACACCAGCTCACTTACTCATACAAATAGTAGCACATTGTTACGCTCTTATACAATCACTGATACAAGCACACAATCATCCATACAGCCACTATCACAATCACTCACTCTTGCTTATAGCTATTTATATACTCCAACACACATATATACTGCCTTTCACATATGTAGTTACTCACACATGTACCACTGGGACATACATTCACTCACTAACACACTCTTACACACACTTACCCACCCATACAGTCTATCACAGATGCACTCTTGAAACCATCCACCCAGTGAATCACCCACTCACACATCTATGCACAGAGTTGCACACACCCCTCCCACACAAACACTCAGGCACCCATACAGATACTCAGACAAGCATTCAATAACTCATATAGACACTCATTTAGCTATTCACAAACACATGCAGCCACTTACACAGCAACAGACAGACGGATACAGACATACACCCAGTTTAGTCACTAACCCATGCATTCAGTAAGATACGTTAAATCACTCACTTATAGAGTCAGTCACGCACCTACTAAATCATCCATACAGACACTTACACACCCACTCATTCTTCAATACGTCTTTTCCTATATATTTTAAAAATATTTAAACTTTACAGAAACACACAGTCACTGGATGATGTCATCAGTGATGTCATTTGAGATGTCATCAGTGATGTCATCAGTGATGTCACTGACCATGTCATGAGTGATGTAATATGTGACGTCATCAGCAGTGCATTGCGGGGCGCGAGTTATAGTTAGCTGAACTAACTATAACGGGGGAATTTCACGGGTTTTGTACGAGTGCAATGTCCAAGTAACTATAACTGTCCCTAAAACCTATGGTTTTTTCAGTGAATATATATATATATATATATATATATATATATATATATATATATATATATATATATATATGTATATATGTACAAAACAGTCACACAAATTTACATAATTAATAGTCAATTAATTGTCAATTAAAATGATTGTTTACTACTTTAATAATAATTATTTACTATTAAAAATAATTTTATTATTAACTATTATTATTAATTATTTAATTATTACACAATTAACTTCCCTCCCTATACCCCTACATACCTAGGAGCCCACACCTAAAATAAATATGAATAGCACAGTTTACTTAATTGATAATCAGTTAAATGAACAACTTATTCTTAATTATGTATTACTTAATTAACTTCCCACCCTATACGCCTACAAACCCATTAGCCTACACCTAAAATATATGAGTATCACACAATTTACATAAATAATAATCAACTAAAAAATTCATTAACGACCAAGGGCCCGATTCCGATCTTGGCTAGAAAGCATCCCGGCCGAATCGGATTGGGAATGCTTTCCGTACGACTCGACCGCGAGCCCTCCGAGTGACGGAATGCTATCATTCCGAACGAAGCCTCCGTAAACCTCAGAGATGCGACCATGCCGGTCACAAATCCGGCTCGTATCAACACGTAAGCAGATGATGTTGCATGAGATTCGGTTACGGAACTGTGTCGGTCTGTGTATTAAATGTCAAGGGGGGTCAAAAACACTCTAAATAACCATTGGCAACTGCAAAAAAAAAATCCACACCTACAAATCCACCTATATAAAGGGCCAACACCATGATCATGATCCTTTGCCACAACTGCTAATAGGTCCAAGGAGCTACCACCACACATTCCCTGCTCTCTGACTCTCTGCCTCACACACTCACACATCACACACCTTGCACAGATTTCATTTCATACAAAACCACACAAACACACACCTTTTTTCATATTCACACTCACATACACACTCACACTCACCCTCACCTTCACATTCACCCTCACCATGGCCAAAAGGAAGCAGCCACGTTTTACAGATAAGGAGTTGGAAGTGCTTGTAGATTAGATTGTTAGAGTAGAGCCACAGTTATTTGGGAACCTAGTCTAACATACCCCCCTTCCCAGAGAAATAAGATGTGGGAGAGGATAGATAACAAGGTGAATCCTCAAGCACCTTGCCTGCGCACAATGGATGATATCAAGACCAGGTACAATAATGTGCGAAGGAGGGTCAAGAAGCTGATGGCCAGGGGACACTTCCAAAGCCAGCAGACTGGCAGTGGCCCTCCTGCACAACCTGTCCACTTCACCTCCTGGGAGGAGAAGGTGCCTGACATCCTTCTGCCAGAGGGCATCTATGAAAAACCAGGAGCAACAGAGTCTGGTGAGTATACAATACACATTCAAATAAAGTTATAAATTACACCCCTAGAGATTTCACTGTAAAGGATACAGTTAAACAAAGGACAGTACAAATCTAAATAATTAACTAGATACTAAGAGCATGTGATGTGTATGTCAGATTGTTAACAAAAATAGCTCAAATTAAATTGAAAATGCACTACACTATAACCACGTACATACTTCTCACAAACTCACACCAAGGCCTTGTGCTACAAACAACATGCACCAGCGTCAGACATCTTGGCCCTGTCCTTTTCCACTCACTCACAGGAAAGCTCTGACACAGGTAGGCTATCTGGGATGGCTGGGAAGGTGGGTGTGGGCACAGGCCCCATGGGACTTGTAGTCACTGCAAACAGTCCTACTCACACACAGGCCACACAGCCCACACAGACACACTGGGACTATGCGAGCCTCACAGTCAGTGGAAATGTACTAGCAAGATGGCTGACACTGCTGCATGGTGTCAGGAGCACAAGGCCTGAGGGGAGTTGTAGTCAAGTCAAACAACATGCACCAGTGGCAGACATCTTGGCCCTGTACTTTTTCACTCACTCACAGGAAAGCTCAGACACAGGTAGGCTGTTTGGGATGGCTATGAAGGAGGGTGTGGGCACAGGCCCAATGGCACTTGTAGTCACTGCAAACACACCTCCTCACACACAGGCCACACAGCCCACACAGACACATTGGGAGTATGCATGCCTCACAGTCAGTGGAAATGTACTAGCAAGATGGCTGACACTGCTGCATGGTGTCAGGAGTACAAGGCCTGAGGGGAGTTGTAGTCAAGTCAAACAACATGCACCAGTGGCAGTAGACTTTCATTCACTGTCAGGTAGCCATAGTCCCAGATGAGCTGGTTGGGTACTGTGGGAGGAGTATTGTTTGCACTGACAACATCTCCAATCAAGCGCTATCCTACACATACCTTCCCACACAGCCCAACCCGGACACCAGGAAGAGTGGTGTCCTGACAATGATAGGAAGTGCACTTGCAAGATGTCTGACACTTGTGCAAGGTGTCAGAGTTGACCACAACTCCCATCATGGCCTTGTGCTCCTCACACCAGTCCCCAGTGTCAGCCATCTTGATAGTACATGTCCATTCATCATCAGGGAAAGCACAGTCACAGGTCTGCTATCTGTGCTGGATGGGAATGTGTGTGTAGGACTGGGCATGATGGGAGTTGAAGTCAGTGCAAACACTCATCCTCACACCCAGCCCAACAAGCCCACATAGAATTGAGCTTCCCTGACAGTCAATGAGAATGTACTGGCAAGATGACTGGCCCTGCGGACTGCTGTTTGGAGCTCAAGGCACTGTTGGTGAGTTCTGGACAATTCAGACACCAGAGACCAGTGTCAGACATCTCTGAAGCACATTGCCACTCACTGTCAGGAAAGTAGACTCTCAGGTAAGATATTTAGGATGGATAGGAAGGTGTGTGCAAGACAGAGCCTGATGGGAGATGGAGTCAGGGCAAACACTCCTCCTCCCATCCAGCACAAACAGACCATCAAGAACCATGCTTACCTAACAGTGACTGGAAATCTACTGAAAAAATGGCTGACACTTGGGACTGCTGTCTGGACAGCTACGCCCTGCTGGGAGTCGTGGACAAATAGGTACCAGTCATCAGTGTCAAACAACTTGCAAATTCACTCACACTTACTGTCAGGGAAGCTGAGTTACAGGTAGGCTTTTGCTGCTGGGTGGGAAGGAGTGTGTGGGACAAGGCCTGATGTGAACTTGTAGACATTGCATAATACTCATCCAGCCATGCTAACTACTCTGGGCCTATGCTTAACTCGCAGTGAGAGGAAGAGGACTAGCAAGGTGGCTGACACTGCTGTGTGGTGTCTGGAGCACAAGGCCTTGTGTGTTTCAGCCAAAGTAAAACAGGCACCAGTGTCAGTCATTTTGGAAGTACATTTACACACTGTCAGTAATGCATGGTCCCTTGTGGGCTGTTTAGGATGGGTGGGAGGAGGAGTGTGAGCACCGACTACATATCTCAGCAGGCCTTGTTCTACACACACTCTATCCACCCAGCACAAACAGCCCCCCTGTAACTAAGCTTACCTGACAGTGAGTGGATGTGTACTGGTAAGATAGATGACACTGGGGACTGCTGTGTGGACTACAAGGACTGTTGAGATGTGTGGTCAAATCAGACACCAGGCACAAGTGTCACACATCTTGATAATGCATTAAAAATCAATCAATCAATCAATCAATCAATCAATCACAGAATTTGTAAAGCGCACTACTTACCCGCGAGGGTCTCAAGGCGCTGGGGGAAAAAAAGGGGGGAGGGGTGCTGCTACTGGTCGAACAACCAGGTCTTGAGTAGCCTCCTGAATGTCAGCAGGTCTTGGGTCTGTCGTAGGCTTAGTGGAAGGGTGTTCCAGGTCTTGGCGGCGAGGTGGGAGAAGGATCTGCCGCCGGTGGTGGTTCTTCGAATGCGAGGGACGGTGGCGAGGGAGAGGTCGGCGGAGCGGAGTTGGCGGTTGGGGACGTAGAAGAGGAGTCGTCTGTTGAGGTAGGCTGGGCCAGTCTTGTGGAGTGCCTTGTGTGCGTGGATGAGGAGTTTGAAGGAGATTCTCCTGTCGACGGGGAGCCAGTGCAGGTTCCTCAGGTGGGGGTGATGTGGCTGTGGCGTGGTACATCGAGGATCAGGCGTGCGGAGGCGTTTTGTATGCGTTGCAGTCGCTTGATGAGCTTGGCCGGGGCTCCCGTGTAGAGGGCGTTCCCATAGTCAAGTCTGCTGCTGACGAGGGCCTGGGTGACTGTTCTTCTCGTGTCTGTCGGGATCCACCTGTAGATCTTGCGAAGCATGCGGAGGGTGTTGAAGCAGGAGGATGAGACTGCGTTGACTTGCTTGGCCATGGAGAGCGTTGAGTCGAGGATGACTCCCAGGTTGCGTGCGTGGTCGGTGGGTTTCGGGGCTGCTCCCAGCGTCGTTGGCCACCAGGAGTCGTCCCAGGCTGAGGGGTTGGAGCCGAGGATGAGGACCTCTGTCTTCTCCGTGTTCAGTTTTAGTCGGCTGATCTTCATCCAATCGGCGACGGCCTTCATCTCTTCATGGAGGTTGGATTTGGCGGCAAGGGGGTCCTTGGTGAGGGAGAGGATCAGTTGAGTGTCGTCGGCGTAGGAGATTATGTTGAGGTCGTGCTGTCTGGCGATGCGTGCGAGCGGGGCCATGTAGATGTTGAACAGTGTTGGGCTGAGGGACGATCCCTGGGGTACGCCGCAGATGATCTCGGAGGCTTCGGATCGGAATGGTGGGAGGCGGACTCTCTGGGTTCTGCCGGCGAGGAAGGAGGTGGCCCATTCCAGGGCCTTGTCTCGGATCCCTGCGTCGTGGAGGCGTGCGCGTAGAGTGCGGTGGCAGACAGTGTCGAAGGCGGCGGAGAGGTCCAGCAGGATGAGGGCTGCGGTCTCACCGTTGTCCAGCAGGATCCTGATGTCGTCGGTGGCGGCGATGAGGGCAGTCTCAGTGCTGTGGTTGCTGCGGAACCCCGATTGGGATGGGTCCAGGATGCTGTTTTCTTCGAGGTATCGGGTTAGCTGTCTCTAACCCATTCAGACATGTTGTGAGTTGTCTCTGGGTGGGAAGAGTGTGTGAAGGACAGAGCCTGGTGTGAGCCAGAATAATGGTAAACACTACTACACCCACCACAAACAACCACTTCATGTGGGCCAACGCCTACCTGACAGTGCATGGAAGTGCAACAGCAAGATGCCTGACACTGGTGCATGGTGTTTTGGCCACAAGGCCTTGCTGTGATTTGGACTCAAGTTTAACAACAGGCACCAGTGTCAGCCATCTTTGTCAGTACATATCCACTCACTCGCAGGAAAACATAGTTCCAGGGATGCTGTTTTTGCGCACGAAACAAAGAGTGTGTGTAGTATAGGGCCTGATGGGATGTCTGGCCATTGCAAATACTCCTCCTCACACACAGCCATACAAGACCACTAAGACCCATGATTACATGACAGTGAGTGGACATCCAACTATAAAATGGCAGAGACTGGGGCCTGGTGTATAGAGCACAAGGCCATGAGGGGACTTGTCTTCAATTCAGACACCAGTTCCCAGTGCCAGTCAACCAGTAGGGACATTCTGACACTGTGAGGTAAGCTTTTGTCCCGTTGGCCTGTTTGCGCTGGGCAGGAAGGTGTATGTAGGACTGTCCCTGATGGGAGTCAGAAGAACAGCAAACACTCCTACACACACATCACAACCACTTTATCGTGGGTTATGTCTATCTCACAGTGAGTTCATGTGTACCAGCATGATGGCAGACACTAGGGAATGCTGTCTGAACTTATCACAACTGCCACATTTGCCTATGTGCTACAAAGACCAGCCAACATAGACAAATATCTTTCAAATACACTTACAAACATTGGGCCCGATTCACAAAAGTAATCTGAGACAAAAGTCTAAATATACGACTTTTGGTATTCACAGAAGGAACTTACGATTTTTGGTATTCACAGAAATCACTTACGACTCCTATCTTTACGTCCGCACTCAGGCTGGAATTTCCACACCCGGGCCGTAAATCCCGTACTTGGGCTGGAATTTCCGCACCCGGGTAGAATCTCCGCTTCCGGGCCGGAATACCCGCATTCGGGCTGGATGATCATTTTCCTCAATGCTAAACACGGGTCCAAGTGCCTACCATCCCCCACCATGCTCCAGTTGAAACACTGCAGCCCAACAGCCAATCCCAGCCCTGCAGCACACGTGAAAGCATAGCAGACACACACAAATCTTCCAACATGTCGCTGAACGTGTTTGTTGCTCTGCCCCTTGCCATGCCGCAAGAAGACCTGAGGAGGAGGAGGAGAGTAGAGAGGATATTCAGGCAAAGGATGAACCTATTTGGGATGTCCAGCCAATATGTCATGGCCAGATACCGTTTCCCTCCAGAAGTCATCTTGGAGATGGTATGTGAGTGGGAGCAGGAATTTGACTCTGTGACCTGCTGCTTCCATGCCATTCCAGCATATCTCAAGATACTTTCTGCTCTCCATTTCTTTGCAACGGGGTCGTTCCAAAGGGTCACCAGTGACCTTGTGGGCATCTCTCAGGCAAGCCAGTCACGGTGCTTGCATCAGGTACTGAGCTGCATCAATTCAAGAGCCCACATCCACATATGAATGCCCCATACACTGGACAGGAGACAAAGGGCAGCTAGGGATCTCTATCTCATTTCCCGCTTCCCACATGTGCTGGGTGCAATTGATTGTACCCATGTGGCTCTTCAGCCACCCCACCGCATTGCACACATATTCTGCAACAGACACGGATGGCATTCCATCAATGTGCAGGGTGTATGTGATGCCAGTGGAAGATTCATTGATGTGCATGAAGTGTTTCCAGGCAGTACCCATGACATCTTTGTATTCTGCATGTCACATCTTGCCCGGCAGATGGCTGCGGGAGAATTTGGCAACATGTGGCTACTGGGTAAGTACCAAGCACTAAAAGTGAGGGATATGTGTAAATGAAATGTATGAATGCCACCTTACATTAACAACAATTGTACTATAAGAATCATCAAGCCACATACATGGTCTCAACAGACACTGCATGTACCAAAGTATAGATCATGTTCTGTTTAAATTTTATAGGGAAATATAACCTATTGCCCTATCTTCCCTCCTCAGGCGATGCTGGGTATGCACTCTCCCCTCAACTCCTCACACCTTACAGACATCCAACCACTGTACCTCAGCGTAGGTACAATAGGGCACACATACGAACTCGAGCCATCATAGAGCGCACTTTTGGTCTGTTGAAGTCGCAATTCAGATGTCTTGATCATACAGGGGTGTGCTGATGTACTCGCCTGAAGTCGTGTGCAAGATCATATTAGCCTGTTGTGTTTTGCACAACATAGCTTTAAGTCATGGCTTATACATACCTCTTGTAACTCGGCTAGCTCTGAATCCGGGCAACCGGGCCATTGCACATAACAGAGGTCAGGGTATGCAAGTCCGTGATCAGCTGGTTTCCACTTTTTTCACATGAGCAACCTATTGTTTTTTGGGCAAAATGTGGTGTGCATTCTGTTGTCAATGATGAAAGTTGGATAATTACGACCACGTCCAAAAATTCCATCCTGAGACTACTTTGCAAGCCACACTAACTGTATGTAAACCAGAGCTGTTGACAGGGTCAAGATTGACCGTGCATAAGGTCATGTTCCGATGGCAGCAATCAGTGTAATGGATGTCACTAAGGAATCTATTGACTCAGAGGATAAGATGTATATGTTCTGAGATACCTTCCCAGACCTTTTGAAAATGGGTGTTTGAATCACAAAATGGCCTAACTATTGCATTGTTAGAGTTTTTGCCCCCAACAGATTTGACTCCCCCACAAATGATGGGCCCCCAACATGAGTGATGATGTTCTGGGTGAATCTGGCATTATGTGTCTGGGATACACAGCACTGCTTCCACCAAATTTAACGTAACACAACAGACAACTCTGGTGTTGAGCACTAAATATGAACTACATGTACCATAATGCAAAGGAGAAAACTATCCTGGGGTGTGAAGTAGTTGTTCCAGCCCCCCTCCTTGTTCCAGCCCAAATCTCATAAAATAGTCTTTTCTACCTTTTGTAGCATGTTTATGATTTCCACTTACACTGTCATTTCAGGTTTCTCCGCAAGAGAACAACAGGATGGCAGAGGATTTTATCTGTGATGGTGGATGACTCAGAATGAACACAAAATGGCTGTCAACAACTTCCTGTGATGTATTTCCTGTCTATCACTTCCTGTATGTCATTTCCTGTATGAAAGAATGGGTTCCGGTTCGTTTTCGCAACTTCCGGCACAAATGCGTGTTCTCCGTCTGCGGAGAGTACGCCTCATATGCGGACCCTACGCTACGCATTCGGAGAGTACGTATTCGGGCCGGAAACTCCGAAAACGAACTGGAACCCATTCTTTCATACAGGAAATGGCATACAAGAAGTGGTAGACAGGAAATACATCACAGGAAGTTGTTGACAGCCATTTTGTGTTCATTCTGAGTCATCCTCTCTCACAGACCAGAACCTCTGCCATTCTGCTACTCAGTTCAACCTAATTACCCCCAAAATGGCTGAGGGTTATGAGGAGAAAGCACCCCCTTTCACTGAAAGGGAATTAGACATTTTAGCTGAGGGGGTGCTTAACAAATGTCCTCAGCTATATGGGGGCCAGAGGACCAGCTGAGTAATGCAGCGCGGGCCACACTATGAGCCAACATTGGGGAGCGCTGCAGTGCAATGGGCGTATACACCAGGAAGGCCAGGACATGCCGCAAGCGATGGGAAGACCTAAAACGCTGGGCCCGGCACAAGGCCAAGGAGCTATTGGGCCAGTCTCCCCAGCACCATGTGCATTGTCCCCGCCTTTTGCCACTGTAGAGGAGGGTCCTGCATGCAGCTTGGCTGACCCTCCATGCTCAGCTGGAGGAGCATGAGCAGCAGAGACCTGGTAGGTTCATTATATGCAATATGTGTCTGAAAGTATGATGTGAGTGAAGACAGAGCTGTACCATCATGTATCCCATGCATCCATTTACCTATTTTGTGTCTATGCAGCAGTCATCATGGAGCAAAAGGCTCACTGTAGCACATTGACTGTACAGGGCAGAGTGCATTCTGGGAGTGGTAGTTTTATTATGAAAACTGGGGAATTGAGACACACATGTGCATTTGTACCGCAATTTGCACTGCCAGCACCACTAACAGTGAATCAAGGGCATCATAACTGATGTGTGCATTGGATGAGGAATGGTACAGACACTGTCCAGTGTGTGTATGAGAGGCCAATGGGTATTGGATGCTGTGGCTTACATTGCATTCGGTGAGTTTGGGTTCTGATTAAGAAAGATCATCATGTGCCATGGAGTCTTGACAGACTTTGAGATCCTTGCCTCACTCTTAATTGTTTCCAATTTCTCCAAGTGTGTCCACAAACACGTATTAACCTCAGTGGCTTGTATGCCATTTTTAAAGTCCAGGTAGCTGTAACAACTAGCCACTAGTGTTCACCAGTGTACAGCACTACCTGGTCAGTCTTCAAACCCAATATCTGGCAGTGGAGTGTCAGCATTTGTGAGGGAATATCAAAAGGTCAGACTCACAACTTAGCAAACCTAATAGCCCAGACTCTGTATGGATGTGTGACCCCCAATTGGCATTTGTTCTGTCTCATACAATGCTACACAGCAGATAACTTTGGCCGGAAGTAAAAGAGCAGAGACTCCATATCAAAGGCCCATTCCAATACCATCTGGACTCTCTTTCATCTCCTTTTGTAGACTGGGTTTGGAAGCTGCCTATGTAGCAGTGACAGGATACACAGACCACAAGAATGCCAAAGTTGAGGGTTGGTCAGTACGGATGTGCAAGCCATCAAAATTCAAGTGAGATGTCCATGTCCGACTCAAATCAGGAGATGACGGTGAAAATACATGTAATTTAAGCTCCTAATCACTGACAACTGTATAGTGTGATCAGAGGAGAACAAAGTCTGCCCTTGGCTCATCTAGGTATGTGTCTTGTTCAGACGAGTACAAACACTACATCATGATTTGTCTTACATTTCAGTGGACTCAGCTGGTCAAAAGGACCAACAGCAGGACACGGTTCGGAGCAGGACATCTTTGGTGCGCCAGCGGCCATGACCTCTATCCACAAGTGAGGAAGAAGAGGATGAGGCGGGACCTTCTCCATCAGGAGGCAGGGGGATTGCACCCACCCGGACTGAGCAGGAAGACACCTCTGATCCTATGGACCGGGTGAATGTTGAGGACATTGAGGGGGGGAGGAGAACTGGACTCCTCTGGCCAGGGGGGAAGAGATCGATGCTCCCCCAGACCATTCACTACTTACTTTTGGCGAGGTGTCCCCGGGGCAGGCCACTACACAACCTGGGTCTGCCTTCAGCCCCTCCCTAACTCCAGAGGCCCCCATTCCATCGGGGCCTCCAGCTGCATCCCCTGCAACCAGTCCCCCATATCGTGGCTGCCAGGTAGACACCAACATCGGCTCCAAATCCGAGGCACCACACCCCTCATGTTCCACCCAAATCCCTCCCTGAGTTGTTACTCATGTGGCTGTACCACCGGACTTGATGTGGGTATGTGAGGGTCAGCCAGACATGGCCTCTCACATCATGCTGCAGATGTGTACAGAGCTGCGCATGATGTGGGAGGAAAATGCTCGAGCTATGGCCACCCTCACTGTCCGTGTCAATTCCCTGACTGCAGCCATGTTGTCTGTCCATTCCTAACCTCCCTATCACACTATCTTCAATGTCTCCCCTTGTCCGTTGCCTCACACTGTTTCCCCCATACTCTTCATGTGTCCCAACCCAGTGTGGTGCCTGGTCCTACACCGGCCAGCCAGGAACCCGCCTCAGACTCAGAGGATCTGGACATTGTGCAAATCGAGGATGACCAGATTTACACTTGACATGTTGGACCGAATTTTCTTTTTGGACGATTATTTACTTTTCCCCTTGTAAATAGACTGGTTCCCCTGACGCTCCCTGACGTGTTATATTTATGTTGCCCCACCTCTCTCCAAATTCCCTTCTCCTTCTGCATTAAGAACATCATTTGTTTTCCTTACTCCCTTCCAAACGGACTGTTGTTGCATTTCTAATCCCACACTTTTTTTCTATAAAATTTTATTTTGAATCATACTTTCTCTATCTTGTTTGACTTCATTGTGAATGTCTTGTACAAAATATGGACATATATTTTGGTAGTTCTCTGCTCTGCACATTAGAGCTTGTTGCAATGATGGGGTTACACTTGTACATGTGTCATGCACACACATACATCCTCACATCTCTAGGCCACCAAAATTGGAAAACATTTGCCTATCAGGACATAATACGCAACATAGTCTTGACTTGTGATGAGATTTTCTTTTTATTTACACATATTCACACTGGTCAACATTTTTTGGATGTGATCAATGGGGATCGTGCTTGCAACTTCGCAAATTTGGAGGTGAGGATTACTGTGAGGGACTATGTCTGGGTTGTCACCTAGGTGCAGGTTGGTGTGGTGCATGTGCCTGTACAGGGTGAAGTTCATGTTCAGGGGCAGATGGTGTCTGTACAGTTGGTGTTTGTGCGTGGACAGGGGGTGGTTGTGCAGGTGGTGGTAGTGCCTGTTCAGGGGGTGGGGATGGTTGTGCAGGTGGGGGAAGTGCCTGTTCAGGGGTGGTGGTGGATGTGCAGGTGGGGGAGTGCCTGTTCAGGGGGTGGTGGTGGTGGATGTGCAGGTGGGGGATTGCCTGGATAGGGGGTGGTGGTGTGTGTGTATCCTTGCTGTGGTCCTGTGCAGTTTGTGGTACCCGTGTGTGGGTGTGATATGCTGCAGGCAGATGTGATGGCTCCCCTCCCTGCGTTGACCGTGAAGGGAGACTATGGATCACTTTCAGCATGCCCTCCATCATCTTCATGACCAAGGCATGATGTCTTGCACTCTCTTCCCTTTGAATGGATATCATGTCTCTGATATTCTTGGACATGTCTTGCCAAGATCTACCCATCCTGTCCAAAACATGGGTCAGTCTGTCCACCACCTAAGGCATTTGGCGCATGTCCTGCAGGGCCTGAGACATGTCTGACAGGGTAGCCCCTATGGCACGAATGTCCTGCCTCACATCTGCCTGCTGTTGGAAGACGTCCTGCTCCCACTGGCCACCATAGCCAGGTGCAGGCCCTCTCTGGAGGGGTCAGCCATGGATGAGACCGCCAGGTCCAACAACAGGGGGTAGGGTGGCAGGTGGAAGCCTACGAACAGGAGAATGGTGCCCAGGGGATACCTGCATCACATCAGAGTTGGTACTTCCCTCAGATGGTGGAGAGAATGCCTGGGATGCACTGTATAGGGAGGAGTTTGTAGGGGAACTACCACGTCTGTACTAGATGTGAGGGCTGTGAGGGAGTGATGTATGTTTGGGGTGCGTGTGAGCTGTGGCTTGTTAGCTGTATGCTGAGGACAGGCAATCTTTCATTGTTGAGGCTGAGGCACTTTGCTGGGTAGAGGGGGTGAGACCTTGCCATATTTGGCCGATGTGGGAAATTTTCTGGCCATGGAATCTGAATCTTCATCCTCTGAGAGGATAGACAGATAGTCTTCGTCATCCTCAAATTCTTCAGCCTCCTCAGGTACTTCATCCTCCTCCGCTTGCACAGTACTTGCAGCCGACATTACTGCCTGCAGGAGCAGTGGATTTTCCCCTTTGATTGCCCGTCGCCCAACACTGGTGGAAGGTTCGTCATCGTCATCATCACCTGGAACACAGAGGTTGCAACAGGATACGTAATTGACCTAGTATAAGATGTGGTGCAACACAAGGGTTGGTTCTACTGTACTTTGCATCAACAGATGAAGCACATGTGACCTGGTTTGGGTACCCCTACACGTGACAGCTCACACCATAGCACTGAGGTGTTGAACAGAGATGTACAATGCACAAGCAAACTCACCGGCTCCAGCCACAGCTTTGTGTCCCTTTGTGATCCCCCCTGATGTCAGCTGCTGAACCTGGCTCCTCATAGGTGTAGTTGATGAAGCGGTCCCCGATCCAGCAGGTGGAGAAGGAAGTGGCACCATAATCAATGATCTGCATTACTAATTTACAAACAGGCACATGTGACACTTATAAAAATGAAATGAGGTGTATTTAACTTTGTAAACACCAATTGCAGATTCTATGCAGAAGGGGATTTGGATCTTTGTCATGGTTTTGGAATCTATGATAGGGAAACACTTCATGCCACACTTACCTGATGGACAGGTGCGAGAGGGTTTCATTGCTGCAGCCAGGATGTCTTGCATTCCCCGGTATGGTGTTGTACGCTGCACTGGTGTCATCCTGTCAGCAGCTGTGATGAGACATACATATCCTTATTTCAGTACACCAGATGGTAGCTATGAGCTAACATGTATGTGTCATCTTCAATGACCATTGATATGATATTCCTGGCCAATGTGCAGCATGTTTACCTCAGGGACTTTACATGTGGGCCCCTGCTCACATGCAGCAGTTGTCAGCTGTTACCTCCACACAGCACTGACATCAATGAGATGACACATCAACAGACAAACGTGTATGAGAAGGCTACTGATATTTGAAGAAAGGGGATAAATAATCAGGGCGCCTCCGCATTACATTGATGACACCTTCACCGTTAAGACCATCATGCCTCATGAGTATGGTGTTGTCTGTTGACAAGTCGAAAGGAGTGTACATCACCAGGCTGACCAGTTTCACATTTGCACATCAGATCAAACATTGCATTGCAGGGTTCATATGTGAGATGTGCAAAAGTCAGGTACATTTTGGGGCTCATTTGTGCTTACCTACACATGAAGTCACAAAGCTCATTTTGGACTGAGAGATCACAAATTTGTTATGTCCATCCTTTGAGTGTCCTCTGTTCCCATAATCCATTTACAACATCATGGTAGTACTTAGCTGACAATGGATGATGTCTTGTACAGCAGACATCCTGACCTCATATGTTATTCACTCACTTATATAGGTGAATACAGTAGAAGAGGAGGCAAGCAGAACATTTGACTAGGCTCCCACATTGTGGGTAAGTTGAGAAGGTCAATCAATCAATCAATCATGTCACTTATAAAGCGCACTACATACCCGCGAGGGTCTCAAGGCGCTGGGGGAAGAGAGGGGTGGTGCTGCTACTGATCGAAGAGCCAGGTCTTGAGGAGTCTTCTGAAGGCCAGTAGGTCTTGGGTCTGTCGGAGGTTGGTGGGGAGGGTGTTCCAGGTCTTGGCGGCGAGGTGGGAGAAGGATCTGCCGCCGGCGGTCGTTTTCTGGATGCGGGGGACTGTGGCGAAGGCGAGGCTGGTCGAGCGGAGCTGGCGGGTGGGGGTGTAGAAGCTGAGTCGTCTGTTGAGGTAGGCTGGTCCGGAGTTGTGGAGTGCTTTGTGTGCGTGGGTGAGGAGCTTGAAGGTTATCCTCTTGTTGACAGGGAGCCAGTGCAGGTCTCTCAGGTGGGGTGTGATGTGGCTGTGTCGGGGGATGTCGAGGATAAGACGTGCAGAGGCGTTCTGGATGCGTTGCAGCCGTCTCAGGAGCTTAGCCGTCGTTCCTGCGTAGAGGGCGTTTCCGTAGTCCAGCCTGCTGGTGACGAGGGCCTGGGTGACTGTTTTTCTTGTTTCGGTGGGGATCCACTTGAAGATCCTGCGGAGCATTCGGAGGATGTTGAAGCAGGATGAGGAAACGGCGTTGACCTGCTTAGTCATGGAGAGGGTGGGGTCGAGGATGACCCCTAGGTTGCGTACGTGGTCGGTGGGTGGCGGGGCTGTTCCCAGTGATGTTGGCCACCAGGAGTCGTCCCAGGCTGAAGGGTTGGAACCAAGGATGAGGACCTCCGTCTTGTCCGAGTTCAGCTTCAGGCGTTTGATGGTTGCCACCTACACTGGATGTGCGTTGTGTTTTTCAGCCAAGAGATTTGAAAATTTCACTTCCTAAAGATTCACCTTAGCAGCCCATACATCCATCACAAAAGTACACAACTGGCATCAGTGCGATCCTCATCCACACCAATTTCAAGGGGATTTGCCCCTTGATATTTTACAAGTGAGTTTTCATATAATTGAATTACAATCCAGTTGTGTCTAGTACACTTCATATGACACTGTATACTATTTTATGTCCATTCTGCACTCACTTGGCATACATTTTGTGTCATCCTTTCACTAGCCACCATGGTGTGATCTGGTATGTGGTTAAATGCCATATGTAGGCATGTTGTGATGCAGGACAACAGTGATGTAGAACACATACAACATACAGTGGAGATTAAAGGCACATTTCATGACCATGAGCATTCAGGTACATTATTCTTGGGTTTACTTACCATGGCCCCGCACCTGCCCAGTGTGAGGTCCCTGACCAGATGTCACAGCCAACCTTGTAGCAGAAGTCACTGCGGGTACTGGAATCTGGGACGACATCATTGGACCTACAATGATAAGTGTACATTACATTTCAGCTGCCACTTGTGATGCATTAATTTTCAGGCACAAAGGATAAGCAAAAGCAGTGTGGGCACTACCGTTGCAGAAGTGTGTGGCACTAAATATCATGAGTGATCCCACATTCAACTTATAATGGCCCAACTGCCTAGAAACAACGTCTATCAAATTGACAACACAATTCCTAAAGTAAGGTCCATTATCGTGTTTTGTTTATGGCCAAAAAACATGCCATCCGATGTTAACAAATATAACCAGCTGGGTTGACTGGGCAATTTCATGTATTGAAAAAGCATTATGATTTGGACACTGGACGCATTCTCAATACTCCTGACAATTGAATCTCACTTCTTGTTCATCATTGTTACATTTGTTAACATTGGATTTCTAGATTTTGTCTACAAAAACATTACAATCTAGTGGAGACTCCTTTTTGACTTGTTGTAGAGCCTTGAGGAAAGCATATAAGAAATCTGTGGAACAAAGGAAAAAGGATATTCGTGAAAGTGCTTGGGAGAAATTGATTGAGGCCGCAGAGCTGAAAGATTCAGCCTCTTTTGGAAAGTCATTAATCATCCCTTTTTTAAAGAAAATACCATTACAAAGATAGACACTGTGGTCGCACCAGAAGATTGGGTCTCCCATTACGAGAGTATTTTTAACCCAGATGCTATCGATAAAAAAGAGATTAATAAGGACAAATTTATATTAACAAAGCCCACTAATCTGACCCCCATAACAGTGGATGAAATCGAAACTGCACTCTCAAAAACAGCCAATGGTAAGGCTGCGGGCCCAGATGGGGTCCCAGCAGACGTTTTTAAACAATACAGGGATTTTTGGATCCCTATTTTGTTGAACGTTTTTAATGCTACATTTGGAGGAGTATTACCTGCATCCTGGACTGAGAGCATCATCGTGCCCATTTTTAAAAAAGGAGACAGAGGGAAGGCCAACAGCTATCGCCCAATATCTCTTCTTGACTCTAGCTTCAAACTGATGGGACGAATATTGTTAGTAAGATTAGAACAATGGGCAGAGGATAATAATATTCTAACAGAAGCACAATATGGATTCAGAAGAGGTATTGGAACTGTGGAACAGTGTGTAAATTTAGAATTATTGATCGGCAAATATACCTTAGCAAAGGCAGGGGCACTCCACCTTTGCTTTGTCGATCTTACCAGTGCCTTCGACCTCGTCAATCATACAAAATTATGGGAGTCTTTAAAAGCTCAGGGGCACCGATTGATTTAATAGTATATTTATCACAAATGTATTCGCTTTTAACTTCTAGGGTGCGTTATGGCAACATGGGGGAATGTACAGCTGATTTTAAGGTTATGCGAGGCATTAGACAAGGCTGCGTTTTAGCCCCCCTTTTATTCTCCTTATATATCAATACAGTAGATTCTTTTTTACAAAACTCTGTAATAGATACCCCTAAAATTGGACCACGTCCTACGCCCATATTATTATACGCTGACGACGCTGTCCTGATTTCAAAGACAGCAAACGGGCTCCAAAACCTGATAGATAAGTTTGCAACATATATGACTGGTAAGAATCTTCAGCTCAACTTATCAAAAACGTTTGTTATGACATGCGGGAAAAATAAGGTTAAGAACAGATACCATCATGTAGGAGGGGTTGGCATAAACAGAGTTTTATCTTTCTCATACTTAGGATTACTTTTCTATAAATGTAGTGACTGGAAAATGCAGATTGAATCTTGTAATATGAAATTTTTAATAACTACGGAGAGCATTTTAAGATTTTCGTCTAAAATAGGGAATAAACCCTTACGAGAAATTTTAACTTTGTATAGAACTAAATGTGTCACGGGGTTTGCTATGGGGCTGCCATATGGGGTAGAGCGAATTTTGCTTCCCTGCAATTACAAGAACACATATTTTTAAAAAGACTGTTGGCAGTCCCTTTGTCTACTTCCAATTATATAGTTCATAAGGAACTTGCAGTATCATATTTAAGTGATACCATAAACCTGGCAGTTCTGAGTCTATGGCACAGGATATGGGCTAAGGACGAAACAAAATTTACAAAAATTTAATAATGGACTGTATGGCTCTTGACTACTGCAGGAAAATACCCTGGTTAGAACATGTTTCTAAACTTTTGAAAATATGCAATTTAGAATTTGATGGGAAAAACCCTTCACTTATTCTGGAGTATAGCAAAAATGACTTAAAGACAAGATATATAAATATTATGGAAAATATGAGATATAAGGAAGCGAGCAAGAAAATTAGTGTTGCTAATTACTGTGAATGTTGGCCTATGAAGGGTACACAATTGTATTTAACAACGGTAAAGAACATCCAACATCGCTTCTATTTAACGAGGTTCCGTTTGGGTACCCTTCATAACATTTTTGCTTTCCCCAAGATTGAGAAATGGTGTAACAAATTCCCTAATTGCCCTTGTGACGGAAAGTCCATACAGTCTACAATGCACCTGATACTCTTTTGTGGCTTTTATAAAGAAATTCGGAAATTAGTTTTAAGACCACTTTTCTTATCAAATATGCTTTTTACCCATAAAAATGCTTTTAACTTTTTACGTTATATGGAAAATGTGGAAATTATGAACTCTGTCACTATATTTATTTTATTGGCTTTACGGAAAAGAAAGGATCTTTCACACTTGGATGCTTTGGTATATGAGAAACATGATGATTAACGTATATGCATGTATATGAGTTTTAAAGATTGAACATGTGGTAGCTAGTCCATAAATGATTTGTGTCAATTGCGTTTTTGCACATATTCTGGTACTGTATTATGTATGATAGTTCGGTTTCTAATTTACGCTTTTTTAAAATTAGTATAAATGGTTGGAATTTTATTGTCTTTGATTAATTATCATTGCTTGAAGAATGCTTTTATGGTGACATTTTGTAACACCGAATAAAGCTGATTTTGAACCTTGAACCTTGACTTGTTGTGGCACTCAATTCCAGGATTGAGTTCACAGTTCTGGAACTATTGATGGAATACATGTAATGTTCCCAAATCACAAAGGTATGATGAACCTAGATATCTTTTCTTTTTGTCTTTCGCCATTCACAAATGTCATTTGCTAAAGGTAAATGTCCTTTAAGTATTCCAATATTTTTAAAGTTAGGTTTTCATCTCTGGTTACCTTTGAGATTCGGGCCCTATATGTCCCTCTGTTGTCTGCTGACAATGTTTGCATTTTGACCATCTCCTGACCAGTTTGACTTACCAGTTAGTGAGGGTGGTATGTCTTGCTCTGGATGATGTTGTTTCCTCCCAGACGATGTAGGGACCTCTGCTACTGTGGTCGTCTGTTCTCTGGCTGAATGTGTCAATAGGTGAGAAGAGAGGAAAGTAACCAAATCGAAAATGTACATGTGTAACTTGTCTGACATTTCCTCATATCTTCTGCATGCTAACAGTATTGTGAAGTACTGCACCGCACCACCCCCCCTGATGTTCTTGACTGATCCGGCCGCGTCTGGATAAGTGGAAGCGGCACTTTCTCTATTGCTACTTAACAGGGTTAGGTATATACGGCAGCAGTACTGGGCCCATGTTTTCAATAGTAGGAATGGGATTTGCCATTTCTAATACAAAGGATTCTGGGACTTGTGGTGCAACATACAGAGGGAAACAAATGAGCCTCTGACTGACTATATATTAATATAAACTTTGGCCAACTTCCTTCATCACAATGGGGGTGCAACACAGGCAGTCATTTTATCTACTTGTCCTCGTCATCACATTTACCTGGTACCAAGTTGCGGACATCACTCACAGGATGCCCATGGAGCATGTGGGGGTGGATTGTAGTGAGGACATCCTCCTCAAGTGTGGTGAGACGGATTCGGGTTCCGGATTGTGGGCCATGGAGAATTCTGGCCAACTCCATCCTGGCGTACTTCTCCTTCACCCGCCTCTTTTCGTCCTGCCACTTCTTCTTGATGTAACGGACTGTGCGCACATCCTCCCCCAATGCTGTGACAGCAGTGGCTAAATGCTGCCATAGAGCTAACTTCTGTGTGCCACTGGTGCAGTAAGAGGGTGGAGACCATGTAGCCGTTTGTTGTGCCTCACAATGAACTCAATAATCATGGTGGTCTCCTCATCTGTGAAATCTTTCTTCCTCCTCAGTTGGTACATTTTCCAGTAGTGATGCACAGAGAAGGAAAACAGGAACTCTCTGTGGCCAAACCTGTTCCTTGAATGTGTGCTGCTTTTATGTGGATTGTGGTGCTGGTCTTGCTGTTGGTGTTAATTGATTTCCTCTGACGCAGGCAGGGGGGATGGTAAACACTTGGACAGGTGTTTAGCATTGAGGTAAATGATCATCCGGCCCGAATGCGGGTATTCTGGCCCGGAAGCGGAGATTCCGCCCCGGGTGTGGAAATTCTGGCCCAGGTGCGGGATTTCCGGCCCGGGTGTGGAAATTCCGCCCCGGATGTGGAAATTCCAGCCCGAGTGCGGACATAAAGATAGGAGTCATAAGTGATTTCTGTGAATACCAAAAATCATAAGTGTTTTCTGTGAATACCAAAAGTCGTAAATTTAGACTGTACTTTTATGAATCGGGCCCATTGTCTGGACAACACTCTTCCTGGTGGCCTGGTGGGGCTGGGTGGGAGGAGTGGTGTAAGTTTCACAAATAGAAAACAAGCACTCAAACAACAGTTTATCATGGTTCTTTGCCACAAAATGGCACAAAGCTGAGTTTGTGAAATCATTTGACCATGGAGTCAATGTACAAAGTACATGGATCAGTGTAGCCACAAAGTTAAACAGTCACACAATTTTGCTACTCACAGTCATTCACATCTGTAGAATGAGACGATAACAAGAAGCACCTCCCTCACTCAATTCCCACGACTTCATGGCTAAGTTAGCAGAATGTGAGTGTGTAGGCAGCCACACTAATGTGACTGGTAAAGGCATGCACTAAGACCAGTAGACAGTCACAAAAAAGTACCCACATAGGGAGAGAAAATGTATGTATCTCACTGTGAAAGTAAAGATGTGGACAACCTAAACACACCTGTGTCATTCACAGGGTGTCAGGAACCAGTCAATGTCTTTCGACATGTAATGTGAACTAAACACAACAGGCCCATTAATGCACATAGCTGCACATGTCCATCAATCCCCCTCTTATCCCAAAAACATAGTCATCCCAAAAAATAGGCGTGCATCATGGATGAATGACTCCAATCTATCTATTGTAACGCATCATGAAATTCTGTAGCATATGTAATGTGTATGATTTGAGGGGCAGTGCACATTCATACCAGTCATTGTGTTATGTTTGTACCTACAGGGCCAGCTGAGGACACCACTGGAACCATCCAGGACAGCCAGGCCCAGACTCCGGTCGAACAGGAGCCCTCCGGCGCTGATGACTCTCATCATTCTTCAGACGACGATGACAGACCTGGCCCTTCTGGTATTGGTCACCCCACAGCACCAGCGGCAGCAACATTGGGATCCTCTGTGAGCACTCCCGCCTCAGCTGCCAACACGCAGCTGACCCCTACCTGCATGAGCACAGTAGCCCAGGAAACATCAACAGCACAGCGACACGGGGCACTCTTGAGTTGCCCAACAACACCACAATACCAACAATGAAGGAGGCTCTGTGTGGACTGTGCCAGCACCAACTGGTCCAGCTCGGGGGGGGTAGGGGTCATGGGAGGGGTCATGGGGACCGGCACCATCATGCAGCTGGTGCTGCTGATGTGGAGACCCAACACCTCTCCAGAATCCTCCAATCATATGAGGATTCACAAGGAGAGATGGGCCAGGTCATAGGGATCCTCAGACCATGCAACAGCAGCAGGCAGAGTAAAACATAAAAATGGACAGGTTTATGGACAAAATGGATGAACAGACTGCAGTGTGCAGGGACATTGTCACCTGATGGTCCCCCAGAAAACGTGGAGTCGGTCGTCCAAAGAAGAAACGGTGAGAGACAGATGGCTACGCATCACCCCCAGGAAGTGACTACCTGCTACTGATATCCTCCATTGTGTGCCAGGCATTCACTTTGTTGACTGTCACTGAACTCTCCCACATTGGCTGGAGGGTCTAAGTTGGACTATGGACTAAAATAACTGTGAATCTACTTTGGAATAACTCATCTACAAACACTACCAACTCCTATCTACACTTATCTAAATGTTTTTGTTGTTGAGTACACCACCATGATGTGGACCGATATCATCACATTATGTACCAAAATAAATCACTCTGCACCAAAAATGTGGTCATGTCGTTACTTTGAATAACGAATGTAATAACTGTAATGATGTAGAAAAAGTCAAAGAAGAAAGTGTCCACAACATTGGTAAAACATCACTTTGAAAAAGTACATTGCTGGCTTGAGAGTATATGAACATTGTCACAGCATGATAGATAGACACAACCAGGTCATGGCACAACCCATAGGACATGTAACAGATGCAATGCAAGTCTATTGTTTAAAATACTTGCACCATTTTCAAGCACAATAAAGAAACATTTTTAGCAAATCAGTGCATAATGGAGCATGATTAGCTTGAAAATACCCTTTGGATGTGTGAAATCAGACAAGGCACAAGTCATTGTGTAGCCTAGGTTTATTTTCCTGATACAACCTGGCACATTAACACAATTTCAAAGGACATTACATAGTAAGAAAATGCTCTAAAGTGAAGAAAAATGTCCATCAGTCTAAAAGGAAGTGCGTGGTATGGATTTACAAACAAGTCCAATGTTGGATTAGGTCACAGAATCAGGACCTGGTGAGGTCACAACTTGCATGGTTGACACGTCAAAGTACCCTGGTAAGGAGAAACATAGAACAGAGTTAGGCGCACAGGACTAAGCCTCTTCAATTTAGAAAACAATGTCAGCTGAAGTACAAGATTTTCATTGTGAACACTACCTATGATTCACGGTAACACTGTACATCTCAACTTTTCCGTCTCACAAAAAATTATCATACAACTAACATCATGGCAATTTTCATACACTCACAAACATACATACACATTGTGCACCAGCAACACAACAACAAACACTTGTGGCTAGTCCCCTACTTTCATTGCATACCTACACTCATGTGAAGAAGTTGTTGATAAGCTGTTGTCTCAAATCCACGCCATCATCATCATCCCCACTGTGGTCATGTCCCAGTCCAGGATCCTCCCTCGCTAGCGGCTGCTGGTCTCCATCGTCCTGTATAAGTGGAATTTCACTCCGGATAGCAAGGTTGTGGAGCATGCAGCAAGCTGTGATAATGTTACACACCTTCAATGGTGCATATTGTAGGGCTCCTCCCGTCCGATCAAGACAGCGGAATATTGTCTTCAGGAGGCCAAAAGTCCACTCAAAGACTCGCCGGCTCCTACTATGTGCCTCATTATACTGCATTTCGGCAAGGGTGACTGGGTTACCGAGTGATGTCAGTAACCGAGGTTGGTTGGGGTACCCTGAGTCTCCTACATTGAAAACAGAAAATAGATTCAGTTGTTGGTTGACAGAGCATTATCTGACATACAATCTACACACAACACAGCACACACATGCCACATCACCTACCAACAAGCCAGGCACGGTCAGGTTGTGGCTGGGACATCAAACGTGGGATGGCACTGTTCCTCATGATATACACGTCATGTGCAGATCCAGGGGAACTTGCACAGACGTGGGAGATGGACATGTCAGCCAAACATACCACCTGGAAATTAATCGAGTGGTAATGATTGCGGTTGCGATACACAACCTCATTAGCCTGTGGTGGCACCAATGCAACGTGGGTGCCATCAATGGAGCCAATTATATGGGGTATCCGTCCCAAAGCAAAGAATTCCCCCTTGATGTCTGCCAATTCTCCAGGTGTTGGGAACTTCATGTATTGGCACAGGTACTGCAGCAATGCCCCAAAACATCTTGTAGAACATGGCTGAACATGGTTTGTGACATCCCACCAGATGTTGCCACTGTGTATTGAAATGTACTGTGGCAAATAAATGTAAAGTTGCCATAACCTTCACTATCAGTGCAGTTGGATATGGCCGACCAGGCTGAAGATGAGGTGACAACTGCGCAGTCAACTGTTCAATGATTGGCCTTGTGAAGCAGTACTTCCTGATGGTGTCACGTTCTTCCATGTTTGCCAGGTCTAGAAAGGGCCTGTGGACTGCAGGTCATCTGCGATACCTCTGTGTAGAGTGTAAACACAGTTGCTGTCAGGTCACGATGTACAAAACAACATGCTTAGAGAAAAACAGAACATGAAATGTGAACACAACTGAAGCTACAGGTCATTTCAAAAACAGATTTCAATTTAAAAGTATGCCCTTAGATACATCTCACAGAATCAGTACCCTACACAGACACGTTACCTACCAAGGTATGGTGACACAGCAATTATAGTGGTGTAGTGTACAAATCACTAGTGTCTGACATCATAAATGTCAGCAATCAGCACATATTCAAAGGATCCACAGAATAAATATGGTACTTTAATGTTTCTGTGAACAATTACATGTGCAATAGGTAGACAGAATAGGAACATGTAATGCAAGAGATGTGTTACACCTGATATACACATCATCTCACATACTCAGTCATGACCACCACTGTCACAGGTTGGACACTGTCATGTAGTTATGTCTGCATTACACATACAATCACATACACAGACTATTGTCAATGTTGAGGATGCTAAAATATGTAATAACACCAAACACTGCAGTTTTGGGCACACACATAGACTAGTGATTCACATTTCACAAACAAGCTGAAGATGCAGAATGATTTCACTGTCTACTCTTCCAATGGTAAAAGCCTTAGCCATTACTTACACAACAGACATCTACCGTCTGAAATGACAACAATTGTACAATGGATCATACAGTACACAAATGCAGTGACAATGCAAGAATGCACATGTACATCCACACAAAAAATAATGGGCACTGTGACCAATACAATGCGGATAACTAGATTTCTCTCCTGACATGCTTGTACATGCGAATAAAACAGTGTGTCATGTGCCCCTTAAGGTTAGCTCCTCATGGGAGTGCGTCATATCCGATTAAAGGTAAAAATTTTATCGTTTAAAAAGTGCATCCACACATGTAATGTCCAAAAATACATCAATCACAGCAGTGTGTGCTCTGATGACCAATTATTCAAAGGATGCGGTAGCCGAATCCGAAACGGTTAGGTCACAGCCATTGGTTGTCATGGGGAAAAATGCGGGTGAGTATTCAAAGGACGCGGTAGCGGCATCCGAAACGATTTGTCACAGCCATTGGTTGTCATGGTGAAAGACGCGGGTGAGTATTCAAAGGACGCGGTGGACGCATCGAAAACGATTCGGTCACAGACATTGGTTGTCATGGTGAAAGACGCGGGTGAGTATTCAAAGGACACGGTAGCCGCATCCGAAACGATTTGGTCACAGCCATTGGCTGTTGGTTGTTATGGTGAGCAACACGCGTTTGGGCTCATGTCTCCAGCGCATGGAAACCGACTCGGTTACCTCCCATCACAAATGTATCATAGTCAATCACGGTCAGATGAAGAGTGTTTGAACGTCGCGGTAGGCGTGTCGTTTGCAAGCAATGTTATGCATTGGACCGATTCGTACATTGCCACCAACACGAACCTATCACTTTTGATGCATGGATTTGATACTGACTCTGCTGTAGAGATATAAGTCTGTCTGATCCCTAGAGACTGCACTTGCCTGCAGTACCTGCTTCATTCCTGCACCTCCTAATCTCTCTGCTGCTGTGACAACATCCTCTGGTAGCCACAATGGCAAGGACACAGCCCAGGGCCCCAGCTTCCACTGAGGAGGAGAACCAGGCCCTGCTGGACACACTCCTGCCACTACACAGCCAGATGTATGGCAAACCAGAGGAGCAGGTGAATGAGAATAACAGTGCATTGCCTTTGGACATGTGCAATAACCGCGCATCACTGGCAGTAGGAATCTCAATCATAGATATTCCTTTAGGCTTTTTGCAAGTTTCACTGGGTGTAGGGAACTGAATTGGGCAGGCACACTGCTGTAGAAGTGTGTGTACTGTGGCAAACATGTCATCACTGTTCTCATGGAACAGAGATCTGTTTGAACACAGGACTGATACACATGATGCCACATGCATTACCCATAGATATTTTTGCAAAACAGTCCATGACCTATGTATAGTAGTGTATGACTCAGAAACATGACACATGTAAACTAAGGGTCTATCACCAAGTCATCCTTACAGGTCAACTCCCATGAGAAGTCAAGGATGGGGCTGACCATCGCCAAGAAGGTGCATGACGTGGGGGTCGCATATCGTCGCATCCATCATTGCCGCAAGAGGTGGCAGGACCTTCATGGCTGGGCCAAGAGGATTGCTGAGGTCCAGCTGGGCCTGTCACAACCAGGCAAGCGAGGCAGCCGGCGAACCTTGACCCCCCACATGCTCCGCATTCTAGCGATGGTCTTCCCTGACCTGGATGGGCAGTTGAAGGCCAAACAGCAGCAAGGAGGGGGTGAGTCAGTTACTTGTTGCACTTCGTTCTTTATTTATGCATGTTTTGAGATCTGAGCCTGATGGCACTTTTACAGGTCATAAGTCTGCCAAACGTGCAGTTATTTTCACACGATGAAAATGTAGAACGATCAATAGATGACAGGTAATGCCCCATTCATAAGGGAGATGTTAGTGAGTCATGTTCAGGGTAGGAACAGTAGTGACATGCACAGGTGTGCATCCAAAATTTCAAAAGACGTGTGTACAAGTTTCAGCATGAATCCCATAGCTTGACATGTGTCTGCACATTCACTGATGTGTGAGCCTGTTCTTAGAGTGGTTTGAACAAATCATTGAAGTATGTTGTAATTTGTGCACTCAATTATGGAAATTCCATGCTAAACATTTTTGCAGACTGATTTGTCATACTAGATTGGTTTGGATTGGTCCGTGTGCAAATGTTTTTTCCCAGACGTGCTTCTAAGTGTGATCACATGTATCCCATGGGACAGTCACAGCTAGGGTAACTCAGGTCACATGTCACAATGACCTTACCCATGATGGTGTTGAAAATTACATAAACAACATTCTGAAGAGTGAGTCCATGTGTAGGAGTTTGCGAGGGTGAAAAGACAAGCTATTCAGTGTCAAACACAGGTTGTCACTGATCATAACATGGCAGCATTTGTGAGGTATGAAGTGAAGTACACAGTCACAACTGTTGACATGTGTGTTAATGGTCTTGAATACTCCAACTTGATGGCTTGCTAAACAATGGTTTTGTTGCATCACTGTCTGATTCTGAGATGTCAAATATGCATCAAATTTAAGTTTGTTACCCACATGAGATGTTAGATATGAGCAATATCAGCAGTACAAAGTGTGCATACTGTGTAATCGAAGTGAGGGACATCCAGACTTTGTCCATTCAAATGTAGACTTGTTCAGTCTAGCCAAGATTGTTCCACAGTGTTGACTGTAGTCATGATGGAAATGGGTTCAATTACTAGAGTCCCTACTGTCATTGCACCCAGATGTGCCAGTGGAATGGTGTTCCGCCTGAGGCATTGTGAAGCTGCAGTTATCAGACTTGGAAGAGTCTTGACCATTTATTACATCTATGAAACTTGATTTGCTTTTTATATTCAAATCTTTATGATTCTACTACATGACACAGTGCATAGATGACACAGGACAGTGTGCCACATGCCTGTCAGCCCAGCCATGCGTACTGCCTTGGTGTCTCCAGGATGACACTCATATGTGTGAACTGACAGTAGAGAAGCAAAGCTACTGAACACGTTATCAATCACTGTGAACTGTGTAACATGACTCATGCGATGATTATGCATTGTGCATGTTTGACAAGGTAGACATGTGAGCTGTGACATATGAGCCAATGGTTACACATTTGATGACTAAGGATTGCAGAATGTGTACCATTTCCCATTTTGATGGCTATACTCACTTGCAGGAGAGGAGACAGAAATGTCAGTACACAGGACCGTCATGAGCACAAGACAACACATTCCCTGCCACAAACTCCACTAGTCAACCTTGTGGTTATGTACTTTGATGTTGATACACGCAATGTTGCTGATCACATCGTGTGATTGAGCAATGTTAAACTGGCAGACTAACAAGTGCCATTTATGTTAATGCAGCATGCGCAAATAGCACAACTCAATGTGATGTCTGACATCTGTGAACATCTGTGAGGTTAACTATGTGTCAAGTAGATATGGATGACTCATGAAAATCTTTGTCTTTCTTCATCAGCGGCCACAGGAGGAGACAGTGCCACGGATGTGGTGGGAGCAGAACATCATACTGGGTCCAGTGAAGAGTCGTCAGAGGGGGGACCCAGTGACGGAGAGGGTGAAGGGAGTCTCATTGGGAGCGGATCTGCAACACCATCTGCAGGGTCTGAATCTGTGACGACTCCCAGGTAGTGGTGGGGGACACAGTGACTGCATCAACAACATCAGAGTCCACCATGACCACCACTACCATCTCCACCCTCCAAGCTGCTCTCAGTACCAGTGTCCATGGCCACTCCTGTGACAGGGGCAAACTCTCCTTTCGGCCAGGCACCTCAACTCCTGCACCTGTCTCCCCTGCTGCCCTCAGTGTTGAGATCAATGACCTCCTGAGGCAGATCTCTGTGGGGCAGACATCCATGCTGAGTGTCCTCCATGCAAACACACCTCTTTTGACAGATATGTCATTGTACATGGAGGGCATTCACTCAAACATGTCTGCCCTACAGAGATCAAATCAGGCAATGGCCTCAACACTGTCAGCAGCACTGTCTCACCTCCAGCAGTACCTCCCCCTCCTACCTCTTCCTCATCCACTGTCCCAACTACTCTCCCTGACCCAAGCACATGCAAACACACACATTCGCACACTGTAACATCCACACGCAACACACAAACACACAGACAGAAGTTGCAAACCACACACACGCACACTCATGCTACAGACAGCACACTCTCCCCCAGGGACGTGACAGCACATGGCACACATGCATCCAGTGACACTCCGCATACCTCACAACCCTCTGCCTCCACAATCCCTACCCCTTGCTCTCCTGTACCCCCCTCAGCCCAGGCACCCCACCTTGTTTCCATTGAATTCTTCCCTCCCCAAACATACACCCACCCTCCTAAGAAGAGGAAGTACCTCCAAGCTGACCCACCACTAACATCTGCCACCCCACCCCGACAAGGAACAAATGACAACAACTCCCCGCAGAAAATCCCCCCGGTCCAAAGCTAAAACATCCACTCCTACAACCTATAGCTCCCCAGACATGCCCAGTACCTCTAAGTCTAGAATACCCACCACAAAAAGACCACTCCTATCCCTATTTCCGACACACCCCTCAAAAAATTGTAAATCCCAAAATTAGTTATGGTCCCCCCTCCCCAGCTCCAACTGCCCATCCCAATACAGCTGCTCCCCCTCACAATTAGAGCCAACCACTGCAGTGGAGTCCCACCCCCCACCATCAGACCCTACCACTGCAGTGGACCCTGACACCTCTCCTGATCCCATCCCTCCCAAAACCGAACCCAGTCCCCATTAGTTTGTTCCCTTTGGTGCCTAGCATGCCCCCAAGATGCCCCTCCCAGGGCTGGTGTCCCCTAGCAGAACTAGTGCAGGCAAGAATATATGGGCAATATTTGTTTCTTGCTCATCTTGAGATTGGACAATGATGGACTGGCCAATGGCCTTTTGCAAATCCTTGGATTTTTATGTTGATGCTGAATAAAGCATTTTATATTTTTTGGTTACAATTTTATGTGTCCACGAACTTGTTTTTGGTTAACTGTATGACATGTACAATCGGTAGTTTACATATCCAATGATGATATTATGTCATGTATTGCATATGTTCCATGGAGTCAAAGCACTTTGAGAGTATGTATACAAGAATGTTGTGTCTACATATCCTGGGTGGCATTGTCAACAGTTTTTGATAAAAGTGTGACATGAAGTCACAAAGTTTTTAATTCTCTTCACACATGCGAACATACATCATGCTTTCATTTGTCAACATAGTGCAAGTGTCTCAAAGTGCAACAGTTTTGGCGGAGCATTATGCATATGTTTGGGTTATGCAGAAAGGCACCTGTCTCATTAATTCACCTGGATACATGTGAATGTTGACTAAATAGCAGTGAGTTTGGACACACCCATGTACACAAAGTGATGTTACAACACTTGTATGTGACTTGATAGTGGTGGACCCATGTCTGTGTCTTCTTCAGATCTGTAGAAATATCAACCTTGCAACAGGTGGCATGCCACTGTGGGCAAAAACCCTTCATGGCTGTGAACACATCTGATGCATTTCCTGAGCCCATGTTGAGTGTAAGCTGAGCAGTATTCTCACAGTCTTACGACCCTCTGTTTCTACTGGACTCCAATTACTGCATGGATTTTTGTTAGGCAAGGTGTGTGTTTTCTTAGTAGTCTATTGCTCACTCATTTAGAAGTTGTTCATGCAATCCTGCTTCTGTTTTGTGAAATTACAAGTATGTTGTTTAGGGATTGTCCCAGCTTGGATTGCATTTTGCAACCACACAACAGTCGTAGTTAAGCATATGAATTGTGTGTTATATGTATTTTGTGGATGACTGACAAGGGTGTTGATTTTAGCTTAGATTGATGCTGTTCCATGTCACAACAAGCTGAACTATGAGTGCTGTGATGGCTGTTGAATTGCCAAGTGGTCCATGTAGTAAGACAAGTGGTAAGACAAGTGGACAGTGAGTGCACAGAAAGGATGTGT
Organism: Calotriton arnoldi; assembly: GCA_963921515.1. Lineage (NCBI taxonomy): Eukaryota > Metazoa > Chordata > Amphibia > Caudata > Salamandridae > Calotriton > Calotriton arnoldi. The sequence continues at coordinate 1,682,085 of CAWUFW010003360.1, forward strand.
GTCTGTCTACTGTGCAGATGCTTCAAGATCTGGAGTCTCCACCATGCTCTTAGTTGCCACACGTGGGAGGATGTGTTGATGGAAATATGTGTCCTGGCTGCAGATGTATAGTCAATGGTTCATGCTGCATGTGCTGAGCTTGCTTGAACAAGGGTGAAGGTGAGAGTGACTAGTATTTTAGGTATTGGTTTGAGTGGAGATACGACCACGTTCGACCAGCAACCAGCTGCAAGCAGCAGGAGCGGAGCGGAGCAGAGCAGGAAGAGCCGCGCACCGCGGCCGAAAATCGCGACCGAAATCGCCGAAAACACCAGCTTGGGAGCTCGGGAATCAAGGCTGCGTGGAAGGAGGTGGGCCGCGGAGCCCGGGTGAGTGCGTGTGGACATCGTGTGTGGCGGTAACAGCAGCAGGCCAAATCTGACGCCCGTAGCCATCACAGCAAAACGTAATTAGCCTGCAAATTGCCCGCCGCTCACCACTATCACCGCCGTCCCCTCCTCCTCCCCCCGGCTCCCCCCAACGGCTCTGCCCACTAGCTCGCTCCACCTCACTCGCTCTACCCTGTTACTCGTGACTTTGCTGCTATTCCTGCTGGTACCATTTTTTGCTTATTTGCACAGGCTTTTAAAATTGCACAAGCCACCTCAGACTACATCTCCCTGTATCCTTAGCGCCAGGAGGCGCCAGCGTGCATTCTTCACGCCGCGTGGCGGCGTTAAAAGAGGCTGCGGGGTCCCGCGGGGCGGGAGCCCCTGTTACTCGTGACTTTGCTGCTATTCCTGCTGGTACCATTTCTTGCTTATTTGCACAGGCTTTTAAAATTGCACAAGCCACCTCAGACTACATCTCCCTGTATCCTTAGCGCCAGGAGGCACCAGCGTGCATTCTTCACGCCGCGTGGCGGCGTTAAAAGAGGCTGCGGGGTCCCGCGGGGCGGGAGCCCCTGGTACTCGTGACTTTGCTGCTATTCCTGCTGGTACCATTTTTTGCTTATTTGCACAGGCTTTTAAAATTGCACAAGCCACCTCAGACTACATCTCCCTGTACCCTTAGCGCCAGGAGGCACCAGCGTGCATTCTTCACGCCGCGTGGCGGCGTTAAAAGAGGCTGCGGGGTCCCGCAGCGCGGGACGCGCGCGGGCCAAGCCCGGGCCAAGGGCGGGCCCGTCTGAGACCATCAGAAGCAGGGCTGGGCCCTCCCTCTAAGACTCTAATTTTGGGTATTTGGGTGCTGTTGTTTTTATATTGTATTCTTTATTTATCAATGTATAGTTGCCTTGCGTGAGCCACTCTTGGAAAATGGGTACGCATAATAAACGAGGTGTTGTAGGGACCCTGGATGCTTTTCTTATGAGGGCCGAATCAGCCCTCATACATGAAATCCAGTTGACGGAACGTAGGTTGTCATTGGACCCTGCTACCGCTATGGGTAGACTTTCATTAACGCCCGTATTAGGTAGATCTGTTTCAGTAAGTAACAGTAAAGAACAGTCCCCAAGTTTGACTGGCACTCCAATTCAAATCATAAATGAACAGGAAATGGTTATAATCCCGTCCATGACCCCTGGCCCTGTAGTTGCTCCTGTTGGAACTAAAGTCACTACGAGAGGACAAAGGGCGATTCAAAGACTAGAGCCCCTTGTTGAACCGCAATTAGTTACTACGAAACGTAAAAATCTCCCCAAACAGAGTAAGCGGGCATCGACCTTGAATAAAAGAAAGGGGAAAGCTGTTAATGATTTGGTGGAGCCCTCTGTGGGATCTTTAATATCTCTAAATCAGAATGAGGCAACTATCTTCGCTAATAGTACCTCTGAAGGGAATTTTTGGGGAAGGCTCGAGCTGATGATGACGTCATTGTTGGAACCAATCCTGCTGACGGTGTCCAAATTAGAAGTTAGATTGACTAAAGTGGAGGAATTGTTGAAGAATAAAAACTTAACCGTTCACACAAATGGTGTTATACTTAATGACGGTCCTTCAACTAGTAGGATTGTAAGTTCTGTCCATGAACCCCCACAAGTTCCTTCTACTTCTAAATTTGTATGTGGTAGTTCTAGCTATGGTAATGTCATTCCAAGTAAAGACCCAGGGCACCAGAGCAATTGCTTGCTTCGAGTAGACCCTTGTGTTTCGGCCCCTAAACCCCTGGAAAGAATTGAGATTGTGCACGAAACACCAGGGATGAATGGTGACAATAAAATGGTAGGGATAGGTGATACTCACAGGGATAAATGGGATGCTTCCCATTGCCCATCATCAAATTTAAATCTTCCGCCGGAGGCCACTCCATATACGGTGGTCCTGGCGAATGTTCCTCCTTGTCCCCATATTGATTCAGAGCACTGGTCTGCGCTGAAAAATAAGTCCCTGCATTTTTTGACTAAAAGGACTGGCCTGAATAGGCCCCTTTTTGCGGAATTTAAAATGGTCCGTAGGGTTAGATGGGTGGGTCACACCCCTAAATCATTTTATGGAGACTGTATTGTTTTAACTTTTAGGTCACCCCATCTAGTCCATACAATTTTGGAAAGGGGTAACAACGGTTATGTGGATCCCAATGATATGAGTATTTTACCCTTGGGTTATTTTTATCGGCCGTGTAATCCCCTATACCGACTTGAGCCTAAGTCTGTAGGTAATAACTATTGAGGTTCAAGGCAGTTTGGTTACTCTATTCCAACACATAACCGATTTGAAGTTTTGAGCTCCCTGGAGGACCTCGACTGACTGAAGTCTGGGAAATCATTCACTCTACCCAGTCCTAGTAAGGGGATTGATTTTGGATCCCCAACGAGGTGTTTTGTATCTGATATGTCTAAGGGGGATGGTAACAGTATAGATAAGTCTAGAGGTCTTCTTGATTCACCCGCGGTGAATCTGGTAGGGTGCGAGGTTTCTTTAATTACCCCTATTTCAAGTATAGTTCCTGGCCAGGACTTAACATTGAGTAATGTAGCGAGGGAAAAATGTCCTATGTCCCGCATTACAGACTCCTTGACGGTTCCTGTATGTAATCATGATGTCACTTTGGCATCTGGACAGCTATGTAAAGAAATTGGTGGTATGCCCATTTACCCTAAACATCGTATCTATGACGGAAAATCTTTGCGTTGTAACATTGTGTCATGGAACATTGCAGGGATTAGTTCTAAGTTGGGTAATCAATGTTGGTGGGATTTTATCTCACAATTCGAGATTCTGTTACTCCAGGAGACATGGGTCAAGGATGCGATACACTTGAATGGCTATAGGACTTGTCATACTCCAGCAGTTGGTGCTCACAGTGGAAGGGCAAAGGGTGGCCTATGTACTTATATATCAAGCACCATTAATTTAAAGAGCATTAAGATGCTTGTTAATGATGATTATTATCATTTGATCAAAATGGATTGTGACGCCACCCATTCAATAGCTCTGGTTAACTTCTATAATAATATCCCGTCTGGCCAGATTGGTATTGTTTTAAACAATATTTCGCAATCTTTAAATTTGTTAAGTAGGGGCAAGACAAACGATATTATGTTGATATTTGCGGGGATTTTAATTGTACGTTATGCAAGAACTGCGGGGTTAATTTGTGTGGAGTTACGGGAGATGATGATGCTTGTATATCACACTTTGGTCATAATGCCCTGGGGAGCGATATAACGAGCTTATTTTTACTCACGATCTGGGTTTTGTTAATGAGTTATGCCCGCTCCCGGTCTCCTTGATTCGTACTTTTAGTGGGAGGGTATTTAGCTCTGTAATTGATTATGTTCTCATATCAAGCACCCACGCTGATAGTATTCTCTCTTTTATGTTTCGGATAATCCACTGAGCGATCATTTTCCTCTCTGCCTGACCATCTTATTACCTTTAAGTAAAACAATAAGCCCCGTAAATATTAACGATCAGTTGCTAGCAAATCTAGCATTAGGTAGTATTAATGGCTATTCCATTCGTTGGGCTTTGGTAGACCAGGCAAAATTGGTAAGCACTGTGGTAAAGCGATGTAAACTCGACATAGACTCTTGTTTGAGTGAAGTAGCCACCCCGAACAGATTCTAGCCTCGTTTTCAGCTATATCTAGGGTAATAAGTAATTTACTCATTAGGCATAAAAAGAATAGTGGAGTACAACGGGGATGGTTCGATGCCAATTGCACTCGAGCACTCTCCCAACTAAAGAAGGAGCTCCAGAAGACCCCTAGAATTGTGATTGATATTAGGACGGCTAGAGGTGTGTACAAACGAGCAGTAAGGGACAGAAAGAGTATATTGAAGAAGGAGGCGTGGGACGCCCTTTATTTGGCTTCAACTACAAAAGATAGTGCGGCATTCTGGAAGGCTATTAGGGCCCCTTTTTTGGTTAGTGCGGGTGGCCCGTCAGTAGAGATAGCGATTCCAGAGGAACAATGGATAAACCATTTTTCCCAGGTTTACAAAGGTAGCGGGTATCCCCTCGCGACGGATAAGTGTGTTTGCGGGTCCCGGGGGGAAAACCGCTCCACGCAGCATAGGGAACTTAGATTTTCCATTGAGGAGGTGGAGCGGGCACTTCATGCAAGTAAAGGTGGTAAGGCCCCAGGCCCAGACGGGGTCCCGATAGATATATTTAAATCGAATGTTCTTCTGTGGGGCCCCCTTTTGGCCCAGGTGCTTAACACCAGCTGTTGCACTAATTTTTTATCTACTTAGGTAGTCTCCATTATCGTGCCAATTTTTAAAAAGGGGGATAGGCACGATCCAGGGTGCTATCGTCCAATTTCTTTGCTGGACGCTATAACAAAAGTGGCAGGCAGGGTTTTACTTGAGCGCCTCCAGGTCTGGGCCGAGGAGAATTCTATTCTTTCTGACTTACAATATGGTTTCCGGCCCGGCCTGGGGACCATAGAGCAGGGGTTGAATCTTTTACTTTTGGTAGGGAAATATACTAGAGCTAGGAAGGGGAACTTGTTTTTAGCCTTCGTGGACCTCACAGCCGCTTTTGACTGCGTGGTCCACGTTAAATTGTGGTCAGTTTTAGAAAAAATGAGTGTAGAACCAAACATTATACATTTTCTTAAACGTTTTTATTGTGACGCCAAGGCCACGGTGCGATATGGTATGAAGGGCGAGCGCTCAGAAGCCTTCCCGATTAGGAGCGGAGTCAGACAGGGGTGTGTTCTGGCTCCGTTCCTTTTAATCTGTATATAAATGGGTTAGGCGAGGCTCTTCTAAAGGATAATCAGGATTTCCCTACAGTAGCCGGTCGCCCAATTCCAGCACTGTTATACGCGGACGACGCGGTTCTGATGTCCCGTACTCAAATTGGCCTTCAGCGTGTGCTGAATGGCTTTTCCCATTTTATGAATAATTTAGGCTTAAGAGTCAATATTTCTAAGACGTTTATAATGTATTGTGGCAAGGGTATCGTGAAACGTAAGGACATGTTTTTAGAGGGTCAGAAAATCGGGGTTACAACTAAATTTCCATACCTAGGTATTCTTTTTGCTAATAATGATACGTGGTCACATGCAGTTTTTGCTAGAAAATTGGCATTTGTACGTACAACTTCTGCATTAACTGCCTTTGCAAGGAAACTAGGCAAAAGACCACCTGTTGAGCTTTTAAAAATCTATAAAGCCAAGTGTGTGTCTGTGGCAACTTATGGGAGTGGAGTTTGGGGCTTTGCAGAATTAACACCTATTCAAAGGGTGGAAAATTCATTTTTAAAATATATTTTATCAGTACCAGCCGGTTCCTCTACGTATGTTTGTCATGCCGAATTTGGTCTGTCATATATTTCTGACTCAATTAAGCTTGAACCTGTACTGTTGTGGCATAGACTGTTGCTTAAAGATGAAGCCAAATTGAACCGTGAATTTTTATTACATATTGTGAAATTGGAAGGAGCTTTGAGGATACCGTGGCTTAAATACATTTTTAACTTTTTTAATGATCTTGGTCATCCAGAATATTTTATTAACCCCAGTACCCTTAGTACTATATCAAGGAAGGAACTAAGACACAAGGGTTTGTTCCTGTTAGATTCTGTGAGATTATCCACAGAGATACTGAAACCTACAGTCTTGCATAATCAGATGGTTTTAAGTTCTCTTAATATTCAACCGTATTTAATTGTTGTATCTAGTGCTTATGAAAGGTTTTTATTGACACGCTTTAGGATGGGAACCTTTCATCGCCTTGTGTCTTTTCCCACTACGCATGATTGGTCTCAATGTCTCTTGCCTTGTCCTTGTGATAATGTTTCACTACAGACTACTATTCATGTTGTTCTTTTCTGTAAATATTATTCTGCAGTACGGACTCTGTTTTTAAAATCAATTCTTAAACAATATGGTTTACGTCAATGTCGACCTGCCTTTTTAGCTCTACAGTGTTTAGATAATGTATATACTATTTATAGTGTTTCTAATTATCTGAAAAAAGTCCTTTTTGTCAGAAATCATTTGTACACAATTTGATTAATTTCCATTGAAAGCTTTCCTAGTTTAATATTTCACGGAATCTTTTATTGTATAATTGTAACGTTTTTCTTCTGTGCTTTTATGACTGTTTTGTTCAAACAATCGAATAAAGCTTTTCTGATCTGATCTGAGTGGAGATACATACGTCAAGGTGGCAGGACACATTTAGTGGTTGTCAGAGAGTATGAAGTATGAGTTGAGTGCATAGGCAGATCTTGTGTATGAGACATGAGGTATCCACATTCCCCCTATGTGAGTGTTTACAGATAGCATTATGTGATTTTGAGTATGCAACTGTTTGGATCTTGTGCACGGTATGGGAAGAATGGGTAGGTGAGATAGGTGTTGAAGCACTTAGAAAAGGTTGTATTGTGGCAGGTGTTGAGCTGTAGTCTGTGTATCTATAGTGCGGGATGACTGTAACCAGGCATTTTCAAATGAGTGAGGATAGTTGTTGATGTGCAATAGTCAATGGTGTTATTGAGCATGTAAGTCATATGTGGATGTGACAGTGCCACAGTGAGACAAGGTTCAACTTGTCCTTTGTGACAAAGTGGATAAGTGTATGTGAAGGGTATACGCCAGTTGTGCACTTTAGTGTGCATAAAGGTGAAATATGTAGTGTCATATAGTTGATGTATGTTGTTATTGCATCTGTGTATGCATGTGTTTCTGAAATGACAATCTGTGTAACTTAAGCAGAGTAGGGTGGGTGTGTGATGATCTGTGACTGACTGAGGACATATCCATTGAGCAATGTAAGTGTCTTGTTGTGAGATGTGGTGATGTATTCAGTTTGCATGTCAGAGCGGGCAGTGATGCTGCACGTTGTGATATGAGTGCATTCCAAATACATTGCTGAGTGTACTAATGGTGATGAGCGTGGTCATTTATACATGTAAAGTTTGCCGTCTGCTGAGGAGGTGATGAGTACAGTACATAGTGTGCATGTCATGTATGTGCAAGTTGTTGTGTACATAGTGATGAAGAGTGAGGCTGTGAATGTAGGTGTGTATGTGAGAAGGGCAGCAAATGAGTGAGCTTGTGACAATTGTGTTTGAACAGTTTGAGTACAAGGCTGTAGCTTGCTGGGCAAACATGTTTATCCAAATAGCTGCAGCAGAGGTGGCTTATGACATGCTTGTGTGTTTGCTAGTTTTGAAATTTGAGCATGTACTTTGGGGTGGATGTGAGAGGGGTCATACCTGCACAAGTATAGTTCATGCAGGCCATGAGGTAATGTTGATTTGTACATATGTATAGATTTTGCGTATGTTCGTAGTCAAATACAGTTGCCAAAGTAAATATGAAGATGTGGTATGTGTTGTCTACAGCTTGCTGTCTGCCAATGGATTTTCATGACTGATTGTGTGAATGTCCACTTTGAGTACACTGTCATATTCAAGACCTAGTGGCATCACTGGAAAAGTTGCCTCAACCTAGCCTTGCCTTGTCTGAGTTGTGTGTTGGCATATGTGGCATTTCACCCTTTGTAGGTATTTGTACTCATTAATTGGTCATTATTGGCCTTTGAAAGTGGCCAGGGATGGATGTTTTGATTGCTACATTTGCAATGTCATGAATCTGGAACAATGGATGGCAGTCTATTCCTTTGAGAGGTACATCCCAATCAATGTCGAAGTAATGAATGTGTGTTGTTGTTCTACCTGGGGTAACTACCCCGGGTACACATGCCCACACTTGCCAGTACACTACACACGCATGGTTATTGCTGGCATTCTGACTTTGAATGTCTGAGGTATGGTTACACCAAGGGAGATGGAGTCATTGTGATGATGTCTCTGGTTGTGCTAAGGAAAACACATTGCACTGTGAACAAACACATATTTGACACTGGAACAGTACACACAGTTCCATGATTTTTTGCACTCTCAAAACTTTTGTTACCTCTGATCTGGTTTAGCAAGGGTCACCCTTGTGTGTGTCCATGAGGGCTCCCATTGTGCACATTAAATACTGACTTATGGCCTGATGGAAATATGTGTTTGTTGAAAGTCTCCTTGATGTTTCAATACATTTTTTGACATTGTTTCAGTGCCAAATGCGGACAAAGCTGGCTTAATTCTGCACATGTCTTTCATCCTCACAAGATGTACACATATTTCCTTGTTTCAGTATGACTGTCACTTGTGTTTTTGAGCCACAGATTGAGACACCACCCCAGCATCCTCACCCGTGCTGTCAGCTTATCTTACACAGTGAGCTGTGCACTAGCCACACCAACACTGTTTGCGGATCCTACGTCCTGTGACTCATGCGTACTCTTACTACTATGCAGGACACAATCTGCACATTCAAAATGGGATTATTAATTTCCGGCATACACTACAGATTGAGAGGCTAGATGGAGATTGGCTGCGAATGACATTCTCAAAAGATGTCCGTAGACACATGGAGATTGGTATTTGTGTACAGCGGCACCAGTCCACACATGGGGACTGGATCCTACATTGTTGTTGGCCCATGCTTCTTTCAAAACCAATATGGTTTTTGACTAGAAATATTTCCATGACAACTGTGACACAACCACTTCTGTGTTGTTGTAGTTGGAGACACTGAACGCAGTACTGAGTGGCTGTGTCTGTGGACATGTGTGTTGTCTGTGCTGATATCCTCTGTGCTGTACTGTACACAGATGCATCACAATGTCATACTTTTGTTAGTACGTTGGAGTTGTATTGTCCTGCGATGTTTCTGTGTGTGTTGTGGTGGACTTATGCATTCACTTTGTGATACACACATATGTGTGGTTATTGCAATTCCTGGTCCAGCGTCAAATGTGTTATTCCCCCTAGTATTTAGCGTTTTAGCGTGCTAACTTTACCTACCTGATGATGACATTCCCTCATTATACATACAGGACATGCTATTGAGCCATGTTTGGATTGTGATCACAATGATGCTCAGGCCTTCAGAAAGTAATTAGCACACAATCTGTGATCATCTCTTGAACCTGGCCTCTGTTGTTTTACCGGTCAAAGGTTTTGTAGTAAAATGAACAATGCTGCTGATTAAGGGTGTGGTATGTAGGTCAGACGGTCCAGTTGTGACTTGCCTCCCTGCAAGGACCCTACATTCAATGCAAAATCCCTGCACCTGCCATGACCTGAAAGTGATGTTTGTGTGGTCGAGATTACACTATCCTTGTCAAGGCATGTAAGGCAGTGCACCATGGTGGTTATGCCCCAAAGGCTGTCCCCCAGCCTCTATTTACAGAACAGCTGTTGATCCATGGAAATTGTGACCTAATGTTTCAGTGGCCTGGTGGGGACTGTGTAAGTGGGTACGTCCATTGGTGTGGTATAGGAAGGCCCACCAAACCATGGCCCACAGGTGACCCTGGTGCACCTGCCCATCGACCAATGCGCAAATGCCATCATGGCAATTCCAAGGGTATGCTGAACACTTTCTGATTGGATGTCAACACCCATGGGGGTCTATGGGTTGCAGAGCCCCGTCATGTGTGTCATCCCAGGCTAAGACAGCTTCCCCACACACACATACAGTCCTTGATCTGCGGTAGGTGGCTTGCCCTTCTTGTTTGCATGTCAGTCCCCAGTATTTCACAGGTTTGTAAGAGGCCATTTAGTAGATGATGAGGCTTTGTTTGTTTGTTAAGGGTCCCTGGAGCAATTGCATCTCAACTCTACCCATTCCTCAACGTTGCCAGTTACTTTTGCTGCAACAGCGTGTGAATGCCTTTCAATGAAAAGAGACCTTTGTGATTGGTTATGTAGACCTTCCTGCAGCATGTACTCCTCATGTAGTGATTTAGGGACTTGGTTTGTTCATAAGTTGCATTGTTCATGTACACATTTCTGGGGTTAATTTCCCACTCAACCCCAGATATGCATCTACACGTATGGGGGTATGTCCCCCAACCCCAGATATGCATCTACATGTATGGGGGTATTTCCCCCTACCCCAGATATGCATCTACACATATGGGGGTGTTTCCCCCAACCCCAGATATGCATCTACATGTATGGGGTTAATTTCCCACCCAACCCCAGATATGCATCTACATGTATGGGGGTATTTCCCCTAACCCCAGAAATACTTCTACATGTATGGGGGTATTTCACCCAACCCCAGATATGCATCTACACGCATAGGGATATTTCCCCCAACCCCAGATATGCATCTACATATATGGGGTTAATTTCCCACCCAACCCCAGATATGCATCTACACGTATGGGGGTATTTCCCCCAACCCCAGATATGCATCTACACGTATGGGGGTGTTTCTCCCAACCCCAGATATGCATCTACATGTATGGTGTATTTCCCCACCAAACAACAGATTTGCTTCTACATTGCTATGGGTATTTACCCAACCCACATGTTGACTCTACGTTGATGTGGATATTTGCCACCCCCATATTGACTCTACATTGCTGTGGGTATTTGCCAACCCCATATTGACTCTACATTGCTGTGGGTATTTGCCCAACCCACATGTTGACTCTACGTTGATGTGGGTATTTGCCACCCCCCAAATTGACTCTACATTGCCGTGGGTATTTGCCACCCCCCATATTGGCTCTAAATTGTTGTGGTTATTTGCCCAACCCACATGTTGACTCTACATTGCTGTGGGTATTTGCCCAACCCACATATTGACTCTACGTTGATGTGGGTATTTGCACAACCCACATTTGCCCCCCAACCACCAATTTGACACTACAATGCAAGTAATATTCTTCCACCTTTGGCTGTGCTTGCGACCCTGCTTTCTGTTGGATTGTCTTTTACGTGGTATTTACGTTATTCTGTATCTGTAGGTGTCGGACTTACCTTCTGCAACGAACGCCTTGGTTGCGGTTGTAGTAGTGCTCAAAGAGGTAGAGTATGGAGATGACATGCACGATCGGATTCATGGCTGCACCGTCTCGTTCACAGGAATCGTGTTGTGGTGCGAGTCGGAGCTGAAATACTCCCCTTCAAGCTGCTGTGACCTGTTGGTTGCGGCGACGGATTCGGCGCATGGGAAGTATGCATCAAAGTTCGGCGTTCGGAATCAGACTTGGAGATGCCTCCGGACTACTCCTTTCTGCCTTTCCGGAGGCTTTTCGTTTGGACAATGAGGATGGAATCGGAGTGACCGTGTCATTCGGTAAGTAAAGGGTGTTGTGCATCGTACTGCATCGTATGGTTTAACCGCCTACCAGTATGAGTCGGTTGTACTATCCGGCTCCGGATGCATCTGGGAGGGCCTTCCGCACGAAATCGGAATCGGGCCTAAGAATTATTTGTTAATTAATTATTGGTTAATTAACTCCCCACCATAAACCCAGAGAAACATAGCAACCCACACCTAAAATATAACTAAAATATGTAAGTAGTATGTGATTTACATAATTAGTAATCAGTCAAATAATTAATTCTAAATGAATAATCAATTGTTAATTAATTATTACTTAATTACTACTTGATTAACATTAAAATTATATATACATATACATATATGTATTAAAACATTTACAAAACAGTCAAAACAAAATAACATAATTAATAGTCAATTAATTGTCAATTAAAATGATTGTTTACTACTTTAATAATAATTATTTACTATTTTAAAATTAATTTGAATAATTAACTATTTAAACAAAATTAATAAAATGATTATTTAATTAATACACAAACAACTTTCCTCCCTATACCCCTACACACCTAGCAGCCCAAACCTAAAAGAAAACTAAAATAAATATGAATAGTACAGTTTACTTAATTGATAATCAGTTAAATAATTAACAATGAGCAACTTATTGTTAATTATGTATTACTTAATTAACTTCCCACCCTATATGCCTACAAACCCAGCAGCCTACACCTAAAATAGATAAGTATCACACAATTTACTTAATTAATAATCAACTAAAAAATTCATTAACAACTAAGAGTAATTTGTTAAGTAATTATTGGTTAATTAACTCCCCACCATAAACCCCTAGAAATATAGCAACCCACACCTAAAATATAACTAAACTATATAAGTAGTATGCGATTTACATAATTAGTAATCCGTTAAATAATGAATTCTAAATGAATGATCAATTGTTAATTAATTATTACTTAATTACTACTTAATTAACTTCTCACCCTATACCTCTGTGAACCTAACAACTCACACGACACACAAAATATCGCTAAATAAATTAGTATTAAAAATGTATATTATTGATCTGGCCGCCACTGAACATTTTAGATACCTACAGGTTCGACACGCACTACAGACATGCCTTCACAGGGGCGAAAGCCCTCCTGAATCCTCACCCCTGGAGTACAGGATTTTAGACGGTTACTTGCCTAGGAAAGGCATTTCACTAACCTATAAAAAGTTGGTAAATAATTCAGCTGAACCCCTACATCATTCTACGGGAAAAATGGGAAAGGGATGGCATTATTCTGGATGACGAAGACTGGGTGGGGGCGATCGCCTCCCCACGCGAGGTGGCCATATCAGCTAGACTACGCCTGGTCCAACTTAAGATACTGCACCGTATCTATATGACCGGACCCTGTTTACTGAAAATGGGAAGGGCGGAAGATAGTAACTGTAGGAGGGGCTGTGGGTGTGAGGGCACATTTCTGCACATACTCCGGGAATGTCCGCAGATCCAGAGATATTGGACGAAAATTCACAACATCCTTAGTGAGGTCCTTAAACTTACTGTTCCCCTGGACGCCAAGCGGTGTCTCCTGAATGTGTGGGAGCCAACAGATCTCAACAACAAACGCATTACATGGGTCACTTTGGGGTTGATGGTGGCAAAGCGAAATATTGCCCAAATGTGGGGATCCATACTGGCGCCGACCGTGTCAGCTTGGAAGAGGGACATGGATTGGTACATGTTCCGGGAGAAGACAGTGTATGTGTCTAGGGGATGCCCTAAAAAATGGTCCCACATCTGGAATGATTGGAATGTATATTGGGGTAATATCTGTACTCCCCCAGTTGTGACACCCCAGGAAGATCTCTCATCGCCATAATAATGTTGCCAACCACTATAACAGACCTCCTTTGAAATGGTAAGAATTGTATTAAGTCTGAAGAATGTCATGCATAATGGTGCCTTGTAATGTCGATTCTCCTCGTTTAATAAAAAGAATTAAAAAAAAAAGTATATTATTAATATTAATCACATAATGAATCAAAATTAATTAATTAATAATGAACTTCCCAACCTATCCCATTACAAACTATAAATTACTATTAATAGTGAAATAAAACATTCTAGATCACTTAAAATTGCAAACTATATTAAAAGAATTAATAACAATTATAGAAACAATAGTAACATAAAATTAATATATGAACTAAAATGCATTAAAATAATTAAAAAGCAATATTATTTCCACCTACATTACTAAAAACAATATTACTTACCTAATAAACTTTATTTTTGCATCACAATACTTTTGTATCACAATATTTTATCTCCGATATTTCTGCCTCCCGATATTTACAGCTCGATATTTTGTCCAAACACTATATACCTCTCCTGGGATACTCTTGGGCCAGCTAAGTTCTCCCTTATAAGCATCCTCATAGACTTAGAGATATCTTCCTCTACAATGGGGGCGTTAAAATATTTTAAGTCTTCGTCAGTGAGAGCTGACATATTTTGCTTCTTTAACCATGACTGGCGCAAGTTGAAGCACTCTATTAAATCCTCTTGATACATTGCCTGATGATAATTGTAAAAAATTTCCATAATCTGTTTTGGAACTGTTGTAACTTGGCTAGTTTGAGCAAAACTCAATTGTTTTACTCTTTTCGTATCAGCTCTTGTTTTCCAGGCCAGAAAGGCTCTGCTTTTCTCCCCATACCCAAAGTGTAAATATTACTAGCTTCCCAGTTCTTCCTTATACTCTCTTCTAATCTTATCCTATATTCCTGTTGCACGGCTTCCAGATCTTTACTTAGTTGCTTTAGCTTTCCTGGTTTGGTAACTTGCATATCTGCTTGGACTTTCTCAATCGTATCCTCTAAAGATGAATAGACAGGGAGGTGATTACCCCTGTTAAGTATGCCTTATATGAATCCCACACAACACAAAGGGGAGCCGACCAATTACTGAGATCAAAGATTTATTTGGATTGGCCCTTATTTGATTGGCAATATAATCCTCATAAATTAGTTTTACGGAAGCATGTTCTAGGATGTTACTAGGACAATGAGGTCTTTTAATAGTGTATCAACAAAGTTAGGTATCTACAAGGACACACTCAAGCCTTGAAAAGTGGCCATGTTTCTTCACACAAAAAGTATCACCTCGTTTTTCTCCCATATTAAGTCTCCATATATCCTAAAACCCTTGATTCTGCATCTTGTCAATTACTTGCTTCCACATCTTACGGGTATTTCTTATTGGTGTGTTAGTTGTTCTATCTAGTATAATATCAAATATGGTGTTAAAATCCCCCCTCACATTATAGTGTCCCTGAAATGTAAGGAGATGTGTGACTAATGACTTTATAGGACCACACTTGTACTGGTTCGGGCCATAGTAATTCACACAGGCATATAATTCATCATGATATTCAATGTTGGCTATTGCTCCCTGGTGTGCCTATGTCTGCCTGTAAAACTTCAATATTGGGGGATTGTCTGACTATTATTGCTAATCCTTTCATAGTGTCGGCAATATCTGGGCAAACTATGTGCTTTACCCTTCGTTCCCTCTTAAAAATTGCTATACATTCATTCTGTGGTGTGTCTCTTGTAGCATGATTATATTTGCATTTGAATCTTTAATACGGGCTGCAACCTTCTGCTATTTCATCTTAGACCTGACACCATTAATGTTCCTGAACAACAATGTAAGTGCATTAGAAAGTATAAATTATGTTCAAATATTTGTTCTGATCATCTTTCCAGATAATGTATGAGGAGCTCTTTTTTCCAATGTTTTGCCTTTACTGATGCTACACTGAGGTGCTTCCCTCTCTCCCTTGAAAACCTTCCCCATTCCTTGTGGCTCTAGTGAAGTGCCCTTTTCATGCCTCAGGCACCTGGTTTAAATTGAAAATATTTTAATAGACAAAACAGCCAGACCCCCTATATTATTTCATTTTTAAGGGTTAGATACTGAATACTAATGTAATCATAAATTGACTTCCCTCCTGTTAAACATAAAATAGAGATATCTCTTAAAATTGTGGTCTGTTTTTAGTCCCCCAAATAAAGGCATCTACCTCCTCCTCACTCCTAAAGTTATGCATTTTATTTTGCCCATTACTTTTAGTAGAACAGGACACCTCATTTCAGTTTTTGCTTTCAACTGCTGTAATTCTTAGCTGCATTTTCCCAGCTCCCATCAGTGGCTCTACATACCTCTGAATGTATAAAAAAATGGTATCACCAACTTTAGGAGACTATTTCTCGAGAGCTACTTCTAGAATATGCTCTTTTACAGCATAAGTTTGAAAACTTACCAGGATTTTATGGGTTTTTTTCAGCTGGGGTTTAAACTAAAAGGATCCCTGTGTATTTTTTAATTTCTCTATCTAGATCGATTGTTGGGAAGTCTTTGAGGACAATTTCCTCGAGAAACGATATACCAAACTGTTTGATGTCACTGTCTTCTAAACCTTCCACTATTTTTAACAAACACAAGTTATTCCTTCTGGAATGTTTCTCTGACCTTTCCAAATTCTTCATAATGTCGTTGTCCTGCTGCCTTAATTGTATTATTGCTTTGAAATTTTCCTACACAGCTCTTTAGTCTGCTGTGTTGCTTTTTGAGCAAATTAGTTCTATTCTACAGCTCTTCTAGGTTTTCTACAGTAATGTGATAGTCTCTAATATTTCTCTTTGATTAAGCTCTGAAATAGGAAAGCTAGTCCTCACCTCAGAGTTAAGGTCCTTCTAGTCCTCCTCTGGAAGCATATCCACTACTAATTTGAATGTGTCGCTGGTTTCCCATTGATTGAACAGTCCCACTGGGAGTACTAACTTCCCACTGACTCTCTTGCGGGATTACAAACCCATTTTCCATTACCGATTCACCAATTCAGTTTAACATTATGAACCTGTTCCCAAGATCTTTTTCAGGAGCTATCTGACATCCTGGTTCTACTAAACGTCCCCCTTGGCACATCTGTTATACCACTACATGGTTAATTACCTTGCATAGCTCCATTTGGCTGCTGTTATGTTATGTGGGGTAGTGCTGCTCTTGCATGATCTACCTTCTTTGCCCCATCAGCCATTTTAACTTTATTTAGCACCTGAAAATAGGATCTAAGGGTGAGGTCATTTTTGGTGCACCTAGGATGCCTCTTGTACCTTGTGTATCTATTTTATTTGCGAAGGTAACTTGTGAATCTCTAACGCGTTCACCTAACTCAGTTACAATCATGGACCTAGCTTACATAGGGTTCAGAACTGCACTCACTACACTAGGCCTCTTATTAATAATGGTGGGTTTGTACTGTTCTCTATAGTTGGGGGACTTGCATGATCTTAAATTAACTATTCTGGCATTCTTAACGCTTTTAGCATTTTGTGATGCGGGTAAGGATGGAAACCACCTCAGCAAACTACCACTTGCCTCTAATTTTTCCCCCTTCGAACCTCTCTTTTCCTTCTACTCCAGCTTGCTCTGCCCATCTTTGGGCAAGATTCAGTTATTAGGACCAACATGGTCTAAGAGGTTCTGTCCTTGCTGCTGCCTCCCTCTTCAAACTTCTCCAGTTCGATTCTATTTACATTGGTGTCCTAAGGGAGCCCCAATCTTTTCCTCATAACGTACCAGGTAGTTCTGTTCTGACTCTTCCACCCACGGTCTCCCAACCGTGTGCCCGGAACTGGATCCTTATGCATGCAATATGTGCACAGCTCAGCTGTTCAGTCATGTAGCACCAACTGCTAATTTTCTGTGATCATTCGCGGTCACAAAACAAACAAGCATTGTTAATGCACCGGTTTCGCCTATGTAATGAATAAAGAGCTGTTTTGATCATTCATCGTCTGGGAGAGGAAAGAGCTCCCTGACAGATAACGTGGGAGTGGAGAGGATGTGGCACAGCGGCCAGAGCTGCTGACTCGAGAGCTGGGGAACTCAGCTCGAGTCTCGACTGTGTTTCTATGTAAATCACTTAATCTCTCTGGGTGATAAATTGTTCTATAAGTAGGCTGCAACAGTAGAAGGCAAAACGTTATGAAACTATAGTTCCTCCAAAGTGGATGTTAACAGTATTTCGGCGGCGGGAAACTGATAAGAGAAGCAACTGAGGAACAAGCATTGGTAAATGCAGGAAAATATGCTTCAGCCAATAGAAATGAAGGAAATGTAAGTGGCATGCACAGTAAACAATGAGAAGCCAGGAAAGAGAGGAGGCGGAATGTAAGTCCCTTTTAAGTTTATACTAAAAACTACAGATTTCTCAAGCACAGCACAGGCGCCATGCAGGCGAAACCTAAAAAGGAGCTGCAGCTATTCTTAAAAAAATAAGGAGATAAAACGGATCTGTATTAAAATATTTCAGTATTTACACGCATTCTGCCCAGACACTGATGAGCACTATGTGTCATGAGGTGCCTGTTCGCCTATTCAGCTGGTCAATGTGCTCCCAGCATGCTCCCTATTAAGTCAGTAATTGTAACTCAGTGGACAGCTTAGAATGTGTACCAGTTTTAACTTACAACATGGTTATGTAACCAAAATATAAGGTTAGCTTATGTAGCTTTTCTTTTCTTGCAGCAGGTATGTAAAAACCAAACAAGGCTATGTTATAGTATGTTACATTATGGTATGCCATCACCATTTGTATTGGACGTTTCAGTCATTGATATATCTCAATTCTTTCTTCTTGAAGTATCATGGTGTTAGAAATGAGCAGCCAGAAGACAATGGTGGGATCAACTCCACAAAGAAGTTTGATTTATGTTTAAATTATGATAAGCTAAAAAAACGCTTTTATTGCACATAAAATATGCTTGTTTTTCTGATTTAGAAAGATTTCCATAAGCACTGTGTGTAAATTGCCTATGGAAAAATGCATTTGAATAGAGCAAAGAATTAGTATTTTGCTCACACAGTTGCATGACCCAAATAGAAAGTTGCTCATCAGCATGTCCCAGGAGAAAGACAAGCAAAACAGGGGAGGCAACGTCTGAATTTCCCAAGTGAGGAAGGGGGTGTTATTATTCTCTGACATCACCAGAAGTGGTGTCAACTGTACTTATATGGCACTGAGGAAGCCTCCTGACAGGTAGAATAAGCATTTTTAAACCTTTAGGGCAAAAATAAAAAAGTTTCTACAAAACTATTCAGAAATATGCAACAGATCCAGCAAGCCGTTGTCATTAACTCCTCTGTTATGCAAGTCCACATCTTATTTGCACGTATGATTTCCCACATCAAATTTCTATGTTGGACTTATGCTCAAACACAGACGTATTGCTGACTTCATTATTAATGAAATACAGAATACATTTATTGAAAACTGCTGAAGCAAATGTACCTCCAATTGCTTTAACAAACAACTTAATGGTCCATTTTTTGTGTTCATGTAAGAGGGCGACAACATTTAGTCTAGTTACTTAGGATAATGAGAACATAAATGCTGACCATACTCACTTTGAAGTGCATCAGTTACTCACTGAAATGATATGACAAGCAATTCCTCTCTGATTGACATAGTCTGTCACCAAAACATATTAGAAGCTAGCATTATCTTCATCAGACTTCTCAATGCTGGATAAATGCTCTCTCCGATTTACTGATGTCTTTATAGTTTCATGTAGAAATGGCTTTTGGCAAAATGTGAATCGTTGAATAAATTAATGTGCAATTATCTCAAAATCCCACTTAGTGGCCTCATTTTTGTGTCCCAGTAGGAGCGCCACAGCATTCAGTCTAGTTTGCCCCATGGTTGAGCGCAGATAGGACTTGATGCAGCAAAGGCTAGAAAATGAACATTCAGATGTACATGGAAAATTGGGGATAGTCACTGTCATTTTAACAGGAAGCGATAGCTCAGGCAGAAGAGTGTGCAGATGGTCACCTTCTTCACCCTACAGTGCTTCAAACGCCTGTTGATAAGAGGTAACATTAGTTCCTGCTGTTTTGTAAAACTCATAATGGAGGAGCGACCTTCCAATGACAATCTATTTTATAAGAATTCAGCACAAACTTCCTAATGTTTGAAATATGATCACACATAGTTGTATTAAAGCATTCTGATAAGGCACCCACTATGCTGTCAATCGGTTCATAGTAATTCTGTCTGTATCTGTCTTCCTTCAGATTAGAATGCATGAGGAGCTGAACCATCACCCAAACAGTGGGCCCGATCCACAAAAGTAATCTGAGACAAAATCCTAACTTTACGATTTTCTGCATTCACACAAGGCAAAACTGTCCATTGGGTTGTACAAAATAGATTCTGTCGGACACTGCTGTCTCTTTGTAAGCTTTTAAACCACGCACAACGTGCGGGAGAAATTCGAATAAACACAATTAAATCCTTTATGGCATATAACAAATTCATAGCCATGGGAATTCCATGAACTTTATCTCAAACTACTAAATTCAAATTATGTGCATGGCAGAGAACACAGATGGCCCTGGGTTTTACCTCATGCAGTAAAGCTTGTAAACCACGTTGATGCCCTGCCACATTAGAAACTCCGTCATAGCGTTGACCCTGACACTTTTTAATTTCAAAATAATCTTAAAACAGTGGGGCATATTATCAAGGGCTTTATCGCCGCTTTAGCGGCACTTTTTGCCGCTAAAGCGGCGATATTTTTAACGCCCTATTAGCAAGCTGTCGCTAACAGGCGTTAGCGACAGCTTTCAGGCGTTAGAGGCCGGGAATTACATCGCCTTGCATGTCAGCGATATTTATCGCTAATGACATGCAAGGTAGGCGTTCCCAACCAAAAGCGACGGTAAACAGTCGCTTACATACCTATCGCCTATTAGCAATACCCGCGAAGCGATAAAAACGCGCGCTAACCCCGATTATCGCTTGTTTTTTAGAACTGATAAAAACATGACTTAGCAATGAAAGTCAATGGGAGGTGGATTGTAAGGTTAAGTCCCCAGAATTAGCGATAGGATTTTATCGCTGGATTTCTCGCGTTAAAGCTGGGTTTCGCCGCTATCGCTGGATATTTTATCGCAATGGAGATAAACCTTGCTAATAGCATGTTATTTCTGCGGTAATATCCAGCGATAGCCGGCGATAAAAAAAGGCGCGCTAAGCAAGGTTTGCGATATTTATCGCATGTTCTTGCTAATGTGCCCCAATATCTTTTAATATGAGAAATAGTGATAGAGCTGTAGGGGTGTCTACTATAAAAAAACAAAAAGAATTCTTCCACATTAAGATACTCAAATGCTATGTGGAAGCATACAGAGATCTGCTCTCTTACTGATATGTCAGCATTTCCTTCTAAAATATTAGAAAATAATTCTGATGCATGAATCTCTTTCACCAACCTTCGAAGCAGTGCTTCTGACATAATTGACAACATTTCATTGAGGACTTCATGAGAAACCCATAAAAATTCTGCTCGACCAAGCCATGCTATCAGCTGTGGTGAATTCTCTTTTGCACGAAGTGACAGCAGTTCCATTAGATTTGAATGTTCGCCTGTATGTCCCCGCAGAGCAAGTACTTTCCTACCCAAAATAATAGCAATGATAGCATCCTCAGAAGTGCACTCTTAGCATCCTTCATCTTGTTTAACGGAACAAGAAGCTATAACATTACAGCCACTTTGTACAGCTGCAAGTGTGGTCACAGCTGTTTGATGCAGGTTTGGCTACTAAACCTCTCCACAGCCTTTTTCAAATTTTCAGAGCCCTTTTTTACAAAGGCTTGATGTGCCACTTTGTAGACATTTTGTGTACTGTTAGGCCCATTTCGACAGCAGTTCTACATATTTTACAGAATAAGTTTTTCACCTCATCAGTGTATTCAATCTTCTGGAAAGTGCAGTTACACTGCGGCTTCAACGTGGATTGTCAATGGCTATGGTGCTTAGTCCAGGGGCTTTGCAAGTGCTAGTGCTAGGATAACTGCCAGCCAGGGCATCTGGTAAATGATGAGAGTACACCGTTGTGATATCTGATGCTCTGACCCAAGATTGTAATCTGATATTGATATGGTTGCCTTGTCATATAATTGAAATGATGTCTTTTTACCAGAGATTTGTCTAATGAACTTATCCAAACTGGGTCTGGATTTTTAGTGTCATGGCACTGCTTCACTTGTAACTCCCAAACAACAGACAGGGATACTTTAAGTAAAGAAAACCGGACACATATATTCTGTGTTTATTTCTGGCCTAGCCTACACAATATCCACATTAAAATTTTATATCAAGGTTAAATCCCTTCCTCAAAAATAGAATCTCAGCCTGTGTAATTACCAGTTGCCGAGATTAATTAAAAAATTCCACTCATCATTTTTTTTGTGAGATGCCCATGTGCAACAGGTATGCCTAGATGTGCATCCCGGTTTCACTGTGCCAACAGACTCCAGATGCCCCTCCGCAACAAGGCCCAACATGAGCGAAATTGGTCTAAAATTGACAGTGTTCCCATGTAGAGATCTGACTTGGCAGTTTTGGGCACAAAAACGATGGACTTGAATACTGCCAAGATATTTACAGTATCTAGAATGAATTCAAGCATTCTACGCTTTATGTTTTTGTTTTTCTTACTGATGAGGCCCAGCAAGGGCAAAACAAGCTTAGAGTTACATATGTTCTTCTTTAGAGGGTACCTGGCCACACAAACTCACAAGAAGTTGCACAGAAACACACATGCACACACTCACACACACACACACACACACGCATGCATGCACATACACACATGTATGGGCACACAGAGCATCAAGACTCCCTCTCTCTCAGTAGATGAATAGTACTCACCGATTGGTGTTCCCTGGGGGTTGAGGGAAGCACATCGTTTGGCTGTTAAGTGTCATACAGAATTGACCATGAGTGGGAGGCAGGTGGCAAATGGGGTGTCCGGGGTAGGGGAAGAGGGATAGGGATAAGGAGCTAGTAGGAAGGGCCTTGAGTGGGTAAGCACAACGGGCAGAAAAGACTGCACTCCAGTGTCAGGGGGATTGTGCAATGGGGTGGTCATCAGGTGTATTTGAGTAACAAGAGGATGGGGCTGACTGGTTTAGCATTGTGACACTCTCCAGGGGATATAGTTTGTGCTGTTAGGAGAACCTCCAGCTCCACCATCAGTTTCCCAGATTCATTTTTGTTTGAGGCAAAAGGAAGAAAAAGGTACTTAATTATGTGGTTAAGAATGTAAAATTATACACAACACCCTTTAATTTGTTCAACAAAAACATTCTGTTTCAAGAGGGTGTTAAAGCTGTTCTCTGCAAGATGCTGTTGACAATGGACCCTGATCCAAATTAAAATATTTAGGTATCGTTTATATTTCATGTCTAGAATGTTTATAATGGTAAAGCTCTTCAAAGTGGTTTGGGACTCATGTTATGATGATGAAACCCATATCTCATGGTAATCAGTGAAATAATTCCCATGTTTTATGGGACTTGTGAAATAGGGTTTTATATACTGCTGCATTTCTTTTGTGCAATAACATTATATTATATCTTATTCCTATATATTACAGAATGTTCTAATATATTACACAATGGTGGTCGGCACTGCTGTGTAGTTATAATTAGGTTTTTTGTTTTGCTAATAACTTAGGCAACGGTTAATTAAGCTTCAAGAAACTAAGGAGAAAAAGTGAATTCACCTCTGCTCCTTAATGGAAAGGTTCATGCCAAAAAGTCAAGCGAGGCCAAGAACAAGGGGGGGAGGGAGGATCCCAAAATGGTGATTTCACATATTAATTCCCATGGGAAAATTTGCTCTCCGATACAGAGAACAATAACTAAACAGAATTACACCAAATTTGGCAGAAAGTTAGAACTTAACTCGGAAAGAGCGCTCTTTGTGATTTGCTGTACATCTGTTTAGCCGGTTTTGAGAAATTAGCATTTAAAGCGGAGCTTAGCTTGGACTTGAAGGGCTTAAAATGTTAGGTATCTCTGAACGATTGGTCCCACGGGAGTCCCACAGTAACGAAAATGTAAAACATAGGGCTTCCAGTTTGCAGAGGATGCTTTTTCTCCCATCAGCCATTTTGGTACCTTGGGACAAGTCCAGGTCCCTGGTTATCGAGGGATCTGATTATAGACCTTGAGAACTGTCTCTCTAAGTCCAGAAAAAGTTTTTTAAAAGGTGTATTAGGGGACAGGGTAGGGACACCTTGATCGCCAGGCACTTGTGGTGGGGATCCAGATCGACCCTCCCACCCCAGGTTAAAATAAAAAAAAATGTTTTGTTTTGTGAGTACCACAGTACTCCTGCAGGACCCCGCACAGCCTTCTGTGAGATACTTCACTAAAAGGAACTGATGTTCAAGATACACCCTTTGGTACCATGCTACAGATTAAGCTTTCCAGAGGAAACTTGCACAGTATTGCGGTACCATGGGTTGAAAGCTTTCATGACGGGTACCCCATGAGGAGATCAGCACCTGCAGAGGGTTGGGCGTAGGTCCAGCCTGTGGCAAATATCATTCTGTGCATGTCTGAAGGCCATGCAAAGAGGGCAGTTGGGTCCCCGCAGGCAAGTTGGCAGGTCTGCCAGCCAATCCCCCCTGCTGCGCATGGTAGAAGCAGGGGGTTGGGGTATGATTGAGTGTAGAGCTTGGCCAGGTATAAAACCAGTGGGTTAAAAATGTGAGCAGAGCTATGGGTATTTAGCATTTTTGAAGCATAGTGCATTTTTAGAGGGACCCTTCCCACATCTGTTTAATCACCCTTCTCATCTTCTTAGTTGCTTAACAGCTCCCTAACTTTGAAATAGAAAAACATAGGTAGACAAACTTTGTGAGCAGCAGTGTTTGGGTGCCCACAGAGGGACATTAGTGGAAGATTGGGTGTTGGGCCAATTTAGAATATGATAATAAAAAACTGAAATTCATTGAAAAAAACTAAAATTAAAATGATATTACATTTTTGGATGATAGTAAGATTTTAGCTTATGTTAAAAAAACAAAAATTCACTAAAAAATATGTTACGGTGAAGATATAGTTACTAGCTGTATTGAGAAAGAACCTAATGGTTAAAAATAATAAATTCACAAGTTATAGTTTACTGAGGTAACTATAACTTGCACCGACACCATGCACTTCTTATAACCTCATATTACATCACTCATGACATGTTAAATTACATCATTGAAGTTTTAGGCAGAGAGCAACTCCTTTAGATGAAGCACTCTACAACAGCACCAACACCCTAAAACTGCTCACCTCAAATGTCTGTTTAACTAGCAGAGTTTTTAAGTATTGAATTAACTAGTGCCAAACTTTGCACCACTTAGAGGCCTCAATGACCTAAATGATATTGATTGTCTAGGTCCATTGAGGGAAGGTGATAGAATCGCTGGTACTCTCGTAATTAACACAGATCGAGGTAGGAGGGGGGAAGTGACTACCGCAGGGATAGAGGAAAGCATTATTATTCATGGCCTACAGGCTGCAAATGTCCATGCAGATAGTGACCTTAACACGAATGTTCCCATGTCAAATAGCACCCAAGTAATTGATAGTGTAACAAGGTTAAATGGGAAAGAAATTAAAATGCTCTCATGGAACATAGCAGGGCTCTCTAATAAATTTGAGGATGTAGAATGGCTGTCTTTTATACGGGATTTCCAGATTATTTGCCTGCAAGAAACGTTGGGAACCCTTCAATACTAATTTCCATCTAGAGGGATATAAAACATTCTTTTGCCCGGCGCGAAAGGCCACATCAGGGAGAGCCATGGGAGGGTTGGTTATTTATGCTGACCTTACAATACAGGGTAGATGGATAGATTTGGCCTGGGACTCTGAGGTTGCGCAGGGGCTCTTTTTTCTTACTAAAGGTTACAGGCTTTTTTTTATAAATGTTTACAACTCAATGTCACATGGTCAGGGTCTTGCAAGCGTGTATGAGCTGGATGCTAGACTAATGCAGGAGCTAGGGCAGAAGGGGCTCCATTTAGTGTTAGTAGGTGATTTCAATTGTCATCTCTGCCCAAATTTAAAAGCATCCTGTGGTGATTAGTCAACTTGCACGCTTGAGGATGGCCCTCACTTGGAACACACAAAGGAGGGCAGGGAGCTAGGTAGTTTATTAAACACGCATGCGCTAACGCACACTATGGACATGATTGAGGTCGAACAGGATAAATCGGTTTACCCAACATTTAAAGGCAGAGGGTGTGCTTCTTTTATTGATTATATTTTTGTTTCGATTTCACTTAGAAACTGTGTGTCCAGGTTTAGCATTATTTACAGTGCGTTTAGTGATCGTAACCCCCTCGCCTTATCCTTGGCGGACGTCTGCGACTATCGCGAGTCATCTGGCATGGGAGGGGGGGTGGCCAGGTCTACGGATCAGGTCAGGAGGCTACGGTGGACACAGGTTAATGGAGAAGCCTTTTATAAATCCCTGTTAAAAGAAGGAGAACATGTCATTTTAAGGTGCTTAGATCTTGATGTGGAAGGGACAGATGTAGTGGAGGCTTTTAAACAGGTGGCCCAAATAGTTGACTCCTTGTTGCGAGCCCCTATGCCCAGTATCATAAGAGATAGCCCAGGATGGTTTGATCCACATTGTTCACGCGCTCTCAGAGAGCTGAAAGATGCCCTAAAGACTACCCCAAGAGATAGGGTTTGGGTGTCCGTTTGCCGTAAAAATGATAAGTTAGCTGTCAAGGGACGCAAACGTCAATTGCAAAAACAAGCTTGGGAGGACTTGACAGAGGCAATAACACTTAAAGACTCCACCGCTTTCTGGAGAGTCATAAATAATTCTTGTTTTCAAGAATCGAACAAACCCGGGCTGAGCAATAACATCCTGCCGGAGCAATGGTAAGAGCACTTTCATGGGCTGTACAATTACAATCCAAGTGCTGATCTACCCCAGGAATGTAATGGGGAACAGGGTATACCCCCGGTGGAATTCTCACTAAGTGAGGTTAAAAAGGGAATCGAGGGCCTAACTAGGAACAAGGCTCCTGGCCTGACGGGATCCCACCTGATCTTTTCATAAGTAATGTGGATCTCTGGGCCCCAATCCTGACTAGGGTAAATAATGCAGCAGGGGACACAGTAATGCCAGCATCTTGGTCTACAGCCACGATTGTCCCCATTTTTAAAAAGGGCAATAAGGACGTCCCGCGATGTTATCGCCCAATTTCCCTTATCGATGTCAGCGAAGGTATTAGGGCGGGTGGTTTTAAGTAGGCTTATGGACTGGGCTGATGAGCATAAGATTATAACTGTTGTGCAATTTGGCTTTAGGCCAGGAAAATCTACTACTGACCAATGCCTCAATCTGTACCTCATTGCAGCCAAATACACAGTGGTAAGTCCAGGGACGATGTATTTAGCATTTATGGACTTAACCGCCGCCTTCGACAGAGTCAATAGAGGGAAATTGTGGGCATTAATGGACGGGCTTGGCGTGGACCCTGGGCTTATTAACATTTTAAAAACTTTGCATTTGAACACCACTGCCACGGGCACTGGTTAAGGACCGGTTCTTTAAGTATGTAACGTTGCACCGGGAAGACAGAGAGTTACTTAAACCGTCGGTGAGAGAACATTTAGTTGTTAGATCCACTGAGGGCATTGAACCATACCTGTCTTGTATAAGTAGTGCCCATGACAGATTTTTAATGACTCGGTTCAGGCTAAACCTTTTGCACCACATTTTAGCAGAACCGGCAGGGTTCTCACTGCATCCAGAGTTGAAGGGGCCCTGTGGCTGCGACCATAGGTCTCCACAGGACACCCTTCACTTTGTTTTATTCTGCCCATTTTATTCTGATCCAAGAAGAGCTTTTCTGAGGGGTATTTTAAAAAAAGCCAGATTTAAACAAGCACGGGTGGCACTTTTATTTTTGAAATTGGCCACAGATGCCTTTACACTCTTCTGTATTACGAACTTTTTAAGGACTGCTTTTAGATTAAGGGCCACAAGGGGTTGCGTGAACTAGCCCTGCAGATGGGGTTGCTTTATGAGAGACACGTTATATGCGATGTTTATTTTATTATTTTTTTTTAGCTAGATATATTTAATCTGTACCATGTAGATTATAAATTGTTGTATTGTTCCTTTTAAAAAATGAAGTTTGTACTGTAACCTACGGATATAGTGTTACTTTTATGGTATTTTTATATGCCGAATAAAGGAATTGAATTTGAATTTGAATTTGAACTAGTGCCATTCACGTCGAGGTAAAAAAGTGAAAAAGCTTTTTGCCACACAAATTATGCAAAAAGGAAGCATTGAACTCTGGGTAGTTCCCAAATGTAGATGGAGAGCAGCACCTTTATATGGAGCACCGTACAAAGCCCACGACACTCTAAATCAGCTCACCATAAAATGTCTGTTTCTGTGTCTGCTTCTCTAGCAGAGTTTATAAGCATAGGAGCAACAGAGTATCATCCATGCCAAGCTAGAGAGTAATAAAGCCTATATATATATATATATATATATATATATATATATATATATATATTATCTACTGGCGGTCGCCAGTAGATAGTTATGGTTAGGACCTATTATCCATAGGAAATCCGCGATATTCTATTTGAAATAACGTTGGCGCCGGTTGACGAATCTTCGCAAAAGTTTCCAACTTGTTGGGGCGCTCCGCTCCTACCCTGAAAGTCTCGGGTTGATTCGTCAAGCGGGGGCCGAGAAAAAAGGGGGGTCCCAAAACGCGTTTTCCCCATTCATTTTTCCATAGGAACCTTTAGTCGCAGCTACAGCCCGAACTGCTGAACGGAATTACACCAAATTTGGCAAAGAGGTAGCCCTTGGTTCAGTGTCGTGCCTTTTGCTTAAATGGTGTAAATCCGTTCAGTAGTTCCTGAGAAATTCACAAGTAAAATCACATATATATCTATGGCCGCGTCGGATCCGTGTACCCTCAGCGCACCCTGCGCACACCATCCCGAACACGAGCTGCATGCTAATTGGCTGTCAGCTGGCTGTCAACACTCCAAACCAGGAAGTGTTGGCAGCCATTTTGTGCCTCGGTAGAACCGAGGCACAAAAACAAGTGCGCAAAACGCACAAAGGGGGCAGGGTAGAAACACCCTGACCCCCTAGGCCTGCTCAGGGGGTCCCACAAGGACCCCCTGGGCAGAAAAAAGCATTTTTTTTTTTAAATCGGAGGATATGCTCAGGGTGCGTCTCCCGCGCTTTGATGTTAATTTGCCCCCGGGTGGGCCAAGTGGGGGGGGTTTAAATTTAATGTGGGGGCCTCTAAGGCCCCCCAAGCCCCGGGGACCGCCACCCCCCGGGGCTTTCAAAAAATAATGGTGCGGGAGGGCTCCTGGCCCTCCCGCAGCCCCGGGAACCGCCACCCCCCGGGGCTTCTTTTTCTAAAAATTATTATGACCTGTGTGGGGGGCTCCAGCCCCCACACTCCCCGGGGACCGCCACCTCCCCGGGGTACTAAAGATTTGAATATGGGGGTCCGTTACGGACCCCCAAAGCCCTGGGGACCACCACCTCCCCCGGGGCTGTGAAATGGTTGGGAGGGGGCCGCGCGGCCCCCTCCTGGAGCCCTTGATGGCCCTGGTGACCGCCACCCCCAGGGCCGGCTCCTGCAGTGTCCCGGGGTGCCTACCCCCGGGACACTGTAGTTTGCTATGACAGGACCGGAGCCTCGCGGCTCCCGTCCTGTCATAGCAAACTTGGTTTGCATTTTGAAAGAGAGAGCAGGAAACCTGCTCTCTCTTTCAAAATGCAAACCCAATTGCTTTCACATGGGGAGCAGCATGTTAGCTGCTCCCCATGTGGAAAAGCAATGCCGGCTCCCGTAGGACACGGGGAGCCGGCGGGACTGTGGTGGGATTGGGGACCCCCCCACAGTCCCCAACCAGAGGCCAGGCCCCGGGGGATGGGGTCCCCGGGGCCATAAGTGGCCAGAAAGGGGGGCCACGCAGCCCCCCTCCCCAAATAAATTTTTTTTTATAAAAAAAAAAAAAAAAGGGCAAGGCCGGCCCCGGGGGATGGGGTCCCTGGGGCCTTAAATGGCCTGAGGAGGGGGCCACGGAGCCCCCTCCAAATTAAAAAAATAAAAAGCGAGGGCATGCCCCGGGGGATGGGGTCCCCGGGGCCAATACAGGCCCAGGGAAGGGGGGCCACGCGGCCCCCTTCCCGTTTTTTTTTTTTTTATTTAAAAAAAATAATTAAATGCTCAGGCCCCGGGGGATGGTTTCCCCGGGGCCAAAAGTGGCCAAGGGAAGGGGGGCCACGCAGCTCCCCTCCCATTAAAAAAAATTAGAAAAAGAAAAAACGACCGGCATCGTGCCGGAGGCCTTGCCCCCCTCCCTGCAGTACTCTGCAAACGCGCCCCCTGGCGTGTTTTAAGAAGGGGAAGTAATTCCCCTTGAATACTGGGGGTCCCTAGGGGCCAACTAGCCCACCAGGAACCTCCAGTATGCGCCAGGGGGCTGCGTTGCAGAGAGGTGTACAGAGGCCACGCCCCTTTTTACACCTCTCTGCAACGCAGCTCTGTGGCGCTTTTTAGAAGTACATGGTGGGCTAGTTGGACTCCAGGGACCCTCAGGATTCAAGGGGACTTAATCCCCCAACTTAAAACGTGCCACGGGGTGCGTTTGCACAGTGGTGAAGGGAGGTGGCGGGGCTTCAGGTGACATGTGTGCAAACAGGCCCCGTGGCGC
The DNA here is from genome assembly GCA_963921515.1 of Calotriton arnoldi. NCBI lineage: Eukaryota > Metazoa > Chordata > Amphibia > Caudata > Salamandridae > Calotriton > Calotriton arnoldi. The sequence goes on from CAWUFW010003360.1 coordinate 1,712,327, forward strand.
GTTTTAAGATGGGGAATTAAATCCCCTTCAATCCTGAGGGTCCCTGGGGGCCAACTAGCCCAACAGGTACGTCCAGAAAGCGACACAGAGCTGCATTTCAGAGAGGTGCAAAAAGGGGCGTGGCCTCTGAACACCTCTCTGCAACGCAGCTCCCTGGCGCATACTGGAGGTACAGGGTGGGCTAGTTGGACCCCAGGGACCCTCATGATTCAAGGGGACTTAATCCCCAACTTAAAACGCGCCACAGGGCGCGCTTGCACAGATGTCACCTCAGGCCCCGCCCCTCCCTTCACCATTGTGCAAATATTCCTCTAAAATCAGCCGAACTATGAATTCCTATTTAATCACCTGTTATCAGGAGAGACCTCAGTGCTGCATCTTTCAGCCAAGTACTGATCCTGAAAAGTAATTTTAACCGTACTTACCAGTAACTTGAATTTCCTTCCATAGGCTAACATTGACTGGTTTCACTTGGAAATTCTTCTAAGTGTGGAGTTTTGGAACTTTATAATATTCCTCTAAAATCAGCCGAAATACGAATTCCGATTTACTCACCTGTTATCAGGAGAGACCTCAGTGCTGCATCTTTCAGCCCAGTACTGATCCTGAAAAGTAATTTTAACCGTACTTACCAGTAACTTGAATTTCCTTCCATAGGATATCATTGAATATTCCTCTAAAATCAGCCAAAATACGAATTCCGATTTACTCACCTGTTATCAAGAGAGACCTCAGTGCTGCATCTTTCAGCCCAGTACTGATCCTGAAAAGTAATTTTAACCGTACTTACCAGTAACTTGAATTTCCTTCCATAGGATATCATTGCCTGCTTTTTGCTCAAAAAGTTTCTGTGTCGATTTTTGAAACATACAAATATTCCTCTAAAATCAGCCAAAATACGAATTCCGATTTACTCACCTGTTATCAGGAGAGACCTCAGTGCTGCATCTTTCAGCCCAGTACTGATCCTGAAAAGTAATTTTAACCGTACTTACCAGTAACTTATATTTCCTTCCATAGGAATCCATTGTCTGGTTTTCAGCAGAAAAGTTTCAAAGTGTTGATTTTCACAAACTACAAATATTCCTTAAAAATCGCCTGTATGACTTAAACGCATTCTTTCAACTGTTTACAGGAGATGCACCAGTGCTGGATCCAGGATCCACAACTGAGTAAGAAAAAGTAACGATAACACTACTTACCTGCTAAGCGAATTTCCTCCCGTAGGATAACATTGGTGATTCTATGTGAAAAAGTTTCTAAGTGTCAACTTTTAAAATACAATAATATTCCTTAAAAATCACTACTGTAACCAAAACGCTTTTACTCAACTGTTTACCAGAGATGTCCCAGGACTGAATCTAGGATCCAGTCCTGTGGTTAGAAAAGTAATCCATAAAGTAACTAATTGCATTTAGCTAGAAATTCACATTGAGCTCAATGTTGCATTGTGTTTGAAATTGTGTTGCCCATTGCAACAACTGTAACTACTGTACTTAAAAGTCTATTGCCTATTTGCAAAGTATTTAAACTAAAGTAATTCATTCTGAGAAAGTATATTTTGTAATGTAACGTATAATGTAATTACAATGTAATTTAAAAAATAAAATATCTAAAAATAAATAGTTTAAAAAATGTAGTAAATCAGTATAAAAAAATAAATATAACAATTAATACATTTAAAAATTGTCATTTACAAAACCTTTGAAATTCACTGTAAAAAACCATAGGTTTCAGACATGTTATAGTTAGGAATTAGCATTTAAAAAACCTTTGAAATTCACTGAAAAAACCATAGGTTTCAGGCTTGTTATAGTTAGGAATTTGCATTTTAAAAACCTTTGAAATTCACTGAAAAAACCATAGGTTTCAGGCCTGTTATAGTTAGGGTTTAGCATTTAAAAAACCTTTGAAATTCACTGAAAAAACCATAGGTTTTAGGGAAAGTTATAGTTAGTTGGACATTGCACTCGTACAAAACCCGTGAAATTCCCCGTTATAGTTAGTTCAGCTAACTATAACTCGCGCCCCGCAATGCACTGCTGATGATGTCACATATTACATCACTCATGACATGGTCAGTGACATCACTGATGACATCACTGATGACATCTCAAATGACATCACTGATGACATCATCCATGTGAGAATTTAATGCATCTTCTCACACCCTAATATAACTTTTGATACACCCACTCTAAATTACAGACTGCCATTCTCAAAACCATACACACTCCAATACCAATAAGTACATACCCACTCACTGATTCTTAGGTCTACACACACACATCTACTCACTCACCCGTACAGTCACTCTAACTTACAGTCACTCAGTACAGGACTATCATATGCACTCATACACCTATATAAACACTCACACAACGCAACTCATCCATAGAGGTACTCACACACCTAGTCAGTCATGCAAATAATTAATCACACTCCAATTTACTCACCTATACAGTTATACACACCAGCTCACTTATTCATAAAAATACTAGCACATTCTTACGCTCCTATGCAATCACTGATGCAAGCACACACGCATCCATACAGCCACTCTCACAATCACACTCTCACTTATAGCCATTTAAATACTCTAACACACATATATACTGCCTTTTACATAAGTATTTACTCGCACATGTACCACTGAGATATACATTCACTCACTAACACACCCATACACACACTCACCCACCCAAGCAGTCCATCACAGATGCACTCTTGAAATCATGCACCCAGTGAATCACCCACTCACACATCTATGTACAGAGTCACACACACCCCACCCACACAAACACTCAGGCAGCCATACAGATACTCAGAGAACCAATCAATAACCCATATAGACACTCATGTAGCTATTCGCAAATCCATGCATCCACTTACACACCAACAAACAGACGGATACAGACATTCACACAGTTTAGTCACTAACCCATGCATTCAGTAAGATACGTTTAATCACTCACTTGTAGAGTCAGTCACTCACGTACTAAATCATCCATTCAGACACTTATACACCCACTCATTCTTCAATACGCCTTTCCGTATATATATTAAACATATTTAAACTTTACAGAAACATACAGTCACTGGATGATGTCAGCAGTGATGTCATCAGTGATGTCATTTGAGATGTCATCAGTGATGTCATCAGTGATGTCACTGACCATGTCATGAGTGATGTAATATGTGACGTCATCAGCAGTGCATTACGGGGCGCGAGTTATAGTTAGCTGAACTAGCTATAACGGGGGAATTTCACGGGTTTTGTACGAGTGCAATGTCCAACTAACTATAACTTTCCCTAAAACCTATGGTTTTTTCAGTGAATATATATATATATTATTAAGGGTGGGCAGAGTTAACGGAGTTGCACTATGCGGAATTCCGCGACGAAGTTGCAAAAAAGCTCAGTGGAATTCCGCTGAGTTCCACTCCGCCCTAGTTGTGGTGACAGAGGATTTCTTGCATCAAGTTTCTCTGCTATCAGTGAGTGCAGAGGCCAGTGATCTTTACTACGCAGCTTCCGGACCTGTGTGACTCACTCTCTTCAAGCTCTCCACGCCTTCAGGGAAGGTAGCATGCTACCTCCATGCTGTTCCAGGGCCAATTCATCCTGTGATTGACTGGGACGAGACCACAAGCCACCAGCCATCTCTGCTAATGGTTTGCTTTTACCCCCCCTGCAACCTCCACAGCCTGGGAGAGTCCTCGGGCTCCTTCCACAGGTCACCCTCCCATGCCACCCTCACCCAGCGGAGTCTCTCACCTGAAGAGCAGCAGGGCCAGCCTCAGGCTGTGCTGCAGGCAGTACTGCAGGCAGGCCGGGGGCAGGAACCAGGCCTGGGGTGGAGGGGTGCCTCCTTTGTGTGTGTCCCATGATGAACTGGGCAGTCTGGTGCTCTGCTTGGACCCGGCGGGGAGGGAAAGGTACTGCCCCAGCGGACAGGAAGAATTGGAAGGAGGGCGTAATGCGACACGTCGCAATAATGATGTCATTATTAGCGTCTGCTTCACACCTCAGCATAGTTGCTCTAGAAGTAAGGCAGAGGATGGACGCATCCAGCGTGCCATTAGAGGTTGAAATAAAGGTGGCCTTTGAGACCTTGAGCAGGAAGGAGAATGCCTGCAGAACAGGTGGATGAGTAGTGGGGTCACAGGTAGGCCATGAAGAACGGCCAAATTTTTTGCAGCGGTGACTGCCAGTGGGTTCTCCTCTCCTCTCTTAGGGGCAAAGCGTGGCTGCATTGATGTCGTATGTAGGGGTGGGGGCGGGGCCGAACTCCACCAAGTAGCGGAATCGGAGTTTTTCATCGAACTCCGTGCTTCCAGCAGAGTGCTGAGTTGGGAAAACTCCGCAAACTCTGCTGGCAGGGCGGAGTTCGCCACCCACAGTTAACATATATATTACCTACTGGCAGTCGCCAGTAGGTAGTTATAGTTAGGACCTAGTTTCCATAGGAAAAGCGTTTTTTGATTTGCCAATATCTTTGGCGCCGTTTGACGAAAGTTTCGGGGTGATTCGTCAAGCGGGGGCCGATAAAAAAGGGGGATCCCAAAACGCGTTTTCTCCATGTTAATTTCCATAGGAAACTTTTGTCGCAGCTACAGCCCGAACTGCTGAACGGACCTACACCAAATTTGGCAGATAAGTATCTCTTGGTTCAGAGTGCACTCTTTGCTTTAAATGGTGTAAATCCGTTCAGTAGTTCCTGAGAAATTCAAAAATAAAAAACTATCGATATCTGGCTGCCGCAGTGGATCAGCGAACCCTCCCGAGCACGAGCTTTATTCGGATTGGCTGCCAACACTCCAAACCAAAAAGTGTTGGCAGCCATCCTGTGACTCAGTTGAACCGAGTAACAAGAAAAAAGGTTAAAAATGAAGAAAAGGGGGCAGTGTAGAAACACCCTGACCCGCTAGGCCTGCTCAAGGAGTCCCACAGGGACCCCGAGGGCCAAAAAAAGCATTTTTTTAAAAACAATTCGGCGGGATTCGCGGACCCTACGCTAATCCCGCTAAATTTGTTTTTAAAAAACGAGGCGCGGTCTCCCACACTTCGTTTTTTCTGTTTTCACCCGGAATGGGCCAGGTCCCGGGTGTAATCCTTCATTATTATGCGGGAGCCCCCGCAGCCCTGGGGACCGCCACCTCCCCAGGGCATGGTGAATAATATGCGGGGGCACGCGGCCCTCATGCAGCCCCGGGGACTGCTACCTCCCTAGGCCATTACTTTTATTACGGGCAGGGGGCCTTGCATGCCCCCCCAAGCCCCGGGTACTGCCACCTCCCCGGGGCTTTAATTCCAAAATGCATGGGGGAGGCTCCTGCCCCCCCACACTGCCCCGGGGACTGCCACCTCGCCGGGGCATTACTTTTATTACGGGCGGGGGGGCCTCGCGGGCCCCCCTGGCCCCGGGACCGCCACCTCCCCGGGGCTTCAATTTAAATAAAGAAGTGTGGGGAGAGCTACTACCCCTCCCCACACTGCCCCGGGGACCACCACCTCCCCAGTGCAAACATAAATTAAGGGCAGGAGTCTGTTGCGGCCCCCCGGGGACCACCACCTCCCCGGGGCTTTACACACAATGGGAGGGGGGCCTCCTTGGCCCTGGGGACCACCACCCCCCAGAGCCGGCTCCAGCAATGTCCCGGGGTGCCCACCCCTGGGACTTTGCTATGGCAAGGCGGGAGCAGTGCTCCCGCCCTGCCACAGCAAACAGTGTACTCGCTTTGAACAAGCGAGAGCACTTTGCTCTCCCTTGTTCAAAGCGAGTACACTTTGCTTTTTACCACCAGGGAGCTGCATGTTAGCAGCTCCCTGGGGGTAAAAAGCAATGCCGCCCCCCGCAGGATGCGGGAGCCGGCCGGGACCGCGGGGCCTTCAGGCTCCCTCGCGGTCCCTTTAAAGATGGCCATGCCCCGGGAATGGGGTCCCCAAGGCCGAAAATGGCATGGGAGGGGGGCCACTCCCCTCCCCTTTAAAATAATTGTATAATTGTATATGCAAAGGCCTCGGGAGGGGGGCACGGGCCCTCCCTTTGTATTATTTTTTTTTTAAATTGAAAGTGGGTCTGGCCCCAGGGGATGGGGTCCCTGAGGCCCAAAAGAGTTAAGGGAAGGGGGGCCACACGGCCCCCTTCCTAAATTAAAAAAAAAAGAAAGAAACCGGCAACTCGCCGGAGGCCCCGCCCCCTCCCATCACCACTGTGGTTGGGGGATTAAGTCCCCTTCAATCCTAAGGGTCCTTAGGGGCCAACTAGCCCACCAGGTACCTCCAGTAAGCCCCACACAGAGCAATTGCTGAGAGGTAGTCTGAGGCCACACCCCTTTTTACAACACTCTGCATACGCACCTCTTGGCATACTGCTGGTGGGGCGATGAGGTCCCCTTGTGTCCTGAGGACTTCAGGACTAAAGTGGGACTTCATACCCCAAGCAATCCAGCTGTGTGGGGCTTACTGGAGGTAACAGGAGGGCTAGTTGGCCCCCAGGGACCCTCAGGAGGCAAGGGCACTTCATCCCCCAACCAAGAGCGCACCAGGAAGCGCATTTGCAAAGTGGTGGAGAAAGGGGGCGTGGCCTGTGTCCACCTCTCAACAATCCCCCTGTGTGTGGCATACTGGAGGTAACAGATAGGCTAGTTGGTCCCTAAGGACCCCAAGCAGCGGAGGGGACTTCAATCCCCATCCAAGAGTACGTCAGGGAGCGCGTTTGCAGAGTGGTGGGCAAAGGGGGCGTGGCCTGCTATGAGAATTTAGCAATCCTGCTGTGTGGGACTTACTGTAAGTAATAGGAGGGGTAGTTGGCCCCCAAGGATGTCCTTGGGGGCCAACTACCCCTCCTGTTACCTCCACTAAGTCCGATACAGTGGGATTCCTAAGAGGTCTTCAGAGGTCACGCCCCCCCTTTCACTACCACTCTGCAAACGTGCCTCCTGGCACACTACTGGTTGGGGGATGAAGTCAACTTTACTCCTGAGAGACTTTGGGGGCCAAGAAGCCCTCCTGGTACCTCCTGTAAGTCCTACGCAGTGGAATTCCTGAGCGCTGGTCGGAGGGCCAGCCCCCTTTCTCCACCTCTCTGCAAACGTGATTAGTAGTTAAAGAAGCATTTGCAATGTAATAGGTTTCGCATTTGCGAGAGTTAGTTTTTTCCTAATGATTTTTGGAGTGGAGTAGATGTAGGTTGTGTGTAGTGGAATTATGTGGTATGTTGTGTAGTGAAATTATGTGGATAGAAAGTATGTGGTATTTAGTGTATAGGAATTATGTAGAGTGGGATTATGTGTCATGGAGAGTAATTATGTGGTATGGTAGTCTGCGTTGTGGAGTGGTAACCTCAGGTTTAGTCTTCCTCATTTCCATAGAAGTTAAACTATAAACTCAATGAGACAAAATAAAGAAGGAACCACTGAGGACCTAGTCAGAGGTATGAGCAGGGCCACTGTAATTATGTGACTGTTTGGCTGCACTGACTTTTGCACAATTATACATTTTCCGCATTTGCCACATAATCCATCATCTGCTGCATAATCTGCAGATTTGAACAAAAAAAACCTTGTTTCTAGCTCAAATGGCTCAAATATTACCAAAAATGCAGCAACAAGTGTTACAGCGTGGTGGAAGGCCCTTAGCAAACCTAGAATGGTCACCTGTTAGTTATTGCTAAATGTGGGTGTTAAATTGGTACTAGTGGTGTGCAAACCACTCTTGCTTCTTTCTGTACCTCTCTTGCCTCTTTCTGCATTTCTGTTGCTTCTTTCTGCACCTTTCTTTCTTTTTCTGCACTTCTTTTGCCTCTTTCTGCTCATCTCTTCCACTTTCTGCACCTCTCTTGCCTCTTTCTGCACCTCTGTTGCCTCTTTCTGTACCTCACTTGCTTCTTTCTAGACCCCTCTTGCCTCTTTCTGCACCCTTTTTCCCTCTTTCTGCACCTCTCTTGCTTCTTTCTGTACCCCTGTTCCCTCTTTCTGCACCTCTCCTGCCTTTTTGTGCACCTCTCTTTCTTCTTTCTGCACTTCTCTTGCCTCTTTCTGCACCCATCTTGCCTCTTTCTGCACCTCTGGTGCTTTTTTCTGTACTTCTCTTGCTTCTTTCTGCACCCCTCTTGCCTCTTTCTGCACACTTCTTCCCTCTTTGTGCAACTCTCTTGCCTCTTTCTATACTTCTCTTCCCTCTTTCTGCACCCCTCTTGCCTCTTTGTGCACCTCTGTTCCTTCTTTCTACACTTCTCTTGCCTCTTTCTGCACCCCTCTTTCCTCTTCCTGCACCTCTGTTGATTCTTTTGCACTGCTCTTGCTTCTTTCTGTACCTCTCTTGCAAATTTCTGCACCCCTCTTGACTCTTTCTGCACCCTTCTTCCTGCACCTCTCTTGCCTCTGTCTGCACCCCTGTTCCATCTTTCTGTACCTCTTTTGCCTGTTTCTGCAACTCTCTTGCCTCTTTCTGCAGTTCTCTTGCCTCATTCTGCACCTCTGTTGCTTCTTTCTGCACTTATCGTGCCTCTTTCAGCACCCCTGTTGCTTCATTCTGTACTTCTCTTTCTTCTTTCTGCACCTCTCTTGCTTCTTTCTGCACTTCTCTTGCTTCTTTCAGCACCTCTCTTGCTTCTTTCTGCATCCTTCTTCCTTTTTTTGCATCCCTCTTGCCTCTTTCTGCAGTTCTCTTGCCATTTTCTGCACCTCTCTTGCTTCTTTCTGCACCTCACTTGCCTCTTTCTGCACTTTTCTTGCTTCTTTCTATACCTCTGTTGCTTCTTTCAGCAATTCTCTTGCCTCTTTCTGCACTTTTCTTGCCTGTTTCTGCACCTCTCTTGCCTCTTTCGGCGCCTCTGTTGCCTCTTTCTGCACCTCACTTGCTTCTTTCTGCACTCCTCTTGCCTCTTTCTGCACCCCTTTTCCCTCTTTCTGCACCTCTCTTGCCTCTTTCTGCACCCCTGTTCCCTCTTTCTGCACCTTTCCTGCCTGTTTCTGCACCTCTCTTGCCTCTTTCTATAACTCTGTTGTTTCTTTGTGCACTTCTCTTGCCTCTTTCTGCACCCTTCGTGCCTCTTAGAGCACCTCTGTTGCTTCTTTCTGCACTTCTCTTCCTTCTTTTTGCATCCCTCTTGCCTCTTTCTGTACTCCTCTTGCCTCTTTGTGCACCTCTCCTACCTCTTTCTGCACCCTTCTTGCTTCTTTCTGCACTGCTCTTGCTTCTTTCTGCACCTCTGTTTCAAATTCCTGCATCCCTCTTGCCTCTTTCTGCACCCATCTTCCCTCTATCTGCACCTCTTTTGCTTCTTTCTGTACTTCTCTTGCTTCTTCTGCACTGCTCTTGCTTCTTTCTGCACCTCTCTTGTAAATTTCTGCACTCCTCTTGCCTCTTTCTGCACCCCTTTTCCCTCTTTCTGCACCTCTCTTGCCTCTTTCTGCACCCCTGTTCCCTCTTTCTGCACCTTTCCTGCCTGTTTCTGCACCACTCTTGCCTCATTCTGTAACTCTGTTGTTTCTTTGTGCACTTCTCTTGCCTCTTTCTGCACCCTTCGTGCCTCTTAGAGCACCTCTGTTGCTTCTTTCTGCACTTCTCTTCCTTCTTTTTGCATCCCTCTTGCCTCTTTCTGTACTCCTCTTGCCTCTTTGTGCACCTCTCCTACCTCTTTCTACACCCTTCTTGCTTCTTTCTGCACTGCTCTTGCTTCTTTCTGCACCTCTGTTTCAAATTCCTGCATCCCTCTTGCCTCTTTCTGCACCCATCTTCCCTCTATCTGCACCTCTTTTGCTTCTTTCTACATTTCTCTTGCTTCTGCTGCACTGCTCTTGCTTCTTTCTGCACCTCTCTTGTAAATTTCTGTATCCCTCTCACCTTTTCCTGCGCCCCTCTTTCTGCACCTTCCCTGCCTGTTTCTGCACCTCTCTTGCCTCTTTCTGCACCTCTGTTGCTTCTTTCTGCACTTCTCTTGCTTCTTTCTGTAGTTCTCTTGCCTCTTTCTACACCTATTTTGCTTCTTTCTGAACTTCTCTTGCCTCTTTCTGTACCCCTCTTGCTTCTTTCTGCACCTCTGTTGCAAATTTCAGCATCCCTCTTGCCTCTTTCTGCACCCCTCTTCCCTCTTTCTGCACCTCTCTTGCCTCTGTCTGCACACCTGTTCCCCTTTTCTGCACCCTTTTGCCTGTTTCTGCAACTCTCTTGCCTCTTTCTGCAGTTCTCTTGCCTCCTTCTGCACCTCACTTGCTTCTTTCTGCACTTCTCTTGCTTCTTTTTGCACCTCTCTTGCTTCTTTCTGTACCCTTCTTCCCTTTTTCTGTACCCTTTTGCCTGTTTCTGCAACTCTCTCGCCGCTTTCTGCAGTTCTCTTGCCTCCTTCTGTACCTCACTTGCTTCTTTCTGCACTTCTCTTGCTTCTTTTTACACCTCTCTTTCTTCTTTCTGCACCCTTCTTCCCTTTTTCTGTACATATCTTGCTTCTTTCTGCACCTCACTTGCCTCTTTCTGCACCTCTCTTGCCTCTTTCTGCACTTCTCCTGCTTTTTTATGCACCTCTCTTCTTTCTTTCTCCAACTCTCTAGTCTTTCATCACTTCTCTTGCTTCTTTCTACACCTCTGTTGCTTCTTTCAGCACTTCTCTTGCCTCTTTCTGCACTTCTCTTGCCTCTTTCTGCACTTCTCTTGCCTGTTTCTGCACCTGTCTTACCTCTTTCTGCACCTCACTTGCTTCTTTCTGTACCCCTCTTGCCTCTTTCTGTACCCCTTTTGCCTCTTACGGCATCCCTCTTCCCTCTTTCTGTACCTCTTTTGCCTCTTTCTGCATCTCTCCTGCCTGTTTCTGCACCTCTGTTGCCTTTTTCTGCATTTCTCTTGCCTCTTCCTGCACGTCTGTTGCTTCTTTCTCCACTTCTCTTGCCTCTTTCTGCACCCCTCTTTTCTCTTTCTGCACCTCTGTTGTTTCTTTCTGCACTTCTCTTGCTTCTACCTTTTTGTACACAAATTTACAGAGTATCCTGTTTGAAACACAGATATTCAAGTATTTGTATGTTTATTTTTATGTAACATGTCACTAGGTAAAAGCAGAAACACACGCATGCATACCTTCACAAACTTGGTCAGACTTACAACAGTGATATTGATGGAGCAAGGACTTGTAAATGAGACTTGCTCGGAAGCAATCCTTTCGTTTTAACTCATTAACGAATTACTAACAACGTGTTTGTAATTAATAATTCGCATTTAGAAAAAGACACGCGGGACAGTGAAGCTTGACTATGTGTTTACTAACTGCAATAACATGAACGAAGGACTAAAACGCACTTTAACAAGGGATCTTTACTGCGCATGCGTCTACTACATCTACGTAGTATGACGTACTAATGCTTGGAGGGAAAATCTTGCGCCTGCGCAAAAGACGATAAAAGGGCCGCTTGAAAGCTCACATGCATGGCACCTGTTTGGCTGAAATAGAAAATAAGTTTTATACTAACGCAAATGCAGAAAGGGTAATAATAATTTGAGTGGGTTAGAGTAGAGGTTGGTGGTGTACAGTGAAACCATTTATTTTTGAAAATAACATTTCTTCTTTTGACTTTATTATTAGTGCGCATTTGGGCCCTCCACACTTGTCTGAATTGAGCTGACTGACTTGACCCCATGCATGCGCACCGGAGAGAGAATAAAGAAAGATGAGTAAGGACTTGTCACGTGTCCAAGGCCAGCGAAGATGTGTCCTGGGAACATGAGGGTGAAGAGTTCATATGAAGGAGCTTTATTCATAACATTGCAACATTTTGTATTGATAAAGTTTGGAGATGTATGGGAAAGGAAATGATTTAATAAAGTTTGAGGGGAGGGATTTGAAAACAATGGTTTAATGAAATAAGTGAAATGTAAGCATGGTGTGAAGATCATCCCCCCTCGCCTGTCCAATCAGAGTTAGTATTTTGTGAAATTGAAACATTAATGGGTGGTACATGGTTATGGAAAGGTATAATTGAGGTAGTTTTAGTTAGTTAGATTAGCAGACACGGGGAGAAGCTTAATGGGAGCTGACACGGAGCTTAACGGGAGCACAGAAGCAGAGCTCGGGATGCTGTCGGTGCTGGGGTGGTGCTGATGCAGTGAGACGCTGATGAAGAAATCAAATGCAGAACCATCTATTTAACTTAATTGGGTTAGAAAGAAGATCGCGGAAGAACCACGAGGAGGAAGAGAGTGTCAGAGAGGGGTGCGACGCAGTCGTCGGTATTTAGAGAGGTGAAGTATCCTGTCCTGAAGTCTGTGTCTCCTGCTCTATCCCGGGGGCCCCTTACCAGCCCTTTGGCCAGGGGGTTGGTCTTCACACCATACTTGGTAATTATAAATTCATCGTATTGATAGATGTTCTTCTCTCTCTGTCCTCTTCTTTCTGAGCATAGTTATTGTGTGGATCTGAATTGCTATTGTCTATTGAAACTCGATTGAATTGACACTCCTGCGAATGAAGGTGTTTGTACTGAAACGGTTGAGATGGTTCATACGCAACTAATTTAGATAAAGATTTTAAAATTTCCTGAGTCTGTGATTATTTCATTTAATTGAGAAATGTTTATTAAGTTATGTTAATTATCACCATCAACTAGTTCCAACTAATGGTCCATTGACCAGAGGAAAGAACTAATTGATCAGTGAAAGGTTTAGTTAGGGAAAGAAATAACTAGATCTTGAAGTATGAAAATCATAAACTAAGTTTCCAGCAGTCTACTTGGTGTTTTGTGGAAAGTAGTTATATGGGCCCAGGTGAGTGTATGGTAGTGGAGTATCTGCTGTAAGTACACGATCTGGATCAGTTTTCTGGTAGCAGAGTTATGGTTATTATTGACTAGTTTGGTGATAAGTATTGATTATTGATTATTGATTTATGTTTAACAAAAAGAGTTAGCGTCCTTGTTTTATGTTGTCTGGAAAATTCCCGGGGAATCAATAGCAGGTGGCGATAGAAACCACACTGCAGTGAGGTTACTCGTCTGTTGGAATAACACTGAGAAGCTAGGTAGGGCTGGCAGTGTTAAAGTAGGGACTATTTTCTGTGTAAAAGTGAGAGTGATTGATAGTAAAGAGTTCGCTAGTGAAACTTTAGGCGTTATATCACCTAGAAATGGTAACCCTGAAGGAATAGCAGGTTCTTCCAAGCTAGATTGACAGCAAAAGGAGTTCGCTGGTGAAACTTTGGTCTCAATTTTCCCAAATGGGTGACATCGGAGGAGTAGCAGGTTCTCTGGAGCTTATATGAAGAGTAAGCAGAAGGTTTTACTCGCAGTAGAAATAAATAAACTATCCTTTGATTTAGTGGAACAGACAGAGTAGCGAATGTCTTTATGTCGTTAATAACAAAGAATTTTAAAGAAAATATTGAGAAATAAAGTTTCGTATTACCTTGTGAAGGGAGGGTCAGTTGCCGGAGTGGTCCTGACGTCACAGTGAGCCGCGCTGGGATTGGTAGAAACAGCGGGCGTGTGACAGGAGCAGCCTTGTAAAGGAGGGGTCAGTAGTAAGGAGCAGAACTGACGTCAGGAAGAGGCCGCGCTGGCATTGGTCAGATCACGGGCGTGAGCCTGATTTGATTGGATAGCTAGTTAGAAGCCACGCTAGGATTGGTGGAAAGAAAGATTGTATGCAGGATTTTGATTTGACTGATAGTGCAAGACGTACAGGTAGAAGATTTCAAGGGTTTGCAGAGTACAATTTTCTACATCGTTCCTCAAGGATGTATGGAGAGAAAAGAAAGATGTCATTTTTAAAGAAAATTAAGAATTTCTTTGTAAAGGATAAGCCTGTATTGACTAGAGAGGGAATTCCTATTCCGCCACCAAAGACACCAGCATCTTTTATGATGATGGAAAGAGGATATCATACTTGCGTGTGGTTGGAAAACTGGATAGAATATACAAAGGATGATGGAGTGTTAGCATTTCCTAAAGATGGTACGTTTAATGGGAGGATTCTTCAGAATTTGAGATTGAAAATGAATGATTTGGAACCTAGACCTAGGTTCACTCAATATGAGGCTTTGGAAGAATGGGAGACTGAGTCATATGAACGAGAGAAATGCAGAGGTAGAAGGTATAGAGGATTCTTTCCCAGACACTTGCATGAGTCACGCGAAGGGCAGATGAAACAATGGAGGAGAGCTATGGTATCAGAAGGTTTATATCTAGTGTTAATGGCTGAGGAAAAGTCTGGAGGAACGTGTAAGGAGAAAACGAAACACATGAACACAGCAGGATATGGTGAATCAGATGACGAGTTGTTAGAGGACATATTAATTAAAAATCCACCACCATATCAGGAAGCAGCTAGTAAGGTTACCCCAAGTGCACCAGTAATGGGAATGCCATTAACCCCACAGATTTTACATGAGACGTCATATAACAGAGTGTTGCAGGATAATGAAAGAGATGCTTTGAATAAAACTAGAGAAGAACTAGTTCAAAAGATAAGTCAATTAAATTTGAATACTGAAGCTTTGACAGTACCAGTGACCATTGGTCCGGTAATCCCATTGTATGGAGATAATAAGATATGCCAGAAACCACAACCTGTGACAATTCCATTAAATAGTCCTAGAAAAGAAATAATAATTACAGATGATCAGGTTAGCGAAAGTGAGTCAATTGTTTGATTAATGGATCTCCCTAATGTGGAACCTTTGACGGAAACTCCAAAGAGAGTTACGCCCATGAATTTGAGAGAAAGAAGACCTTTGGTTCATACTGGAACTGGAGGCGCAACAGTAGTCACCTCTGAAGAAATAGAAAGATGGGCACAGGAAAGAGATAATCAGAACCCAACACCAAGGATTTTAGACATCAGCAGATTGAAAGTGGAATTGGAAGAGATGATGATAGGATGTGTGGGTACAGAAAGATTGAACGCTTATAATGATGAGGAGTTATTATTTTTATGTAAGAGTATAACCAGGAGAGCAAGAGTATTTCATGAGAGATTGACTGAAGTTGCTTCAGAGATTGGAATAGACATAGGGAAATCAAAGTTGTTACAGAAACCATATCGAGTGGACTTTACTGATAAAGATTTAGAAAGTGTAAATGCTTCTGGAAACAGACTACAGATAAAGGAATTAATGAACATTTTGCAAAAATGGGGAGACATTGATAAATGGAGAATTAGATGGATAAGAAAGAAAGAGGAAGTACAAGCGAGAGAAGCAGCAGCTGCATTTCCAGTAAGAGAATCAAGCAAAGTGGAAAAATTGTGTCCAATGAGAGAGGTTCCTGGAGGAGGATATGTTCATGTTCCTTGGAGTAGACAAGATATTTTGTCATTTACAAATGATTTTCCAAAGCTGAGAGAAAAACCAGTTGAATGGTACAAACAGGTAGAGATATTTGTGAAGGTTTCAAAGGTTTTATTGAAAGACCTGGATGGTCTATTTGATATAGTGGTACCTGCTGATTTATGGACAGAATGCAAAATTACAATTGATTGGCCTAATGAGGAGTATGCTAGAGATGCAATGACAGGAGCACCCTCGGAGGAGGTGATGAAAAAGTTTCACCAAGTGATTATGCATTTGAAAGGGAAAAAATTCCTCCTAAAGAAACAGATTGGGTAAAAATAGATAGAACAACCCAAGAACCAAATGAATCTGTACATGCATATTATGAAAGATTGTTACAGGTGTTTAAGCAGTATAGTGGTTTTGAGAATATCGGTGACAAGGATATGGGACATTTTGTGTATCGGTTTGTATATGGTCTGAAACCAGAAATCAGTCAGATGATACAGCAGCACATGTTGTGTTGGCAAAGCAAGACAGTGGATGAGATTTTGAAGTATGCGAAATATTGCGGAGATGACATTGAAGCCAGGCGTAGGAAGCTAAAAGAGAAAATGATGTGGGCACAAGTTAAATTGGCAGAACAGCAAGAAGAGAAAACAAATGACCAAAATAATAATCAAGTGAAAGAACAGAGTCAGAGTAATCAAGGAGCGAATGGTAATAAATATAGGGGACGAATGGACAGAGAAGAAGCGAAAAAGAAGTTTCCTTGTCATGCGTGCGGAAAGCTTGGACACTGGAAGAACGAGTGTAAGAGTACTCAGAATAATAAGAGTAATAATGGGCCAAATCAAAATTTAATCCCACAGATGCAGAATGAAGTACTTATGAATCAGCAGCAGCAGGTAGTTACTCCACAATATCAGGTGCCATCAGCTCCTATGCCAAATTTTGTGAATCATCAAAGTTTCAGTGCAAACACCGGATTTCAAGGAGAAAGTGGTAAGAATAATAGAACAATTACACAATATTTTTTACAGAATGATGAGGAACATTCAGATGTCGCACAATGACGGTGCCTGAGGGGGGAGGAAGAGGAGTGCGTGCTTGGCGCATCCATGCCGGTAGATCAGTCAGGTCCATTTGTTGATGGGAGAGTAGAAGGTAAAGACATTACTTTCCTATTGGATACTGGTGCTACCAGGTCTACTGTGAGAACAGCAGACATCCCAAACCTATCCCTCTCGGGAGAATCAATCCAAGTTGTAGGCGTGTCAAACCAACAGATTAGAACCCCAATTACCAAACCAATGGAGGTGCACATTGGAAATTTTAAAGAAATGCATCGGTTCGTAGTTTGCGATTCCAGTCCTGTAAATCTGTTGGGAAGAGATCTTTTGTGCAAGATGAATTGCACGATCTATTGTACACTGGATGGTGTCGCTTTCCAAACTCCTGATGAAGACGTTGTATACAAGATGATGTTAGCCAAACAGGGAACAGAAGTAGATGAAATGTTTTCACTAATAACTGAGAATGAATTACCAGAAGAGTTGAGAACTACAGTTAATCCAGAAGTGTGGGATTTTACAGGAAAAGACATTGGGCTAATGACAAATATAGACCCAGTTAAAGTGACAGTGAAAGAAGGTGCAGTGTATCCAAACACCCGACAGTACAAGATGAGTCCAGAAGTAAAAGCAGGAATTATTCCAGAAATTGAACGAATGGTTAAACAAGGTATTTTAAAAGAAGTGATGGGTAGTCCCTGCAATTCGCCAATAATGGGACTGAAAAAGCCTAGCGGAAAGTACAGAATAGTGCAGGATTTACGGAAAATAAATAAAATTGTAGTGCCTTGTTGTCCAATAGTGCCAAATCCAGCAGTGATCCTTTATCAGATACCTTGGATTGCAGGTTGGTTCACAGTAATTGATTTATGCCAAGCGTTCTTTTCTATTCCTTTGCACCCAGACAGCCAGTATCTTTTTACGTTTAAGTTTGAGGATCATATTTACGCATGGTGTCGAGTTCCTCAAGGGTACACAGAGAGTCCTTCAATTTTTTATCAGATTTTGAAAAAGTGGTTGGAATCATTGATTATGCCTGGAAAATCTGTTTTGGTCCAGTATATTGATGACCTGTTGGTGGCATCAAAAACACGAGAAGATTGTGTCACAGACACAATTGCATTGCTGAACCATTTGGCTGAAGGAGGACACAAGGTGTCTCCAGAAAAATTGCAATTCTGTCAACGAGAAGGTAGATATTTAGGGCATAAAATAGAAAGAGGAGTTAGAAAAGTGACGCCGGAAAGAATAAAAATAATTAAAGAAATGCAATTGCCACAGACCCAGAGAGAAATGAGAATGTTTCTAGGAGTGGTTGGATACTGTAGGCAATGGATTAATGGTTTTTCAATGTTAGCAAAGCCATTGATACAGATGATCCGGAAAAGAGCAAAAGATCCGATTGATTGGAATGATGACTGCATAGAGGCATTTGTGAAATTAAGAAACTGTTTGTGTGAGGCTCCTGCTTTGGGCATGCCTGATTATTCAAAAGACTTTGCATTGTTTTGATGTGAGAGAGAAAATTGTGCACTTTCAGTCTTAACACAGAGACATGGATTGAGTCGACGTCCAGTGGCATATTTTTCAGCTACTTTGGACCCAGTGGCTTCAGCATTGCCTGGCTGCTTAAAAGCAGTAGCTGCTACTTATATGAGTCTGGAGCAAAGTGAGTCGATAGTGATGGGACATCCGGTAAAGGTTTTTGTTCCACACTCAGTTGAGATTCTTTTGACAAGAACAAGAACACAGCATCTCACCCCTAGTCGACTGACTAAGTTAACCCTGGGCAAAGCACTACGCTACGCTCGCGTAGTTTGCGAAGTTTGCGCTACTTCGCACAATGCGAATTGCACGTAGCACAGTGCAAACACGCGTAGCGTAGCGTAGTGCAGCGGTCATTTTTTGCTTGCTCGCGGTCCTCAACGTCAAGTTGGCGACCGCGAGCAAGCAAAATGACATCCCGGCGAGACTTTTGCCTCGTTCGCGATCAGCAACATCAAGTTGCTGATCGCGAGCGTGGAAAATAAACCTCCCGGCGAGATTCTCAACGCGGGAGGTCAGGTTTCTCATTGCGAGTGGTCGCATATGCTCGCGACCGCTCGCGATGAGAAACTACCAGTCCGCGTTGAGAAAGCTGCCGCTCGAGTAAAAATCTACTCGAGCGGCAGTAAAAGCATAGCTCGCACTGTGCAAGATGCCGTTTTCAATGATTGCACAGTGCGGACAAGCATCCGGCACTGTGCAATCATTGCGAACAGTGCACTACGCAGTTCGCGTAGTGCTACGCGTAGCTCGCGTAGTGCGAACTGCACTTTGCGTAGCTTCGCGTAGCGCTACTTCGCGAACTACGCCCAGGCTTAGACTAAGTATGAAAGAGTGATTTTGGGAGCTGAGAACGTGACTGTGATAAGGTGTACAATTATGAACCCAGCTACCCTACTGCCAGACCCCTGCGATGAAGAAGTGAGAGATGAGTGTGAGCATGATTGTTTGGACGTGACTGAGTTATGCACGAAGCCCCGGCCTGATATGAAAGAGACACCTTTGAAAGAGGCTGACCATGAGTTATTTGTAGACGGTTCCTGCCTCAGAACACAAGAAGGAGAACTAAGTGCTGCATATGCTGTTTGTAAAATATCTGGGGTAATTGAAGCATCCTGTTTACCTGGGGCCAAGTCTGCACAAGTAGCTGAATTGGTTGCCTTAACAATGGCATGCAAAAAGGGGAAAAATTGGAGAATAGCCATATTTACGGACAGTCAATATGGGTTCGGGGTTGTGCACAACTTCGGGCAGCTCTGGATGCAGAGGGGATTTCTGACTTCTTCAGGATCTCCTATCAGAAACAGCAAAAATGTGAAGGATTTGTTGGAAGCATTACAATTGCCAAAAGAGATAGCAGTTGTAAAATGCGCTGCACATCGGTCAGGAAATGACTGTGACTGCTGGCAATAATTATGCTGATCAAGTGGCCAAATACTGTGCCAAAAATACAGTGGCCATAAACAGAAAAATTGAAACGGGTGAAACCAGATGCCAACTTATGTTTTTCTCAGTACCAGAAACATGGGACGAGATTAGACAATTGCAGGAAGAAGTTGAGGAAAAGGAAAAGGAAATTTGGATAAAGGCAGCCTGTACAAAGAGACCACATGATGAGGTATGGGTGTATTTAGATGGAAGACCAGTCATGCCAGATTGTTTGCTTTCAAAAATGGCAAGAGTGTATCATGGAGCAACACACATAGGGAGAGATTCAATGATCAGGCTATTCAGACAGAGTTGGTACAATCCGAAGTTCAGGGTAGTCGCAGAAAGCCTTTGCCAAAGATGCTTAACCTGTCAGCAGCAAAATCCAGGTAGAAAGACAGTGGTAAGCTGGGGAAAGATTGGAAAGTCAGAAGGACCCTTCACTAGATTACAGTTGTATTTTATTGAATTGCCCCCATGCAATGGACTGAAATATATACTTGTCATAGTATGCCTTTTCTCAAGATGGGTGGAAGCCTATCCCACTCGAAGAAATGACAGTCTTACAGTTGCAAAATTGTTGTTGAGGGAGTTAGTTCCACAATTTGGTTTTCCAGTCACTTTGGAATCAGATAGAGGCCCTCATTTTAATAAGGAAAAATAATTCGATTAATCTGTGCTGCATTTAACATTGAACAAAAACTGCACTGTGCTTATCGTCCAGAGGCTTCTGGAATTGTTGAGCAAATGAATGGCACTATCAAGTCAAGATTGGGGAAGGTCTGTGCATCCACAAAGCTGAAATGGCCAGATGCATTACCTCTTGTATTGATGGGTCTCAGAAGTATCCCAGACAGAAAAACAGGAATTAGCCCACATGAGATTCTCATGGGAAGAGCCATGAGACAGGCATTTATTCCTGGAAATAAACTAATGAGTATAACTGATGATCTGGTATTGTACTATTGCAAAGGATTGGCTGAAATGATGCGTTCTGTCTCTCACCAGGTTGGAGAAGACGCAGTTGAAAGACAGCCAGAACAAGCGCATGATTTGAATCCTGGAGATTGGGTGCTAGTGAAGAAACACGCAAGAAAATCATGCCTAGCGCCAAGGTGGCACATACCGCGGCAAGTCATACTAGTCACTACCACAGCAGTGAAGTGTGCAGGTTTGCCCAATTGGATTCATGCTAGCCATACCAGAAGAGTTCCGAGCCCATCAGCGCAACAAGAGCAACCACTGATTGAACAGGCTGAAGCGTCAGGAGTTGTAAGCTGTGAGATTGAAGAATCTAGAGTAATAGATTTTGAAAGACAACCATATGACGAACAGCCAAGTACAAGTCAGGAAGAGTGAATACCAGTGATTGAAATAATTGATGATGTTATTGAAACAAGAAGAAGAACATAACTGAAAATTCAGGAAAGTAGTCAGGAAGAGACAGGGGAAGAAGAACACACTCAGGTGGAAAATAAAAAAGACTTTCACGAACCTGAGGAGGGTAAAATAGAAGAACACGTTCAGGCAGAAGAGGAAAAGTTTGAATTAAGACCTGAACAGGATCAGATAGCGTTAGAAAAACAGGTTCCGGCAGAAGAAGAAAAGTTGGAAGTAAGACCTGAACAAGGTCAGATAGAATTAGAAGATCAAGCTCAGGAAAAAGAAGAACAAAATACGGTAAGACCCGAGCAGGTGGAAGCGAAAGAAGGTACAAGCACAGAAAACAGAGAACCAGAACAGATTGTGCCTAGAATAAATGAAATAAAAATAACTTTACAAGAAGATAAAGAAGGTGAAAACGCAGTACAAATCAAAAGAATCAGAAAGGGAGACAATTGGCCAACTGGAGTATAGAAATTAAAATATCACTTGAGAAAATCTGAAAAGAGACCAGAACAAGTAAAAGAAGTCACAAGTCAAACACAATCCAAACAAACTTTGGCAAAAACAACTCAAAGAAATCCAAGATTGAGAAATTTAAAGAGGAGATACAAGGCTCCTGAATGGACTTACGTCATACTCGAGGAATTTGAATCCCTAGATCTGACTGATGAAACAGAAGAAATTCATATTGTTCAGATTGATGAAAGCAAATTGAGGCCTCCTTAAAAACGAAAAGGAAAGTCAAACTGACAAAGAAAAGATAAGAGAAAAGAAATTTTCTCAGGAGTAAAATGGCAGAAATTGAAGTTACTGGGAAACCAAAATGTGGATTAAAAAGAAAGTGTTTTAGATTTTGTTTTTGTAGTATTTTATTAATAGCATTAGTATGGTTATTCCTAACAGTAGGAGTACCTTTGTTAATGAAAACAAGTGACAAGAATAATACAGATACTAATGCTAAGGTGGATAGAATAAAAGAAACTGAAATAGAAATAGGGGAAGAAGATGAAGCAAATTATCATAATGAATCAGACTATAATACGTCTTCTAATGTGTTTATTAAATTGTTATTTCAATATGTTAGTACTATGGAGATTAGTAATTGCTACGTGTGTATGAAGTTACCCTCATCAGTATCAGAAGGAATGACATATCACCATATACCTTTGACGTATGGTGTGTCATGTAGTATTTTGTCAAGTTTATTTTATGCTACAGGGAGACTTCAATATTTTTATTCAGACACAGATGTAGTATTTTCAGAATTACCTATTAGAAAGAATATCAATCCAGTAGCTAGTAGTAAAAATGCAGTTTATGGGTGAGTTTTTCTTAACAATGAGTTCAATAGATTTAGTTCAAGCACATAAAGATAATCTAACATGTACATTAAGAAAAGAGGAAAAAGATTTTTGGGATTTAGTAGAAGAAAGGAGACAGGATTTAATAAAGAAGGCAACTGAACAGAAAACCCATGTATCTCCATGGGCTGGGAAGGAGGGAATCTAGGCAAGTGGCAAGGCTCATGCTGCGATGTCCCTGGATTTTGTGAAAAGAGGAAAATTCTGCCTCCATAGATTAAAGACAGATTATAACAATAATTACATTGGTTCCAGTGAATGTGAACACAACTTCCTAATTCTAGGAGGGTGGGGACTAAAAGGGGGAACTGATCCTGTGTTTCCAGGAGTGTATTATGTTTGTGGGAGCAACGCCTATTATAGGTTACCTGCAAGATGGTACGGGAGCTGCTACTTTGGAATAGTTTTTCCAAAGATCTATCATGTAGATAAAATCAGTGGAACCAATGGAAATTCTAATGGACTAACACGTAGAAAAAGAGCTAGTTTTTCTGAAATTGTAGGAGACATTTTTAGTGCACTGATACCCTCAGTTGGAGTCATTCTTAATTCACAGAAAATTTGTAAGTTATCAACCATAGTTGATCGTCTTTCTACAGACACTGCAGGAGGATTCTTTAATGATTAACACAGAAATGGTTGCAATCAGGTCTATGGTTTTACAGAACCGTCTTTCTCTTGATATATTGTTAGCAAAAGAAGGTGGAGTCTGTGGCATGTTGAAAATTCAACATTGCTGCACTTATATTCCGGACAAGAGCAGAGAAATTAAAGGATATATTGAAAACATTACAAGAATGCATAAAGACTTGACCCAACTGGAGGTTGACAGTGTGTGGGGAAGACTAACAAAAAGTATAACATCAATAGGGAAATGGTTTGTTGATTTTGGGAAGGGTTTTCTAGGTCAAATAATAATACCATTAGTTATGATAATAACAGTAGTGATGATAATAATGATTACATATAAGTGTTGTAGAAGAGGAAGGAAAGAGAAAATACATTTTGAAAGAAAAGGAAAGGGACAGAAACGAAAAAGAAAATATGATGAAATACAGCTGGAAGAAATAAAAGGCAGATTATACAAGAACATGAGGGATTTAGAAGGAAACGAGTTGATTGATGAAAAATTGAGAGGAAAAATAGAGAAAACTGAGAAGTGCTAAAGTTGGTATCTGGGATGTGATGGGTAATTTTGTGATGGCTTAAGATGCCATCAGAGAGGGGATTGATGGAGCAAGGACTCGTAAATCAGACTTGCTCGGAAGCAATCCTTTCGTTTTAACTCATTAACGAATTACTAACAACGTGTTTGTAATTAATAATTCGCATTTAGAAAAAGACACGCGGGACAGTGAAGCTTGCCTATGTGTTTACTAACTGCAATAACATGAACGAAGGACTAAAACACACTTTAACAAGGGATCTTTACTGCGCATGCGTCTACTAAATCTACGTAGTATGATGTACTAATGCTTGGAGGGAAAATCTTGCGCCTGCGCAAAAGACGATAAAATGGCCGCTTGAAAGCTCACGTGCATGGCACCTGTTTGGCTGAAATAGAAAATATGTTTTATACTAACGCAAATGCAGAAAGGGTAATAATAATTAGAGTGGGTTAGAGTAGAGGTTGGTGGTGTTCAGTGAAACCATTGATTTTTGAAAATAACATTTCTTCTTTTGACTTTATTATTAGTGCGCATTTGGGCCCTCCACACTTGTCTGAATTGAGCTGACTGACTTGACCCCACGCATGCGCACCGGAGAGAGAATAAAGAAAGATGAGTAAGGACTTGTCACGCGTCCAAGGCCAGCGAAGATGTGCCCTGGGAACATGAGGGTGAAAAGTTCATATGAAGGAGCTTTATTCATAACATTGCAACATTTTGTATTGATAAAGTTTGGAGATGTATGGGAAAGGAAATGATTTAATGAAGTTTGAGGGGAGGGATTTGAAAACAATGGTTTAATGAAATAAGTGAAATGTAAGCATGGTGTGACGATCATCCTCCCTCGCCTGTCCAATCAGAGTTAGTATTTTGTGAAATTGAAACATTAATGGGTGGTACATGGTTATGGAAAGGTATAATTGAGGTAGTTTTAGTTAGTTAGATTAGCAGACACGGGGAGAAGCTTATTGGGAGCTGACACGGAGCTTAACGGGAGCACAGAAGCAGAGCTCGGGATGCTGTCGGTGCTGGGGTGGTGCTGATACAGTGAGAGGCTGATGAAGAAATCAAATGCAGAACCATCTATTTAACTTAATTGGGTTAGAAAGAAGATCGTGGAAGAACCACGAGGAGGAAGAGAGTGTCAGAGAGGGGTGCGACACAGTCGTCGGTATTTAGAGAGGTGAAGTATCCTGTCCTGATTCCTGTCCTGAAGTCTTTGTCTCCTGCTCTATCCTGGGGGACCCTTACCAGCCCTTTGGCCAGGGGGTTGGTCTTCACACCATACTTGGTAATTATAAATTCATCGTATTGATAGATGTTCTTCTCTCTCTGTCCTCTTCTTTCTGAGCATACTTATTATGTGGATCTGAATTGCTATTGTCTATTGAAACTCGATTGAATTGACACTCCTGCGAATGAGGGTGTTTGTACTGAAACGGTTGAGATGGTTCGTACATAGGCTGTCCGGAAATCGGTTAAAACCGACTGTGCCCGACAGTACCCTACCGGATGAAAATCAGTTGACCCGGTTTAACCCGAGTGTCACTGATTTTCATCGTTGTTGCACCACTTGGCCACTTGAGGGAGCCAAAGCGTTACAAAGAAAGCTGCAATTTAGGCCAGAGAAGGAAGCAGCTCCGAACGTGAGTCACCCCCATTTAATTCGGGGAGACACATTGGTTGCCAAGGTTGGTGGGTGGGGCCAGGTCCCATTGAAAATACTGCCCGGACTTTGTCTGGCCCCACACACCGCACCACACTTCCGACCGCCACGACAACGAGACGACAACGAGACGACGACTGCCAGTGCTCCAAGTGCTCCAACGCCCAGCAGGTAAGTTCTGTGTGTGTGAAGGGTTGGCCTATTTGTGTCTTAGCACGAAATTGGCCTAGGGGCATTCGAGCACCAAGCCAGGCTTGTGTCTGCCAACACGAGGACCGTAGTCCCGTGTCCAAGGACGGTACGCTTGGGGTTCCCGCCAGACTACAGAGCCCGTCTGATTGTCGCATACCCGTGCCACAAAAATGGGAACATGCTATAGAGACTTGCTGTTCAGTAGCTAAGGGCAGGGCTCGCTCACTCTTAAAACCACGCAGAGGGCATTTCCATCGCACCAGGTGACAGGTATCTTCTGGCATTGTAGTTTGCTTCCGACCCGGGACTGTATTTGAATGTGGTGCTCACATATGTGCTGTCTTCCTGCTTATGCAGTTATAGTTTAAAATACCTCCCAGCCAGGTGCGCAACGCCCATAGGGCTCAAAGTGCTTCAACACCCCCCACCCCCAAAACCCCGGTCGTTTGTGTAAGCCCGGGCTGAGACAGCTTCCCGGGCACACACACAGCCGCACCCGAGTACTTCGCAGGTCTTTAAAAGACCATTTGCTTGTTAGTGAGGCTTTGTTGTTTTTTCATCCCTTCTAGAGCCCCTGCATCTCCACTCAGACAATTGCTGGAAGAATTAGCCCCCCCCCCCGAATTTTTTCTTAGCCCACCCCGAAATTTAGCTCTAGTTGCTCATCTGCTGTGACCAATAGCGCACTCGCCAGCACTGGCAAGAGGGACACCTCTGGCATTCAAAGGTACACTGCCAGGCTTGGGTCTGCCAACATGAGGACCATAGTCCCGTGCCCAAGGACGGTACTCTTGGGGTTCCCGCCAGACTACAGAGCCCGTCTGATTGTCGCATACCCGTGCCACAAAAATGGGAACATACTATAGAGACTTGCTGTTCAGTAGCTAAGGGCAGGGCTCGCTCACTCTTAAAACCACGCAGAAGGCATTTCCATCGCACCAGGTGACAGGTCTCTTCTGGCATTGTAGTTTGCTTCCGACCCGGGACTGTATTCGAATGTGGTGATGTGGTGCTCAAATATGTGCTGTCTTCCTGCTTATGCAGTTATAGTTTAAGATACCTCCCAGCCAGGTGCGCAGCGCCCATAGGGCTCAAAGTGCTTCAACACCTCCCACCCCCAAAACCCCGGTCGTTTGTGTAAGCCCGGGCTGAGACAGCTTCCCGGGCACACACACACAGCCGCACCCGAGTACTTCGCAGGTCTTTAAAAGACCATTTGCTTGTTAGTGAGGCCTTGTTGTTTTCTCACCCCTTCTTAGAGCCCCTGCATCCCCACTCTGCCGATTGCTTGAAGGCATCATGAACACTTTAGCAGTGGACAGTCAAAAACAGTCGTAACAGTGGTAGGCGGCAACTGCTGCTCTAGCTGTAACAACTTCTAATTCTCCTTCTCCTGTCTATGCTGTTCTTAAAAGAGGGATAGTGTGATCTCAGAGTACCATCTCATGCGCACTCCTAGTGTATCTCACAGGTATATCCCCAGTCTATTTCCCACCTGACGTGCACTCAGTGTACCTCTTTATTCACAGGGTACCACCCACAAGTGCTCAAAGTACCACCCATGTGTACTCACAACCTGAATCCGATGTCTCCTTGAAATGTACCTCCTGGGTGTACTCACAGTAGCATCCTATGTTTACTCACAATGTACCTCCCAAGTGTACTCGTAATGCATGGACTGTGTGTAATTAGTTTTCCCCTCATGTGTATATATAACGTAACTATATATAATACTCATTGGAAGTGCCACATCCATTTGTTCTTCTCACGGTCTACCCTCAGTGTCTTCCCAGGTGGATTCGCTGTGTACCTCCAACATGCACTGTGTACCGCAGACTTATGCTCAGTAAACCTTCAGTGTGTACTCACAGAGTAAATCACATATCTGCTGGTAGTGTGCTTCCATGGAGGCGCACATAGCTATCCAAATGTAACTCGAGCCGTGAGGTGGCCCACTGGACACAATTGCTACCAGTAGTAGAGCAGTAGGATTTACAGGGACAGTTTGAGAAGCACTGCTATTATATTTTCACCCAAAAAGAATTTAGAAGCATTCTGGAGCGCTTTACATGAGCACCAGTTGCGTTACAACCTCTTCTGACATTGGACACCCGTAGGGCCAGAGCAACACCGGGCCCCCTGCCTGGCTCACGTGGGGGGGAGAGGAGCTGTTGTGGTCTGGCGTCCGTCTTGCTGCAGCCGCACCCGAGTACTTCCCAGGTCTTTAAAAAACCATTTAGTTAACGAGGCTTTGTTGTTCTTTCACCCCTTCGTAGAGCCCCTGCATCTTCACTCTGCCGATTGCTTAAAGAATTAGCCCCGCTCCCCCGAAATGTTTTCTTAGCCCCCCTCCGAAATTTGGCTCTAGTTGCACCTCTGCCTCAACTGAAGTATCTTGTTTAAGAGTACGAGTTTCTTGGTGCACTAGATCTGTCTGTCTACGGCCTTTCGTGGATGTATGGGTCAATTCACTCAGTTTGTCCTGTTTGGCTTTTGAAATTAAAATGCACAAAAACACCGGAAGTAAAACAGATGGCCTTACAGAGCCAGGAAGTGTGGACCGCTCTAATGCTTAATAACAAGGCTGCTCTGCTGCTTAAAATTAAAACAAACACGAAGAAAGACATGTAATTAATTTCTACGCTTTGGAAAAGTGCCGGGTATGCTGTGTAGGCGGGGACTGGAGGACGCACATGGATCTGGTCGCCCCTTGTAAGCAAGAGTGCTGACATGGGGTGCTCTGTGCCGCAGTGATGCTTTCTGGCACCCCAGTATGACACTTTTAGTGACTTTGGCACTGCAACATGTTCCCTGTTAGAATGCTTGCCACTTGGTAAGCAAAGAAGTGTTGACGACCAATTCAGGAAATTCTATTTTACAATGCATGAGAAATGGCTAGCTATGATGCATAGAAATGTCCCTTCACCAACCATGGCGTTTGAAGTCAACGAAGCCTCACTTTGGTACTCTGCACAAGTGTTAGATCCCTTCTGTAAAGGGGAATTTTCTCCGGACTTTGAAAAGTACAGCTTCATTTTTGACCGCTTTAATACCTCTGAGGCCATATGCACCCAGTTCAACGCATATGTTGCAGAACCTGGCCCAGAGAATGTCAACCTTGAGGTGCACCAGTACTGACATGGAAAGCTACGTCAGTGGCCAGAGTTGGAAAATTGCGTACTGGCTGTTTTGGCGTTGCCAGTCTCAAGTGCCAATGTCGAGAGGGCCTTTTCGCAAATAAAAGTGTACATGGGAAGGAAAGAGAGAGCGCGAATGACCAAAGAATCACTGAAGAAATATTGTATGGTGTACTACAATAAATTCGACTTGTAAAAATGTATTTGGCCCTCATATACACTGTACGTACACTGTCTATATACCATGCATCAATGAAGAAAGACAGCAATAATGAAAGCAAAGCGTTCCATAAACACCGGTAAAACACCGGTAAAACACCGTTTCCGTTGTTTTTTATGGCGCAAAAATGAGTAACCACTAAAAAGCACTGTTTTTTTTAGGTATTGAAATCACTGGAAAACACTGACAAAATACCACCAGTATTTAGCAAAAATAGAAACTGAAAACAGGAAAGCCTATTCATACGCAACTAATTTAGATAAAGATTTTAAAACTTCTCGAGTCTGTGATTATTTCATTTAATTGAGAAATGTTTATTAAGTTATGTTAATTATCACCATCAACTAGTTCCAACTAATGGTCCATTGACCAGAGGAAAGAACTAATTTATCAGTGAAAGGTTTAGTTTGGGAAAGAAATAACTAGATCTTGAAGTATGAAAATCATAAACTAAGTTTCCAGCGGTCTACTTGGTGTTTTGTGGAAAGTAGTTATATGGGCCCAGGTGAGTATATGGTAGTGGAGTATCTGCTGTTAGTACACAGCTGGATCAATATGGTTAGGATTTCTGTTTTACATTTGGTAGGCCTAACATTCTGAGCAGTCGATGAATAGTGAACCTTCAAGAGAAAAGTGAGGTTTAAGACAACTTTGGAGAAGGATTAGTGATTAGGTTACATGAGTCTGTGGAAAGGTACAGTCGAAGTAGGCCTCTTTCTGCACCTCTGTTGCTTCTTTCTGCACTTCTTTTTCTTCTTTATCCACCTTTCTTCCTCTTTCTGAACTTCTGTTGCCTCTTTCTGCATTTTACTTGCTTCTTTCTGCACCTTTCTTCCTCTTTCTGCACCTCTCTTGCATCTTTCTGCACTTATCTTGCTTCTTTCTGCGCCTTTCTTCCTCTACATGTCTATGTAGGCCTAGTTAGAAATTAGCATTTAAAAAAACCTTAGAAATTCACTGAAAAAAACAGAGGTTTCAGGGACATTATTGTTAGGAATTAGCATTTAAAAATCCTTTGAAATTCACTGGAAAAAACAGAGGTTTCAGGCACGTTATAGTTACAAATTAGCATTTTAAAAACCTTTGAAATTCACTGAAAAAACCATAGGTTTCAGACACGTTATAGTTAGAAATTAGCATTTAAAAAACCTTTGAAATTCACTGAAAAAACCATAGGTTTTAGGGACAGTTATAGTTAGTTGGACATTGCACTCGTACAAAACCCGTGAAATTCCCCCGTTATAGTTAGTTCAGCTAACTATAACTCGCGCCCCCGCAATGCACTGCTGATGACGTCACATATTACATCACTCATGACATGGTCAGTGACATCACTGATGACATCACTGATGACATCTCAAATGACATCACTGATGACATCATCCACGTGATAATCTGATGCAGCTCCTCACACCCTAATATAACCTTTGATACACCCAATCTAAATTACAGAGTGCCATTCGCAAAACCATAGACACTCCAACACCAATAACTACATACCCACTCACTGATTCTTAGGTCTACACACACACACATCCACTCACTCACCCGTACAGTCACTCATACTTATGGTCACTCAGTACAGGACTATCATATGCACTCTTACTCCTATATAGACACTCAAACACCGCCACTCATCCATAGAGGTACTCACACACCTAGTCAGTCATGCAAATAATTAAACACACTGCCATTTACTCACCTATACAGTTATACACACACCAGCTCACTTAATCATACAAATACTAGCACATTGTTACGCTCTTATACAATCACTGATACAAGCACACACTCATCCATACAGCCACTATCACAATCACTCACTCTCGCTTATAGCTATTTATATACTCCAATACACATATATACTGCCTTTCACATATGTAGTTACTCACACATGTACCACTGGGACATACATTCACTCACTAACACACTCTTACACACACTTACCCACCCATACAGTCTATCACAGATGCACTCTTGAAACCATCCACCCAGTGAATCACCCACTCACACATCTATGCACAGTCGCACACACCCCATCCACACAAACACTCAGGCACCCATACAGATACTCATAGAACCAATCAATAACCCATATAGACACTCATGTAGCTATTCGCAAATCCATGCATCCACTTACACACCAACAGACGGATACAGACATTCACACAGTTTAGTCACTAACCCATGCATTCAGTAAGATACGTTTAATCACTCACTTGTAGAGTCAGTCACACACGTACTAAATCATCCATTCAGACACTTATACACCCACTCATTCTTCAATACGCCTTTCCCTATATATATTAAACATATTTAAACTTTACAGAAACACACAGTCACTGGATGATGTCATCAGTGATGTCATTTGAGATGTCATCAGTGATGTCATCAGTGATGTCACTGACCATGTCATGAGTGATGTAATATGTGACGTCATCAGCAGTGCATTGCAGGGCGCGAGTTATAGTTAGCTGAACTAACTATAACGGGGAATTTCACGGGTTTTGTACGAGTGCAATGTCCAACTAACTATAACTGTCCCTAAAACCTATGGTTTTTTCAGTGAATTTCAAAGGTTTTTTAAATGCTAATTTCTAACTATAACGTGTCTGAAACCTATGGTTTTTTCAGTGAATTTCAAAGGTTTTTAAAATGCTAATTTGTAACTATAACGTGCCTGAAACCTACGGTTTTTTCAGTGAATATATATATATATATATATATATATATATATATATATATATATATATATATATATATATATTGCCTACTGGTGGTTTACAGTCTAAACATCGATTGGAAAGTTGATCCACAGGTTCAGTTAAATGATGAAGATGAGTCAGCACTCTGATGGAAGACTAGGTAGGCGGTATCTGCATATTATATTCTTTTTGCATGAAGACGCTCGAGGAACAATCACCTCATGGTCCTTTATGCAGCTGGAGTGCCCAATATGCATGAGACATTTACTCAACGAGGTAGCACTTACTAGTTTACCAGATGAAAGTACTCCAGTTGGGTAGACGCTTACATCAAAACTGGGGACTCTTCTGGTAAAAAATGAGGTTCCAGTCTGGCCCAGGTGCGCATTTCACAGAAGTTAAACCTCAACGGGAAGCACTTACAAATATAAGCATAGCAGGTGCCCCAGCTGAAGCTCCATTTCAGTAAAGGACGAACGTTCATAATTTCTTGGGCTTGGCGGAGGCAAATCAAATGTGTTTCCTCTCGTATTCCACATTGAAAAACAATCTGAAATCCTTAACGGAGGTGAAAGCATCGTTGATCTAATGGAGCGCAATCTGATCTGATGTGACTGTGATGAGTGATTTCTTTCTTGTCATCTCCTGGTGAGAGCAAAGTCTATGGTTCTCCCTTTTGAATACCCTAAGTTTGCAAATGCCCAAAATCCATAACGTCACTCACACACCCACTCACAGACACACACAGGCACTGACACACCCATTCATAGACCCAAACAGCCACACATACTACCACTCACAGACCCATAGTGCCACTCACAAACCCAGTCACAGACCCACAAAGGCACTCACACACCCACTAACAGACCCATAGCATTACTCACACACCCACTCAAGACACACCCACGCAGCTACTCTCACACCAGTTCACAGACCCATAGCGCCACTCACAGACCCACACAGGCACTCACACACCCACTCACAGGCCCACATTGGCAATTGTACACTCACTCACAGACCCAGAGGCACTCACACACCCACTCACAGACCCATACCACCACTCACATGCCCACTCACAGACACACACAGGCACTCACACACCCAATCACAGACCCACACAGCCACTCACACCCACTCACAGACCCATAGCACCACTCACAGAACCAATCACAAACCCAAACAGGAACTCACACACCCACTCAAAGACCCACACAGGCACTCACACACCCACTCACAGTCCCATACAGCCACTCACACATCCACTCACATACCCATAGTCACTTGCACAGCCACTCATAGACCCATGCAGCCACTCATACAACCATTCACTGACCTATACAGCCACTCACACACCCATTCTCAAAGTTTACAGGTTACAGTTAGGAAATAGAATTTTAAAAAAACATAGATATTCACTGAAAAAAACAAAGGTTACAGGGACATTATAGTTAGGCTCAGATGTCACTCGTACAAAACCATAGAAATTCGACATAGTTTCCTGAGCTAACTATAACTTACATTTCCTTCAATGCACTGCTTATGACCTCACACATTACATCACTCATGACATGGTCAGTGACATCATTGATTATATTTCAAATGACATCACTGATGACATCATCGAGAGAACCACTCACACACCCACTCATACCCTTTTAATACCTCTCATTCACCCACTCACACACCCACACACACAACAACTCACATACCCATTCACAGACCCATACAAGTACTCATGCAACCACTCACTCATCCATAGAGCTACTCACACACCCACTCACTCATACAGCCACTCACACAACCACTCACTCACTCATACAGCTACTCTTACAACCAGTCACTTACCCATACAGCCACTCACAAAGCCACACACTCATCCATACAGCTACTCACACAACCACTTATTCACCTATAATGTCACTCACACACCCACTCACTCATCCATACAGCCTCTCAACACAGCCACTCACTCACCCATATAAGCACTCACACACCCACTTATACACCCATACAGCCGCTCACACACCCACTAACACACCTATACAGCCACCCAGACACCCACTCACAAATGAATACACAGTCACACAGCCACTCACACAATATGTTAGAAGTAGTATCACTCATTAGTAGTGCACTTAGTATACTAATTTATCTTTTGTAGTAGCTTAGTATATATGTTTAACAATCATGAACCTATACAAAATGCTTACACTCACTGGATAATGTCATGAGTGATGTCATCAGTGATATCATTTGAGATGTCATCAGGGATGTCACTGACCATGTCATGAGTGATGTAATATGTGTAAGTTATTGTTAGCTCAGGTAACTATAACTGCTGAATTTTTATGGTTTTGTACGAGTGAAAACTGAGGCTAACTATAACATCCCTGTAACCTTTGTTTTATTCAGTGAATTTCCATGTTTTAAAAAAATTCTAATTCCTAACTTTAACGTCCCTGTAACCTTTGGTTTTTTCACTGAATGTTTGTGGTTATATATATATATATATATATATATATATATATATATATATATACATAGAGAAAGAGAGAGGGAGATAGATAGACAGATAGATAGATAGATAGATAGATATCGTGGATTTCCTTATACTTTAGCATTACTTGACAAATGTTTGCCGACATTCTGCATGTTCAGCTTATACTTAGGTCCTCATTACAATTGCCATCGCTGCGGGCAGATGTCCACCCAAAAATAAGTCGGCAGTCCCACCTGCCTTATTATGATTGGACCCACGTGCAGGCAGTGGGAAAGTGCTTTTTCCTACTGCTGCTTGCGCTGCGGCCCAGGAAAAGTGCTGCAGCACAAGCCGCAGTAGGAAAAGGCACTTTGTGCACATCCATGCACCGTGTGCCAGGCACCATATGGTGCCGCCACACGGTGCACGGATGTGTGTGGGGGCACTATATGTTCCCTCTGGCCATTTGGCAGTGGCCCACAGGTTCCCTGCTTGGGCCCCCAAAGTCCCTTTCTGGCTGCCATGAAAAGGCAGTCGGTCATGTGAAGTGAGTGTTGGCCAGTCCCTGTGCAGCTTATGGCTGTCCCTCGGGTTTGATGTAACTGGCAATTACTAATGTCAAAAAATGAGCTTACAGGTCAAATAACTGGTCACTTTATCATTAACTCTCTCATTGAGATGACTATGAATATAATATTACATATTGGTTTCAGTATATTACTAATTGATGCTGTGTTTATAGGTGTTGTTACTTATTAGTATAAGTGTTCGGAGGCCACAAGTTCTCCCGGCTCTCTCATATCCTAATTGTTTCGAAGGTAAAGTGTGCCTGGGAGAGGTGCCGGCTACTGTGGGTGCCCTGTTCACTATTGGAAATGCAGTTTGGGCCAGATGTACTTGTTCAAGCACTCCTTGGGCACAAAAGGTGCAGATCAAGAAGAACAAGGGCAACTAACCTCATGCTAGTGAGCCCTAGATGAGGCCTGTAATATGCATGTTTCAAACCGCGAAGAGGTGGGGCATCTGGCAGCTGCCCCGTCCTCTTGTTTGTGTTTTTAAATCAACCCCTTCACCTTTGAAAAATGGGTGGTGGGCAAAATGCCACCCCTTTTAGAAATTGGATGGGGTAATGATAATGTGGAAGCATGCTCTAGCTCACATTCCCGGGATAACCAACGAAGGAACCCCCATACCTGAGCAATGGAACCTGGCTCCTCAATACAATGCAGAGCTCCAATATATACCATACTACACACAGAGGGACAGATTTGCTAAATCTGTGTGCGGACATTAATCTGCCACTGCACAACACAAAGCAAAGCTAGCGTTTGTTGCAACTTATTTTCAAATGCATTTTGTGTCAGACGTAGTAGACAAGCACCACAACATTTGGGTTGCACCAATGGCATCTTAGTGTAATCAAAATGAGCATTCTGTGGGCGTTACCTTACCACGCAATATAGTTGGGACACATTCTATAACAATACTTACTAAAGTAATGCAAGATAATCAAATTGCGTCAATAAATAGTGCCAAAGGAAAGCAGGGACAAAGACATCACATTAGCATGGCAGCAGAAAACACTAATAAAAGGGAAGTTAGAGATTCTCTTCCTCAGACAAAGGTGAATTATTATGCAAAGAACTTTTAACAACACAAGGATATCGCTGCTTAAAAAGAAAAAATAAATCAAGTCTAGGGTGGCAGTGTTTGGTAAGTGCTGAAGAAATAAAACAAAAATACAATCAAAGCACTGCTTTAATTTTGCACATGATTCAAACGTATAACGCCCGCTTGAGCCCACAAAAGGCACATACAAAGTTGCTTGCCCTGCTGTATCTCCTCTCATCTGGTGCATTCCAGAAGACTTGTGCAGAAGTTACAAGGTGCGATTTCAGTTTTCCTCCCCCGTGTTATATAGACCATCATTTACCTAGCACCTAACACCTTTGTTCTCTAAAATCAATTCTGGCAGAAGTGAAGGTACAAATCTATGCCATTGGCAACGTTCCACATTATATAGATTGCAAGGAAGAGACCTATGGTCCTGCAGCTGAGAATGAACACTTCCACAGAAAGAGGAAGCAGAGTTGCTTCATCAATGTGCAACAAATATGTGATGCAAACTTTAATAATAATAATATGCCCAGTGGTTGCTAATTGCCTGGCAGTACACTGTATTCGTATATCTTCCACCACAGTACAATCAACCAACAATTTGAAAGTTGCATGTATGATGAAGGACAATGATTGGGTGAGCTGTACACTGTAAACATGTATATGATACTAATAGTACATGAAAAATTAAATGTCTTGTGTTTCCTTGTGAAACAAGAATTATATAACGACATATCGGCTTCCTCAATGTGTTTTTGGGTACAGACATGTTCACATTTATACTGCAACAAGGTACAGTACATATTTGGCACAGTTATATTTTAGTAGTGACACATTTCTTTGTGGCATCTGAATGCATTTAATGACGCTGTCCTTTCCAATTCTAAACATAGCTTCTCAGAAGCTAGATTTGTTTGAACTGAGGAGGACATGGCATGTTGCATAATTACTTGTTTTGTAGTATGAAAGGATTCTCACATAATATTCTGACCCGTTACCACACCATTAAATTAATATCTCTTTCAGTCTCAAACTCTGATGTTTTACTACGTTTCCAAATTCTTATATTTAACAGAACCTATATTTTCATAGTTATACAGATAAAAAAGTGCTTTGCTTTAAAAACGTGTTAATATGTATCATCCCATCCTTGTTGCACAATGAAAAATCTTATTATTTGTAATGTTTTGTAGTATGTTTTGTGATATAATTGTGAGTCAAACATACACTGAATGGAGTTAATACTGTTTACCTTTTAGTTGATGTTATTGTAAATTTAGTGCCATTTCAATCATGAGGCATGCCAAGCACAATTTCTTGACTGCTACATTTTCACTTTTTTATAAAATACGAAATAATCTTATTTTTTTCTTTCTTATGTGTGTATAATAACATTGCTGGTATTGTTGTCATGCGAGGTCAGGGTATATGCTTTACATTGTCAAACTTCATTTGCAGTTATTTTTTATTGAAAGGCAAATTATCCAGTTTTCTGTCACAATTTTTATTTTGTCATCTTGATTGACAAATACTGAGTTGTGTGTATAACAAAGGCTATTTCCTAATAATTATTAATTATCTACACCCGTCACTATTTTTAAAACCTGTACTCATACTCATCTGTATGTGATCATCTGTCCAATCATGGCCCACAGAGCCAATAGCCAACCCAAATACACGTAGAGAGGAATCTTTGATACCTCACATTGAGAAAGTGGAAGTATAATTGAAAGATTTTTAACGTTTTAAAATTAAGATTCAGATGATCGAACTTCATGGAAAGGAAGTGTCTCTATAGGCCTTCAATGGTGTACCTAGAATAGTTGCATGTTCTGTACTTCCCAGCATCGTGGTACACAATGAAATGCCACTGGAGGACATTTCTTTAGATATTTAGTTATGAATGAAACAGAAAATAAAGAGAATTACACAATTCCTACACATGAGCATGACTCATACAATCCACACGCATCAGCAAAACAAATTCTAGACTCTCATTTCTATGAATTATTATTTTTCTTCTTCAGTTTAAAAATGTAATTATTGTAAGTACATAATGGGCACCCATGTGTAGTTCCTCTTATTTTAGTTGATTAAATAAACAAATGTAATTTTATATGCCATGCTCAGATGTCCCATAGACAATGCAATTTGTCACATATTTCAATTCTGTACATATATATGTTCTTCATATGGGAACAGGATCAGACAGCCTTAATGGAATGTTGTTGGCACTAAAGTTACTAACTAAGGGCCTCATGATGATGGTGTGATCGCCACCGAAAGGCCGTCGGTGGCAGTCCTACCGATAGAGAGCCCTTTGGTCTGACTGCCGCATTACAATGCTGGTGGTCGGACCCTTGTCTGTCTGAGGAAGGACCGCCACCTCCTACAGGATCAGTGATCCCAACAAGACGGTGGTCGGAATCTTGATCCTGAATGGAGGCAGTACAGAGGCAGGCACCGCCACCAGGATTACGATGTCCCTTTCCAACAGCCTTTTCATGGCGCTCCGACCACCATGTAAAGGCTGTCGGAAAGTGACTTTGGGGGCCCCAAACAGGGCCCGTCCCTCATGGGCCACTGCAAAGTGGCCCTTGGGCACATGTAGTGCCTCTACACATTATCCATGCACCGTGTGCCATGCACCATATGGTGCATGGCACACAGTGCATGGATGTGCACAAAGTGCTCTTTTACACTGCGGCTTGTGCTGCGGCCCTTTTCCTGGGCTGCAGCACAAGCCGCAGTGTAAAGGAGCACTTTCCAACCACCACTACGGCGGTCATATCGTTATTGGGCAGTTGGACCACCGACTTCTTATTGGGCGGTCTCCTGACCGCTGCAACATCGGACGGAGGTCCAACCGCCCAATATCATAATCGGGCCCTAAGTTGTTAAATTTGCAATGACATATTCATGCGTTATTTCTGATTCAAAGACCAATTAAATACACATGATTTTTTAAAATATGTTTATGTTAATATCATTTTCAAATACAAACACTTAATAGTCATAAAGAAATGGACACGTCACACACGTCAATGTTTCTTAAAAGAATTTATCATATTTAATAGTTATACATGTAATGCTGACTAACATACAAAGAATAATGTTTATCCCCTGTTTCTTAATGAACCCACACATACCACAAACATCCTCATGTAGCAATATAAATGTTCAGGAACAGTGTGTATGTGAGTTTCTAAGCACTAGGAACAGTGAAATGTGTTAATAGTCTAATTGTTCAATAATTATTTTAATATTTAAACTTATTTAGAAAATAAATAAAACTTTAATACATGTCCGATGTCAAGTAGTTTGAACGGATATTTGTACCAAGTAAAGTCTATTCCAAAAGAAAATTGTAAAAATCGTGTCTCTTCAGCAATGCTTCATATATACAGAGACGGCAGTGTGTAAAGGAGTAGTGTTTTTTTCACTTGTTCATCATGGTTGGCAGAAAAAGATTCTCTAGTTAAGACTTATATCTGATAGTATCCTCAAATGTTTTTGAAATGTAATAAGAATGCTTATCATGATGCCATTTATGTTTTTAGTTTAGCTAAATGTAGTGAAGTTTTAATTAATATACGTATTATATTTCCTATTTAAATTAGTCACCATGAAGAAGTCAGCAGGAAGCAGTACAGTCTTCTAATAAATCTACATTGCTCTATACAATAAAGATTTTAATTAAGGTAAAACCATATTTTTTAAATATATTTTCAATTTAAAGTGGCAAGTACCTTGGGTAGGCCAACACGGGAACAAAAAAGATAACAGTAGTGTGTATATTTGTTTTTAAACTTGAAAATTACCGAAAAGAACATGGTCAGAGTTTTTGGTTGGTGGGCATAGTTTGTACTCCCAATGCAGATGTGAGGAGCAGTGTGCATGAAAGTCGATTAGCACACTTTGCTGGGTGGGCCCATCATCATGAGAAAAGGAATTCGGAGCTTTGTAAACATTGAATATCATTTTTTTAATTAAAACAATTATTTGGATGTATAACCTCTTGGTAGAGGATGGACAGTATTTATTGGTTCTTCTTCATGTTACTGTGGAAATGGTTCAGACAGAGGAGATAATTCTGAAAAATAATGTGAGTATATTCACTTAACAAAATGTCTATTTTTCACTGCACAACCAACATATTTTAAACATTTGATTTAATGTAAAAATGCCAACGTGCCTTGATAATGGCCAATTAAAATGAGCAACATTTACCAGTTAAATGCCCTTTGAACCATGTCTAGACATACTATTGTACAAATGTAAAATTGTCTGTCATAATTCCGAAAGGAGAATATCATGCCTCCATTTCTACATTAGAAAAATCAAGTGTCTCTATGATCTAATAACGATATTTGTTCTTAATTTGACGATGATATAAGTTGAACAGGGTGGTGTCTGACTTTATTTTCCAAGT
Organism: Calotriton arnoldi; assembly: GCA_963921515.1. Classification (NCBI taxonomy): domain Eukaryota; kingdom Metazoa; phylum Chordata; class Amphibia; order Caudata; family Salamandridae; genus Calotriton; species Calotriton arnoldi. The sequence continues at coordinate 1,751,994 of CAWUFW010003360.1, forward strand.
GGATAATGTAGTGTCGGAACCCTTTTGGCTCCTTGGAACTGTGACATAAGTGCTAGAGCCGAGTGAAGTGAATGCAGGTTTAGAATGCTGGGTTTACGGTTACATGCAGAAGAATAAAGAAGTGTTTTACTAAGCTCTGTGTGTGGCGTAGTCATTATCAGGAACCAAGGCTGGAGAGGATGCTACAACTGACGATGAGATAGGGGATAAGCAACCCGAAGATCAATAGTGGTCTCCCAGAGAGTTTGCCATGGCCCAGCAAACTGCTCGTGCATGCCACGTCTGCCTCAGTTAAAGTGCCAAATCGACGCTTGGCTAATGTGGTCAAAGCTCAACTCCAGCCTGTCTAAAACATTTGAAGATAACAAAGGTTTCACTGTTCAGTCTACATATCGTTGGCCAAGAACCTGCTGGAAAGGATGTAAAAGAGGTATTGTGCTACTACGCAACCTAAAGCTATAGAACATATGGGGTGATAACGCTGCAAACAGAAGTGCTGCGAGACAGAGATTAACCTGGTGTCAGACAGTGCAAAGAGACACTTGCAAGCAAAGCAATTCAAATACAAGAAATGGTCATTTGCTTACCAGAACTGAGTAAAGAGAGTCATCCTACCACCGCATTGCGGGAAATGGCCCCAGAAGAAGTGTCCAGGGTTGTGTTTACAGAACCATCCATACCCGAAGCAGCACACCACTACAGTTGCCGAGTGGGGCTCAGTACAACTCCAAAGGTCTTCAAAGATCAGAAAGCCAAGAGCGGTGATCGGAAGGTTGTTTTCCCCATGGAAACCAAGAAAGAGGTTATGTTTCCTGTAATTGTCAAAGATGACCCAGAGGCCAGCATGTCAAAAGCCCTCAGAGATGGTTTGCATAAACAAGATAACCTAGCAATATTTGAGAGAAAACTACTTTCTACACCAGTAAGTTCTACAATGGTTATAATACCTCCGCCTTCCTGAAACCGCCACTACCATTTGACACCGCCAATAACCTGAATATTGGTGACAGATGGACTGCTTGGATAGAGACATTTGATGATTTCATTGATGTGCTGGAAGAAACAGATAGCAAGAAGATTGTCAAATACCTAAAGAATCTAGCTCGTGAAGGTGTAAAAGAAGTCATGAAGCAAATGCTGCGAGTTGACAAAATTACATACAGTCAATCAAAGAAGCCTTGAATTTCAAGCTCAAACCAATGCCAAATGTAGATTACCAAAGGTACATTTTCAGTCAAGAATGACAAAAAGATGGTGTAATCATCGACAAATTTGTTGAGAGACTGAATATGCTTATCAAAAACTGTTATTTTAATGAATATAATGATGAGGAAGATGCACACATCAGAATTGTTAGACCTGGCCTCATTGGCTTGGGTTTCCCCTGTATTTCTGTCTTTACCTCTTGTATTTTTGCTGTGTGTTGGACTTTGTTTTGCTGATCTAGATGCTTTGGGCACTTTGCCACTGCTGTTCAGTGCCAAAGTGCAAGTGCTCCCTTTGTAAATTGTTGTTATGGATTGGTGTTTCCATAATTGGCTTATTTGATTTACTAGTCAGTCCCTAGTACAGTGCACTGTGTGTGCCCAGGGCCTGTAAATCGAACGATGCTAGTGGGCCTGCAGCACTGGTTGTGCCACCCACATAAGCAGCCTGTAAATGTAACTCAGGCCTGCCATTGCAGTGCCTGTGAGCAGTCTAGCCCTGCCATGTCGACTTGGCAAGTGCACCTACTTGCCAGGCCTTACCCTTCCCTTTTCTTACATGTTAATCACCCCTAAGGTAGGCCCAAGGTACCCCTGTGGGCAGGGTGCAGTGTATGTGAAAGGTAGGACATGCCCTGGTGTGTGTGGCATGTCCTGATAGTGAATCACTGCCAATTTAGTTTTTCACTATTGCAAGGCTACCTGTTCCCATAGGATAGAATGTGGAGATTGCTTATAACATCTTATAAGCATAACTACCCCTGGGAACAAGGTAGGAGGATAAAGTTTAGTATGCCTGTACTCAGAATGTTAAAATGCATCTTTTAGTGAGGGTGATTTTTACATTCTGGGGCCGATTCCGATTCGGGCAGGAAATCTCTCTGACCGAGCCGGACCTGGAGAGGTTTCCGACCGAATCGGACCCTAGCAGTCCGACCGAACGAGTACGATGCGTTCGCATGCTATCGGACTCGATTCGGTCGGACTCCCATTGAAGTCAATGAGAGCCGGTCGTACAACGCGTACGCGGGCTCCCATTGACTCAATGGGTGCGAGGCGAACAAGGGCGCCCCTATAGCGGGTACGCATTGAAGCGGGTCGCGCCATACACGCACAGGTAGGGGGGACCCATGGGTCCCCCCTGTGTGCGACTCGCGCGGCTAGGCGTACAGGGGGGTCCGACACGGACCCCCAAAGTGCGGCTCTGACTGCTCTTTCGAGCCGGATGGCGCGAGTTGGTCGGACTGCTTGCGGCGCGCATCGTACTTACCCGTCCGGGGAACGTCTCCATTGCGCGGTGCGAGTCGTGTCCGTGCGAGTCGGTCGGAGCGGTTGGGTCCTGCGAACGAGTCGGTCGCCGATTTCGCGTACGTTCGCATCGTACTCGCTCGCCCGGACGCACGTCCGACTCGGTCAGAAACAGGGCGTCCGAATCGGATCCGGTAAAGCCGAATCCGATTCGGAGCCCTACCGGCCGAGATCGGAATCGACCCCTCTGTGTTTGAAAATACCACTTTTAGAAAGTAGATATTTTCTTGCTTAGCCATCCAGTGTGCCTCTGCTAGGATGTGTATTGACTGTCTGGCTTTGGAGTGACAGGGGCTGGGGATGTGCAGTGGCTCCTGAGAGTCTGGATGAGTCAGGGCTGGGCTCAATAGACCTGGGCTGCATTTAGAGTAGGGGGAGGAGATTTCTTTTCACCTGAATGGGCTTGGTCTGCCTTCCACTATGCTGTCTCCACCTACTGCCAGGAAGCTGCACCAGAGAGGACAGAACTGGTTTTGACTGAGCACAGGGCTTCTCTGCCACCAGAGAACAAAGGATTTTTTTGTATTAAAAGAGGGGCCCAGACTTTTAGATCACTTCTGGGAATCAAGAGGAATCTTTGCCAACGAAAAGAGTTGGAAAAGCTGAGGAGGAATACTGCCCCAGTGCTGTTTGCTGTCTGAGGTTGGCCTGCAGTGGCTACTTTCTGCCAAGGAAAGGGAAAAGGACTTTGCTGTCTGCTGTGTCCTCTGCTTGAGGAAGATCTCCAAGGGCTTGAAACAGAGCTTGCCTCCTGTTCTGAAGTCTTAGGGACACAAAGACTTCACCCCCAGCTCCCCTGAACTTCCTTGCTGGGAGTTCTGACCTGCTAAAAGGTGCCTGCTGTTGTTTTGGACCTCTGGAGGCTGTTTGCCGCTGGGAGCTGGAAAAGCAACGAAACTTCAAGAAGTGTGAGCCATCCGCACCTGTTTCCGATACATCACCGAAGAAATCATCGCAGCACCTGCCCGCGGCTCAAGGAATCGCCGCACGCCGCATCGAGTGCACCGAAGTCCGAGATCACGCACCGATTCTGACGCAAGCTTTGCTGTGCGGCTGCAAGCACCCACGCATCGTCCCGGATTGTCGCATCGCATCGAGGCGCCAGGTCTGTCGCATCATTGGGGGACGCAGTAAGAAACCAACACATCACCTCCCCACGCGGTAAGAAACGGACACATCACCTCCTCTCCGGTAAGGAACCAACGCATCAGCTCTCCTGCGCAGCAGTAAGGAACCGACGCATCACCTCCCACGGAGCAAGGAACCGACCCATCACCTTCCCTGAGTATAAGGAACCGATGCATAACCTTTCCTGCGACCCTTTTTGTTTGTGTATGTGACGCATCCAAGGTACTGTGTCGCATCTGCAATTTGCTTTGAACGGAACTATTTCTATCACTTGAAAGTCATAATTTTATTACTGTATTGTGTTTTTTTTGGTTTTGTTTGGTTTAGATAAAGATTACTTATTTTTCTAAACTGGAGTGGTGTTCATTTGTAGTGTTTTCACAGTATTACTGTATGTGTTCAAAAATGCTTTACACACTGCCTCTGAGATAAGCCTGTCTGCTCATGCCAAGCTACCAAGGGGGTGAGTAGGGGTTATTTTAGAAGTGTATCCCCCTTACCCTGACTAGAAGCAAGGGTCCCTATTTGGACAAAGGTACCTACCTCTGCCAACTAGAGACCCCCATCTCTAGTAAAAATCATTGACAGATTCCTGTCAGATTCATTCAGATGATGAATGCTGAGAGAAACTCTTAGTCTGGAGTGAGTTTTCATGGTTGCCAGAATTGAAGAGCTTGCCCAGAGTGAGTCAGTCATGAATATGAAAAGTAAGACAAAACACAAGGCAGAGGGACACAGAGTGATGTCTCCACGGAAAAAGAAGTTGTGTTTCAGTTGTGGATTTTCATTTCCACACAAAGGTAAATGTCCCAACATTTGAACAGTGTGCAAAGGCTTTGGGAAGGAGAACCATTTTGTAATGGTTTGTAAGGCGAAGGAAAAAGTAAGTGTGTCACGGCACGAAGACAAAATGGTCACCCAAACGCTTCAGAAACGATGCTTGACACACGCACACAAGGCCAAGCGATCACACCAATTGAGGCAAATCGACACCAAACAAAGTCGACCATCATCGTCAAAAAAGTTCTTCAGCATCTACATCAAGTGAAAGTGAAGACGATGGTTGTGCAATGTCGATGTTTACTGCAGAATAATGTGGCATGTTGGACTGGCAGATTCTGAAGAAAAATACAAGTCAAAGAAAAGTCGACATGAAAAAGCATTCAAACGTTGTCTGAAGATTACACTAAAAGTAAACAGTTGCTCAATACCTTTTTATTATCGACAGTGGTGCATCTATAAACATAATGCCTGATCAGAAATAGAATTAACTATCTCCATTGCCATGACTTAAGCCTTCAAAACTAAAATGTATACATGGGCTGCATTGAAGCCATTAAAAAGTCAAGGTTCATTTGAGGCAACGAAGAAACACGAAAAAGCAGAAGTACATGCACTCATTCATGTACCTCAAGGCACGGCGTCAAGTGCCTGTTTGCTCAGCTTCAGCACAGCTGCTGATATGGGACTGATATAACTATAACATGAATGCTCATCAAAAAATAGTAAGTCAATTCCCTTCATTGTTTTATTGGTTAGGAAAACTCAAGACTATGAAAGTACAATTACATATTAATGAGGATGCCCTTCCTATCGCTCAAAGACACAGACAAACTGCCTTTCATTTACAGGAAGTTTTTGAGAAAGAACTTGAATCATTTCTCAAACATGATATAATTTAGCGTTCCACTGTTCCAACGCCCTTGGTTTCGCCAACAGTGGCAGTGGTAAAAAAGGACAGTGAAGGAGCTGTATGCTTCTACGTTGACATGTATCAAGCGAACAAAGCAATTGAATGAGAACAACATCCAGGTCCGCACATCACCAACATGATAACCCAAGTGGATGGTGCAAAGTTCTTCTCTCGCCTTGATTTGAATAAAGGATATCATCAGTTGGAACTCGAGGAGAGTTGTAGGTACATTACAAACTTTTCTACACATATTGGTCTGTTCTGATACAAAAGACTACGCTCCAGTGTGTCATAAGCTGCAGAGCTGTTTCAAGATGTCATTCGACATATCATATAGCCTGTGATGAATGCGTTTAATTATAGTGAAGACATACTGGTTTTCTGAGCTGCACAGAAGGCCCATGATAAAGCTCTCATGCAAGTGTGTCATTTAATTGCGGAATCAGGTTTGACTTTGAATGGCGACAAATGTGAGTTCCATAAGACGATGCTAAAATTCTTTGGCCACATCTTTTCTGATGGAGGATAGCACCCGATCCAGCTAAAGTGCAAGCATTGTCAACTGCCTGTCCCCCAGAAGATGTATCCATGTTACGTTCATTCCTTGGCTTGGCCAGCCACTGCTCTCGATTTATACCAGACTTTGCCACCGTGAGTGCTCCGTTGAGAGACTTGAAGAAAAAGAATGCTTCAATTCATTGGTCACATGAATGCGAGCAAAACTTCAAGAAGATCAAACAAGCTATTGAGAATGCTACTGAAATGGCCTACTTTAATCCAAAGCTTCATACAGAGGTTTTTGTTGACGCTTGCCCAGGTGGGTTAGGCGCAATCCTTGCACAGCACAGGAGACACCCAAATGCTCAAAGGCATATTGTGGCATATGAAAGCAGAAGTCTGTCCCAAACTGAACGTGCCTATTAACAACCTGAGAAAGAAAGTTTAGCAGTGGTGTGGCTTGTGAACATTTCCACGTATTCTTATATGGAAAGCCTTTCACGCTTGCGATGGATCATCAAGTGTTGTTGACTATCTTTGGCAATCCAAAGGCCAAGATGCTTCCTCGCATTGAACGTTGGGGTCTACAATTACAAAAATCACAACTACACTATTGTGCACCTTACAGCGAAAGATCAAAACCATGCTGACTACTTCTCATGAGTGCCTCTACAGTGCCATGGTACCCCTTCTAAGTCAGCTGAAGCCTACATAAATTTCATTGTGAAATCCAGCACCCCAGCTGCCATTTCGTTGGAACAAATTATCACTGCCATGAGTCAAGATAGTGACAGGTTAAAATTGAACGACATTATTGCACATCACTCTTGAAACCAGCACTCTTGACCTCTTACCAGTGACAGTGAACACCAGAAATTAAATAATGTCAAAGACGAACTGTCTGTTACTCAAGAAGGCGTTATCCTGAGAGGTTCGACAATTGTTATTCCAGAGAGTCTGTGACAACAGACAATTGAAGTGGCCCATGAAGGACATTGTGATATTGTTGCCACAAAGCGTGCTCTCCGAGACTGAGTCTGGTTTCCCCATCTCAATGAGAGAGTTGAAAGAGAATTGAAGGCCAGTCATCGCTGCAACTGCCTTTCATCGAAAACCACTCAACACACCTTAACCATGTCAGAGTTTCCAAAGCATGCATGGGAAAGATTTGCTGTTGACTTCTTTGGTCCTCTTGAAAATGGCTGTTTCCTTTTATCTCTTTTTTTATTTTTTCATGGTATTAGTTATTAAATCACAAGGAAACATGATCACATATCTATAAAGAATCTACTATATTCATGCAAGTCTATTGGAATTTGTTCTGCATTAATTGAAAATTGAAAACTACCTGTCCAGACATGCTGTTTTGGAACTATTGTAGAATTAGGAGGTTAGGGGTTCCCCCTGTTCTGGACAGGTTATCTGCTTAAGAATTGAGAGCCCATTCAAGAGCGGTGAGTAAGGAGGTTGGGCCCAATACCCCTTTAACTGTGTTGGCATTATGAAAATGGACATCACCTGATGGTGATTGTTATGAATACTCCCGTTTTCCATTGATAGAAGATGTCTCATCCATCACTCAAGAAATAGTAATTGAGAGATTAGACAGCATCTTCGCGATTTGGGGTGTTCTTGCAATCCTAAAATCTAACAACGGCCCACCGTTTAACAGTTGAAAATTCAGAGACTTTCTTAGTCATCTTAATCTGAAGCATCAAAACGTTTCATGAGTACTCTCAAGAAAGCTGTTCAGGGTGCTGTATTGGAAAAGTGGAAAAGTTTGACCTTAAAACTGTATTGAATTCGACTCTTTGAGCTTACTGTTCGACCCCTCACTCGACCACAGGTGAAAGCCCTACAACCTTGATGTTCAGAAGTGCCATGACAACCAAGTTACCTCAATGGACCAACAGAAGAACAAGTACTGAGGAAGAAACTCGTATAAGAGATTTGGATTGTGACACAAAAATGAAGGCCTATGCAGACAAGCATCAACAAGCAAAAGATGTTACTTTTACTAGAGGAAATCGGGTGCTTGCTTGTCAGTCTAGAAAAGAAAATCTGATGCTGAGCCATTTCATGTTGTAACCAGCAAAGGACACATGATGACTGCTCAACGTCCTGGGAAGTCAATTATGCAATATTCCTTGCATTTCCGCCATGTTGCTCTTCGCTCGTCAGGCACTGATGTCAATGTAGAGACTGAGTCTGAAAGGACAATTGAAGACTCCTTTACAGCTGTTGTTCCTATATCACCAACGCAGATCATGGACACTTCGACTGACTGTCCCCAGTTTCCGAAGACATGGTCGGGACGTGTGACCAGAGCACTACGAAGGCTAATCGAAGAGTTAAATAATTGAATGTAATTGTAAAAAAGTTAAATTTTTGATTTAGTAGAGGGGGAGATGTAGTGTCGTGTGAGTTAGCAATGATGGAACCCTTTTAGCTCCTGATGGACTCCATAGAACTGTTACGTAAGTGTTAGAGCAGAGTGAAGTGAATGCAGGTTTAGAATGTTGGGTTCGCCTTACACGCAGAAGATTGAAGATGTATTTTACTAAGCTCCGTGTGTGGTGTAGTCATTAGCGGGTACCCAGGCTGGGGATGACGCTACAGATAAAAAAATATTTGCCAGGAAAATGATCAATTTGCACTGCCTATAAAGGCAGCCTCTTGCACCTTTCCAACTGGTCCTCCTGAAAGTGGTTAATCTGCACATTGAAGAGCCTTTGTGAGCATGGAAGTGTAATGGACATAAAGCATCATACAAAAAGCGTTTTATTTTGGCTAAAAAGAATTACTTCACATTTGTGCATTTTAAATATTGTGTACTTTATCTAGGTTCACAAACCCAGTTGTTCTCAAACCTCTGCAGTGACTGTTCTTGCCTTTAACAAGTTACATACCAACTGATAAATGTATTTACTTTCACTCATAAACACAATCCCTAATTTAAATGTTTCCTACATAAGTGTTCCTTTTGCATGTTAAATAAGTGTACCTTTTACTTTTTCATGAGTTTATTTTGTGAGCATGACACTACTAGTACACTCTGACTAGAGTTGTGCTCAGTAGCTTCATTTTAATATCCAAACATTTCAATTGTGAACACAAATGTAGTTCAGATTACACATGCAGGTAACTCTAAACTTGTTTTCTATGTAAATGCTGTTTTTAAATTAGGAAACACTACATTATAATGTAACTCATTTTAAAATGTCTTAATGTCTTCTAAGGTAATTTATAAATTTTACAATTATCTGTGTTAGTTACTCCTGTATGATACCAATAAGCAATAAGGCACCCGCAAATGTTATATCATATGTCTGCTCTACGATACTTGACTACAAAATGCTTAATAAACATTACTACAACAAGTTCAACAAGCAGGCTGTGTAGTGTGGAACGCATCAGAATACATGTTTTTAGGCATATATCATGTTCTGAAGTACTATTAAATGAATCATCATATATGCCACTAAATAAATTAATTTAAGTATAATCCCATAGCATGTATATTAATATTTAAAATAAGGTTTGCGTGCCGATAAGACATGACAAGAAAAATAGGCATGTTCTAAATAATCACTAAAAATATGAGTATGTATGCAACTATGGGAACATTTGGGAGATAACCAGACCAATCAGGGTTGCTGGCCTAAGATTATGTTAATCAGACCCATTTACCACTGGGGTCCTCAGGCTTAACCTTATAATTGAAACCAAAAATGAGCAACAAGTGAACCCCTTTAGCACTCGACCATCTGGGAAGTGAAGTAGAACATTACAAGGCTTTTTGAGAGTGGGTTTAGAGACTCAGAACCCAACAAGACAACCAACACAGTGAATGCATGGGAGGTAGCCTAGGATGCTGCGGTGAGACAAACTTGTGGGGTTGTCAGTCAGTCCATTTACTTTATTAAGCTCATTTGTGGCCATAAAAAGTACATCATTAACACATATATAAAATATATAGCAATTTCATAAACAAATCAGCTTTTTAAAAGAAACAATATGTTTAAAATACATTACAATTTCATACACAGAACAACAATGAAAGATGTGGTTCAGTGGCACACTTACCAGACAAAAAGAATAGATATCGGGATCACCCTCCATTGAATTCCTGCATCTTACCACCGCTTTCAGGAAAGAGCAAACACCACAACAAACGTTATAGTGGTTTAAAAACTGAAGATAAGTCAAAGCATCCCTGCATTTCTTGAGCCTCAAGGATCTTTGTACCATAGATGGGGATATAAAATTGGCAATAACACAGTCCCCCTTAACAATGAATGGTCCAGGCCCAATGCACCCAAGTCTACGGGTCAGCAGGCTATCGCTAGCAAAGGCAAAGAATATTCCTCTGGAACGCACCAAATAGGAGCGTCCCGTGCAAGTAAGGTGAGGCATGGTGGGGGGAGTCGACAGACGGCGACGAGGGAAAATTCAATAAAAAAAAACCACTTACCTTGGGCTTGCCACATCGCAAGTCGGTGATGCGGCAAGCGTAAGGTAAGTGTTTTTCTTTTTTTTAAATAAATTTTCCCTCTTCATCATCTGTCGACTCTCCCCCCACACCGCCCCACCACCTCACCGCTCTTACCTGCATGGGCCGCTTCTGGCACCAACCATTTTAAAACGTTATTATTTAGTTCACTGGTGGACTCCGCCTGACCCTCATGCAAAGGAGTGACTCCAATGAGTATAGCAACATATCTACAAGTGGCCTGTGGAAGATTTATGTTGGGCAGAGCTTTAAAGGTGCATGAATTGTGTCTGTGATACCCTTCCACAAGCCCCTCCTTTTACGGATTAGGTAAAGAACCACTACGCGGGTTCACACTAGATTCATTAGAAGGTAGAGCATACTGTCCTAAAGCAGAGCTTGTGTAAAAATAGAAATTTCTCTTGGTTCACAATCATTCACACTACACTCTATTCAACTATATAGGACAGCATTCAAAGGAACCCATAAATCAGTTATAAATTCAACAAATACAAATAAATCTTGAATACGTTCATTTAATATAAAAATTCAGTTAAAATTAATAAAAACAGTGCTACAAATATATGTATGTATATCCCCAAATTTCTTGCATAACAAAAAGACAAGAGAAAAGTTCATTCAATATGTGCAAGAGACAAAAACAAGTGACAACATAGAAATCATCATAAAGTGTGTTAATTCGATTGAATCAATTCCATTAGAGGTCTATCCGTCCTTGCATGATTAGACTCAAAATGTTCCTCGAATTTAACAGTAAAAAAGACAAAGCGTCGACGCGTTTCGGTGGATTAGACGGTTTTGAGCCACCTTCTTCAGGACTTTCTATTTCTATTGTCTCTCTTGAAATACGCACATTGTCAAAAATGCCTGTTTAAAGGACAAGAAATATATCAATATACAAGTATTATCACATTATATATACAGGACATTAAAAACTTTACATTTATAATTCTTAATTAACAGACATTTAAAACCAATATTACGAATAAGAACAACTCTCTGTTGCAATTTATAACTGTTTTCAAGGCTCCCTGATGTTTCACAAAAACCCATTCATACCAGTCAAAGTTAGATTACTATAAACAATCAAACGTTTACCATCCACATTCGTTCATAACATATTCAATTTTAAGCATGAATTTTCCAGGGAGGTATGTATAAAAACTCTCCATATTCAAGGATATAATTTCCAAAGGGATATTCCAAAATTAAATTATTTAACTCCTCATATATCAAATATTCTTTGGTTTGGAAAGGAACAATTACCATATAACTTTCCAATATCTATTTGGGGTCGTAAAAGAAAAAGCAACTCCTCACTTGTTTAATGAAATACTATTTTTAAGTGGAATACCTTCATACACTGTCGTTCGGTCTGGATCAAAAAATTCCCAGTGTTTTTCAATTAGATGAATGAGATCTCTTCCGCATAATACAGGATAGAGAGTTTTTCTAATAAAGAAAACCAAACAATATGTATTGTAAATATCGAAAAATGCTCTAAATATAGAAAAAACATGTATTGCCAGCAACGTCGACCTAACCTACCTTAGACGTCAATCATAGGTATGGAATGAATGATGATAAAATTCGAACGACAACAACGGATTTCTCTAGACCACCAGCCAATAGAACATGGGGATCCTAGTAGAAATTAAATAAACCACGTAACTATTCGGTTATATTAGTTTGTTTTAACCTAATCAGCCTTTATCTTACGTCGCGTGTAACGCGGTTCAACATACCTCCAAATCTAAATGGCGTCAAAAAACGGTTAAACGATCCTCCGTTTCATAAAAATACGGCAGTAATTTTCTTGGAGCTTAATACGCGGTCCTCTTTCTACAGCAGGGTGATGTCCCACTGCCGTACAGCGCTTCTGTGAAAATATATTGTGGAGTTTTAAGTGTCTTGCCAAACTGAAATATCAGTTCAACATGAAACAGAAATGGGATTACATCAGTATATGTCATAACCCGTGCCGTTTCGAAAATTAAACAAACGCGGAGAATTAAGCCATAGATTAGCAAGGAAGTCACCGGGAGTTATTTTAAGGATCCGTTGTGCTCAAAAATGACTAATCCCCCAACATCATCAGGGTGCGACAAGGTGCCGTATTTGTTATTCAATCTCTTAAAGCGGTAGCCCTGTGTAACATGCCGCATATAAATAGGTGTGTTTTTAGGCTAATAATGTAAACAGCATGGTTTTTCTTATATAGAAAAATATATACTAATGAATAAAATACTAATCATGAGGTTCACAATGACCTCACAAATGATGCCTATCTCAAAAAAATATATAAATAATGATAAATAGCACACTGTCCAAATATTTCGTCCAAGTGACACAATAGATCAAAACGAGTCATTTAAGGCCCATTTCGTTAATGTTTTAAACGTACCCTCTTAGTCAGCCAACCCTCAAGCACCCATCATGTAGTGGGGTCCCAGCCGGGTCAAGGCCCCACCGCATGACACAGAGCAATCAAACCGGCAATAACCTGAGGATTCAGAAGGTACTGGTCTATATTTTCAATGAAATACCGATTATCTATATACCAAAATTCAGGCCAGTAACAAAAATCATAATAATCAACATAATCAAAAACCCTCACGACTATGACGCGTTACACTCGACGCTAGATAGAGGCTGATTAGGTTAAAACAAACTCATATAACCGAATAGTTACGTGGTTTATTTAATTAATTAATTAGTTAATTAACTAAATCATAGTCATGAGGGTTTTTGATTATGTTGATTATTATGATTTTTGTTACTGGCCTGAATTTTGGTACATAGATAATCGGTATTTCGTTGAAAATATAGACCAGTACCTTCTGAATCCTCAGGTTATTGCCGGTTTGATTGCACTGTGTCATGCGGTGGGACTTGTACCGGCCGGGACCCCACTACATGATGGGTGCTTGAGGGTTGGCTGACTGAGAGGGTACGTTTAAAACATTAACGAAATGGGCCTTAAATGACTCGTTTTGATCTATTGTGTCACTTGGACGAAATATTTGGACAGTGTGCTATTTATCATTATTTATATATTTTTTTGAGATAGGCATCATTTGTGAGGTCATTGTGGACCTCATGATTAGTATTTTATTCATTAGTATATATTTTTTCTATATAAGAAAAACCATGCTGTTTACATTATTAGCCTAAAAAAACACACCTATTTATATGCGGCATGTTACACAGGGCTACCGCTTTAAGAGATTGAATAACAAATACGGCACCTTGTCGCACCCTGATGATGTTGGGGGATTAGTCAGGTGTACTACGTTCAGCACCCACATGTGCATATATAAATCCATGACAGTCGGACTCTAGCGTTTTCCTATCGTGAAGCAGAACCGAAAGGATTACTACGCGGATTCTCTCCAAAAATTTAAAGGTGAGGAGTTAGAAATAAGTGGGGATATTTTTGAGCATAACGGATCCTTAAAATAACTCGGGGTGACTCCCTCGCTAATCTATGGTTTAATTCTCCGCGTTTGTTTAATTTTCGAAACGGCACGGGTTATGACATATACTGATGTAATCCCATTTCTGTTTCATGTTGAACTGATATTTCAGTTTGGCAAGACACTTAAAACTCCACAATATATTTTCACAGAAACGCTGTACGGCAGTGGGACATCACCCTGCTGTAGAAAGAGGACCGCGTATTAAGCTCCAAGAAAATTACTGCCGTATTTTTATGAAACGGAGGATCGTTTAACCGTTTTTTGACGCCATTTAGATTTGGAGGTATGTTGAACCGCGTTACACACGACGCTAGATAAAGGCTGATTAGGTTAAAACAAACTTATATAATCGAATCGTTACGTGGTTTATTTCATTTGTACTAGGATCCCCATGTTCTATTGGCGGGTGGTCTAGAGAAATCCGTTGTTGTCGTTCGAATTTTATCATCATTCATTACATACCTATGATTGACGTCTAAGGTAGGTTAGGTCGACGTTGCTGGCAATACATGTTTTTTCTATATTTAGAGCATTTTTCGATATTAACAATACATATTGTTTGGTTTTCTTTATTAGAAAAACTCTCTATCCTGTATTATGCGGAAGAGATCTCATTCATCTAATTGAAAAACACTGGGAATTTTTTGACCCAGACCGAACGACAGTGTATGAAGGTATTCCACTTAAAAATAGTATTTCATTAAACAAGTGAGGAGTTGCTTTTTCTTTTACGACCCCAAATAGATATTGGAAAGTTATATGGTAATTGTTCCTTTCGAAACCAAAGAATATTTGATATATGAGAAGTTAAATAATTTAATTTTGGAATATCCCTTTGGAAATTATACCCTTGAATATGGAGAGTTTTTATATATACCTCCCTGGAAAATTCATGCTTAAAATTGAATATGTTATGAACGAATGTGGATGGTAAACGTTTGATTATTTATAGTAATCTAACTTTGACTGGTATGAATGGGTTTTTGTGAAACATCAGGGAGCCTTGAAAACAGTTATAAATTGCAACAGAGAGTTGTTCTTATTCGTAATATTGGTTTTAAATGTCTGTTAATTAAGAATTATAAATGTAAAGTTTTTAATGTGCTGTATATATAATGTGATAATACTTGTATATTGATATATTTCTTGTCCTTTAAACAGGCATTTTTGACAATGTGCCTATTTCAAGAGAGATAATAGAAATAGAAAGTCCTGAAGAAGGTGGTTCAAAACCGTTTAATCCACCGAAACGCGTCGACGCTTTGTCTTTTTTACTGTTAAATTGGAGGAACATTTTTAGTCTAATCATGCAAGGACGGATGGACCTCTAATGGAATTGATTCAATCGAATTAACACACTTTATGATGATTTCTATGTTGTCACTTGTTTTTTTCTCTTGCACATATTGAATGAACTTTTCTCTTGTCTTTTTGTTATGCAAGAAATTTGGGGATATACATACATATATTTGTTGCACTGTTTTTATTAATTTTAACTGAATTTTTATATTAAATGAATGTATTCAAGATTTATTTGTCTTTTGTTGAATTTATAACTGATTTATGGGTTCCTTTGAATGCTGTCCTATATAGTTCAATAGAGTGTAGTGTGAATGATTGTGAAGCATTAACCAAGAGAAATTTCTATTTTTACACATTCTGTATTTTGGACCCTGTCTCTTGGTAAGTGGGGCCACTCCCTTCTAGTTCTAGCTAAAGCAGAGCTTCCTGCCAGCACTAAAGTTGGAAAGTTAATGATGGGCTGGCTTGGTACAACATTTCGGGAACCCTGAAGTAGGAAGCTCAATAATTGTTATATGCTCAGCTAAAGGAAAAACTTCATCATGTAGGAGCTATTTAATTATCCCACAGCAAACTTCCATGAACTGATCGATCCAGGTCTGATCCATTTTCGGGGCACCTGAACCTCCATCCCAAAACAAAAGTAGAGGGGGTAAAATATGTGCAACACTACACAATCAATCTCGGAGGGCCTCCCTTGTAGGGGAATAGTATCTGGAATATCTCTAGCAATGCTGACCAGGTAGTGAGTCAGCACTTTGTAATCTTCCCTCAGTGTAGGTGCAGATCTCTTTCCCACCTCTTCCTGGGTTTTCTTGAGGTTGTCACAACCTTCTTGTTGTCTCAGAGTTTGCTGGTTGTGCAGGTCATTCCTTTGTTCTTTGGCGTTGAAGTGTGGCTCAATATAGTGTTCATCGTATGGCCCACGGAGCACTGAAAGAGTGGTCATCGTGCACCACCCTGATTGACTAGTGGTACACCAGCAGCATCTTTAGCACTGGCACAAAATGAGTCGCAGCAGCACCAGCACATATTGAGGAGGAAGAGTTGACGAAGTCATGGCACTTACAGCTCATCAGTTCTTGTGGTTTGTGTTTTTCCTCAGGCCCATGTACAAATCCCATCACCTACACAAGTTAGGTGCCCACCCTTATACTCTCCTGAGTGCTTCCATCTTAGTGTGCAGCTCACTGACTCTTGGTCATTATAGTTCTCCTCTGGCTCTTATTTCTTCCTTGGGGGGGTCTGTGGACTTTGGTCCAATGTTTCTTAGTACCACATTCCTTTTTGTTACCTAATTTCTTGCAGTGAAACTCAGCTGGTCATTCCTCATTACCCTTCACCCATGGAGTACTCAGTTCCACCCATGCTGAGGGGACACTTAGGGGTCAATTACGAGTCTAGCAGTCCACGGACTGCCAGACGCGCAAGTGTGCGGCGGTGGCGGTCTCCCAACTGCCTGATTACGAGTTGGGGCTGTCAGGCCACCATGGGGCCTCCGCCAGGGAACCGCCATTCCCTGGAGGTGGCACAGTGGTCCAGAATCTGCAATATGCTTGGCGGGACCGCCATGGTCCTGCCAAGCATATTATGAGTTTCCTCTAAGCCAGGGTTTACATGGAGGTTCTTACTCCATGTAAACCCTGGCGGAGAGGAAACAAAGGGGGCCTTACACAATATGTGCCCCCCTGTGTGCATACACACCAGTTCCTGCACCCCATGGACTTTTCAGTCCATGCCGCGCAGGAACTCTTTTTGGCGTTCCCATTGCAGTGCCTGTTTTTTAAAAAAAAGCCTGCCAGACACAAGTTTAACTCGGAATCTGGCGGGCGGCCTCATGACGGGTTTGGCTGTGCGGCGGCGGCGTCACACCGCCAAACTTGTAATCAGGCCCTTAGTCATCCCTAGGCCTCACCATTTTTAGAGAGGGGCTGGTCCTTCTCTAGAGCAGCAGTGGGCACCTTGCGCTCGTCCAGCGTCAGCTTCTTCACAGACCTCTCCTTCTGTGCCCTGTTTTACTCATGCAATTCTCCTTCTGAGAGTCCGTCAACTCTCTCCCTCAAAATAGGATCCAAACTGTTTATTCTGACAGTCTTCATGAAAGTGTCACAGGTTTTGGACCCAAACTTGGCAGGGGAAGTTGGTGGTGGATACTTCAAGCTTGGAGCACAATAGAGGTTTTCTGTTGCCATTGGTGTGGAGACTTTGGATTCTGGTAAAGTAATTTTCTCCCATCGCCTAGAGGCCCCATCTTTATATTAAAATTTCTGACAGTGGATACGGATTCCAACAGTCAGTTCTTAGACGAGTCCTGGGTACTTATGTACTTTTCCCTTATTGCATTCAGAATGTTACTCACAAAGTCACATGCTGGGAGAAGGAAGGCAGGGGATAGCTGAGTCTTTTCTATCTGGAGAAAATAAAAATATTGTACTACAGAAGGGGAGATTTTCCCACTCAGCTACCGGTTAACTGGTAAGTGGTATGCCTTGAAGTGAACAATGGGTCAGGAAAGGACAGAGTAAAACTCCTTATAGACCCAAGTCTTTAAAGAGCATGATACTATACTATACGTGTACAAAGGATACAAGATTTAGTTAAAAGGAAGGCAAGGACCACCTATCTACGTCTTGGTGAAAATGGGTAAGGGACCAATCAGGAGTCCTCCTTTCTTTCTTAAAAGGCGCAACTCTGAAATGAGCGCAAATTTGTATTTTTCAGCAGAGGACCACGTTGCAGAATTGTACAGAGCACAAGGATAAGCTAACCGGGAGGGACTTTTGACATTTTTTGCCCTTGTGATTGCGCATGGTACTGAAAGGGAATCTTTATTTACAGGTAACTGAAAATTGAAACCTGAAGACAAATGTGCATTGTATGAATAGGAAAGCTCTAGGTGGTGAGTGGTTTTAATAATAAAGCAAACACAAGGAAATGATGGACAGAGCGCTGAAACGTTTCAGACACTCACACTTTTTGTGTTTGCTTTGTTCGCCCTAAGTTGGCAGAGTATGCCCAGACGTGGGTCCCTTGCTCACTTTGCCACTGGATTCAAGCTAGCCTAGCTGAAGAGGGCTGTTACCCCGAAACCGGTCCCAGGATGCTTGTTTCCGGTTCAGGGAAGACCTGGCTTGGCAGTACGGGCTGGACAGTTCCCATGAGGCACAAGGTCAAGACTGATTTGAATATAGCTGGGTCTGAACTGAGGTGGCGAAGTAAGCTAAAGAACGGTGATGGATACAACCCAGATCTGTGACTGGGGGTGAGTGTTTGAAAAGTTTCAGCACTCCGTCCATCATCTCTTTGTGTTTGCTTTGTTCGCCCTAAGTTGGCAGGGTATGCCCAGACGTGGGTCCCTTGCTCATTTTGCCACTGGATTCAAGCTAGCCTGGCTGAAGAGGGGTGTTACCCCGAAACCGGTCCCAGGATGCTTGTTTCCGGTTCAGGGAAGACCTGGCTTGGCAGTTCGGGCTGGACTGTTCCCATGAGGCACAGGGTCAAGACTGATTTGCATATAGCTGGGTCTGAACTGAGGTGGCGAAGTGAGCTAAAGAACGGTGATGGATTCAACCCAGATCTGTGACTGGGGTTGAGTGTTTGAAAAGTTTCAGCACTCCGTCCATCATCTCTTTGTGTTTGCTTAGTTCGCCCTAAGTTGGCGGGGTATGCCCAGACGTGGGTCCCTTGCTCACTTTGCCACTGGATTCAAGCTAGCCTGGCTGAAGAGGGGTGTTACCCCGAAACCGGTCCCAGGATGCTTGTTTCCGGTTCAGGGAAGACCTGGCTTGGCAGTTCGGGCTGGACTGTTCCCATGAGGCACAGGGTCAAGACTGATTTGCATATAGCTGGGTCTGAACTGAGATGGCGAAGTGAGCTAAAGAACGGTGATGGATTCAACCCAGATCTGTGACTGGGGGTCAGTGTTTGAAAAGTTTCAGCACCCCGTCCATCATCTCTTTGTGTTTGGTTTTAATAATATTCACAATGCCCTCGCCATAACGTAGACATATGGGGTGGTCGTATTAAAGTATTTATCTTTAGTATTGGTAATAAATGACACATCAATAGAATCCTCGAGTTGATTATTCGATAAGTACTGCAGGAAGATGAGTTGGTTGAATCACAATGGGTAGAGATGTAAGAGAGGGTTGATCAGGAAGTATTGATTAGAAGTATCTAAATAGTGGAGTGTAACACTATTTTAGTTGAGTGAACAATAGAGGGGGGTTATGTAAGACTTCCCTGTAGTGAGAATCCAAATGAGATCAAGATTAGAATTGTTCTCTTCTCTTTGCACATTTAGGTAATCGTTGACTGGATGAAGGGAAGGGAAAAATATCCCTGAGATGACACTAGCATATATAAAATATCCTTAATTTAAGGAAGATTGAGGAAATCGAGAAATAAAGTAAGATGACTGGTTTAATAAATAGATAATCTGGTGGACCATTTAAAACAGAAAAACAATATTGGTGGTCTTTTTGATGGTTATGTTTTGATTAGACGTGAAGCACAACTGGTTGATACTCACCTTTAAGAATGATTTGAAATAAAGGGTGTGAGCCAGTACCTCTAATATTGAGCTCCATTCAGTGGGTGAGTCTTGTGATTAAAAGGCGTGAGAAATAATTAATAGGGCGGGTGATGTAGTGTGCAGAGAATAGGTATATTTGAACATGCACATGGGTTAAATGTGAATGGTGTTAACATTAACAACAGATGTCGCACTCAATTAGTCTGGGTAGAAAGAATTCAGAAACAATACATGTTCAGAGACGGGTGCTACCACAGTACATGCCCCAGCTACCTGTAAGGGCAATGTGGTTGCTCCAAAGAATTACAGCCATTGTCTCTTGAAACAATATACTGGAGCACTCCAACAATTTGTATAAATAACAATGTTTCAGGACCTGTATATTGGTGTCAGCAGCCACCTATGACTATACCCCTTTATATATGATCGCTAAGTACTATGTAGTACTATGGAGCATATCCTGCTCCTCCTTTTTTTGTCTCTCTGCCTCCATTTTATTTGCCCAGTCCCCCATAACTGCTTTATGGGACCAGATCTGAAGAACCTATTCCTTGAATTTTCAGTTTACTTACTGTTTATTTTTATGTTACACAGTTATGGTCATTGTAAAAGGTTGCCCACTGAGGTGGCAATGGTTTGACTGAATGGGGTAGCCAGTTGAGGTGACCTTGACTGGATCAAATTGAATGCAGAGGACCAAACTGATTATCACACTGTGAGCGGGCGCTTGACAGTAATAAGATGGATGACATTATTTGCTGTGAAGAACAGTGCCACACATGACAGCTGTAGCCCCAGCAGGTACCCCACAGTGACTATATGAGCCCCAGATGGTGGACCCTCTGGCACATAATCCTCTTATGACCATGGGTTACAAGGCATGACCCCATATCATGTAAGTTAACTGGTAATGGTTAGCCGACGAGGCGGTATAAGTTTGATTTAATGGGATAGCCTACTGAGGTGATTTTGTTTGGATTGAATGGCAAATAGAGAACTGATGTGAGATTGTTACATTGAGAAAGATTGATAACTTAACTAGCTCCAAAGAATGGTGGCAATTTTGATAGTTGCAGCCCCAAAAGGAAGCAATCAATCTATTGAATCATTTACCTTGTTTCATAAGGTGGCCCATTGCGGCTGTACCACACAGTGACCATATGGGTCATAGATAGATGGACCCCTTGCAACATGATTCCCCCATGACCATGGGAAATAGGGCATACCCCTGCATCACATATATTGTCAGAATCTAATCCTGGTTTATGGATGAGTGTATTATTGTTAAGTGAATCATTCAATTAGGATGCATGAATGGATGAATTTAGATTTATAATAAAGTGAGACTCGTGTCAGAGGATTGTTTTTATAGATATCAACAAAATGCATAATTAAGCATAGATCATACAGGTATGCATTTTCATCACTGTATAAATATGTTTGATAAATATATCATCATGGTCTCTAATGATATAGAAATTAATGTGAATAGCCCCCATATTTGATATGTTGATAACCACAATTGGAATAACTCGATGAATGTTTTCTTTTTTACTGTGGAACATTGGGACGGTTAGCAATATAATTCTTTCTACAGTTGCTGTTGATTGCTTTTTTAAAGTTTCTATGGTGGTGGGAAGAAGGCAGAGTCCGCCATGACATGTTATCATTTAATACACCCATGAGTGTCATCATAACATTGGACTTACTTCAGCCGTTTTTCTTCATGAAAATGAAGATATAACCTGTTTGCCCATTTATAACGGGACCGCCTCCCGTTACCATGCACCGGTGTAGTTGGAGGTCGAGTGGCTTTGGTTGGCAAAATGAAAAAGATTTATTTTACATTTTAAAAAGTAAAGAAAAAAATGCTATTGCACTTTTAACTTAATTTTGAATTAACAATTAAATTAATTGGAATATTTTAAATTAACAACAATATGATTCTCAAGTTTAATTAAAAAATAAATTCCCACATAAAGTAAAAAAAAAGTTATGCAGTAATAAGTGTTATAAGTGATGTATAGATTTAATTAAAAGTTATGTAATTATATTTAATTAAATTGATAGTTATATCAATTATTAAACTCCAAAAAGGGTATTAAAATATTTTAAATTAAATAATAAAAATGTATTGTTAGACCTGGCATCCTTGCCTTGATTTCCCCCTAACCTTTTGCCTTGAGACCTCCTGTTTTTGCTGACTTCGGGGCATATTCACAAGGACTTATCGCCGAGTTATCGCCACCTTAACGCATCAAAAGCGGAGATAGATTTAACGCCCCATTCACAAGCGGGTGCAAACTGCAGACATCGCCAGTATTCCCGCAATAACTGCTGCAAATTTTACCCCCATGGGTCACATCACCAACTAACCCTAAAGAGATGCAGAGTAGGCGTTCCCGTGCAAAAACACACGAAAACACCACTACACCACTTTCACAACGAACTGCCAGATCTGTGATGCGAACCAAAAACAGGCGATAAGCCGCGGTAGCAGCAGGGATTTAACACCTGCCTTCTGCTGGTGTTAAGCAGGACGACTACCTGCAGCACGAAAGGGAGCCCAGCCCAGAGCCACATCGGAAGACCCACAGATGCCATGGAGCCAATGATCATGCAGCTCGGAGACCCAAGAGGGCCACAACACCCACAGCCACCACTCCCAGGCCCCCCCAGACAAACACATACCGTGCACGACACAAGAGCCACAAAAGCGCATGACGTCGCACAATGACAAAAAGAAACACACATGTGTGGTCAGAAGAACGAGAAACAGTCACACATCATTGAAGTAACAACCAAAAACTTTATTGAAATACAACACAAAACACCAATGCGGAAGACTCCTGTAGGGTCCGTCCGGGACAATCTTGATGTCACAGCCTGGAAAATAAAGCACAAAATCAGAACGTGTGTCATGCGCACATCAAAGGGGCGAGACACAGAGAAACAGAGAATGAAAGAAAGGCTGAGAGAGAAGGAAAGGAAGGGAGAGAGCGAGAGAGAGAGAAGGAAAGGAAGGGAGAGAAAGAGTGAGAGAGAAGGAAAGGAAGGGAGAGAGAGAGAGAGAGAGAGAGAGAGAGAGAGAGAGAGAGAGAGAGAGAGGGACACTGACGCCCCCGCGCACCCAGGCCCCACTGCTCACCTGCTGCCACCGGTGTGTCTCCAACCACGTGCCGGTATACACTGCAAGCCACCAGGTCTGCAATCTGTAATCAAGGCCAGAGTCAATCATGGCATAGTCCATCTCACTGCACACGGCAACAACTCCTGTCCGTCCCTGCGCACACATGCAGCCGCACCCTACCCCCTCCTGCCGGCCAGCGCTGGCTATCCGCACTTGCGCACCCAGGCCCCACTGCTCACCTGCTGCCAACGGTGTGTCCACCAGTGGGCACACCACGTGCCCGTGCAAGCTCCAGGCCCCGGTCCCGCCACCATGGCATGCTCCACATCATGCGGACCCGCACCGCGGCCCAGCAGGTCCCACACATGACGCTGAGTCCTGAGGCATCAATGAGAGAGACCACATCAGTGCACACGTCATCATCGCAGGCTGCACACCCGCTCAGCAATTTTGGTGCCACTAACCCTGTGCAACCCCAGTCAGCGCCACGTGGTGGTAGGCCCGTGACGGCCGCAAGGCTTCGGGTGCCACTAACCTTGTGCAACCCCAGTCAGCGCCACGTGGTGGTAGGCCCGTGACGGCCGCAAGGCTTCGGGTGCCACTAACCCTGTGCAACCCCTGTCAGCGCCACGTGGTGGTAGGCCCGGGATGGCCGCATGGCTTCGGGTGCGACTAACCCTGTGCGCCCTTTATGATTGAGAATCGTGGAACGTCCGTCATCCAGTCACCACCAGCAGTGGGGAATGTGACGTTGTCGGCCTCTTATATTGGCGGGGTCACATGGCCTGTGACGCCTGTGCCGGATGGGTGTGGTGTGTGTGCAAACCTGCCCTCAGGGAGTGGCCGTGACATGCTGACAACTAGACCAGTGACCTCCAGACCACTAGCGTGTACACCTGCGACATGTAGCTATGTGGGCCCCCCTCGGAGCGTACGCGGAGTGGTGTGGCCTGGCGTACGCCGGACCAGCGCAGGGCTTGCAACAATGACTCGGGGGCTCTGGGCGTGGTTCAGTCCATGTCCGGACAAGGAAGTGACTAATGCGTGTGTCCCTGTTGTAGTGTCTACGGCACCCGGAACGCAATCGGCAATGTAGCACACTGTGACTGGAATCCCACTAGATGAGCATCATTGACGTTAGGGGGAATCACTGTCCCTACATTCATCCACACATTCATACATGAATGATGAAAGACATGACACAGCAGTGCGTTTCTGAATGTTTAATGCACATCCAGTGGAGTTTTGCAGCTGGAGCAGTACAGGGCCATGCCAACCCCACTTCACAATATGGGCCCGTGGAGGGCCACCCAGAGTCCATCCGGGAATGACAAGTACTGCGGAAGAGGAAGGGTACAGTCTGCAGTCTGGTCGCCGTGTCATTGGTCACCAAACAGGATATGGCAGTCCATGTCGCGGTCCAAGGTGAGTGCAGCAGAGGGTATCGGGGGTCAGTGGAAGGTCATGGGGCTATGTGCGGCACCAAGCAGCAACAGGCCAGGTGGCGGAAATGAATGCTAGTGCCTCCTTCTGAACTCAATCCCATCCACGTCCTCGTCCTCGGATGTGTGCTCTGCCCCACCTGTGGGTGTTGCAGTTCCGGCTGCAGCACAGTGTGCCACTGACACATCAGGGGCCGGAGGTGGATTGTCGGCCGCACTGTGTGGCGGTGACACATCAGGTGCCGGAGTGGAGATGCCTGCCGCACTGGGAGGCACTGACACACCAGGGGGCGGAGATGTGGTTGGTGTGGGAGCAGCAGCATTCATCTGCGCCACGCCTTGTGGCAGCAATGCCATGATGAGGATCTGCAGGGCATGGTAGATCCCAGCTACATTTTGCTGATGAGCAGCGGTGGCTGCAATCCTTTCCGCCCCATCCGCACCATGTCCTCCATGAGCCTCCGCATGTGTGCCAGCTCACGGCTGGGATCGCTGGAGCCACTCTGAGCGGACAGTTGTTCTTGTCTCCGAGTCATGACTCCAGCGATGTCAGCCAGGGCTCGTTGGAGACCATGGAGCGGCCTGTGGGTGTCTGTTAGGGACTGGAGGTGGTCCCTGATGGAACCTAGACACCCATGGATGGCGTCAAGTTTGGTAGCCATGAGGTCGAACCCCACCCGCACCTGCTCAGCTGTCTCCCTCTGGCCCTCCAGCACACGGCGTTGGAAGGCCATGTGTTGTTCATGGGGGTCTTGGGAGACAGCCGGGGTTGTGGGTGCCTCCTGCGGGGTGGTTTGTGGAGTGGGTGGGGTCTCCTCGATGCAGCTGGGCTGCCCTGATCCTGGAGGTGAGTTGCGGATGATGTCAATGATGTCTTGGAGGGCTTGGGTGTTGATGCTGGGTGTGTCCTCCTCATCATCAGTGAAGAGTGGCTGGGACTGCTCTGCAGGAGGTGTTGACGGTGCCTCTGCAATGTGAAGGGGAGATGCTGTATTACAATGTGTCTACATGTATGTAGCCGCATGGTACATGTTCACATTCAGACAGCATGGCATTGTACATTGTGACAGTCTGTAGATCAGGGCCATGATCCAGAGTCATTGTGGGTGTGCACTGTGCTCTGCTTGATTGTGCATGTGTGCCATTGTGGCCATCTCCCCCCGTCCCTCCCAGTACCTGGTGGTTACTCACCCTGTTTCTGTTGTGTTGTGTCATGTCGAGCAGTGTCCGCTCCCCCGACTCCTGCCACGGTCTCCACACTGATGACTGTCTACACCAGCTCCTCCATGTCATCCAGCTCCAGCTGTGGCGCTGGGCTCCCACCTCCAGTCTGCATTGCTGCCTTCTGGTTGCCTGCGAGTTTCTCCTTGGTTTTGCGCTTGATGTCAATCCATCGCCTCTTGACCTCGTCCATTGACCTCTTGTGCTCTCCGACGGCATTCACCTTGTCCACGATGGACCACCATATTCCATTTTTGGTGCCCAATGACACGTTGGAGGTGACGAACAGTTCTTGATGGTGTTCCATCACCTCCGTGACCAGGATCCTATTCTCCTGCGGACCGAACCGCCTCTTCCTCTTCTTCTTGTCCTTGCCCTTCCCTGTCCCCGAGGTCCCAGGCTGGGCGTCAGGGGTGCTTGTGGGGTTCCGCTCGTTCTCTGCGCCTGCTCCGGATGCCTCCATGTTGCTTCGGTGTTGAGTATTTTGTGTTTGTGTGTTTTTTCTACTTTTGTAGTGATTTTCCCGCCTGCCGTGTGTGTATTGGAGGCCTGGCGCTGCTTATCGCTGATTTCCTCATCGCGGTTTGGCCCATCGCATGTTTTTTTGCGTTGGGGTTTGGGTTTTTATCACCGTCGCGGTTGTTGTATTGCGGACATTGTCCGCGTTTTCGGGAGACTATCGCATGGTACCGCCGTGTTGTGAATTCCACGTTAACACGGGGTTATTTTCCTGCAATAGACTGCGATGTGTGAAGTTTCGTTAACATTTTATGGAGATGTTTAGCGCACGTTCTTGTGAATATACCTTCGTTTTTGCTGGGCTTAGGCCTCTCTACACTTTACCACTGCTAGCCAGTGCTAAAAGTGCTTGTGCTCTCTGCCTAAAACATGGTAACATTGGCTCATACCCAACTGGTATATTTAATTTACTTATACGTCTCTAGCAAGTGCAGTACATGCGTCCAGGACCTGTAAAATAAATGCTACTAGTGGGCCTGCAGCACTGATTGCACCACCAACTTAAGTAGCACTTTAAACATGTCTCAGGCCTGCCATTGAAGCCTGTGTGTGCGCAGTTTTAAACTGTCATTTCGACCTGACAAAATAAACCTTTTATCAGGCCCGAATCTTCCTCTTTAATACATATAAGTCTCCCCTAGGGTAGGCCCTGGATAGCCCAGAGGGCAAGGTCCAATGTATTTAAAAAGTAGGATATGTACTTTTAAGTTTTACTCTGAAATCCTTTTAAAAATGTGGAATACACAAAATATAATTTGTTTACTTAGGTGAGACTTTTTTAAATTTAAACTTCAGGAAAATAATTTTATTTTACTATATTTAAAATAATTACATTTTTAACTTAAAATTAAGTTACTTTTGCTTTACCTTTTTATATTGGTCTACTTTCAAACTAGATATGCAAAATGAATTAACATTAATATTTACAATAGACATATGTTTTCTAATTTATTTAGAAATTCAGCAAACCTTTAAACTTTAACAAAGTTTCGGAGGTCTCTGCCCAGTGTGCGAAAAATCAAATATTGCCATAAAGTCCCTGCTAGTAGTAACTTATAATAAATAAAAAAATTAAGCTGTTTAATTGTATAAGTACATTTTATTTAATGTTTACAAAAATATGTAAATCTAGTAAACTTTTGTCCGTCATTTCTGAGTTCTGTGTGAAATAAATTGTCACAGGAAAGCACATTTTATATTCAAATAGTGATATGTTTTGGGACTCACTTTGCAACATTTGAAACAATTTGCACCTATTGTAAAGATATTTCTCCAACATATTCCCTCCACTTCCCAAAGCACTCAACTATTTTCGCTGGCGCTGTTGACAGTTGACACAACCTGTAAATTATTTATCCAACCTTTCCATTTCTTTTTTTTAAACCCTACTTTTAGGAGTAATTAAAATAACTTTATTTTGGCTGAAATCAAGCCTCCTTTTACTTAATTGTGCAGCTTGCATTGTTTTTACTTTAATATTTATTTTGGGAAATAGCTCTTATCCCTACTCTGTATCATTAGCTTAATCTAGAGTCTGCATATTCGTGGCATAAAGAATGTTAATAGGATTGGATTTAGCCAAAACACATAATGAGGCACCTTCAGAGGCCCGTAATTCAGTTCTTATTCATTTCGTTCAGTGCGGGTAGTTGTCTAGCTTTTGACAACAGCAGGTATCACTTATGTTTACTTCAGAAGGGCTTGCTTAAGTAGTTATGTGGAGATGTAACTGCATTGATCAGGCGTGCCCTCGAAAGCATGCACCAGCATGCAATTGTCCCACTGCTGTGCTTGTCACAATGGGAGTGAAATTAGAGTGATCGAGAGGCGGCAGCGTTCAGAGTTTCAGAGTGGGGGCAACTCACACGTGCCCAATCACTGGGTTGTGGTTGTCAACAGAGCTGCACTACACTGGCAGAGGTAAGGGCCTCTCAGTAGATCTCAGGCACCACTGGGTTTCAGATGACTAGTCAAGCAGGGGCGCACAGGCAACACTGAGGGCCATATTTCTGAGGCCCCGTGCGCCACTGGAACGTCACTTTTTGTGATGTTCCGTGGCTCAGGAGCCTGCTCCATATTTACGAGGCAGCACTACGCCACTTCTTGTGGCTTAATTCTGCCTTGTAAATATCGCTCCCTTTAACGCAGTTTTCTGCGTAAAAGGGGCGTGCAAAGGGTGTTGCTGGGGGCCTTCCGAGCAATATCCATGGATTTTTGACACTGCCCCAGAATTCCGAGAAATTGTAACTCTGAGGCAGCGCCAAAAACTTACGCCTCCCCAGGAAAGGCGAACGGGAGGCACAACGAGGAGAAATATCTGTATTTCTCCTAGTTTTTCCTTTTTTCTCTGTGTGCTGCATTTTGCAGCACACATAGAAAGAGGAAAAAGCCTCTTGTGATTGTTTTTGTGCAGGAAGGTTTGCCTTCCTGCTCAAATATAATCATCCCTACAACACAGGCACCCTTGCACCATGGTGCAAAGGTGCCTGCCTTTACGCACGGCAGCCCATTGGGCGCCGGCGCAGGGGTGAAGGACAGGAATGTGCTGTATCTGATAGATACGGCGCATTCTTGCCCTTTTCCTTTGCTGCAGGGCAGCACTGCAGAAGGCCTGCTGCGCTGCCCTACGGCAAAACCTCATAAATGAGGCCCTGAGAAACTAAGGGGCTTATTTATGAGCCCTTGCGTCACTTTTACGCTGCCGGTTTTGTGACGCACCAGCAGTGTAAAAAATGCGCCATGGTGCGTCATATTTACAAAGTGACGCATCTAGGTAGATGCGTCATTTTGTAAACCCCTGCGCTACATTATACCTGCGCCAGGTATAATGTATGCAGGGGGGGCGTTCCGACGCAAGAAAGGGTCGTAGAAGTGACGCAGTGAAATCTATAAGATTTCACTGCGCCATTTCTTTGACCCTAATGCGTCAATATCTTACGCCTGCCTCATGGCAGGCGTAAGACTGACGCAGGCCCTTTCACATGGGGCTTGCCCCATGTGAAAGGACACATTGCTGGAGTTGCGTCACTTTTGTGACACACTCCAGCAATGCGTCATTTTTGTGCCTACAGATACTTCAGAATTACTGACGTATCTGTAACTCCTTGCGACATGATGCGTCATATTGTAAATATGACGCATCATTGGTGTCGCAAGGAAGGCGCAATGAAAAGTGACCCATCGCTGTTTTCACGCAGCGATGCGTCACTTTTCATAAATGAGGCCCTAAGTAGGGAGAGAAATCTGGACCGGGACGCTGCATTCCAATTCTTATCTCAAAAAACCACTCACATTTGGAAATGTCTGGTTCTTTGTTGTACCAATGGGCTTCACTTGTGTAGGGAAAACTTTGGATTGTCCTGTGCAGCTGGTATTCATATCCATTCTCAGTTGTCTTCGGAAGTTCAAGGTTCTCATGGCAGCATAGCAACAACTGGACCTGGGAGCTTAGGGCTGAGTGCAGGCAGGGCTTTTGCATGACAGAATGACTCCCACGTCTCTCCTTCAGGTTGCAGAAACAGGTCTTATTCCCAGGTCCTGGGTTACAATCCCTACTCTTCCTGGAGAGATAGCCAAATGTCTGCCTTTGGTTGCAGCCTTTCTTTACAGAGGTTGGCTAACCTTTTTACAGGGAGAAGATGAGCAAAGGATAAGCCAAAGAGGTAAGTAAAGCAAACATTTCCTCCTACCAGCTGACTTCTCAGATGCAAAGTTGGCCAAAACCTTTGAGGGGAAAAATCACAGTCTAGTGTATATTCGGCTTCAGACTACCTCTGGCCAACCAGGTGCTATTTCTGGCCACTTCTTTATCCATAAGAACAGCACAGAAGATGTGTGGGATGGACAGGTAGGCCATCTTTCGAGTAAGGTGTGCAGACTTTGTGGCCATGTTCCTGTTCACCGTCATTACTGAGGAGTTGCTCCTCTCACGCTACAGGCTGGCCTGCTAAAGCTGGCTTGGTCACTAAGCACTAAGGAACACTTTTTATCAATTTACGGAATTGGAACTTAAACCCATAAACAAGTACTAGACTTTGCAATTATTTCAGTGGGGCGGGAAGGCAATGCAGGGGCAGTCAGTTAGAAAATGCAACAGCAGCCCTGACTACCACAAAACCCTTTTGAACAACCCACAACCATAAGCGCCACACACATCCAGGATCACTCTAAAATAAGTTCCCCTCCTCTAATGTACCGAATTGCTTTCATGCATTCCACATCCAATCTGGGGACTGAGGATACCTAGTCATGACATACTACATGCACTTGCACAGTCAGAACTGGCAGACAATCTTCCCACAGGGGTGTTGGAAAAAAAGGCCCACACCCTACTGCAATAACCAGTGACTTTCAACCATTCTATACAGTCTAATTACAGATTACAAATCAGGCACAACAAAATTAATGCATGTTTGCATGCGTTAGTTTGCTCCTCCTGATTATTAGAGGTTAGTTTTTTTTCATACCCGGATTTACAGGTTGTAGAGGAACCTAACCCGTTTTTTCCGGCCAGTCTGAACTAATTTTACCGCACATAAACAGTAAAATTGCATGTGATTTTACCGTGCTGTAAAATTGCCCCTTACCATGGTACTTGTAATTATAGCCATACTGTCATTGCCTGTTCATGGGGTGCTATCTTCCCATGTTAAAAGGAGTACCACCTCTCAATGTACCCCAATTGCACTAGTTCACTCTGTTGATGAGTAACAAACCAGAATCAGAGAGTCTACCGCAAAATAAAACATTGCTTCACAAAAAGCTCAATCAAATCATTTATTATATTACACATGCAAAAAGTTTAAGAATCTGAAGATGGCTAAACAGCAATGCAAGTACTTCAATTAATCTAAAAAAAGGAACGTCACTCATAGCTGATAAAAAACAAGCGTTGGTAAATGCATTAGGTTTCGCCTATGTGATTAATAATGAGCTGTTTTTTGCTGTACGTTGTAGCTTGGTGGGCAGTTGTGCAATATAATTTACTGAAGTGCTATGACTTGTTAATTGAGAAAGGCAATATATTGTGCTGGACACAATGTGTCTGGAATGGCCAACATTTTGGCTGGGGCTGCTACCATTATGCTATGTGTGGACACATTTATGCTACCATTATGCCAGAGGTGTACACTGTAAATAGGCCAAGGATGGCCACAGTATGTCGCAAATTTACATTCCTATGCCAGGGATGGATCTCTCAATTCCAAGAATGCACGACAAAATTGCAAGCACGGCTATCGTTATGCCAAAGATGCAACTTTGACTGATTAAGTGTAGAGTGTGGTGATCATGTTACAGAACCCCACAGGCCAGTATAGGTAGGAGTGTTAGTGAAGCTCTGCTTTTGGATTGGCAGGCTGCCACTCCAAGTGTCTGGAGATGAGCAGTAATGCCTCTTGCAATATCCCAGAATGCTGCATGTGATATTAGTTCAGTGTTATTGGTTACTGTTAGTTATTGGGAGTAGTCTTTTGCGCTCAAAGCAAACCGTTTCATGCAGTCATTTCAGTTTTTTATGGTGGAATAAAGTAATAGTGGTTGGTTGTGATCATTAGTGGGGGTGGGTGGGTGAGCTGAAGCACATGGTTGGTGGGATTAATACAGGAGTCAGGGGAGATTAGGTATTGTTCGGTTGCATAGGTATTACTTTCAGCGGAAGGAGGAGAGATTGTGATCTTGTAAACGAGTTGTGGGAAATTTGCTGAAATAAAGAATAGACAAACATGCATGTGTCAAAGTAGGTTGTGCTCAGAGAGAGGAGGCATGCAGAGGATGGAAGGGAAGGAAAGGGACATTTGAAAGAGAGAAGAAAAAAGGAGAAGAAAAAAGGAGAGGAGACAAACAGAAGTTTTAATTAAAGGACAGTTTTGTTTATGCCGGATTTAAAGAATGTAGTGAATATTTTTGAGACAGCATGCAGTTTGAGGATGCAAGAATGTAGAAAGAAAACAACATTATTTACTTGTGAAGATTGTGCTATATTGGGAATTTTTAGTAGATACTAGAATCAGGTAAACCAACTCTTCGCTGTTAGGCTACTACTAGACCACCAATCCAGCCAAATCTGTTGATCAACTCAAGGGTTGAAAGTCAATCAATCAATCACGGCATTTATAGAGCGCGCTACTCACCCGGGAGGGTCTCAAGGCGCTGGGGGAGGGGGTAAGTTACTGCTCGAACAGCCAGGTCTTGAGCTGCTTCCTGAAGGAGAGATGGTCCTGGGTTCGCCGAAGGTGAGTGGGGAGGGAGTTCCAGGTCTTGGCTGCCAGGTAGGAGAAGGATCTTCCTCCGGCGGTGTTTCTGCGGATGCGTGGTACGGTGGCGAGGGCGTGGCTGGTTGATCGTAGCTGGCGTGTGGGCGTGTAGAAGGTCATGCGGTCGTTGAGGTACTTTGGGCCCAGGTCGTGGAGGGCCTTGTGTGCGTGGGTGAGGAGTCTGAACGTGATTCTCTTGCTGACGGGGAGCCAGTGCAGGTCTTTCAGGTGTCCGGTGATGTGGCTGTGTCGGGGGATGTCCAGGATGAGTCGTGCGGAGGCGTTCTGGATGCGCTGGAGTCTTTTTGGAAGTTTGGCTGTGGTTCCGGCGTAGAAGGTGTTCCCATAGTCCAGTCGGCTGGTGACGAGTGCCTGGGTGACGGTCTTCCTGGTTTCAGTGGGGATCCATCTGAAGATCTTGCGGAGCATGCGCAGGGTGTTGAAGCATGAAGATGAGACGGCGTTGACTTGTCTGGTCATCGACAGGGAGGAGTCCAGGATGAAGCCCAGGTTGCGTGCGTGGTCCGTTGGCTTGGGCGCGGTGCCCAGGGGCCGGGGGCCACCAGGAGTCGTCCCAGGCGGAGGGTGATGAGCCCGGGATGAGGACTTCCGTCTTGTCTGAGTTCAGTTTAAGGCGGCTGTTCCTCATCCAGTCGGCGACGTCTCTCATCCCGTCGTGTAGGTTGGCTCTGGCGGTGGTGGGGTCGTTGGTGAGGGAGAGGATCAGCTGGGTGTCGTCGGCGTAGGAGATGATGTTGAGGTTGTGTTGGCGTGCGATGGCTGCGAGGGGGCTCATGTAGACGTTGAAGAGGGTTGGGCTGAGTGAAGATGAAAGTGAGAAACAATGGCTGGACTCATATCGAGAAAATACATGGGAAATAATGTACACATTGAAAAAGAGATTTTGGTGTTCACCCTCAGATTTGACTCAGAGTATTAATTATACAGCAGAGTGGGATATATTTAAATGCCTCTGGTTTAAATTGGCGCCAGATGGAAGGTGAGGACAGCTTCGCAGACAGTGGAAGTGTATTACCTACATTGCAGTTGCTGGAGGGCATGGGATGCATACACTGGTGTGAATGTTGGATGGTGAAAGGGCTCCTTTTACAAATTCAAGGTACACTTTTGTTAGCAAATGGCTGCTGATTAGACTTCCTAAAGCTCTGCCCTTTTTAGGACGAGCCTCGAGTAGCGCGCAAGCGCTGCTCTGGCGAGACTTTAAGTAAGGGGTTTGAAAAGCTGACCAGACGCTCGTGCGTCGTGGCCTTTTTCGGGCGGTTACGCGCGACGCAGACATGTGTTTCCCATTATCGTGCCCAGACGCGGGCGCGATAATTGGAAACACATGCCGGCATAAGGCCATGACGCACGAGCGTCTGGTCAGCTGAGCAGGCTGCCGCGCTCCCTCCTCCCCCCCTCCCCTCGTGCCGCGCGCACAACTGTTTATTTTTTTTTTACCGCGCGGCCGCCATTTCTTTTTCATTTTGCAGCCTGGCATCTGCTTGTTGTCTATTCAATGATGTCATGCAGCCTTCGGGTCTCAGTTGGAGAAAAACCCGGCAGAGGGGCGTGCTACAGAAGCACACAACCATAGAGCGGAGATCGAAGCTAGAGTGTATGTTTTGTACAACGACCTCTACTGCCGGGTGCAAAGAGTACGTCCGGGGCTTGTTTGCTGTTGTGTGACGCAACTCAAGCGCGTTCCTGTCAGTGAATTACCCCTCCCCCAGCTGGTGGCGTGCTTGCCTGAGATGGCTTGAGGAGAAATTGGCTTCGAGGGACTAAGGAGAAACTGGCGACGTAGCCTAGAGTATAGAGGTCGGTGATCTGAGAGTTGGGAGACGGCGAAGGACGAGGTTAAAGTGGCCTGAAAAGAAAGCGATCTGCAGAGAGACGATACTGGAATTTTGTGTGGTCTCACAGGAATACTACTTACTACAACATATTCCAATCTTAGGCTTTCAAATCATTGTTTCAGCCGTTAGTTAAATATAAATGAACCTACCCTCCAATTTTATAAGTGATAACATGGGTCTGGAATATGTGGTGACATGGGGCAAACATTTACACAGGTGACTGCAGAGAGTTTTCAAGCTGGATGTCCGAGGAAAGACTGAAGGTTAGGCTGCTAGGTAAGACTGAGAAAGGGGCTTGAGGTTAGGGTGAACATAAAGAGAGAGTCGGAGTCTGAGGAGGGAGAAAGGTGGGGCAAGGAGGATCAACGGAGGTTGGGACTGTGAAGATACAAGCGATCATGAGGAAGGCCTATCTGATGAGATTGGTTTTAAGAAACTTGTAAGGTTCCTTTCAGTTTGGATTCTGAGGGTGGGGCGACTTACAAACAGTTAGATAGGGATAGCGATTTTTTCTGAACGTGGAGGTACTGAGGATATACGAGTAATGGGAATTACTATAGGGATGATCCTGAAGTTTTAGGAAGGATATATGGCAACGTGGGAGACAGTTTGTTCAATATGGGTGCAATGTTGGTATGATGCTTGAACATTTGTAGGATGTTACTGAGTAGGATACTTATTTGTTTATTGTTTGTTTATGATTCCACATTCTGGAGTCAGGAACACTATGCGCAGAGAGTCTACAGGAACGTTGCTTCGGCAGTTGCTGTTGGCTCTTTCCGCTGGATGCTCAGCTGTGGTTGTTCATGGAAATAAACTTGGATTTTTCACATCTGCGTCTGTGATCCCTTGCTACAGTTGGCAGTGTGCTTAAAGTGCAGCAGTGACCCATTGACTGAGGAGGAAAAATAAATAAATGATGTAAAAGTTCAGGAGAAAAGCAGGAGATCGTGGCACATTCTAATCTTTTGTCTCCTATATAAGAACTGCTTATAACAATCTGTCGCTGAGAATTTGGAAA
The DNA here is from genome assembly GCA_963921515.1 of Calotriton arnoldi. NCBI lineage: Eukaryota > Metazoa > Chordata > Amphibia > Caudata > Salamandridae > Calotriton > Calotriton arnoldi. The sequence continues at coordinate 1,787,100 of CAWUFW010003360.1, forward strand.
TGCTGAAGACACTCTGGTCCTGAGGATTTGGAAGTTAATTACTCCCTACTGTGAGTAGTTTATGTGATTTCTGATTGGCCAGCTGGCGTGCTCCCCCTGCGTGCATAGCATGAGCAACAGATCAAAGGCTTCAACAGTGCCCGACCGTTTCAGGAATCCTTTATACAGTATGTAGTATACGTTCTGTGCAACACATCAAGTACACAAGAAACACGTGACATCTGGTCTGCCATCGTGCTCTTGTATTCATAGCAACCTGACCAGGAAATCAAGTTACAAATATTGCGACAGATGCGCACTGCTATTTAAAAACATGTACAACGTACAAGCGTATACCGCAGCATGGAAAAACACAATGTTCTTTAAATGTGGTCAGATTCTAACATTAATAAATTCAGATCTCAGCATAGTACTGCCTAAAACGTGTAGTTTCCATTACAAGCCCGAAGAGAAGAAAAACAAGCATTGGCATAGCCAATAGGTCTCGCTTTGGGACCTTATAAGTATTTAGTTATGCAGCACAATATCCTTGGTGCAACAACATCAACTGTTGCATGGCTAAACACTTATAAGGTCCCAAAGGCGAGACCTATTGGCTTTGCCAATGCTTGTTGTAGATGCTATGGGTGGGTAGGGGTGGAGCTGAAGGTTGAAGGGGAGTCTTCAGGTGAGGCCAAGCATTTGTCTACCTTGATCACACTTCATTGGAGAGCACACACACCTCTTTGTGCCTCTGTTGTGGGAGCTCCAGGCTGGAGACAGTCCTGCTGTGAGGGGCATCACTACACAAAGGCTATGCTGGAGTGCTGCCTGGAAGACATTTGAAATGTAAACGTATTGAAATTTACTGTCCCTTATCATGAAAGGTAGCTGCCTCTGTTCTGTTTTCACAGATATGGGCAATTTTAAAGGCAGGATAGCAATGTAAAAACTCCCATTGCAGAGATAAATGGTTTCAAAGTAAGCCGTCCAGGGGAGACAGGGTTAAAGTACCCCTACCTCATGTGCACAATGTCTGTGAACGAACAGACCTAGCATTGCAATGCAGTCAATAATCAAGTGTTGTGCATTCCCTCAAATAGATGGGCCCTCCCCAATGTGCTGTAATGAGGAATCCATGCAATTCTAGTGCCCTGCTGAGGACAGAGGCTGTTCTGTGCTACAGTAAAAAACAGTGGGACCCTAGCAAAGCACCTACTGGCGAAAGCAAAGGTGAGCAGCGATCAACAGAATTCCAAGGAGTCCAAGACTGCAATACTCCTAAAACGACAAAAGGAGGAAGAAGACTGTAGGTCATGCGACAAATTAAGTTTGTGCTCCTCTCCCTCCACACCCTACTTACCCCTCAACAAGCATAGTAGAGTAAGGGGGCAAGTTCTTCTCTAACAATGCCCAATGACTCCAATACCACCTCCAACCGGGGCTGTATGAACAAACATATACGAGGTGTTGGTTGTTCTGCAAAAACAAATGTTAAGCTTTCACCGCAATGCTCCCAAACCAACATCTAAACTTTAGAGACTGAGACCGCATGAATGCAATCCTCCTTGCTGTTTTTGTAATCAGCACCTTAGATTATGCAAGATGAGCAAATGGCCACACCTTTGGGTACAAAGGCAACAATGGAAAGGTGCGACATTTCACATCCTGCCAGTGGGCACCACACACCCTTTCAGTACCTTATCCCTCTGAAGAATGCTTCCTTAGATTACTTTAAATACCAATGTGTACTGCGGTTTAAAAACACATAGCCTCAACCCCCCACGAAATCAGAACAAAAAAGTTGAACATGTGAGGGACTAAAATTCACCACATGTAGATCGACAAATTATCACATTCAACTAGCAAGCCCTTATATTGAAATTATATGAAGGTGTGTTTTTTAAGAAACAGCAGTCTATGCAACACTTTACCCCAAATTGTTTAAGAGATCCTCATTGACAGAAGTTAGCCTGCGCTCGCTTACCAGGAACCATGCGCCATATCTGTTAGTCTTTGATTCCTATTATGGTAACATCTAGACCCGCAAACAGTGCTCTCGGAGCAGCCCAGAGCCAGAAGCACGCATACTTCACTCACCACACTACTTTTTCAAACTTCTACTGCATCTCCTCACATAATGAAGACTATCGCTTTCACAGCACTGCTCTCTGGGATTAGACTCCAGTACTGGCAGTATCTCCCCCTCTCCTGGAAAGGTACTCGGTGCTAGAAATGGGGGTCTCTAGTTGACAGAGGTTTGCACCCTGTCCAAGTAGGGACCCTTATTTTAGTCAGGGTAAAGGAGTCACACAGCTAAGATAACCCCTGCTCACCCCCTTGGTAGCTTGGCACGAGCAGTCAGGCTTATCTCCGAGGCATTGTGTAAAGCATTTGAATATAAACATACAGTAACACAGTGAAAACACTACAAAATGAGTCCACACCAGTTTAGAAAATTAACCAATATTTATCAAAATAAAACAAGACCAAAAACGACAAAAATCCAACATACACAAGTAAAGATATCATTTATCAAAGGTTAAATCAGTTCAATCAGTAGAAATCTATGGATGCGTTACTTCTAGCACAACATACCTGGGATGGGTCAAAATCAAAGATGAAAGCAGGTGCTGGGGAGGTGAGGCGCCGGAAAAGCAAAGCGATGCGTTGGTTCCTTACTCTCAGGGGAGGTTATGCATCGGTTCCTTACTGCCAGGTGAGGTGATGCGTCGTTTCCTTACTGCAGCGCAGGGGAGGTGATGCGTCAGTTCCTTGCTGCTTTGTTCTAAGCAAAATGCAAGCAAATGGCCACTCTTACACGGGAGATTCATCTACTTTTAGAAATGTACTTTTACTTTTTTTTAACATACAAAATCTTTTATTAACAATGTGCATTATTGTAATGGTTTTAATTAATCAAAAACAATAAAACGTTTACTTACTTACTTACTTACAGTTCCTTGCTGTTCCTTACTGTGAGGGAAGGTGATGCGTCAATACCCGAATATGCAACCTTGGTTTCTTACTGCTGGACAGCGTCGAAGTACGATGCATCAAAAATTCAGACACACTGTGTCGATGCAGTGGTGATGAAGTAGGCGCTGCGTTGATGTCACTGCCTCGAAGCAGGTGTTGTGTTGATTCGTCAGCCACAAGGCAGGGAATGCGTCAGAGCGAGTGCCACGGACTTCTGTGACACAGTGCTTGGAACTCGGCTACAGTGATTTTCCAGCCATACTGCAGGTGCTGCGTCGATTCTTCGGCTGCATAGCAGCGATGCATTGATTTTTCAACCGCATGGCGGTGCTGCGTCAGAAAAACGGGAGCTGAGAGTCGATGCATGGATATTCTTCAGATCACCAGAGTCATCTTCCAAGGGCCCAGGAACTGGATTAGGCACCACTTGGCAAGTCAGGTGTCTCAGCAGAAGAGCCCAGGCACTTATGGGTGAAGTCTTTGATGGCCCTGGGACTTATTAACAGGAGGCAAGCATGCTCAAACCCTTGGAGAACCTTGGCAGCACGATGTAGAAAGCAAGGTCCAGTCCTTTCACTCCCAGGACAGAAACAGCAAGCAGGAGGCCAGCACAACAAAGCAATAGACAGAGTGTCGGTCCAATAAACAGCATCTAGCAGAATGTCCTTTATTCTAGAAGTGTTCTGGTTTGGGAGTATCAGAGGTCCAATACTTATAGCCCTTTCTGTCTTTGAAGTAGGCAAACCTCAAAGGAAAACCTTTGTAGTGCACAAGACCCTGCCTTTCCCTGACCTGGCTTCAGACACACTACAGGGAGTGGAGACAGCTTTGTGTGAGGACAGGCACAGCCTAGTTGGGTGGCCTACCTTAGAGGTGCCTTACATGCAGTAAAAGGGAAGGTTTGCGCCTGGCAAGTGGGTGCACTTGCCAGGTCGAAATGGCAGTTTAAAAGTGCACAAATAGACACTTTAGTGGCAGGTCTGAGACATGTTTGCAAGGCTAATCATGAGGGTGGCACAATCAGTGCTGCAGGCTCACCAGTAGCATTTGATTTACAGGCCCTGGGCACACCTGGTGCACTTTACTAGGGACTTAATAGTGAATAAAATATCGCAATCATGGATAAACCAATCACAATTACAATTTAGACAGAGAGCATATGCACTTTAGCACTGGTTAACAATGGTAAAGTGCCCAGAGTCCTAAAGCCAACAAAAACAGGTCAGAAATATAGGAGAACTAAAGCAATAGGTTTGGGGATATCCCTGCAGAAAGGGCCAGGTCCAACACCCGGGCACGGTGACCCAGAATGCCTGTTAGGGAGAAGAAAACATGCATGATTACTCGGCTAGAAATTTACTAGGACGACGTACCTTTTCTCATTCAGTCACTGAATCAGTGGCAAATCATACGCTATGGCGGAGGAGCGTCGCCCCACTGCTTTTAAGCAGTGCGAAGAAGAAACATAAAATGATAATAACTTTGATTTATTATCATTTTATGCTTCGTGCTGCTTTGCGGGTGGGCAGGTGAGGAGTGGTGTCCCCACTCCTAAGTGCGCAATGACTGTTTGGTCGGCCCTCTCGGGCCGCTCAAAACAGTCATGCGCACTTTCCCTGTTCTCCATGCAGGCTGCATTACAGCCTGCGTGGAGAACATGCCCAGGCCCCCATTCCCTCGCTGAGCGTCCAACCAGGACGCTCTGAGCAATCACAACGCTGCGCTGCAGCGTTGTGATTGGTCAGGGGAGCCTGGGTGCTTACTAATGACAACGCTGCATTGCAGCGTTGTGATTGGTCAGTGGGGCCTGCTTCCTGTTCCTCAAGTTCCACGAGGAGAGCAGGAGCAGAGATGCGGACCAGGTGGCAAGGTAAGTTTATTTACTTTTTTATAGTTTTTTTTATATGCGTGACCCCCCCACCCCTGCGTGACCTCCCCCACCCACCGCACGAACCCCTGCACCCGGCCCGCCACCCGTGAGCAATGCCGGCCGCCACTGCACTGAATTGAGTTTAATTGTTTCTAGTTTGCTATTGAGCATCTGCGAGTGATAAATGAGCTATTTCTGGGCATGGCATTTCCCTGTTTAGAGCCAATGGTGTTTGCCGATAGGAGAGAAACTGCAACGGGTGAAAATATTGGAGACCATTTTTGCTATTAAGGTGATTTAAGGTGAACGTAAGGGAATCACATTCCCACATGGCCTACATTAGCTGAAAGACATACCTGTATATACTAAAAATTGGAAAAATCATGACTTTTTTTTCAGAGCAAGAGTCAGACACAGACTCCGAAAGACAGCTGGCTCTGAAGAAGTGCTTCAGAGCCGCATCAGGGTTAATAAACGCTATACACTCATATCATATACGTTTATCTGTGCAATGTTCTCCTTAAATAGCCATTGTGCCTGAGGCATCTTTACGGCTGCTGTAAGATTCCCTTATCTCATACCTAGCGCATGTCCTTCCCTCAAGGCGTGTACCATCGGGCTCATTCTGTCTGGCCGCGTTGGCGGTGGAAGAGCACTACATGCACAACAGTCCTTCTCAGCATAAACAGAAGATGGGGCTTGAATGGCCGCGCCCCACTGACAATTATTGACGGCTATCTTGAACTCGAGTGGGATGCTTGTATGGGGTAGAAACTGGCTGTCATCTTAAACAGGGAGCGTTTGAGCTACCTTTAAAAAGGAAACATAACAATATGATGGTCGTGACTTACTGGAGGTTTTTTTTCTATTATCAGGAACATTAACTATATATCTTGATTGGGACCGCCACGCCTGACATAGCTGTGGTTATTACTGTCATCAAGCTTGCCTGTAGTGGATGGACTATTGAGTCCAGTGTTTCCATCTGCAGAAACTCTTCTGTTCCTGCGAGGTTGGCGAATGTACCATCTGCCATTTTTTGCAGCAACACCACATCTGCCAACCTCTAAATTACCCCATTTGTCCTTTTTATGGAAGTCAGATCATTCAGGAGCCCTTTGCTGACGAAAGGTCCTGGGTGAAGTTTGCCTGTGAATTGTTTGCATCTGGGCAGGAGGTTAGCATTGGTAATCAAACAAGACAGATTATAATTGTTTGATTCCGTTAATGGATATGAATTAGAGGTCTAAAATGATGGGGAGCCTTTGGGATGGAGGGTTTTCTTAATATGTATACAAGCAATATACCCGGTGGTGGGATCAATTTGTTAGTCAGTGTTACATCTATTACTATGCTATTTAGCATTTTAGATTCTTGGAAAAGGAATAATTTGTGCATCATTTAAAAAAAGTTGGCAATACGGTACCTTGGAATTATATTTCAGGTATATGGAGGAATAAACCATTAAAGTTAAGGCTTTGGTCATTTACACCCCTCATTTACACCCCAGTAATAGTCAGAGAGGAAAAGGGGAGTGCTTCCAATAGGTGGTGGTAAAAGGCGAGGTATAATAAAAGAATAGGAACAGCAGGGATGCACAGAGTCATATTCATACTCTGCACCATCCTTGAGATCCTGGTGAAAATTGGGACTGTTTCTCGGGTCATGAAGCATCTGAAATTACATCTGCTCTGGTAAAACACTTCACCTTCGGTGCTTGTTAGAGCTTTAGGGTTTAATCTTTGACAGGAGCACACTGCTTCTGCGTGGGTTGGTTCCTGACGTGGGACACCCTAATATATTTTCCACAAGTTGACAAGGCACCAGAGAATTGTCACCGAAAGTTCAAGAAAATAGAGAAAAGGAAAATGGCTGACGTAAACTTTGAAATTTCAAACCAGATAACTATACTTTACGCAGAAAGGCACCTTGACATTTAAGCTGGCAAGCCTGCTTCGAATTGTGGTTGTGGCATGTTACTTTATCCTGCTTATAACCTTTTGAACTAAAGGCTGTCAAATGTGAGCCGCAGTTTTATTTACTGAAAAGTGTACCTCTGTGGACTGGACTACTGGATATACCTAAATAATTCTGTTTCTCACAAAATAGCGCCTCCCCAGCTCCATTGACACTCTCCTCCTCAAAGATGATAGACTGTACTCCAAAATGTAGAGCCCTAACACTTGCTACTTTGTCATCCAACAGCCTAACATGCTGCCCTTAATGGCACTTCAGGGTCTCACATTCGCAGATAAAATTGTCCAGGCTGTTGCATGCATCCTGTGAGGCACAGGTAGATTTGATGATTAGTCTGTGTTTCTTGCAGACCATGATTACAGGGATAGACGGTCTTGTTCAGGCACAATTATGGGTAGGTGGATGAATAAACATCAAATGCTTTGTAGCAGTGCATGTTTATTGAGAAGGGTGTTGCCTCAATAGCAATGTTCACTTGATTTATCATATATTTTGGAGGTATGATAAGATGAGATTTATAGATGTGCATAGAGATATGAATTCGCTTAATTTGGTCAGAAGGTGTTGCCTCTGTTCTGCACACTGTAAGAGGACGTTTCTTTAGGTAAATGATAAGAGCGGTTTAATACATGCAATATTTTACTTCTGCAAGAAGCTAACATCACTGATACAGGAGCTAGGTACATGCAGGGGACTGACTAACCCCATGTGCACACACAGTGTACTTAAGAACTTATATACCACTCTAGCAACACCCATGCAAGGATTGTATTGCCATTGTCCCACTATGTGACATACCATTGGGATTGACCTTTCAACACACGACACTGTGAGCTGACCTGTGCCCCATTCCACCCGGCAAGTATGCCTTATGTGTTTGCAATGCAATACATTCCTTTTGGGAAGTTGACACAAAGTAACACACTCTGGTAGATTTGTAGGTCACTTTATTAGTGAAGAAGACATGAACCCTGGCAGGCACTGCCAGCTCCAACTGCTCTATACGACTCCTCAGCCTCAATCCCCCAACATTCCAATCTGACATTCTCAAATGTAACAGTGGCTTGAACCATGCCATACAACATAGAATATAACAATTCCCACAGAATCTGAACTGTTCTTTACTGCAGTGGACCCTTTATAGCTGTACCCTGAGACCTGAAAGAGTTTTTGTTGTTTCTTGACAGTATTTATGGGATTAGGTATTATAGGCCACATGTATCATGCATTTTACCTGTCGCAGAATCAGGCCGTTTGCGACAGGTAAAGTGCATTTTTGTATCTATGAATTCCAATTTGCGATTCGGTAATGATGAAGCAGATAAACTGCTGAATACCTTAGCTGACACATAAAACCAAATTTGACACCTTTTGAGAGAAAAATGACATATGTGCACAATTTGTGCTCACTATACGTTGGAGAATCTTAATAAATGGATCATGAAAAGACCGAGGGCCTGATTATGACATTGGTGCAGTTGTACCGGCTCTTCGGCGGCACGGTTGCGACAAAGTCTCGCAAGGACTGGTGACCTAATTACGAGTTCAACTCATGCAGGCGGATGGTCTTTTTGCCTTTCCCATGGCGGTGCAAGAAAAGCAGGCAACGCAATGGGAACGGCAAAAATGTTCCGGCACAGCATGGGCGGTGACGTCCATGCCAAGCTGGAACTGGGGGTGCAACCAGACAGGGGGCATAGGCTGCGCCCCCCTGAATGCATCCCCATGGCGGGGGCATGGGGGCCCTATAGAGCCCCCTTTGTTCCTCCACCGCCAGCCTTTTCATGGCAGGGAGCCCGCCATGAAATGGTTGGCAGTGAAGAAACTCGTAATATGTTACATTGGGCCTCCACCGCGCCAGCGCAAGGGCGTGGCAGTTTCCTGACGCAGGCGGCGGTCCACCGCCGGGACAACTTTGAAAGTCGTATTCCGGCAGAAGGTGAACCGCCACTGCGAGTGCGGCAGTCAAAGACTCGTAATCAGTCCCTTAAGTTACTGCATTGTAAAAGCATGCAGAAGCGTGTAGACTAGATGAAAATGCTTGTTTGAATAACATAGGTTCATGTTTACTAAATTGCAATGGTGTATTCTTTAACGTGGAACAGGAGATCTGAAGGTGATGACTCACATGTTATAGAGATTTCATTATCAATCGTCCTTTAAATAATGAAATATGTGAAGAATTAATGAAACTAATGTAATTTAGATAGCATTATGTGTGTATTTTAGGAGTCTCATTTTAAAACTCCATGTTTTGCATACGTGAAAATGTGCACCAACTGGAGAAAGTAAGAAGGGTGCCGCGCATTTATAATAATACTAATTTCTTTGAGACTTCTACGCAATAATCTTCATACATGTACTAATGAGAATTTCTAGAAACAATATAATGATTTTATATTACAAAATGATTTTATTCGTTGATACTTTAAGAATGTAGTAATGTGTTATAGTTACACGTGCAAATTATAATGACACTAAAATGCTTTATGAGTGCAATGAATTTAAAGTACTATGTAAAGGTTCTAAAGACTCTAAATGTAATGAATGTTTCCATTATTTTATATTCTATATTTCATGAACTAAATTCAGTTTAGGCCTGCAATTTCCTTACTTTGCTTGATTCTGTTCTCATGGAAAGACTTCGCAAACTTGCAATGTGAGATAAAACTGTGTTTCATACAAAGAGTTCCCATGCACATACTAGGACTACTCGCTACTAATTTGCTACTTTGGGAACATCTGTTGTGAGAAACTGTCCTCTTGAACTCACTCATGTGCCTTTGCTAAAAGACTATTGTTCACAACTTTGCATTTTTGAATGCTTCAGCAGCTTACGTGATGATCACCACCTTTTGCCATAAAATGTGTCTTCTTTATGCTGCATGACAATCACCCTATACTAACTGACCAATGGACTGAGTAGTCTGACCAGATGAGGTGACCCAGGAGGTGTCACCCCGGAACTTGAGGATCGATATACACTGGAGGACGCAGAGAGATTTTTTTCTGCTTCTTTGGAGATCTTGCTCTTTGCGGACTGAGGGACATCATTTGCTCCTTGTGGACTCTACTGGCTTTCCTTGGGCTGACGCTTACTCTGTGTGTGCTATTCCCTGACTTCTTTCCTGCATGGGAGAGTACTTTGAGCTGATATGGTTCATGCCCTTTCCTGAACTCTTCCTCTAGTACTTTGGTAATTGATGTCCCGAAGTTAGATTAATTTGATTATTCTGCACTCCTAAATTCAAATGCCTGATACAGATGTATTTACTTTTCTTAATTTACTGATAAAATCTAACCATCCTTAAATCCTGTTTCTGTCTCTCTATGACTTGTCTAAAATAATTGATTGTGCATTCCAATTGAGTAATAATGAGGGATGGGAATTCTAATAGAGAGGTCTCTAGTCAACAAATCCTAATGTTATTATTTTGTTTAGCTCTAACTGAATTATTGGTTCATATGATTCTAGTTCAGCTGAATTTCTTCGGAAGATGTGGTCTAGCTGTGATAATTCTGTACTTGTATAGTTTAGATTTGAGAGTTATATATGAATGTAATTACAAGTTTTTAAGTCAGTTACCCAATTCCTGGTCCTCATTGGATAACTGGATTGGATCCTCTATATCCGACCCCTCTCGGCATGGTTCATGATCCATCAGAGGACCAAGTAAAAGACTCTGAGGTGTAGTGTAAGGAGATAAAGTGAGACAAAGTAAATGGGCCCAGTGGCACTACTGCAGTAACATGTTACTGAATTGCAATTTGGAATTGTGAATACTTACTGATTCGGTATTAGGAAGAGGCGTGTTTAGGGTGTCCCTTCCTAATACCGAATTACAGCGATATGTAGGAATGTTTTGCGACCAAAATGAGGTCACAAAACATTTGCATTTTACCACCTACTTCAAGTAGGTGGTAACCCATTTGCTAATGGGAAGGGGTCCCCAAGGGACCCCTTCTACTTTGTGAATGTTCGTAAAAATGTTTTTTAAGAGCAGGCAGTGGTCCTACAGACCACTGCCTGCTCTTGAAAAATGAAAAGAAAACTTCATTTTTCATTTTTAAATGCAACCCATTTTCCTTTAAGGAAAACGGGCTGCATTAAAACAAAAATGATTGCTTTATTTAAAAGCAATCACAGACATGGTGGTCTGCTGACCCCTGCAGGCCACCATCCCTGTGATTTTAGCGATTCCTAATGGGTCGTAAATTGCGACTTGCTTCATTAATATTAATGAGGTAGGTCGATTTGCAACCCATTAGGAAACGCTAAATGAAATTCATGGAGTTTCATACATTCAATAGCGGTCTGGCGATGTATATGGTAATTTAAGATGCATATAGAGTGTCAGCCATCTTAGGTTGTGCTGATACGCCTATAATGGAGAGCAAGCAGAAGAGAGCTCAGCGCAGTGATGTCAGTGTTGCTCATACCAGGCCCGGAAAGAGTAAAGAAAATGCACTGAGGAAGTACATGCAGTCACAATTGAGGAAAAAAAAGGAAGATCTGCTTTATGAGACTCTGTATATATGAAATGGTGCATAGTGTGCGTAATGGATGGAATATCAAAATGAGAAAAATTGAGAGATGCACAAAGAACTGAACAAAATTGTCAATAATTCACAGGTACTTTGTAAGAAGAGAAGTGAAGAAGAGACAGAGGGGCCTATTCTCAAAGTGCATTTTGTAGTATGTAAACTACTACTACATTAATACTACTCAAGTACTACAAAATGGTATGCACAAACCTACGGCTGTAGACCTCCACCTTTCCTATCTTTTCTGTGCAAAGATCCCTACCCACGTAAGTATACATTTTTATAGTGAATGTGGGAGTTACTGCAAAATGGGGAATACTTAGTACTCAAAGCGAGGGGTTAGGGAAATTTGTGGAGGAGTTTAGGGAGGGGCATAGTAATACACACACTCACCCACAAAATAGTGATGCAGCGTAAAAGGTGATCATGCTCTGCACAACACATAAACTGAATCTTGACAATGGAAAAACAAATGTGCACTTTGCACATGTCTAGAAAAACGACACTGAAACTGAGAAAAAGTTGGTGCACCAGCACCGTAAAAGTGTGCTTTACTAGGTAGAAACAGTAAGATTAATCAAATAGTAAATTCAAGATGTCTAGTATCTGATTACCTTGTATTCTTAACAAAGATGTCATGAAAATTAATGATGAAATGTAGAATTTCTATTGACTTCATTGAAGAGTGACATAACATACTCGACATTGGTGCAATTTGTGCACGCGATATTGTAGATGTCTGAAATTTGCAGTATAAGTGCCTACATTATAAAGATCATTTATTCATAGAAATAATTTTATTTTAGTGACTTTTAGAAATAGTTTACATTTTTGAAATTGTGGTAGTAGGCCTCAATTAGAGTTGAATATTTCTGTGTAATAGTCACTGCCAACATTACAAAATGCTCATAAATGATATGTGTGAATTATTTCGATATGCTTGAACCTAATTGCGAAGTTTTTTTACTAAATAAGAAATGCTAACTTTAAAAAACATTTGAGATATCTTTTCTCCTATTACTACATTATTTAATAGCCTTGTGCAAAGGACTTGATACATTTCCTCAAATGTGGCTTTATTTGTTCTTGTTCATGCAACATTCTTTAAGCGACAAGAGACTTTCTTATAGCCCATATTTGTGTATGAATGGTGGGAACTCGACCTTTGGACTTTATCCATGGAGAGCAACAAAGTAAATTAACTTTTTGTCGACTAACCTGTGAGGACGGAATGGAAAGTTTTTTCTCATGATGTGCATGGGAAAGTATGCTGAAGTATCAATTTGTACCTGAAGAACGGAAGAATGATCACATGATGATCAGACCATTCTGAATCTTTACTAGGAGGTCCCTCAAGCTCTTTATGGCTCTGGCCACCCCTTTTCACTTTCCTTGCCTCCTGACTGCCTGTCAGACTTTCTCTGTTATGCCCCTCACCTTTTTGCTCTTGCTGATGAACTTACCCGTTGGACAATTTGGAGCAGTTTGGTGAGAGACCAGACTTGAACTTTCCTGATTTATGCTCCATTCCCCTTGCCCATTCCCATGGACTTTTCCCCTAATTGAATTTAACTTGATCCCTTTGCCCATGCTAAAAGAACCTTTGTGAACTATCCTCCTGCCTATGTTGGTGGTAGAAATCTCTAACGATTAGGGAACATTCTCTTACGGATGTCAGTATTTAGCTTTAACTGATGTGTGGTTTTATATTTCAAGCTGTTAGATTTATGACTGAGCTTCTTAAAATATTACTTATATGCATTGATTTTGGATATTTAATACAATTAAAAAAATTATCTAAAATTGACTGAGTCTTTATTTGTGTCTCGATGTTCTTTCCACAGGAACTGGGCCTATAATTATCTGAGTGATTTTTAAATGCCTAATAGTGAGAGTCATAGATTAGTTTCAGAAAATCAGGTTCTTATGCTCTGGTTCTGTGTAGCCGCAGCAGAGCTCTTCTTTAGGAGGTTGGGTCTTCCAATTGTAATACTCTATTTTTATAGCATGGTTCTAAGAGTAATATATTTGAACCTGATCTCAAATTTGTGAATTGGCTACCAATTAATGATCCTCATTGGGTGGCCGACAGTGGAACATCCTGATTTCTCACCCCTCACTATGACAGAGAAAGATCCATCGAAGGACCATCGCCTCTGAGGTTAAGTATAGAATTTGAGTAAAAATCCTACCCGTAAGGGCCCAGTCGGAGAGTTAAGGTTGTAATTCGAAGTTTATTGCTTACGCTGCAACAAAAGTAAGAGCATTTCTTTTCACAAACTACACTACTAATGTTAGTACATCCGTTAATGTGACCAAGGAGGTTCAAATGTATTCCAGCCCAGCCTTCGACTTAATCAAGCACCTCACATGGCTATTCACTGGTACGGCAACAAACTTGCAAGGAAAATAAAGAAGGTAAGGAAATTAAATAACACTGTATAGGACCTTATGTTAAATTAATTAAATTATCCATGCATTTAAATTATATATATTTAGTATAAAAAGTATATGAAATATATAATTAATAATTCATTATTTTATTGTTTTAAAATTTGATAATGTAAAAAATAAATGATGCATTTGCACTTTTACTAAATTAGATTAATTCAGCACATAACAATATTTCCTACACTATATATAAAAAATAAAAATGCTATAACAGATGGGCTTTTAATTATTCTTTAAAAATAATGCGTAAATGAAATTAATATATTAGTACTTAATGCACCTTTACACTTATTAGTTAATGTGCTGTAACATTTCTTGTATTAGAATTATGTTACCTTTGTATTATACATTAAAATATTTTTTAACAATACTTTCCCATAGGGACACCTCTGCCACAGTGGCAAGGATCTCCCAATACATGTGTGTTACAAGTAGTAACTTAACACTATAAATCCTGTTGTAGGAGTCTCCACGCCCTGATTTGAGGGAGCAGAGACATGTAAGTCTACACCCAGGTTTAACTCTACACTTGCAAATCATGAAAAACGGGTTGAGTCACCCTAGCTGTAGTATTAAATGTAGACCCCAGTAAATATACAGATGTATATGTATGTTGTGAATAGGCTTCAGAGATACTGAGCATTCCAAGACATTTCTTGAGTAGTTTTGTTGTATTAAGTTGCTATTATAAATTTTTAGTTTAAGTAATTATTTTAGCTTATTTTAATAGCTAAATAAAAGCATAGCAGCAGTCCACATGTCCCAATCCCCATAATTATTGTCTGAAGAGGGTAACCAATTATGTCAAGCAAACTATGGAAGAAATGGTTCAATAGTTACTTAATAGCTATTGGGGAGGAAAAATGTTCACCTCTGAGGAAGCAAAATATTTTACTTCACTATTTGCGGACAGGGACAAGAAACATCTATGAAAGTATCCTTGCATTGAATATTGGAGAAAGTGAGAAATGCCTGGCTGCATATAAAACGTCAGTGAAAATATAAGAAAAACATTATGGCTCATAGATAAATATTGTTTTAGAGAGACACAAGGTCTATACAAATGTGCAAGGAAGAAATGAAATAGTCAATAGCTATGCAGCAGTATTATGCAACATGATTTTAAAATGTCATTTTGGACAACTCACAGATTTATTAAATAAAGATCAATTGATGAGGTGGAGTAATAATGAAAACATGCTAAAAAAATTGCTTACAACGAGGATTTAACAGAGCCAGTAGCAATATTTGAAGGGATAGAGCATACCTAAGGGTAGGTCAAGGATAAAGCAAAGGTGAAATGGAGGAGACAGCAGTATAAAAAAAATCATAAGGTGGTAGAACATCTTTTAAAGGAGGTGAAGAAAAGAAGGTGGACTACAGTTACATGAAGTAATTATGAAGAGAACAAACATTCAAAACAAAAGGAAGAAGTAAAATGTTTCAGAAGTGGTATTCCGAGACATGTTCATCAAATGGTCAAACATTGGACCATTATGTGTGGTTAGAAATAATGAGCCCAATAGAATGAAACTCCCCAAGATCATATTTTTTAAAAGCGCTAAATGGCCTACACATAAATGAGCTCTGGAAATGTTCACAAGCTTTGCTATATTAATAAAACTTATAAATAAAAACACAAAATGCTTGTTACACATTCAAGATAAAATTGACTTCTGCAAACGATCTCATGCCTGAATAATTATTCAAACACTTGGCAGAAATACCTTTGCACACCCTCCTCAAAATATTAAAAATATAAATTGATGGCATACAGCCTTGGGATAGACTCCAACCTCACACTCCGCTTCCCCCTCCCCGATAGAGAAAACACCAAATTAAATATAAACTTCTTAAAATTTATGATAATAGTGGAAAAGAAGCTAGTCCGAAAATGACTTTCATGGAATAAGCACTTTACCTAAACAAGCATTTGCAAAGCCAATAGGTCTCTGCAATGCCCGAGCTATTGGCCTTGTCAGTAATGTGAATGTATCTTAGCCATGTTGTCTAGCAGCACATCTGCTGTTCAGCATGACTGAAAGTCACTGAAAGCCCAGAATCACATGATGTTCAGTCGATGCTGTGTCTCTTCGCCCCCATGTTGAGTATATTGTTCTGCCCTTCCTAACACAATAAAGCGCTATGACGTGGTCTGCACTGGCTGCATCATAGTGCTTTTTTCAGTGACTTTCAGCATGCTAAATAGCAGATGTGCTGCTAGACAACATGGCTAAAAGACATTTACATTGACAAGTCCAATAGCTTTGGCATTGCCAAGATCTATTGGCTTTGGCAATGCTTGTTAGGTGTTGACTGGGTCTTGCTGAACAAATGTGGAAGTGAAGGTGAGAAACAGTTGAGGAGCTTTGAAGTGAAGCGAGGATGTGACGTAGTGGTCAGAGATGCCGCAAGGGACCTGGGGAACCAGGTTCAAATCTAGGGGTCGGCAGAACAGTTTGTAATTCTGGGCAAATCACTTACACTTCCCCCCTGCGTACGACAATGAATGTGTCATTGTGTAATGTAATTGGTGAGCACTTAAAGCGCTCCAATGACAGCTGGTGTTAGCACTATGGCAAGATGGAGGACGGAAACAGAGCTCCAATACCATCGGATCGTGCAATTTATTTTTTTAAGCAACAGGGACGAGGGAGGTAGTGGGGGGATGGGTCAAGGAGGGAAGTAGGAGGGGATGGGGATGATGAGAGAGGGTGGGAGGAAACAACAATGAAGGGGGAAATATACCTAACTGAAGCAGATCAGCTACAAAAATGAATGTATCATTGTGGAACGTAACTGTTAGCACATAAAGTGCTCCAATACCATTGACTCATGTTCGTGCTATGGCAAGAGGGAAGAAGGAGCGGGTGCTCCAATACCATCAGATTGTGCGAAAAAAATAAACAAGTGCTGTTTATGTGTTAACAACTTTTTAAGAAATGCATTTGTTTATGTACGTACACATGCATTTTAGTGGTATGTGTACATTTGTATAAAGGAGACTATGGCAAGACGGAGCACGGAACAAGTGCTCCAATACCATCGGATTGTACAAAAAAAAAAAGCAGCAGCAACAAGGGAGCTAGTGGGGGACGGGTCAAGCAGGGAAGCAGGAGAGGATGTGGAAATGGCCAAGCAACAACAGGAGAGGGCGGGAGGTAGCAACTATGAAGGGGTAAAAAAATACCTTCATTTAAGCAGGATCAGCAACAAAAATTAATGTTTCATTGTGGAATGTAACTGGTGAGCACTTAAAGCGCTCCAATACCATTGGCTCGTGTTTGCACTATGGCAAGATGGAGTGAATGCTCCAATACCATCAGATCGTGCAAAAAAATAAACAAGTGCTGTTCGTGTCTTAAGAACTTTTTAAGAAATGCATTAGTTTATCTACAGGTGCATACATTTTAGTGGTATGTGTGTATGTGTACAAGGGAGAAGGCCTGAAAACACAAGTATTCCTTTGGAGTGCTTGAAAACAAAGAAAAAATAGCTGCGGAAACCGGGACAGTGTAAGGAGACATGTACTTGGTCCATGTGCTATGGGAGGGCCCAACACAAGAAGAGGGCATGACGCCAACATGCCCTGATGAATGGCATCAATGAAAATGAGATCAGCGCTGAAGTTTAACAATGGTACGGGATGGACGGCGTGAAAGCCCAAAGACAGAACACAACACGTCCCTTTGAGACAGCGCATGCACTGTCTAGCGGAGCAGTGCATGCCCTGTCTATCCACGACCTAAAAACAATACTTTTCGCACAGGTGAAACCTATTGGCTTTGCCAATGCTTGTGGTGTTTAGAAACATGGAGATTAAGTGCTTTGTCTGTAATCACAAAATGTGGAACTAAGGCTGAGGCTAGGGAGATGATATGGCGTCCTTCAGGAGAGGATGAGGTGTAAGGGCCAGAGCAGCAGACTATGGAGCTGGTAAATGGGGTTTGAGTTTCAGCACTGGCTTAACATCCTTGATTTCGGGCAAATCACTTAATCTCACTGTGCCTACAAAAATAAATGTGTCATTGTGTGAAGTAGCTGGTGCTTAATTCAAAGCACTCCAATACCTTTGGATGGTGTTGGCGCTATATAAAACTGCACAAAAAGAAGCAACTGGTGCTTATGTAAAGCACTCCAATACCTTCAGGTGGTGTTGGTGCTACATAAAACTGCGCAAAAAATGTGAGCAACAGAGTCAGTGGAGGAGGGGATTTGTGCAGTGGAGTTAAGCGGGGCAAGCAACAACGGGCGGGTGGTGGACGGGCAACCAACAGCAAATGTGAGCAGCCACGAAGTGATTTGCCCATAATCACAAAATGTGGAACTGAGACTGAGGCTAGGGAGACGGTGTGGTGTCCTCTTGCCAGAGGATGTGGCATAAGGGCCATGGCTGCCGACTAGGGAGCTGGGACACTGGGTTTGAGTTTTGGCGTCAGCTTAACATCCTTGGTTCTGGGCAAATCACTTAATCTCCCTGTGCCTACAAAAATGAATATGTCATTGTGTAAAGTAACTGGTACTGATGTAAATTACTCCAATACCTTCGGGTGGTGTTGGCGCTACATAAAACTGCACAAACAAATGTGAAAAACAGAGTTGGTGGAGGAGGGGATTTGTGCAATGGAGTTCAGCAGGGGCAAGCAACAACGCGCGGGTGGTGGAAGGGCAACCAACAGCAAATGTGAGCAGTCACGAAGTGATTTGCCCATAATCACAAAACGTGGAACTGAGGCCGAGGCTACGGTGACGGTGTGGTGTCCTCTTGGGAGAGGATGTGGCATAAGGGCCATGGCTGCCGACTAGGGAGCTGGGACACTGGGTTTGAGTTTCGGCGTTGGCTTAATATCCTTGATTCAGGGCAAATCACTTAATCTCCCTGTGCCTTCAAAAGTGAATATGTCCTTGTGTAAAGTAACTGGTGCTAATGTAAAGCATGAGCATGGGTTTGGCATGAGAAAACGGCTTCCTTTTCAAGTAGACGCACGGAAAGAGAAATTATTTCATTTCTCCTTCCTTTTCTGACTTTGCATGCGTGCTGCACTGTGCAGCACGCATACAAAGTGAGAAAAACTTTGCATTGTGTCTGGGCATCGTATTTTGTACAAAACCTATGCTAGACTAATGCACACACCTTAGCGCTATGGCGCTAAGGTGTATGCGTGGCGCATGGCAGCTGTAATCAGCGCCGGTGCAAGGGAAAGAGGAGGAGAGAGCCATATCTCTAAAGATATGGTGCTCTCCTGCTCACTCCCTGTCGCACAACGCAGCGCAGCCTTTTTTGTAAATTTCCCCCTGAGTCAGGGGAGGAGGGGATCTGGGGGAAGAGGGAATCTGTGCAATGGAAGTCCAGCGTGGGCAAGTAGTGACAGGCAGGATGTTGACGGGCAACCAACAGCAAATGCAGGCTGCCATGGGCAGATTTAGTGATTTGCCTAAGTTTATGGTGTCCTCGTGAAAAGTAACTGGTGTTAACGTAAAGCGCTCCAATAGTCTTTGGTGTTGGTGACGCTATATAAAACTGCACAAAAAAAGTAGCTGGTGCTAATGTAAAGTGCTCCAATACCTTCAGACGGTGTTGGTGCTATATTAAACTGCACAAAAAAATGTGAAAAGCAAAGTCAGGGAAGGAGGGGATCTGTGCAACAGAGTTCAGCGGGGCAAGCGGCAACAGGCAGGAGGTGGACGGGCAGCCAACAGCAAATGCGGGCCTCCACAGGGAGATTAAGTGATTTGGCCATAATCACAAAATGTGGAACTGAAGCCGAGGCTAGGGAGAAGATATGTCATCCTCTTGGGAGAGGATGTGGCGTAAGGGCAACAGCTGCCAACTATCGTGCTGAGAAACCGGGTTCGAGTTTCGGCATCAGCTTAACTCCTTTGATTCTGGGCAAATCACTTCATCTCCCTGTGCCTACAGAAATGAATGTGTCCTTGTGTAAAAGAACTGGTGCTAATGTAAAGCGTTCCAATACCTTCAGGTGGTGGTGGCGCTATATAAAACTGCACAAAAAAAGTAACTGGTGCCAATGTAAAGCACTCCACTACCTTCAGGTGGTGTTGGTGCTATATAAAAATGCACAAAAAAACAGAAAGAATCAGTGTTAGGCTGGATTACAGTAGTGAACATGAGGAAATACATTGCATCGGCAACCACATTAAAAGGACTACTTTTACCATGGTCACTAAGAGGCAGGCAGACCTTGATGGCATGGAGACTCAGCCTGGCTCCTCTGAAGAGAATTCAAGTTAAGCAACAATGGTGCAAAGAAACACTTCATAGGTGAATGCGGGAAAAGTAAGAAAGTGTGCCGACATGAGAAATTTGAAGAAATAGAGTCCCACCCTATGAAATGAGAAGCAACAAGGTGAGACATGAACAGTTCAATGTTTTTGCACAAGAGAAACATGTCTATGCAATAACAGCAGAAGACACAGGTACTTTAGAAGCTCTGACATGCCCTGTGATAACGCATACCTGATTCACTTGAGGTCTGACTTTTCAGCTATAAACACCATTGCTGAATGACCACAGATGGTGTAAACATGCACACACCTAGCAGCCACAAGTGTGGAAAATAAACAGAGACTACACGTGTGCCAAGTAATAGCATCCGTGCACACATGCTCTGATCGGCACGTCAGCTATACACTAGCAGGACATTAAAAGGCAGAACATCACCACTCACTAGAACAAAACAGATTACAATGGGGGTTTAAAGTCGTGACAGGGTCGGGGGAGGGCGGGATTTGTGGACAGGGCAAGCACCCGAAGTTACGAGGGAGCAAGCAGAGATGGGAGGGAGGAGGTGGGAGAAACAGGGAAAGTGCAACAAAGGGAAAAGCAGTGACAGGGTTGAGGGAGAGGGTGATCTGTGGATGGAACAAGCACCAGGAGATACGAGGGAGAATGCAGAGATGAGAGGGAGGGAGGAGGTGGGGGAATGGAAAGCAGCAACGAAGGGAAAAGCAGTGACAGGAAGGGGGGCTTTGTGCACGGGATAAGCACCGGGAGGTGCAAGGGAGCAATCAGTGACGGAAGGCATGAAGTGGGGTAAATGAAAAGCAGCAATAGGAACAGCAGTGACTGGGGAGGGGGTGATCTGTGGACAAGGCATGATGGCGGGTGGAAGGAGACAGAGCTGGTAAAAGCATGAGCACTGTGTAGAGTGCTGAAAAAGAAAGAAAAAAGTAGGTCCTAAAATGGTCGTAAAAACAGGAGCAGTGGATGTTTACAAGTACTTGGTTCATGCTCTGGGGGAGGGCTAAACACAAGAAGAGGCATGACCATGCATGCCAGGGACTAATGGTGACAAAGAATATGCTATAGCGACCACGCATTGTTGGAGATAAGGGTGACCCTACCCACGAAAGGTAGAACAAAGGTGGGATTTGACCCTATCTTGTCTTCGACAAACGGGTTTTCCATCAAATGGGAGAAAGTAGACCATTCAGTCTTTCTCCCATCTATTATTCGGTATACTATGCCAGAGATTGTACGATGTTTAAATCCTAAGGTTGACAAATGCAAAAACAACAGTTGCTGGACAGAATGCAGAACAATGTCATACATTCACCCCAGTACAGAGATCTGGGCCTAAATCCATCGTTTATTTGCTCACCATGCCATTCCAGTTTGAACCCAGCCATATGCAAATCAGTCTTGACTCTGTGCCTCATGGAACAGTCCAGCCCGAACTGCCAAGCCAGGTCCTTCCTGGACTGGAAACAAGCATCCTAGGACCGGTTTCGGGGTTTCACCCCTCTTCAGCCAGGATAGGTTGATTCCAGTGGCATGGAGAGCACGGGACCCATGTCTGGGCATACCCGTCCCATTCGGGGTGACAAATGCAAAAACAACAGTTGATGGACAGAATGCAGAACAATGTCATACATTCACCCCAGTACAGAGATCTGGGCCTAAATCCATCGTTTTTTTGCTCAACATGCCATTCCAGTTTGAACCCAGCCATATGCAAATCAGTCTTGACCCTGTGCCTCATGGGAACAGTCCAGACCGAACTGCCAAGCCAGGTCCTCCCTGGACTGGAAACAAGCATCCTAGGACCGGTTTCGGGGTTTCACCCCTCTTCAGCCAGGATAGCTTGATTCCAGTGGCATGGAGAGCACGGGACCCACGTCTGGGCATACCCGTCCCACTCGGGGTGACAAATGCAAAAACAACAGTTGATGGACAGAATGCAGAACAATGTCATACATTCACCCCAGTACAGAGATCTGGGCCTAAATCCATCGTTTTTTGCTCACCATGCCATTCCAGTTTGAACCCAGCCATATGCAAATCAGTCTTGACCCTGTGCCTCATGGGAACAGTCCAGCCCGAACTGCCAAGCCAGGTCCTCCCTGGACTGGAAACGAGCATCCTAGGACCGTTTTTGGGGTTTCACCCCTCTTCAGCCAGGATAGCTTGATTCCAGTGGCATGGAGAGCACGGGACCTACGTCTGGGCATACCCGTCCCACTCGGGGTGACAAATGCAAAAACAACAGTTGATGGACAGAATGCAGAACAATGTCATACATTCACCCCAGTACAGAGATCTGGGCCTAAATACATCGTTTTTTTGCTCACCATGCCATTCCAGTTTGAACCCAGCCATATGCAAATCAGTCTTGACCCTGTGCCTCATGGGAACAGTCCAGCCCAAACTGCCAAGCAAGGTCCTCCCTGGACTGGGAACAAGCATCCTAGGACCGGTTTCGGGGTTTCACCCCTCTTCAGCCAGGATAGCTTGATTCCAGTGGCATGGAGAGCACGGGACCCACGTCTGGGCATACCCGTCCCACTCGGGGTGACAAATGCAAAAACAACAGTTGATGGACAGAATGCAGAACAATGTAATACATTCACCCCAGTACAGAGATCTGGGCCTAAATCCATCGTTTTTTTGCTCACCATGCCATTCCAGTTTGAACCCAGCCATATGCAAATCAGTCTTGACCCTGTGCCTCATGGGAACAGTCCAGCCCGAACTGCCAAGCCAGGTCCTCCCTAGACTGGAAACAAGCATCCTAGGACCGGTTTCGGGGTTTCACCTCTCTTCAGCCAGGATAGCTTGATTCCAGTGGCATGGAGAGCACGGGACCCACGTCTGGGCATACCCGTCCCATTCGGGGTGACTAATGCAAAAACAACAGTTGATGGACAGAATGCAGAACAATGTCATACATTCACCCCAGTACAGAGATCTGGGCCTAAATCCATCGTTTTTTTGCTCACCATGCCATTCCAGTTTGAACCCAGCCATATGTAAATCAATCTTGACCCTGTGCCTCATGGGAACAGTCCAGCCCGAACTGCCAAGCCAGGTCCTCCCTGGAATGGAAACAAGCATCCTAGGACCGGTTTCGGGGTTTCACCCCTCTTCAGCCAGGATAGCTTGATTCCAGTGGCATGGAGAGCACAGGACCCACGTCTGGGCATACCCGTCCCACTCGGGGTGACAAATGCAAAAACAACAGTTGATGGACAGAATGCAGAACAATGTCATACATTCACCCCAGTACAGAGATCTGAGCATAAATCCATCGCTTTTTTGCTCACCATGCCATTCCAGTTTGAACCCAGCCATATGCAAATCAGTCTTGACCCTGTGCCTCATGGGAACAGTCCAGCCCGAACTGCCAAGACAGGTCCTCCCTGGACTGGAAACAAGCATCCTAGGACCGGTTTCTGGGTTTCACCCCTCTTCAGCCAGGATAGCTTGATTCCAGTGGCATGGAGAGCACGGGACCCACGTCTGGGCATACCCGTCCCACTCGGGGTGACAAATGCAAAAACAACAGTTGATGGACAGAATGCAGAACAATGTCATACATTCACCCCAGTACAGAGATCTGGGCCTAAATCCATCGTTTTTTGCTCACCATGCCATTCCAGTTTGAACCCAGCCATATGCAAATCAGTCTTGACCCTGTGCCTCATGGGAACAGTCCAGCCTGAACTGCCAAGCCAGGTCCTCCCTGGACTGGAAACAAGCATCCTAGGACCGGTTTCGGGGTTTCACCCCTCTTCAGCCAGGAGAGCTTGATTCCAGTGGCATGGAGAGCACGGGACCCACGTCTGGGCATACCCGTCCCAGTCGGGGTGACAAATGCTAAAACAACAGTTGATGGACAGAATGCAGAACAATGTCATACATTCATCCCAGTACAGAGATCTGGGCCTAAATCCATCGTTTTTTTGCTCACCATGCCATTCCAGTTTGAACCCAGCCATATGCAAATCAGTCTTGACCCTGTGCCTCATGGGAACAGTCCAGCCCGAACTGCCAAGCCAGGTCCTCCCTGGACTGGAAACAAGCATCCTAGGACCGGTTTCGGGGTTTCACCCCTCTTCAGCCGGGATAGCTTGATTCCAGTGGCATGGAGAGCACGGGATCCACGTCTGGGCATACCCGTCCCACTCGGGGTGACAAATGCAAAAACAACAGTTGATGGACAGAATGCAGAACAATGTCATACATTCACCCCAGTACAGAGATCTGGGCCTAAATCCATCGTTTTTTTGCTCACCATGCCATTCCAGTTTGAACCCAGCCATATGCAAATCAGTCTTGACCCTGTGCCTCATGGGAACAGTCCAGCCCGAACTGCCAAGCCAGGTCCTCCCTGGACTGGAAACAAGCATCCTAGGACCGGTTTCGGGGTTTCACCCTTCTTCAGCCAGGATAGATTGGTTCCAGTGGCATGGAGAGCACGGGACCCACGTCTGGGCATACCCGTCCCACTCGGGGTGACAAATGCAAAAACAACAGTTGATGGACAGAATGCAGAACAATGTCATACCTTCACCCCAGTACAGAGATCTGGGCCTAAATCCATCGTTGTTTTTTTGCTCACCATGCCATTCCAGTTTGAACCCAGCCATATGCAAATCAGTCTTGACCCTGTGCCTCATGGGAACAGTCCAGCCCGAACTGCCAAGCCAGGTCCTCCCTGGACTGGAAACAAGCATCCTAGGACCGGTTTTGGGGTTTCACCCCTCTTCAGCCAGGATAGCTTGATTCCAGTGGCATGGAGAGCACGGGACCCACGTCTGGGCATACCCGTCCCTAATCCTAAGGTTGATCCAGTATACACTATTTCCTCCTTCACCGCTATTACACGATGTGTCAAACAAGCACTGAGCCATAGGACACAACCATTGCAAGCCTGTGAGAGAGGCTGGTTTGACTCTGAGTGCACACTAGGAAGAAAGCAGCTTCAATTAGCACTAAAGCAGAAACCGAAGGATCCGCAAACAATTAGGCTAGCTTGTGTGCAATTCAAACAGACCATCGCCCAGAGAAAGAAACGTATCATAGAATGGCATGGGAGGAACTGGTACAGGCAAGTGCACTAAAGGATAGCAAATCCTTCTGAAAGGTAATAAACAATAACTATTTTAAGGGGCCCCATGAGCCGTCAATCAAGGTGCATATCGCGGAAGAGGCATGGGTAAATCATTTCTCGGCCATATATGATGTCCACCCCCCCACATGAGTAGATCAAGTGGTACATAGAAGCCCCAGGAACCCAGAGACCCATGGCAGAGCCACTTCACAGTATTCTCTCCAGCCCGTGACCCTGGCTGGGGTCGCAAGAGCCATAGATGAAAGTAGCGAAGGGAAGGCCCTAGGCCCAGACAGGACACCTTTGGACATGCACAGGGAGCAGAAAGAACTCTGGGCTCTGCTGCTCACAGACGTTTATAATGCTTCCATAGCGGTAGCCCCCCCTTCATGTAAAACCTCAATCTTCATCCCGATTCATAAAAAAGGTGACAAATTCCTACACCAAAACTATCGTCCAATAACATTGTTTTATGCCACCGAGAAGGTTATGGGGCGCATTCAGCTCAATAGACTGGAAGAATGGGCAGTAGCAAATAATATAATGGAAGATACTCAATTTGGATTCAAAAGGGTCTGAGCACAGTCCATCAATGCCTGAACCTAAGTACCATCATAGGAAAGTACACAGTGGCAACAAAAAGGGGACACTATATTTATCCTTCATGGACTTTTGACTGCGTCTCATACTCAAGGCTGTGGAAAATCATGGAGGATCTGGGGATCGAGGCAGGAATTATCAACTATATAAGGCAACTGTACATGGACGCAACACCTGAGTGCGTTTCAGGAGGGAGACTGAATGCTCTGTGAGTTTTAACATCAAAATAGGGGTCAGGCAGGGATGCGTTTTAGCACCCTTCCTGTTCTCACTCTACACGAATTGGGTAGAGTCAGCCCTAAGTTTATCTACCAGGGACAGAGCGATGGTGGGTTCGCGCCCCCTCCCAATTCTACATTACGCAGACGATGCTGTATTAATCGCTAGAAATGGGAGGGGGTTGCAGGGTTTAATAGATGACTACATTGCTTTTATGGCAGACCTGGATTTGAAAGTAAATGGCTCCAAAACCTACGTCATGACTTATGGGGCCAAACCCAGGACAAAACCTGTCTACCATGCAGAAGGGCAGAATTTGAGTGAATCACCCACCTTCTGCTATCTAGGGATACTCTTTGATAACAAGGACTCATGGTCCCCTAAGATAACAAACAGGTGTGCGCAAATGGAGAACTCCATCAATGGGATATCCATGTTTACTAAGAAAATGGGTTTTAAGGCAATAAGGGAACTCCTCACTATATACGCAAGCAAAACAGTGGCTTCATATGGCGCGGGGGTCTGGGGAATGGTCAATACTCAGAGCATCCAAAGGGTTGAGGATTAATTTCTTAAATGCATCCTTAAGTTGCTCGAATCACGTAGCCCAAGCTGAACTAGGAACCCCGTACATCTCTGATAGACTAAAGATGGCCCCAATATTGCTGTGGCATACAATTTGGTCGCACAAAGAAAGAAGATAGAATAAATTAATTCTCAGTGATGTAATGAACTTAGACTATGCAATGGAGATTCCCTGGCTGAGATACTTTAACTCTGTATGCGTGGAGATTCGCCTACCGAATCTTTTTACTAACCCTAACTCCTGTAAACTATTAGAAAAGTTTCAACATTATGTCCGGAATAAAGCCATGCGAAGGAGAAGGGTGGGCGAGAGAGTAAAACCATCTGTACTTGCTTATAATAGAATGGCCCTCAGGAGGGCTTGAAACCATATCTGATCCTGGTACGCAATGATCAGCAAAGGTTCGTTTTGACCCGATTTAGGGCAAATATGCTGCCGCTGATGGTAGTGTTTCCAAAAAATTGTCACTCCTTGTCAGAGTTAAGAGATATATTTGACCTGTATTTAAAATATTTAACTTTAGACAGAGTAGACTAGCACTTTTATTTTTACAATTACATACTCTATACGTGTGCTGTGCAATGTCTTCTTATGGCAGGCACTGAAAATTAGGAAAAACCTGCAGGGGGTACCCCCATTACTAAAGTACCTCATAGGATAACTGTTGCATTTTAAAATGAGCTATTCGAGTGGATGAAATTGGTTTCTCTTTAATCAGTTATTTTCTTGATTGTTCATAAATGAAAAACTGTACATACGAAGAGCTGTTTTTAATATGTTAAGCTTTTAATCTATTTTGTAATATACTTTTATGCTACTGAAAAGTACCGAATAAAGTTATCACTGACTGACAAAGAATATGAGACCGATGACTGAGCGAGCAAATGGGAAGCCTGTGTCGGGCTGAAGCCCACAGATTAAACACAACATTTCTCTTCGAGACAGCGCATGTGCTGTCTAGCCAAGACCTAATAAAGCACCTTACCTTGAAAAAAGATATACAGAACTCTAGCTTTCCAAGTCCTTGAGATGAGACGTTAATGGAATCAGCACTTCACACTGAAAAAGTATGTTATCTTGAAAAAAGTACTATACAGTACCCATACCGCTCCATGTTCCCGAGATGAGTTAGACTCAAATAAGGCGTTAGCACTTTATTTTAAAAAAAGTATTATATAGGAATCCTGCTTTCCTCATGATTTTGAGATGAACCAGACTTAACTAGCCTTTTAATATTACTATTTTAGTGATTCTCACATGTTTTCATATAGTGTCTCAATGTTATGGTTTTAATTAATGCAAGCTATAAAGTTTGATTGATTGGAACATGTTTTAGCAAGGAATATATATCTTATGCAAGATATTTTCAGTGTCAAAATTGTGGAAAAGGGGTACACTGTGGTAAAGAGTGTAAGGAAGGAAAAATACTGAATGGTGAAGAAATTGAACAAGAAATCGGAAGGTTTATGTCACCAATAAGCAAATGTAAGCATAATATTAAGCAAATCAGTATGAAGATGAAGACGTAGAAGATCAATTAAATGTTTCTGAGTGTAATGGTATTTCTGATGGGAGTAATGTAGCAGTTTTAGCAGTTCTGTGCACATCTTGTATGAGATGAAAAGTTTAAAAGAGAGCTTATGGAACTGGAACCAGCTGACATTATTTCAGGAGAATGTGATAAAATAAAAATTGACTTAAGTACCATGACATGAAAGGAGAAAATATGCATGGGAATGGTTACAGAGGAAAAGCGTATACTCCAAAAAGGCACGAATATCAGGTAGGTTAGCATCATCAAAGTAATTTTGGTATCAAGTTAGATACCAATGCAAATGAGCTAATATTGTTGGTCTCCAACACCATTAAAGGTAGTAGCCAAGATTTCCAAAATCTTTGAAGATAGGTTAGGACACCTGCTGGGTTTTGAATAAATATAAAATTATATTTAAAAAGGGAGCAATTCCAGCAGTCCACAAAGTCAGGCATGCTCCTCACCTAATAAGAGCACCATTCAAAGAGGAACTGGAAAAACTAGTAAAAGGACATGTTATGGAAGAAATAGTCATCAGAATGGTTGAGCACCTATAAGTGATGTTGGCGGAGGGATGTGTAAGGATCTTAGGGATCTGATCGGAATATTTGGGTGGACCACCAACCACTTTAGAATATTTTAGACAGTAGCAGCTTATGGAGGGAGTGCCGCGGGGCGGTGGGGCAGGGCGGGGGAGGAGCAGGGTGGGGGGTAGTAAACTACGGCATGCGACCGAACAGAGGTAAGTAAACAAATAAATAAAACGAATTTCATTGCGCGCGCTGCATTGCTGCAGAGCCTCTACTGATTTTAGCAGCACTGACAGTACTGGTGAAGGCTCATGTGCATAGTGTTGTAAATCTCTATTTGGCATATAATTAAGTGGGCCTGCATGAGGAGCCTCAATGCCTGACTTCATTTCTAACACCACCGAGGGCCACATATTCAAGAGGATGTCATTTGGGCTTGCACTGGCCATCCTCTCGTCTAGAGAGTGCTAAAAAATATTATTGATGGAGTGAAGAACGCTTAGCTCTTTCAAGGTGACACACTAGTATCTGGCAAGGCAGTAGAAGAATGTGACACAGCACTGTGTAAAGTGGCACAGAACCAGGAGATCATTGGGTGGATATATGATTAAACAACTACTGCCTAAACCACGAATTCCTTAACCACGAAGGTTAAACAACGAGCAATGACAAACCACTACATTTTTTTACAACGAGTTCCTAAACCACGAAAAAAACCACCTCGTGACTGACCAATAGATGGCACTATTGTAATAACAATACTTCTGTGTGTGAAGCAAAATGACCAACTGAGAAGAACTAATGAGAAGAAGGCAGCCCACACACTGCCATAAATCCGACCCACAAACTGACTTGTCAGACTGACCCATCTGGCACTGCCAGATTGCCCAATATGCCCGACAGACCCTGGCCCCAAACTGAACGGATGGCAGCAGCTAAAGTATCAAAGAAGGGGCCCCTCCGGCTCCATTACTTCCGGTGTCAGCAGGTCTGCTGCAACTGTTTTATCACTAATGGAACCTGCACCTGTCGCACCATTAGGAACGCAGCACGGGACATCTGCCAATTTTTGGCAAATGCTTTATTTCTGCCCTCCTCTAAACGACACCAGATTGTTTATGGTAAAAAGAACAAAGTCACCGCAGTTTAACTGTCAGCAGTTGTGCAGGCTGAAAGCCCATCCAATGGGATGTATATTCGGGAAACGAACGAAGGTAGGAGACTTCAACTTGGAATAATACACAACCAAAATGTTCACACCTCACCAGATGAGAGGAGGGCGGGTTGGAACGGACAGCCATGGAGAGTGTTATGGGTGGCTCCGCTTGCAGGGAAGAAAGTTTGTGTAGCCAACTTCCTCTACACGCTGCACAAGTGGAAACTTTATCTTAGGAAAATATTTGCATCCGCACAGATCTAAATTTAGTTCAAACTTGTATGCATCGACATGTTTTTTTTTACTAATGCTTAATGTGATGCAGTTAAACGGCAAAGTGATTGATTGGTCGGCGCCCTGTATTCTGTAATACCAGGAAAGCCAACCGCGGCCTCTGCCCTCCTGCTCTCTGTCTCAGTGCACTTCAGAGGCTAATTATCAATTATGCTCCGGTGACAGGCACTCCTGTGCCAGTTCAAACCACAGATCATGCACAATGATTGCTCTGCTTCCAGCGCCCTGACCTTCTTGGCAAGCAGGCCGACAGTTTGTATCTGCTGTGTGTCTTTGATGGCGAATTACGAACAATCTGCATAAATTACGAGATCCACTCAATTGTTTTTTATTAGCTCAGATGACTTTGAAGATGCTGGTAACAGGAACGGATATACGTGCCACGCATTACCAAGCTGGCAGGATGAGGGCTGGTTGCTTCCCCGCGCACATCAGAGCCCGTCTTCCTGATGATAGCTTTGCCGAGGGAATGCCAGGGGGCAAAGATCGTGTCAGGTCAGGAGGAGCGGAGGGGAGAGACTCGTGGTTTAGAAAAGTCGTGGTTTAGAATTGTCGTTGTTAAGGATTGGTCGTTGTTCAGGATTCGTTGTTCAGGTAAGTCGTTATAAAAACTTCGTTGTTAAGGATGTTTCCCGTTTCCATTATATGCACTGTAATTACAAGTTCAATGATTTTTGAATGTTTCAAGATGGCCGCCATTGTAACCGATGATTTCAAACAACCTCAGGGCCATCTTCCCTTTCGATGAATTGACGAGGTGAAAGTACGTCATGCATTTTGGTTTTAAAATGGCTTTGAAACGAGAAGGAAACTGACATTGAAAAAGGCGTCGTGCCGAAACTCGTCTGTCAGTGCTTTTGAGGCTTGCACATTAAAGCACTTTGCTAATAGTTACCCGAGAATGCACTCGTTACTGTCTGGGTGTTAATTTGTCTGCCGAAGTGGATGTATATATAGCGGTTCACCACCGCTGGAGTTTTGCACCAGGGACGTGAGGTGCGGCGGAAGGTGACCTGAAAGTTATGGATATATATATATATATATCTATCTATATATATATATATATGTATATATATATATATATCTCTCTGCTACTCCGCTTTAAGGCGTTTCTTTAGTCAGAACAAAGACGGACACGGACCCATTCACTTGTGCTGATGCGTTTATTCCAGACTGTCCGCCATCACGCGTTTCGGCCTACCATGGCCTTGATCACATGATATATATATGTGTGTGTATGTATATATATATTTAATTTATTGTTGCTATTGCATCACTTGATGAATATATGTATTTAAATGTGTTTATGTTTCATTCAAGGTCTACTTTTCCTCATCAACATCTTAGTCAGCCATTTAATAGTTTCTACTAACCTGAACAGGATCTCGAGGCACTCAAAAGTTAGGAAGAGATGATAAATTACCAAGATCAACAGATGACTTCTTTTGGAGTAGAGGAATTCTAGTAAATCCAGTTGTGCCTTCAGCTGTCCAGGTAAATCTTTGCACCGCTTTGCTCCTCCGAAAGCAAAATGTCTTCTGATTGTAGGCGCCTTACATATAATAGGAGCCTGCAAAAACATTTCATGATTTGACCTGCGATCTCTACCTGACATATTAAATAGTAGTCAGCTCTTGAGCTAATCTTGACTGTACAATAAAAAAAACTTCACCCTTCATCAACAGTAGATAGTCTTGTCTCGTACCCCATCCCAGTCCTTAGCCAATGCCAGAGATTCAAAACAGGGGCGAGATCACCTAAACTGCGAGTACTTGTAACAGCTTCTGCAGCATCGTTCTGCAACACATGGATTTTGTATAGTTGCATGTCAATTGTGCCTACCAATGAACCATTACAGTACTCTATTTTGATCCTCAATTGCTCTTGCTATGGTAGCCCTCTGTTTGATGATGGAAAATACGGATGTGGAACAAATGCAATGGATTTAAAGTAACTGTGCTTTGAAGGCATGTGCTCAAATATCATAGCCATCAATCAGAGTTTGCCTAGAGTATGGATCTACAGGTCTGATTGGAGATGAGCTTCAGAATGGGGGTTGTTTTTACAAGTCTCTTGATAGAAACAGTAAGAAGTTTTTTCTGCATTCTGGTTTATCCACTGTAGGATCATTCTAAAAACATTTTGAGCAATATGCATATCTTCCTAAAATTGATTTGTAAGTTCAAACATACCAGGATCTCGCTTGCATCCATATACAAGTTGACACCTAGGATGTGTTGAAGTGCTTGTTCACAAAGTTATTACAAGAGGGGACAAACACGAGCCCTAAGGAACCCCACAACACATTTGCATTGCCTTGGAGGAAAGATTGCACTATTTGAAATTTTGACACTCTTCTGAACTAGAAGCAACCTAATGATTTCATAGCCAGATGCAACACCCCTACCATCTCCCTTAACTATAACAGAAAGAGCGGGTCCTCGAGGGTATGTATCAATGCTGCAGAAATGTCCACTGACATGAGAAGAAAATTGCACTTCTAGACATGTGGTCTGTGGCATAAATAAGACTCAACGACGTTCTGCACATCGAGCTGTATTTTATTTGATTTTAGAAATAGTTGCCCCTTCGTAGTGGCCATTTATTACACTCTTTTCATGAGTACAGGAGCATTTAAAATGAGATGGCACTCATTGCAAAACTGAGGATCCAAGATTGGCGTCTTGAGTAGACTTGTGACCCTTGCTTAAGCAGCATAGGAGCGTCTACTGTTCTAAATAATGGTATCTCCTGGCAACATTCTTCTAATATGATTGAGGGACATGGGAAAAAAAACGTCTTTATTTTCCTCTTATAACTCTAAGAAACAGTGACTTAAATGCAAACATTTCAGCTTCAATAAGTTTGTGATGTATGTTCATCATTTTGTGTGCTATAAGTATCACTGTAATGTGTGACTTCTTGCAAATCTGTTTTTTTTTTGTAAAGAGTATAATCACTCAGATAATTCTCTGAGCAGTAGACAAAAAGAAGATAGAATAACTCAGGGAGATCTAAGATACAGCATGAGATTACTGGATACAAGGCACTTTTTTGAGAAATTTGCGTCAATTAAGTTTTTTTTCGAGTGAGGTAGAGAGTTCCACAAATAGGAACCTTGCATGCTTTAGGCTGTACCACCCAGCCCTACAACTTGAATTTGAGGACTTCATAGAATAAACAATTGGAAGATCTTGATTTTCAGATCAAGAGAGTATTTTATAATTATATTTGGAGAAAAACAGGAAGCCATCCATAATAGGCAAATGCATTAAGCATGTGGCCTTAATGGACATGTCTATTCACTGGCGGCCAATGGAAAAAATTGTGGTAAAGCGTGCCCGGTCAAATATTTTTTAGATTAAAGACTAGTTTAATAGTTGCATTTTGTTCGTTTTACAGTCTTAGAAGACTTTTTAAGGAAGGCCGGGATAGGCAGAATTACCAAAGTCAAGCTGCAATTGAATGAAGGCACTGACAATAATGTTTTTGGGGTAAAGGATAAGAAGAGAAAACATTTCTGCCGTAAACTTGTTTTTTTTGTTTATCCCGCAAAACAAAGCCATGACCTTGAAACGTTGTTTTAGATAGAATTAGAATTTCTGAGACTTTTTGAAAAAAATACTTTTTAAACTGCGTAACATCTTTTTAATGAGCTTGTCTCTTTTCTGGAAATTACTTTGCTGACCTCAGAATTATCCTTTTGTTGCTGCTTTTTGCATTTTCTTAGTTCTACTTTAACAGTACTTGGGGCCTGACTACGATGGCGGTCGGACATTGTTGCGGTAGTGGGACCGGCCGCCTACCCACCTACCGCATTACGATGCAACTGCTACTGCAGCGGTCGCATGCCCTATCTCTTGTATTGCGGCGGGGATGTGGTTAACAGACCCCGCCACAATACAAAAATAATGGCACTTGCATATCCCTGCACTACGTGGCAGGCACCATACAGTGCCTGCCAAATGGTGCAGGGACAGGCCCCCAAATCTGTTTCCGCCTGCCGCTTCGTGGCTGGATGTCCGACGTGGAGTGACCGGCGAAAAAGGGATATCATTATCCCGATGGGGGTGCTTGACAAGCACCGCCGCAATGCTGGGCAATGCAGCTGCTCCGACAGGCGGTCGGAAAATGACCGCCTGTCGGAACCGTGGTGGTCGGTCTTTCCGACCGCCACGTTTCCGCCCGCCATTGTAATCTGGCGGGCGGAAAACCGCAGTACGATGGCGAAGGGCCCGCCACCGACAGGCTGTTGGTGGTGGGCCCTCCCCCATCGTAATGACCCCCTAAGTTTTGTGGCAAAAACATACATTTGAGTACTTTTTACTTTTGATTTTGCTGTTTAGTTCTTAAGCGAACAGATCAGTAGTACTTTGTAAACCCTCATAGTAACGAGGAACTATACTCTCCAGATTTTGGCATAGCAGGCAGAACTCTACCTCATCTCTGAAATATGTCACCACCAGGTTACCAGGTCTCTGTTTTTAATTATTTTATCACTTTGTGTGTCCTCACTTTTCTTGCACTGCCAGTTTTGTTACAGAACTATTACCTCAATGCACTGGATATTATGAGAAAGAAGCATTGTGTTATATCCTGAGTTTACATTCATATGTAATCAGCCTAGGTCTTCCTAGCTGCTCAGCCAGAGTGAGAGATGGCAACGGAATGTTGGTGTGAATGTGATGAATGGAATGCCTGGGTGCATGTGTGGATGAGTGTGGATGACAGTTGGAGATGGGCTGAGCAGCTAGGCAGGCTGCTCCTGGTGGGACTGGTGTAGGAGATGTAGGAGCTGTTACATGGCTGAACCTTGATTGATACCACATG
This sequence comes from Calotriton arnoldi, assembly GCA_963921515.1. Lineage (NCBI taxonomy): Eukaryota > Metazoa > Chordata > Amphibia > Caudata > Salamandridae > Calotriton > Calotriton arnoldi. The sequence goes on from CAWUFW010003360.1 coordinate 1,822,004, forward strand.
ACCTGGAACTAATAAAGAAGACTTAGAAACTTACAACTTGGCTACCAGTGTCTTCATGTACAGAATACAACATCTTTTGGCGACTAGCGGACCAGGACCCAAGCGTACCTATGGACAGTACAGAAACTAAAAGTCTACAAAGAAACCACAGTAACAAAGGAAACTTCAAGAAACTTCAAGAAACGTAAGCTACTACATGAAGCATAATGGAGCAACAGGCAAGCCAGCCCCACCAGCGTCCAAGTCAACGGACGGCCCTCCCACCAGCCTGAACTTGCTCCATGGAATGGACCACAGGTATGGTCTGTTATGTTAGGGTATGTCTGCCCTACCACATCCTTTTATGTGCCGCATGGATGTATCTGTAGCGTAAAGGAACTGTGGCTGTACAAAATGTGAGTTACAACCTAACTCTGTGAAGTTTATTCACAAGTGCAACACAGGAGTGGTGTGGTGTTGCTAAGTCTTGTGCTTTGGTCTCAAGTAGAGCACAAGTAAGGACATTTTACAAAATGCATGACTGGAAGCACCCTCACAAACGTGCTGAACATGGTCTCAAGAGCTTTCTACTATAGCGAAATACAGTGATGTGGCGCAGACTGAGCCTTCATGAACAGTATGCATATTTCTTCTCTGCATTGATGATGCACAGAGTAGCTGCCTGATTAATGCCTGCGTTTGAATTGCCCTTCACCACAATGACGCTGCCCAGAGTGTGTCCATTATTACTGCCGGCGTTGGAACAGACTTTCACTACTTTCATGCTGTGCAGAGTTTGTGCCTGTTCACTGCCTGTGTTCCATCGCACTTCTCTACACACTTCGGTTTTCACGAAGGTCTTCAGACGGATTTACATCCAGTTTTGTTTCAAAGTTTGATGTTTATGGATGTCTCTACACTGGCAATGTGTAGAAAAGGATACATTTATCTCTATCATGCTCCCTGCCCATGAGGAGCCTTACAGAGGAGAGCTTGACGTCTGTTGTGCTCTGATGCTGGGCAATTCACTATTTTTCAAGTGTCACTTGGTCGTGGAACCTGCAACAGGAGTACAACTTTTGCGGTGAGGAAAATGTGTGTCATTTTTATTATGTGCCTCTTTACATTCTCTGAGGCAAGCTGTGGAGACGGGTGGAGAGCGCAAACACAGACACAGGCTTTACGTATTGGCCAAGGTGAGACACTTTTGGTCTTTGATTATTTATTCATTGTTGAGACTCTTATCGCTCTATTGCTGACTAAACCGTTGTTTTGGAAGTTTGAAACAAAACATAGCACGAGCTCTCTACAGCGCGTGCAATCCTACCTTTTTGTAGACGCCCGCAGCTCCGTGGATCAGCTATGACGCATGTTCCTCTGTTCCTTTGTTGCTTTCCGATGTTTTTGAAGCACCTACGCGCCGGGAGTCACCCGGCACGACGCCCACAACGTGCCGCCATCTTGGTGTTGGTGGTGGCACATATAGTCTGATGATGCTCTGCCTTTGTTCTGCCGTCCACGCTGCTTCGTTCTGCCAACCAAGCTGCATCTGCCAACCACGCTGTTTTTGTTGGTTGGAATAAAGTTTTAGCAAGAAAAGATGGATGCCAGGGACAATGCGGTGTTCTTTTGTCTAGAGCAAGATGAGGAATCGTCAACGAGGGATTCCTTTTGGTGGGCTGCTCCACTTCATCCTTGTTGGAGATGTGCTTATTCATGAGACTATCTTTATGGGGCATATTGTTGCAGCGCTTGGAGCTGGGAAGACATATCTCTGCTCTTTCCCACAGTCTCGATTAGACTAGCTGTTGGTAACATATTGCAAGAAATTTTTCTTTAACTGTGTGTGATCCATACAATGTGATCTTGGTGGTGTCCTTACACTAAACATGTTGATATGTGATAACTAGGTAGCAAGTTACAGTTATCTTATTTCGTGTTGTTGTCACATTTGTGCCATGTTTTTCTCAATGTGTTACTTTACTTTTAGGCATGTTCTCTATTTAGTTCCCTTACGCAAGGGGGTTTGTTTCATGGCATAACACGGGTGAAAGATTACTCACTGGCGTGGGGCACAGGTTGCTAATGTTCTACAGTAAAATTTTCATTTTTCGTGATGCCACAGTTTTTCGCAGTTTAATAGTTGGGACGTCATAGTCTCCTAGTGGGTGGACATCACAGATGATCCCTTACATGAGGGATAGGATTTGGCCATATTTCATTCCTTACATGAGGGATAGGTTTTGGCCATATTTCTTTCCTTAAATGAGGGATGGGTTTGGGGCTATTGTTTTAGTCCTATCAGTGTTGGGTTTGAGTCCCAGTTAGTAACCTCTACATGAGGTTTAGGTCATGGGTTAGTTCCCATACTCAATCGTTCTTACGGTAACCCTTTCACAGGGTTAGTTATGGGTTTATATCATATTTTCAGTTGTGCGCAGTACTAATGTACGTCATGGGTATACCCCATTTACAGTTGCGCGCAGTACAGAAGTACAACTAGGGTGTGGGTCTGGGTGCGTGCCCCTCACACAGTGTTATGGGTCGTTGTCCCATTTCTTGGCAGTTTCCCTGTTGTTGGGATTGGCGTTGCGGGTTTTTTACCTTTTGCATTATAGTGTATATTGTACAGCTTGTTTCAAAGTATTTCAATGTGTCTTTTATTTCTACAAGTTTACGCTTCTAAATATTTAGATAATTTGTTATGAGGGAGGATGGGGGATATTGATGCATGTTTTTATGTCGTATTTTGCCCATCTTTTCTTGATTTGCATGTTCATTCTCTTGAGATGTTTTACTTTTAGTTGCATTCCTGAGTTATGTACATTTCTGTTTTTTTAGTATTGTCATTTTTGGTTTCTATTTAAAGGAAAGGGATAATGTTATATCCTGAGTTTACATTCATATGTAATCAGCCTAGGTCTTCCTAGCTGCTCAGCCAGAGTGAGAGATGGCAACGGAATGTTGGTGTGAATGTGATGAATGGAATGCCTGGGTGCATGTGTGGATGAGTGTGGATGACAGTTGGAGATGGGCTGAGCAGCTAGGCAGGCTGCTCCTGGTGGGACTGGTGTAGGAGATGTAGGAGCTGTTACATGGCTGAACCTTGATTGATACCACATGACCTGGAACTAATAAAGAAGACTTAGAAACTTACAACATGGCTACCAGTGTCTTCATGTACAGAATACAACACATTGCTAATATATGTCATTTCTTGTCTGCTGGATTGGGTCTCCTGGAAGAAAATTAAAATCTTTCAAAACAGACCTAGACTTGGAGCCTCCTGGTTAGATGGGACTTGAACTCCAAGATCTCCACCAAATGACCATGGCTGGTCATAAGTGTTAAAAGTAGATATTGTGAATCTGTATCAAAGGTCTTGGGGTCATCAGGCGATTGCTTGATTTGCACCATAATTTTAGACATGGAAGAGCCAGCCATAACTTTAAAAACTGGATGATCAACCAAGGGGTAGTTTTAGAAGGATGGCCTTTAAGATTAAAAATAGTTGCCCCTTTGGCATAAATACCATCAGTACAGTAGGATTAGCTGATTTATAGATGTGTGGCAAAACTACACTGACTGACGTTCGTGGTATTTCAGCCAGTAAAGTTTTGCCAAGTGCAGATAGGTCTAAATTGAGATTTCTAATAAGCTACGCAACAGGGTATTGTATGTAGTTAGAGAAATTACACGTAAGTATACTTAAGTTGCATATTTATTTTCTCAAAAACATTTCTCTTATTGGACCAAATTTGCTACTCAATTTTTTATTTTCAGACAGAAGTTCGCAATTTTTCCCAGGACAGACATAATTAAATGTAAACAAGGCAACTAAGAACCCTAGCATGAATACAGTGGCATCTATACCAACCTGGGGATGTATCATACATATTGTGCATTTTCCTTGTTTGTGCCTGGTGCACCTTTTAAAAGACGTATTAAGATGAATGCGCTGCCCCCAGGGCAGCCGCGAATTGCGCTGCCCTGGGGGCAGCATATTTATGTGAAAATAGAGCTTCTGCTTTGAAGCCGCTCCGTGTTTCACAGTGCAGGCGGCAACCTGCCTGCACTTTTAAGGGGGACTAGAGTTCCCCTTGCCGGCGGGTGCAGTGAGTGACTGCACTCACCTGCAAGGGTATCTGTGGGGGTCCATGGGACCCCCTCTCCACCCTCCAGAGGGCTCCCATCAGGGGGCGCACTGACGGTGCACCACCTTTAAGGTGGTGCACCGTCAGTGCACCTCCAGACAGCTTCTGTACCTCTACACCCGTGTCTGTAAAACGGAGCGGGCGCAGCGGCAAAGGGATTTCCTCATTTGCATGGGGCCACACCCCCATGCAAATGAGGGAACACCCTCTGATGTTAGGGCTGGCGCTTTAGGTGTGCCAGCTCAATCAGTATTGCAGAATGGGACACACAAGCGTCTGTGGCCCCTTCTATAATACCAAAGTGCCCTGGGGGCAAGCAAAGCAGGTGCAAAATCCCGTTGCGCCCCGGGGCACTTCTCTAATACGGCCCTAGGAGTCACCAAAATAAAATAGGTAAATAAGGTGAATAAAAACACAGCAGATAAAACTTGTTTATTTTTTATGTTAAGGGCAGGAGGACACTTTGGCTTGTGGGCAAAGGCCGAGAAAAGCAAGTGTGCAGTAAATCTACTATAGCACACTACAAAAGTGGTTATGAGTAATCCTCCACAGCACAGGATGTAGTTGAAGATGATTTATTCACATTTCATTAAGGGCACCACCATACAGAACCTCATTGAGAGGCATCCCCAGCAATTGCCACTCATGGAGAACACTCCCAGCCTCAAAGCAATCTAGGGACATTTGGGACAAGATTATCATATGTGCCATAGTCATGCAACGGAAGTGAGCCCCCACTTTTTGCACCTTTGTGGCACTTTAGTGTTACAGAATAGGCCGCATAGACTTACGTGGCCCCTTATCTACTACAGATCTTGCCTGCACACATGCTGCACTGGCGTGATTGCAAGGGAGCATTCTCTCATTTGCATGAGGGCATTGCCACATGCAAATGAGGAGACACTTTGCCTCTGCACCTGCACTGTATTACAGATGCAGGTGCAGAGGGAAAGAGTCCATCAAAAGGAGCACTGGCTATACACCAAATAGAGGTGGTGCACAGTCCATGCACTGCCTCTCCTAAGGGCAGCATTTGGAAGGTGGGGGAGGGGTGCCATGGACCTCCCCAGACACCACCCTGCAGGCAAGTGCACTCACTCACTGCTTCCACCTGCAGGGGAATCTATTCCTCCCTTTCAAAGGCATGCCATATTGCTGGCTGATGAGGGTTATGAACCCGAAACCGGTCCCAGGATGCTTGTTTCCGGTTCAGGGAAGACATGGCTTGGCAGTTCGGGCTGGACTGTTCCCATGAGGCACAGGGTCAGACTGATTTGCATATGGCCATGTCTGAACTGGGGTGGCGGAGTGAGCTAAAGAATGATGATGGATTAAACCCAGATCAGTTGACTGGGGGTGAGTGCTTGCAATGTTCAACACTCCGTCCATCATCCCCTTTGGTTATGCCATATTGCTGCCTGCATAGTAAAAGGTTGACCAGAGGCTTCAAAAAGCCGTTTTGGCTTTCACTAATACTCTGCCCCTAGGGGAGGAGCAAGTCTGCAGTTGCACTTGGAGCAGCGCTTTCATTGTGATAAGGCACCCTAACCTTGTATGTGCCCGACACAACCAGTCATAGGTGCACCATGTCACAGACAAGGACAGTGCACCCTCTCTATAACATGGGCCCTTCTTGTTCTAAACCCTTCATACCAATTATCCTATTAAAATAAAAAGTAAATACATACTAACTAATCCCATAAATGCTATCATACGTCATAACACATGTCCTCCCAAAAGAAGCAAACAAATAAATAAATCCATATCATAATGACCCAAAGAAATGTATGCACCCATATATTAAGACCAAACTAAAAGAATAACAATTGCATTACAAGATATGATGCACACACATTATATATTCATTCTATATATAAAACCATTCTAATCTAAATTTTTAATCAGAACCATACATATGAAATTCTTCAACCATTTAGAGCACATTCTCTTACAGTTCTTCCTCCTTCGTACAGATGTACATGCTTATTTAGATGGTACAGATTTTAATACAGAGTTCTCATTTTGTTCTTTTGTATCTCCTTTCATTCTCAGCCCATTGTTGCCTTTCAGCTTAAACAGCCATGCTATACTTCACACCTCTCACTTTTCTAACACCACACCATTCCATTTTGCTTTCATTATTCTCATCAGTTCCATATACTTGGATGCACTCTTCTCCACATGCCTAGAATACTTCACATACACACACTAACCCACTCTCAAATTTTCCAGTTCTTCCTTCACTCCATAATTAATATTTTACCAATTATATTATACCAAATCATCTCCTACACTTTTCTTGATAACTCATTTTACCACACTTCTTCTACCATACTTTAGCCAAACTAGAGAAAACTTGTTACCCACCCACCTTCCCCAATCAACTCAATGGGAGATTTCCCTGTCATTTAGTTGGATGCTGTACAATAGGCCAGCACATTCCTGTTAGCGCCCTCCTCACCGGTACTTTTTTGGCCACCACCATCTGCACACAACACTTTACCCATCTGTTCATTCTTTTTACCATCCAAGTCACTTGGGGCGAGCAAAAGCACAGCCGTAATATATGTTACCCTACCTCAATCAAAAATTCTCCCATCTCTTCTGAAGTAAATTATGATCTCCTCTTGCATTCCATCTCTTAAAAACAAACACACTCTTCAAAAATCCCACCACACTCCTTATACTAAACTACCTGGAGAAATAACCAGCAATCAGCAATAAACGTTGTTCATTAAATGGTAAACACATGATAGGTCCTACAATATCCAAGCCTATTTTAACCCATGGTTTCTAAGGCACTTTTGCCGCCAACAAGTAAGGTCTGCTGATTCTTTTGAATTTATTACTTTTTAAACAATTAAAGCAGCACTTTCCAAACTCATCTGCATGGCTCTCATCACAGGCAGCCATAATGCTGCTCTCACTCTAGCTTTAGTCACTTCTCTTCCAAGATTACCTTTGTGCGCATGATATATTAAGTTATTTCTTTTATTACTTTGAGGAACAACTCCACTTCCTCTGTATATTTTGTCTGTCTACCCTCTCTTCCTCTCTTACATGCCAGAAAATCTTTTGCACTTCAATTTCAGCATCATAATCCGAACAACCTTCCACAATGCTGCTTTTGATTCTTGTTAACTTTTAAGAGGCGCAGACAGGCATATGGAATAGGTGATCTTTATTAAGATGAGAGGAACAACCCCTGGACAAGTCCACCCAGCAGCAACTGTCTCCAACTCTCACCAGCTTCCAGAACCTCTGGAAGCTGGTAACCAAGATTGGAATGCATTCACAGTTGCTAGGACACAACACATCTCCCCTCCAATAACAACAAAAATAATAACAATAATAACAATGAATCACAATTACATATTCATATGAATAAAGATTGCAACTAACAATGAATAAAAATTACACATTCATTTGAATAAAAATTACAATTCATATGACATCAAGCAGAAATTGTATTAAATACATGGAATGCATATATAGCGGCATATTAATGACACACATAATCCTTGTGCCATTTTGGACTTTGCCTGACACGTTTGGTGCTACTAGATGCAACAGACATGTTATGATTTGGCTCATTGCACAAAGCCTTTTCCACCTTTTCTTGGTCACTTCCCACCTTTTTCAACCATATATCTCGTTCCACAGCATTACACATAGTGACACTGCGAATATTCAATTTTTTTACCATCAGTTAACCACACATTGTTGCCGGCTATCTTGGTGATACATTTGGGCACTGACCATTTTGACAAACCCCTTTTTTGAACACCCATGGTGCTAGTTCTTACCCAATCACCAACTGCAAACACTCGTCTTCCCTTTTTTAATCTGTCATTATGTCTGCACACATATTTGTCCAGGTACTTTTTGACCTTGCAATCTAAGCTCTTCTTACTCACTTTTTGTGAACAACTCTTAAGCATCCAGGCAGGGGACACTCTCGTACCTGGTTGCCTGCCCTTAAGGAGAATAAACAGAGTCTCCTTATTAACAGAATGGGGAGTGGTGCGGTAACTCTACAACATTTCTTCTACCGCTTGCTTAAACTCTCCGCCACTATTTTCAGATAATTGAATACATTCCTTCAAAACACGGTTGAATCTCTTGACTAAACCGTTTTCCCTGGGGTTATAAACCGCAGTGGTATGGTGGGAAATTCCCATCCTGGACAGATAAGATTTGAATCCCTCTGCTACAAATTGGGGCCCATTGTCCGTAACTAAAGTATTAGGACATTCCTCCCTGCGGAAAATTTGGTCACAAAACTCAATTATGTTAGCCGCTTTGATTTCACCAGAGAATGCCACCACTGGCCTTTTAGTATAGTAATCAATTAATACCAAAGCAAATTTATTGGTTATACCTTTGGCAGAAAAAGGTCCACATATATCCATGGCCACCCTTTCCCATGGTTTGCTCGGAAAATTGGTGGAAACAATAGGAGATTCCTCTACACGATGAGACTTGTCGCTACACATGCACTCTACACATGCTCTTCCACATTCCTATCCATCCCAGGCCACCAAAAGGTCTCCCTAGCCTTCCTTTTCATACCGGACATACCACTGTGTCCTTCATGCAGTAGTTTTAGGAGTCTGGAACGTAAACCTTCTGGCACTACCAACCTACCATTTCTGCGCAACACACCGTCCACAACCGAACGTTCTGTCCAAACTGTCCAGAACTCACCAAATTTTTTCTTGAGAACAAAACTGGAACTGGAGGGATTGGATAATTCAATCATTAAATCCTTGAATGTGGCATCTTCCGCCACCGCGGATTTCCACTCATCAACAGAAATGGCACCCTGTACAGCCATTTTGCAATCCTGGGAGTCGCTTTTCCGACTCCCTTGGTGGTGAATTAGTCTATAAGTGGTTTGTGATCTGATCTGACCTCAAAATGGGTTCCCCAGATGTAAGTTTTAAAGTAGTTCACGCCCCACCAGCACGCAAGAGCTTCTTTTTCTATAACGGAATAAGTAGCCTCCGCCCCCTTAAGGGTGCGGGATGCGAAGGTCACTACTCGTTCTTGCCCTAGATGTTTCTGCATAAGTACAGCTCCCAAACTGTATGCACTGGCATCCACCACAATCATACTATGATCTGATGGATTGAAGGGTTTTAACGCCACTGCCTATACAATTTGTTTTTTAATGGATAGGAAGGCTTCTTGACACTCATATGACCATTCAAACTTGTTGCCTTTTTTCATTAGTACTCTCAGGACATGTACTTTGTCAGCAAAATGTTGAACAAATTTGGAATAGAATTCCGCAAGACCAAGGAATGAACGCAATTGCTCCTTGTCACATGGTGACGGTGCATCTACAATGGCATCCAACAATTTCTTTTTAGGTTTTACTCCATCTCTTGACAAAGTGTGCCCAAGGTAATCAATTTGTTCCACACCGAACTTGCATTTGTTAACCCCCACAGACAAACCTGCATCTTGTAATTTGTTTAAAGCCTGCTCCAAGATCAAATCATGTTCACTTCGATTTGCTCCCCACACCAGCACGTCATCTTGGAATACCAACACCTTTGACAACCCATCTAAAATCTTGCACATTACCCTTTGAAAAACCGCAGATGCAGACTGTAATTCAAATGGCATCTGGATGAATTGGAAGGCCCCCTCTGGAGTAATGAATGAAGTAAGGTGCCTAGATGTTGGATGTAACCTGATCTGATTGTATGCATTGGACAGATCGATTAATGAAAAATAGGATGCGTTGGTGACAGAGGACTACATCTCATTAATGTGAGGTAACGGGCAACGGTCAACCAGAATATTGCGATTCAGATCCCTCAAGTCAATACACATGCGTATATTTCTGTCAGGTTTGCGTGCTAAAACGATGGGACTGTGCCATTCCGATGACTCTATTGGTTCAATGACTTGTGCTTCACATAACCTTTGTAGTTCTTTCTTCAACTTTTCCCTGAGAGTAAATGGTACATTTCGTGCCTCGTGTACACATGGGACATTGTTGGATTTAAGTACAATACGATGCTCAAATTTTTCTAAGCATCCCAGCTTACCCCCAAACAGTTTGGGAAATTTGGTACTCCATCTGGCTTTTTCTGCATCTTCCGTGACCAGGACTTGCTGCGGATGGTTGGGGTCTTGTGTGATACCTGGCGTTTTTTGTTCGCACCACCCCAACAACGCTCTTTCTTTTTCTACCACATATACTTTGCAGGTAGCCTCCTTACCTTTGTGAGATAAGATGCAATTAAAGAAACCCAACAATGGAAGCTTGACACCACAATAACCCACTGGCTCAATGTCAGGAGAGTTCAATTTGTAACCACCCACCTTCTCCCATGTACTTTTATCAATAATAGTGTATGGGGATCAAGAGTCTGCCCAAACTATTATTTTTGTACCATTGATACCTAAACCACACTTAGGTGGCTTATAACCTTCGCAGATATCATTGACAGCGTTATCACAAATAACCATGACTTCGACTTCCCCTTCATCGTCAGAATTGTCATCCTCATAACATTCTCTAATAGTATGTACAAAATGCTTCCACTTTTCAGCTGATGAAGATCGAGCTTTACACATACGTGCGAAATGACCTGTCTTTTTGCATTTATAGCATTTTTCCTTGATGGCAAAACATTTATCAGACTCTGCAGTGTGTCTTGTGCTTCCACATCTGTAACCCGGTTGTTTTTAGGCACCGTGGTTTTGATGCTATTTTCCCTTTTTTTCCCTCTACAACACAAACCTTAGCCACATCAGATTTCTCCTTCATTTGATCCGTGCTCAATTCTTTAACATATCTGGAGGTGTTTTCAATACATCTAGCTACTTCTATGGTTTTCTGCAGAGACGGGTCCTTTACATCTAACAACCTTTCCTGGATTTTAACATTGTTTGTCCTATTTATGAATTGATCCCTTATAATTAACCCTGGGCGGAGTTGCGCTACGCAAAACTCCGCGAAGTGGCAAAAAAACTCCGCCGCGCTACGCGGAGCTCCGCAAGCGGCGGAGTGCGATAGAAAAATGCTGTTCGTGGTGATTTTCATTGCCGGATGCTTGTCCACACTGCGCAATCATTGCATACGGCACCATGCACAGCGCAAGCGAGCGCTGCTTTCCTTTCTGCCGCTCGAGTAGATTTTTACTCGAGCAGCAGCTTTCTCAACGCGAACGGGCAGTTTCTCAACGCGAGCGGTCGCGAGCAAACGCGACCACTTGCAATGAGAAATCCGACCCCCCGCGTTGAGAAATCTCGCCGGGAGGTTTATTTTCCACGCTCGCCAACTTGATGTTGACGATCGCGAACGAGGAAAAATCTCGCCGGGAGGTGGATTTTCCTCGCTCGCGCTCGCCAACTTGACGTTGGTGAATGCGAGCGAGGAAAAAAACTCTGCTCCGCTGCGCGAAGCTGAGTTTTTCGGAACTCTGCGAGCTCCGCCTAACGCGGAGTGCGGAAAACACCGCAAACTCCGCGAGCGGAGCGGAGTTCACCGCCCAGGGTTACGTATAATCTCCTCATGTAAATCCCTGAATCTACATGTAGACACAAAAGTTCTTAATACAGAAATGTATTGTTCCACTGATTCCCCAGGTAATTGTGACCTTGAAAAAAATTTGTGCCTCTCTACTACTATACTGACTTTCTTACCATTGTTTTCCTCCAATGCTTTGACAACTCCAAAATATTCATCAACTGGTAGTTCTTCGTCGCATTGCACTTCTACACCTTCACCACTTTGCCCACCCTCCCTATCACTTGCTTTATCTCCAAGATTAATATAATTTCTTTCTGTAGTAATGGGTAATGTTTTCAGTACCTTTCTACCTTCTATCCCCAGATTATGCTTCAATAGTGCTACCTTCCGGGAAGCTACAAAATCCTCACCACCAATTGCCTCTAAGTAGGTTTCAAAGGATTCTAACCAATCCTCCCATGGCATGGTAGGCTCTCCAGGATTTTGTAGAAATTTGGGAGGGGCAAAAATAGCTGACATTTCCATACTTGTTAATATTGCACTAGTACTGAATTGGTTTAATGAGAGAGCTTAAATCCTCAATGTGTACAACAATGCTTACTGCATAGAACAGAAAAGTGGTATAACAACTATCACAAGAAATAAGTACTGTGGTCCAAATAGAAAAAAAACAAATTAAAACAAGTAAAGTAGTCACCGTGGTCACGTTGTTTATGTCGCTCGTAAACTGCTGACAGTTTCAAACCTTTCTTTCCTCCTCCGTAAACACGTGTGTCAGTTTCTCTCTTTTTTTTTATTTGTAGAGCTGCACAGGAATTAACAATAATATCTAAAAGGAGCACTTCAACACTGAGGTTATCGTCGCTTCCCGTTGCTAAATAAGATCAGCTGAGGTCCGTAACAACAGCAGAGTCAGCATTGAACAATCACCGGCAGTTGCCAGGCAACGTCATCAATTACGGAGTCCACGTAGCTTGGTAGCGCAATAATGTGTCATTGCAGCTGTGACATCACGCCGCTATTCACGCAACATGCTGAAAGCTCACGTCGTCTTTGCGGTGTGCATCACACACCGAAGCAGAATGGAGGGACACGGAACATGCCAGAGCCTGCCAGCACACAACACGCCAAAGTTATCCGGTTAGCTCCCTTTTCAAAGGTTAACAACTTGCAGGCCGTTGATCGCGTCTGAGTTCCAAGTTGAAGACAAGGCACACTTCAACAAGAGAGACACTTGAATGGTGGACTATTGCTTCTGTACCTCATGCTAGTTTCGATTGTAGTGGGGATCCTTGCGCAACAAGCCCAGGCTCCAGCTGTCAAGTGATGCCTCTGTGGTTCAGATCCTAAATGAAACAAGGGGTGGGCGTGTGCCAGGTAATGAAGTCCAGAGAATCAGTATTAAGTTTCAAAAAAGTCTTTATTTCCAATTGGTTTAATTCTCACGAAATGGGAGCATTACACTCAGCCAAAAGGCACACTTCGCTCAGTGCCCGATCGCACACTTAGCCTGATGCACACCTGATACACGGCTGTTTCAATAGTTAGTCGGTGATTAACACATTCACACCGCCTCGGTCAACACACAATTGGTTGAGTCAACTCAGTAGACCGTCGCTCAGTACTCGTGTACTCCAACCGGTCGCTCAGTACTCATGTACTCCAGGACTTCCAGGCACAGTTATGCTCAATTCAGTCCTTGCTCTTCCGCATTGCATAAAACAGCTGGGCTTGACCACCGGTAGTGTTCTCCGTCAAGTACAGCCAGTTGCACCATAAGCAACCGACAATTGGGACATTAGGTAGCCCAGGGGTTGCAAAGTCAGCCCAAAATCCAGATCAGGATCTTCCTATCCAGTCTGCCCTCTGGGAACAACCCCTGGACAAGTCCACCCAGCAGCAACCGTCTCCAACTCTCACCAGCTTCCAGAACCTCTGGAAGCTGGTAACCAAGATTGGAATGTATACACAGTTGCTAGGACACAATATTAACGATTCGGCATTCTTGTATGCATCATCGAATTCCTCCCCACTTAGGGCTATCTCTTTGACACTAAACACCCTGGCCTTCCTATCAATCTCTCCACTGCTAAACACGAAAGACAGTCAGCTGCCTTATGCCATACTCCTGGCAGATACACAATTCAAAATGTTATTTTCTTATTGCAACCATCCACCTCACAATGCTAGATGTTGTCCTGCCAATGACATGTACCAATGGCTTACGGTCTGTCCTTGTCAAAAAGTGTAACTAATCAGGATAATCAGGTGCACTAATAATGTTTGAAATGCTCCATACCCCAACAGGATGATAATGTTTACCTTTCCACTACAGAGTAGTTGCTCTTAGCACCATTGATAGCTCTTGAAACAAATGCCATCACTCCTTCTTTCCCATCTACAACCTGTGACAATGTTGCCCTCAGCATTTTTAAGTGGTGCCCACTGTTAAAATCATTTTCTTTTTCATGTCAAATCTTCTCAAACACAGGGCTTCACTCACTCTCTTTTTATGATTTCAAAAACGAATATGCACTTCTTAGCCCACTATTATGTGCTTCTCTCCTTCTTCATCATTTCTCTTAATGGATGAACGATCTTCACAAAGTCTTTAAATTTAGAGAAATACTTTGCCAAACCAAGGCATGTTATTTGTTCTAAGGAACATGAGCTTTCATTATTGCTGCAACCAAATTTTGCTTTAGATGAACCCAGTCTCTAGAGATGGCATGCCCCAAATATGTTGCAGATGCCAGCTGATCTATCTTTTCTCTGGTTTCACTGTCAACCCAATGGGGAAACATCCTTAACAACGAAGTTTTTATAACGACTTACCTGAACAACGAATCCTGAACAACGACCAATCCTTAACAACGACAATTCTAAACCACGACTTTCCTAAACCACGAGTCGTGGTTTAGGCAGTAGTTGTTTAATCATATATCCAATGGAAACATCACAAATGTGAATTATCGGTATCACAATTGGGGGACAACGAAAAGGATTTATAGTGAATATCTTGATACTCCATCACATCATTATGTCACACAAAATTCTATCAATAAGTCAAATTCATTATTTTGAGAATGTCCCACACTGTCAAACAATACTTATATATACGAGTGCACTCGTTACTGGCTGGGTGTTAATTTGTCTGCCGGAGTGGATGTATATATATATATATATATATAAATATATATATATATATTCCAAATGAAGACTGCTCGCAGAGTGAAGACGCCACACGCGACGTTTAAAACTCACCTTTTATTGTTTGGCAGGCAGCAGCAAAACAGTGATGGCCTCCCATATATATATGTACATATATACAAGCCCGCACTCCAAGGTAAATCCTTTTGGAAATTTTATTGCAACTGACGCGTTTCGACCTCTCTGGTCTTTCTCAAAGTAATATATAGCAGCAGGGAGCAGTGCTTTTTCGGCTTTGACCGGAAAAGGAAACAGTACTCCAGCGAGAAGCAAGCTGCGGTAGGCCCCGGACAGTGTCGATTTCCCTACCGGAGAAAACGAGGACAGCGGAGCCCGTGTCAGAGGACCGGAGCGACGATTGACTGTTCGTTAAGGTAGGGACCTACTGAGAGTCCGGTTGAGGAGTGTGCACGACCCGGCCACAGGTATTTATCCAAGTGGTCGCTGTCGTAGAACAAATATTGCCCATTAACACGCACCATGTCTGCCGATGCGCTGCGGAGCCATGAGGAGGCAGCGAGCGAAATGTTCAATGATTCCCCGGCTGGGGAATCTGTAGTGACTGAGCAAACAAATGCAGTACAAACTGGATATTCTAATGCAAAGGAGCTCTTTAAGAAATTGGAGAAGCTCACGCGAGCTGAGCAGTCTAAGTGGTGGGAGCATAAATCCTTATCGCGCTATCGGGAGGTGGGCAGGATCCCAAGAGGGCTACGGATCTTGTTAGCACCTAGCTATGAGCACCCGGATCCGAACATGCTCACTGAATGGGCTAACTGCAATCTGGAATCATCGAGCAAATTGGTTGAAATACTTGTAAAATATGCAGAGAGTGATCGTGTCGCACTACAACAAAAAATTGAGGAAGTAAATAATGAGATCAACACATTGGAAAGTATGGACAATTTAAAAAAATATCGCGATGACATGCTGGCACGCCTGCAAAAAGATGAAGAGGTGATCAAAAAGCGCAAGGCTTACAAATTTCAAAGGGACAAATTAGATTATCAGAATGGCCAAATTTTTACTTTCGCGAGGAAGTATGACGCAGTTAAAGGGAAGAATAAGTATGGTAATCCACCAACAAACCGAGCTGATGTAAACAATATGACACCAGCTTCCACGTCAGCATCTGAATTGAGCTCGGTAGCGGAAAGTGAATCCGAGAACAAACAAGCAAGAACAAGTTCGGATTTGGGGTTTACCAAATTCTCCCTTGCCCAAGAGGCGGACTGCCTCCGCCAAGACAGGCGGCAGACACTGCGACCCCGAGTTCAAAGAAAGCAAAACGCCAAAGAGACAATCAAAAGCGCCGAGAAAGACGGCAGCGCAGTAACAAGTGGAAAGCACCAAAACAAACAAGCATTGGCATAGCCAATAGGTCTCGCTTTTGGGACCTTATAAGTATTTAGTTATGCAGCACAATATCCTTGGTGCAACAACATCAACTGTTGCGTGGCTAAACACTTATAAGGTCCCAAAGGCGAGACCTATTGGCTATGCCAATGCTTGTTTCTTTTCTCTTCTGTTCAGGTAAGTAAATGGGGGGAGGCATCGGCCTTCCTGGAAGCGTGCCGGCTCCGGTTCTAATCAATGCGGCCTGGCCCGCACGTTACTGTTATTGTTGCCAGCATTAATGCTCTTTTAATCTTCCCAACATTATCTGCATCGATCCGCGCTCCCATATACACATCTGTTTGAAAAAGTGACAGAACAACGCGGCCCGAGACTGAATGAAAAGCGAAAGCAGGGTCTGTGTGTGTTCTTGTAGCTCCTCGCCGGCAGGGCCGCGTGCTGCCTCTCTCGGCGCTGTGCTCTGCAGGACCCCGCGAGGCGCGCGCAGGACGGGATGGAGTGACGAGGACTCTGGCGAGGCGAAGACAGGGTGAGCTTTTCACTACTATTGACATCCGACAATGCAGCAGCGCTGGGAGGTGGGGGGAGAGGGGGTCTGAATACTACATAGCTACCCCGCTCCAGCCATGCCAGACACCAATCTATCCATTTATAATCAATATACCCGTCTCTATTCCATATACATTCATCTTAATGTGCTATCAAATCATCGCATTATGAACAATTTGCATATCTGCCTGCCTACCGTCAATATATCTTAACAATGTATCTAAAAATATGTCTGTCGGTCTGGCTATGATAATACAATTCAAGCCTAAAAACAATGCATTGATCCATAATCAACAAATGTGGTCCGTTTTCTACCTTAAATAAAGCTACGTCTGCTACAAATGTACAATTCAACCTATATCGAGTGCATATATCTAGAATTATACTTAAATAAAGCCTGCTAAAACTCTGTATCCAACTAAAATCAAACCGTGCGCCTGTTCGTCTATTAACTGCCCATACACCTACCCGTCCTATTAATTTAAAATCAACGTATCTAAAAATCGCTCCACGGAACGGCCTGTATAGCTTTCTATGTATATAGCTGTCACCACACACACCCTGCGTTTCATTTACACTAAAAACTACGGAATGCATGTTTGAAAGCAACTTGAGCAGGAAAAATAAACATCCCTGGAACGGTCGAGTCAGCAGGCTCCGCCCACCCGCAGTGGAGGGAGCCGATGCTCGTCTCCGTGTGTGTCTGTGAATCTTGTGCAACGTTAAACAGCAAGTGTCCCAGCATCACTGACACGCGGTTCATCAACCCGCCTACAATCCGACACTGTGCGCTGCTGTGCGCCAGTTTAAAGACACGAGTCTCTAGCTCCGGGTCATGGGTCACTTCCGCCCAGTGGAACTGTTGTGTGCGGGTCTATGCTGCTCGTGACCGTGTTTATTACACTCCCGCCCTCGCCACACCTTGCCTTTGTAATGCCTGAGTGTTTGTGGAATGGAATGTGATGTATGTGTGTACGCTTGTGGAGTATGTCTCAATCCACACAGGTCCGTGGTGCACTTGAGGTGTGCGGTGCACACAACCCGTGCGTGGCCTTGCTTGCCGCCTACTGGTACTTGTGATATAGAATGCCAGCCAGGTGAGTGTGCGCACATTGCTGCTGTACACTGTGAGTGTGGCCTCCACACACATTCTGACAGCAGAGCGTGTGTGCACAAGATGCCTTGATGTGTGGATGCGTTGGTGACTCATGTGTTTGTGAGGTGACACAATAGTGCCTTGGAGAGGCTTTCTCCACACGCCGCTTTGCAGACTCTCACATGTGTGCCTCGGGTGTGGTCAGCGTGTGAAGAGCAGTGCCTTGGAGAGAGGCTCTCGTCATGTACTACCACGTGTGTTTGGTCTGTGCACACAATGGTGCCAAATACACGGGCTTGCTTACACATGGGTGTTTCGTATGTCTGCACATGTTCCCTGGAATTTGGCTTTCCCCACGCACAGTCTCACTGATCCTGTGAGCTCGTGGTGTGCAGTCGCACACAAAGGTAATTTGGAGGAAGTTTCGCTTCACTTCCAGCCTGTATGTATGTTTGTGCTATAGGTGTGCATCGCATGACGCAGTGGCGCGTGCCACTAGCCAGGCACTAACTTGCTGGCTCGTGTGTGTGTGTCTGCTCTGCACACACAATGGTGTGGTGGAATGTCCCTCTGTCAGCTGGTGGCGTGCACCCTTTGGCGTCTTGGGAGAGGTTCTCTTCGCGCACTGATGGACTGCACAGCCACACTGCCCGTCACACACACACTCTACGCCCCCAAACCTTCAAAACAGACCTGTTACCTCCACGTGCACTATTCCATTTATGCATGAGGCATGTATATAGCATTATGGCACAAAATGGGCTGGACTGCTTAGTCGTATCTAGGCGCTAGAGTAGCACTTACGGGCATATATTCTAGTTCTCCAGAGAGCATGGGAGAGTGGTTGTCTGTCAACCCCTCCCTTGCTTTTATCCAAACTCCTTGTATATCAAAGAATGAGGGGGTGGTGGCGCAGAGTATGAAAGTGCTTCGATGCCTACCATGCTAATGGTAGAAGGCGCAATTCAAGAACGGGAAAGGCAAAATCATAGACCGTGCACGCCCACTAACACGAATACGGTGGAAGTGAAAGGCCTCAACGTTACGCAGGATGGAACCTTGGATTGGTAACGTGCCCCTACCCTGCCAACAAACATGGGCACGCGGCGGCTGTGTAGATGGCCAGCCACCAGGCCCGCCATGACACTGCCTTACCTTCTGTCAGCCACTCTCCCGAGCACCCCCGCGCGCTGGGAAATGTCCAGGATAAATCTATCGCGTTCCAATAAAACCGAAAGGCGGGAGGGGAGAATGGCGGGGGGAGGGGTGCTGCAGCAGCCCGGCGGCCACCTCAAGAACAAAGAGAGGACACAGTCCACGCGCCTGGAATGCACTTCAGAGATCACAGGCGTTTCTACCCCCCACCCCTTCCAATCAATGCGATTAATTGCCCTACATCTGGGTAAATCAAACCTGCAGGTGTGAGTTTCAGGGGGGTGGGGATCGGTTTGCCGAAACCCATCAGTCATTTCAGCTTGTACTCACATCATAATGATATTGATTAGCAAACAGTTCCAGAGTGTCCCCTTCCCGGAGCAATCAGGGTGGGAAAAGAGAGTCGCGACTCGCGAGAGTGTTTAATGCCCATCCCCCGCTCTCAGACTGGCTGAAAATCAATGCATGTGTTGGGAAGGGACATTTTGTTTTAATGTTACCCCGCTTCCCCAAACACATACACATCTCCGAACTAAAGGACCTATCTTTTGTGGGCACACACGGCTTGAATGCCTAGGAAAGGACCATATTTCTTATGAACAATTGTTCCATTCTGAATTGTTTTTCGCTCTTTCACAAGTTAATATTTCTCTCCAATTGTGCACCCAATGATTTGTAACAGAGACCAATGTTAAAATCGCGTGGCAATGTACACGGCGGGATATAATGGCACATTTCGTGGTTTCCTTATATATGGGTTTAATTTCCATTGTAGCCTCAGAGTTGACTGGCAGCTTCTTCTCGAACAATAGAGAGCTGCACTTCCCCATCCGCCCACTAGAGGGGGCAGGGAGAACTCATTCCAGATAAGAAAAATATTCCAAAACAAGCACTGAAACACAAGTGCGGCCCCGCGCCGCGGCCGCAAAAGTGAAACAGTACTCCGGGTTAAGAAGTGGGAGGGGTGGGGGGAGTGCGATTCCCTTGCGGGAGCGAGCCTTGGGCACCATCTGTTTGGAAGTTAATTACAAACAGATGTTGCCAAAGCTCGCTCCCGCAAGGGATTCGCCAAACGTGCACGCGTTGCCATTGAAAGCAATGCAGCGCGTGCACGTTTTTGGGGACAAAAGCGGATCGATTCCAAGAGGTCCCCCCTAAGCAGCGCAGGCGCACTGCGTAGGCGAGACCTAAAAACCAGCGAATGTCAGGTGGAAAAGAAATTAGTGGAACATGGTAAAAACATAGACTCTAATACAGTGATCAATCTGTCTGACATCAATTTGAACGTGGCGGAAAAACAAATCCTGGCACTTGGCCTATCCTATAGTCCCGAAAGCAATTTTAATTATGCTGAAACTCGCATGGACGTTTTTAGATTTATTCGTAATTTAAAATTGCGCAAATATCACCTACTACAGGCAAAACAAAACAAGGAGCAGCCTGAACGGTCAACCAGCAAGACTCAAAGTCCATCGATGTTGGTCGCAGGGGACGTTGATTTGCTTTTGGATCTACATCACCTGCAAAATGACAATAACAATAGCGAACATGAAACAGGTCCAGTGAATATCAGTGATTCCATTCGCACACCGTTCAAACCTAAGTCTACTTTCCATCCAGTAATGCTGTACGATAATCTGGATATATTTCATGACCAAGTAACAGCTGAATTGAAGAAACTATACAAAACAACTGCACGTGCTCAACGCAACATTAGCCGGAAAAACAATCGCTATGCACAACTTATGAAGAAATTACAAGACAATGATAATGTCATCATAAGGCAATCCGATAAAGGGGCAATGTTGTGTTATGGCCACGTGAATTGTATATGGAGGAAGCCCTTGCTCAATTAAATGACAAAGAGTGCTATAAGAGGAGCAGCATGCAATGTGTGAAACAAGCACAGAATAATTATCATGCCAAACTCTTAGCATGGAAAAGCGCAGGACTTTTGAGCTCGGACGAATTCAAGTTTCTGATAAATGACTATCCAGTAATTCCGGCAATTTACTTCATCCAGAAAATTCATAAAGATGCTGTGAAACCACCCGGCAGACAGATCATTGCTGCATGCAACAGTCTCATGGAAAATACTTCAAGATATGTTGATTACTTTTTACAAAGTCATGTGAGAAATTTACCGTCGTATCTACAAGATACGAGTGACTTTTTGAGAAAGATAAGTGATGTGACCTGGGACTCACAATGTATCCTGATCACCTTGGACGTCACGTCACTTTATACAAGTATACGACATCAGGATGGAATTAAGGCCATTGAACACTACCTAAATGAGAGACCGATGTGCTTATATATGCACAACGAAATGCTAATTACAATGATAATGACATGCTTAGAAAACAACTATTTTCTTTTTTCAAACCAGGTCTATCAGCAAACTAGGGGAGTGGCGATGGGGGCTTGCTTCTCCCCTAGCTATGCTTGTTTGCATATGGGCCTATGGGAGGAGCAAGTCCTCAAAACAAAGTTTGCAGACATTTTGAGTCAATATGTATGTCATTGGTACAGGTATATTGATGATCTGTTCTTGATTTGGAGGGGCCCCGAAGATCTGGCGCTCCATGTGATGGAACGGTGGTGCCAGTTGTACTCATTAGCCACTTGGCTTGTGGACTCAAGGTGATAGTAATACGTGATTAAAAACGGGTATACACATAAGAGCAATGCGACATGAAGAACAAGAGGTGTTAAGCATGAATCGTAGACATTGAGTAAAATGTTGAACTCATCAGTCAAACTGTTTAATTTAATTTATATTTAATTTTATTCTATGAATTTGCAATGTGTTTATGTGTCGTTTGTAAAATTAAGTTATCTAAGAGCGTGACCAATGCGCCCTCGCTCCGCCGATATGGCTGATATATGATGAAACTGTGGGGCCAGATATGCTCATTAGCCACTTGGCTTGTGGACTGTAGGTGGTAGCAATACATGATTAGAAACATGTATATACATAAAAGCAATGCGACAGTAATAACAGGCAGGAATTGTGAACATTGAGTTAAATAATGAACTCATCAGTTAGACTGTTTAATTTAATTTATTTTATTCTATTGTGAATATATTGTTTTTTAAATTTGCAACATGTAAATATATCCTCTGCACAATTAATTGCATTGCTGCACGAGATTTTTCTACGATTTACGACCGGGAAGTCGCACCGACCCCGTCTGGCGAGGGATCAGCTGTGCTGAAAGCATTCTCAATTATCTCCCGTGCCGATCCCCGCCGCCAACCACGTGGAACCGAGGGACTGTGAGGAGGCGTCTTTAACTGCATGAGGAGCCGGTGAGTACTAGACGAGCGGGTGGGCACCGGAGAGTGTACACGGCCTGTCGATGTGATCGGGGGCTCGGTGGAGCAGCGCATCTGTGAGCAACCAGGGAGTGGAGTTTTGGCAGGGCCCCGCGCCGCCTGCGAGTGCCAGGACGCGGCAGGATCACATTTTGGGTCCTTCAAAAACTGTGATAGTTTGCAAATATGAGCAAGGGGAAACAGGTTGCGGGCACGGCAGAGCACATTAATCCCACCAACAAACGAGCAGCGAGGACGGATGCGGCACGCCACCTGTTCTGTGAGACAGAGGAGGAGTACCCGGAAGGGGATCGTGCAACAGGGGAAGCAGCTGGACAATCCAACAGGAGCCTCAAACAGATGTTATTTCATCATGAGAAGCTGCAGAAAAAGGAGATCAATAGATGGTTTCCTCCCTAGACAATTACATAGAAGTGGGCAGAGTCCCAAGGGGACTACGAATTCTAATCACACCCACCTAACAGAACCCACACCTGAAGATGCTGGAGGAGTGGTCAGTTCTGATGGCAGCGACGTGCAAAAACATGCTGGGGCTCCTATCCAAATATGCGGGAATTGAACTGGAAGCAACCCTAAAAGAAATCGACAAACTGAAGGAAGCGCTAGATAAACACCCAGCAAGGAAGAGATCAAAACAGCGATAGGCCAGATGGAGTCCAGATTGGACAAATATGAAGAGGAAATAAAGCAAAAAAAGAAGCGCAAGTTTCTCAGAGACAAGCAGGATTATGCCAACGGAAGGATACTGACCTTTGGTAGAAAGTATGATGGAGCCGTCAGGCAATTTAAACAGATGGGTGCCCTGAGGCAGCAGGAGTTGGCAACATCGGAGTCAGGATCGGAAAACTATTCAGATCTGGAGGATCAATCAGAGCCAGCAGGAAGAGACCCCCAACCGTTCACATCACTCGAGGAGTATCGTTTTTTACAAACAAACAAGACTCTGAGAGCCAAACCCCCGGAAGGAGGAAGTGGAAGAGGAAGAGGAAGGGGCGCAAACGCAAGAGGAGGAAAACAAGGAGGGGAGGACTCAAACACAAAGGACAGCACGCCACATGGGAGAACAACGCGGCTGACAAAATGGAAATGATGGGTGAGCAAAACCTTACAGTGGTGAATTTGTCATCACACGACCTGACACAGGCAGTACAATCATTATTAGAACTTGGTTTGACTTTTTGCCCATCAGCGAACTTTGATTACGGCCGGACTAGAATTGATGTGTTCTTGTATGTACGCAAACTCAAACTGATGAAAATGTTTTTACAGAAAAAGAAAAAGGTCACAGGTATTGGTGGTGCGAGTGAGTTGAACCGCAACCAGATATCTGAAAACCTGTGCATGAATGATATTGAAGGCTTGGCGTGCCTGGCTGAACTTGATGAAGGAGTGAGTGAATGGGCAAGGGAGAGAGATTTGCTGGGTCAAATTGGCCTAGAAACAAGAGGGACAGTCTCCACCAATTTCAGACCCAAGTCCACTTTCAATCCTAACCTTCCACATGACAATTTGGACAGCTTTCATGAGGTAGTTGTACAACACCTTATGAGGATTTGGAACAAAACCAAAAATAAACATGCACACAACCTTACACTAGAACAGCGGGCAGCACTAGGGACACTCAAGAAGGACCAGAGCTTTGTCATTAAGCCATCTGACAAAGGGGGCAATATTGTGCTGTGGGACATCAACCTATACAGGAAGGAAGCAAATAGACAGCTGATTCTCTCCAAGAATTATGTGAGAACAAGTAAGGAACTGTATGATCTGGCAACCAACAACTACTATCTAAAACTGGCTAGTTGGAGAGGTCAGGAATATCTGGGGGAGGGGGAATACAGATTCTTCTACCCAAAGACATCCACTGCCCCTTGCTTTTATATGCTGCCAAAAATTCATAAGGACACTACCAACCCACCTGGCAGACCCATTGTGTCAGCCAATGGCAGCCTCCTAGAGAACACGTCGGTGTTCTTGGATGCTTTCCTTTTTCCGTATGTCCTCAACCTTCCATCCTATTGTAGGGATAGCACAGACTTCATCAACAAAATTGAGGAGATATCTTGGCAGAAGGATTTCTGGCAAGTTACAAATGATGTGGTGTCCTTGTATACGTGTATAAAACACAGCGAGGGAATTGGAGCATGCAAACACTTCTTGAGGGACAAGTCTATTTTTGTGTACGAACACTCCATGATGTTAATTGACATGCTGACTTTTTGCCTGGAAAACAACTTCTTTCTTTTTGAAGACAGATGGTATAAGCAGGTAGTTGGAACCGCCATGGGAAGCTGCTTCGCGCAGAGCTATGCCTGTATGTTTATGGGTTGGTTGGAGGAACAACTTGTGTGGATCGAGAAAAATGAGCACCTTACCAGACACATTATGTTTTGGACACGGTTTATAGATGATATATTCATGATATGGAGCAGATCCAAAACTGATTTAGAAAGTTTTCTGGCAATGTTATCAGATAATGAGGTGAATCTACGCTTCACCCATAGATGTGACCAGAGTGAGATGGATTTCTTGGATGTGTGTGTGAAGACTGCGAGTGGAACAATCATGACTGAATTGTATAGGAAATCAACCGCAGGCAACAGTTTGTTACATGCAGACAGCC